>JAQNCA010000006.1:11623882-11636348 GCA_029783725.1 Acanthurus tractus
AAAATACAGTCCAAAGGGCCTGAAAAAGGAGGCATAGCAAGACTTAGCCTCATTAGCTGTGTCTTATTCACTCATCTCTTCCCTGTGCAGATTTGTTTTCAGTCTCTGTCACTGGCATCTTGATTATTCTTTTGTATTTTTGAGCAGACTACATAAGGTAGCCTGAGAAGGACCAAGTTTTGCTGCTGCATCTCATCGACTCATTATTGGCAGTTTGTCACAGGTTACGAGGAGATTACTTCTTTCAATAAAAACAAAAAAATGGCCTTGTTTTTCCCGCCATGATTTAATTATGTACGCTGCAGCAACTTCAAGTAACCAGCTGGAAGCAAATGAGTCACCATAGGGGGACTTATGGAAAACAAAAACCGATGCAGTTACAAACATTTTTTTTTTCCCTATAAGTTATAACAACCTAATTTAAACCCTTGAGTGGACTACTTGATTACTCAGAGCGAATCACTTTAACAGCTTTCGTATAGGAAACATTCTGTTCCAGGCTTTTTGATCCGTTTTAGCATCTGGTCACTGTAACCGTGACAAGTGTAAGCAGTTTTCATTGTGCTGCCAGATTCTGAGTCTTATATTTGATTGATTGAATCAGTGCCAGCTGTGACAGTATCAGCTGTGTTTTTACCCACCTACGGCTGTAATTTGTCAGTCACTGGTAAATGTCTAGCCCTTGAGGTGACTGTGAAAGGAGGTGTTAGGCACATAAGCTGCATCCTTTTTTCTTTTTTTTTTTTTCCTTTACAGCTCCCGTGTATGCATTGCTGCAATGATCACAGAGCTGACAAATGTGTAGAAATGTCAGCAAGCGCACTATCTCTTGTCATTTTGTCTGCCAAGGGATGGATAGCTTTGCTTTGCCGGTTTCGGGCTAAACACCTACAGTAAATGGCAGTAGAGCAGTAATCAGTTTGGCTAAACGACAGCTGCTCTCTCTCATTTATTACTGCATTTGTTCTGTACCTTCCCCTCCTTCACAACACCGGTTATCTCTACATGCTGAGTACTGAGCCTGAGCAGGCGTGACACGTTGATATGAGCACATGACATATCTTTAGGCTTGGCACCGGTGACAGTACATTCCTGTGTCTGTGTGTTTGTGCGAATACACATGGCCATCAATGCAAGACCACCGAATTAGAATTATTCTAACTCACTGCCAGTTTGGTTAATGGTGTGACCTGTCCTGAACAGATGGCTGTTATCTGACGTGCAGTATGCATGCACACAGACATATGTACACTGAGTCTCATCAAAGAAGAAACTAAGAGCAAGAATACATTACTTGGACTGATTCTAGACAAAGAATAGATTCTCTTTGCCTCTGTATGTCTTTCTGTCAGTCTTCTCAGTTTCTCCTCTTCCCGTCTACCCCCACAGACCTCATTCTGTCGACTCAGGCAGCTCCACTAACCTGGGAGTGAGTACAAGTTAAACAATGCTTCCTTTCAACTGTTGTCTTATTTGCTTTGGGCAAGGAAATATAAGCAGGCAAATGTCAGAAAATACATTTACTATTGCTGGCTTGGAGGCTGTCGCAATTGCAGCTCTGCTTTGTTCCTTCCCTCTCCTCAACAGCTCATTCTGAGAAGCTGCTTGTGTGAGGGATTGTATAGATAGATAGCTGTTTGAAAAGTATACTAAATCTTCCGAGTTGTTGATCTACTTAAGCACAGTGACTTGAAAAGTTGCATTTATAATTAGTTGGCCTCGTTGTTGTGTGATTTGACTGAAGCAAGATGCTTGTACAACTGCATCCAAGTCTTACCTGCATGATACTGCAGTGAGGATGTATAATAAAGAGGATTTTGATACTCTATTTTTTTATTTAATCGAAAGATTCAAATAACTCAGATTAGAATCTGGATTTCTTTCGTTTTTTTCAGTGGTTACAGGCAGAGATTAGGAGTGTTTAAATGCCAAAAAGCAGAATCATCCTGATCCCCCTGGAAGGAGGAAGGGCTAGATTTAGAAATATGAAACAAACCATGAAATACGGTATAACTGGTAAGGATAATATAGCCAAAAATATGGAGAAATGGTTTTGCTTATTTAATGGAAAAAACCTTAAAGCCCCACATCAATAGCTAGACTAGACTGAGAGCAAAGGACAAAAAGAAACTTGCTTTCTTTTCGATTATTTTCTTAATCCAGATACTGACTTTTGTTTTGAAGTTTTCTGAGTTTTCCAGCTGATTTGCACCATTTAATTTAAATCCGAAATTAATAATAAACTGGGTGCAAATGCAGAACTTACAGCTGGCATGAGAGATCCTAACATCCTTGTACAACAATAAGAGGAGTGAACAAAGACTCACCTTTTTTTTTTTTTAAAAGTTTTTCTAATAAAGGAACAAAAAAGTCCCCCTTTCGCTTTTATCTATTTTTTCCTTTTACTTTTTCTCTCCATTGCAATGTCACCTCTGTTCTCTCATTCTGTGCCCAGTGGAAGGTTGGCTATCGACAGAAAGAGAGAAAAGAGGAGAGGAACGTATCCATTGCTATTTGTCTGCAAAGGTGCTGCCGCTGCCTGCCATCCATTACAGACCATTAGTGCCGTCGGTCCTGTATGTGTTCATGGAGGACGACTTGTTGACAACATCAAAGAGTGGCCTATTTCTATTCCACTGTATTTACCTATTGAATGTACAATCACTCTATTTTTTTGTGTGCTCATTTAGCCTTATAGAGACAGAGAGCAAAGCTGCAAGGGAGCTGCGTTTCGAACATTTGATTGCCTTAATCTCTGCAAAACTAACCCAGAGTCCCTCCAGACATGTCATGAGTTTGCTAAAGCAGATGCAGTTTGATATTCAGAAAACCAAGTGGGGGCAGAAACGTTCCTCATCTTATTATGTGCGCTGATGACCGTTAGCTCGGAGGATCCGTCCGTGCTGAGGTTCCCCTGAATGCAGCCACGACCGATTAGATAACAAAGAATAAAACAGCCATAACTCCAGAGCCACAAGACTCTCGGTTTCCAAACAACGTATTCACAAAAGGACAGAGGAGAGCGGTGGAGTGTAAGCTATCAGTTTTTTTTTTAAAGAAGTCTGTAGAGGATGAGAGAAAAAAAAAGGAGCATCTTTGAAAAGACTCAGCTAATCTTCAGAGAGAGAGAAGGTCAAAGATGTCTCGTTTACTTTAAATTAAAAGTGACAATTTTATTGTGAGGGAAGATGTTCAATCAGCTGGTGAAACGGTCTTATTGGAAGTGACTGATAATGGATGCAAACACATTTTTTTAAATGAAGTTTAATCACATTGTTTGAACAGTTAATAAGGTATTGGTTAATAAAGAGAAAGTACATATAGTGATTCCCACCAAACATTATCTAGACTTTCTTTCTGTAACAACTTTTCTTCCCCTTGAAGGTTGCTCCCCAATTTATACTATCTTTTTCAGAAGGTCCTGATAATCACTTGTGTCTTGTTTCCGAATTTGAACATGCTGCCCTGTATCTCATGAGAGCAAGACTATTTGACAACCACTGAATGCAGCACACGCACACAGTCACGACGACAAAACAACCTTTCCTCCCGTTGAGTAGGTTTGGGCTTCTGGTTGATTATCCAAATCTGTCCAGACAAACATAGTGAATTCTGTGTTTCATTTTCCTCACTATTACTCTGATGTACAATGACATAAGATCCCAAAACTGTCCAATAAATTATCAACATTCACTCTCACAACACTTGGTTGTCTCACAACAACTAATAGGCAGTCGTTTACATTTTTCCCCTTTATGTTTTAGACCAGGGAAACCGGGTGTGAAAGCAATTTTTTTTCCCAAAAAGTCCAAAAAGCTTTTTCCAGCTCAACATGAGGAAACCAAAGTCTATTATCAAACGCAGCTGATGGTTTTGTGATTCATCAGTGTGTTGCCGGAGCCTCACTAAAATTGCCGTGCGTCACTATGCAGATGGCCACGACGCACGAGCTACATACTCTGTGTTTATATGCAATACATGTGCAAATGTGTACTACTGCAGTCATACAGCACATATCCAAATAAATTGGCTGCATATCTAGCAGTTTTTTTTTTTTCACACCGCTACTCTCCTCCATCATTAAAAGCAGCAGGTGAGTAAACACAGCGCGTGTGGGCTTGGTGCATGTGCATGTGTGTGTGTATATGAAAGGTAATTACATTTGTACAATAAGAACGTGTTTATTTTATAAGTACACAGAGTGCATGCATAAGCAAATAGTCATGACGCTAAACTCAGTCAGGCTGAGACTATCATGTTTGCACATTTCACTTCGTCCCTTTATTTCCCTTCGTTCTCTTTTTTTCTCCTGTCCTTTCCTCTCCCATCCTTTCAACTGTCCCCCCCCCCCTAAAATCACCCACCCACACATATGCACACATACTCAGCCCCTTCATCTGTCCAGAGAAAGTATGTATGGGTATAGAACCTTGGCAGGTGTTTGCTCATTCAAGTGACACAGTTTTATAATGGGAAAAGTGCAAATTTCAGAATATACATTCAGCTGCCTGTGTCTGGATACGGCTGTTCTTCCTTTTCTTTTTTTTCCTGCCTTGTCAAAAGCCCATCTGGGGACTTGAGCTCGTCTGCATGTATTTGTGTGTGATGAAGCAAAAGAGAGAGAGAGAGAGAGAAAGAGAAAGAGAGAGACACACACAACAGGATGCAATGTTTATTGAATAGCTTAATGTATATTCTGTATCTCAGTCGTTCCTCAACCTCCATTGTTATATCCATCCGAAGCTCACCGGCATTTTAAAATGTAAAATGTGCCATACTCTGCACGGCAATCGGCTTGTGGAGATCTTCCCTGAGACAGAGATGATTTTCTTTCATCAGTTTCTACCTGCCATGCTGAGTTCAGTGGGACACCTCCAGCAGCCCTACTTCATTAAGTGAGAAGCGGGTCAGTGAGGAGACAGCTCTTGTCTATAAGCCCTATTGTATTTTGCATAGAGGTACATTTTTCCCCTCCAGCTCAAGAGAGGAAGAACAGGCACCTTGGTCTACAAGGAGTTTCCTATTTTTTCTAGGGTAGCTGCTAAAAAAGCTGCTTTTTGCTCGCTTTTTTTTTAAAAAAAGGTCAATGTTTGTGGAGCCAAATCTTCATCCTCATAATACTTGTTCGCTAAAAAATCCTTGACAGTTCCTGATTTTCATTTCTGCAGCATTGTACTTTTCTTTTTATGTGATTTTTTCCCCCCTCTAACTCTGTGCTCCAGAACTTTCTCCCAGAAGAGAAAAAGAATAAGTCTGCCACTAATTGTCAGCTAATTATTCCCATTTGCCTCAGGTATTTTTCTCTACACCTCGTATATGATAAGTGGCTCTACTAATAATGGCAGTAATAACTGGATCTATTGCTTCATTTGACAGTGTAGTCTCTTTCTTCATGCTAACCTGCTTTGCAGCTGGGAAGCAGAAGAAACAAAGCTGACATTTGCCTGACACCAGATTCTCTGATCCACAGGCAACACGCACAGTCAATGACAACCGAACAGATCTCGGCTTTTAATTATCAGACGTGTCTGCACCTCTAAATGCAATGAAATAAAAAAAGCACAAGGAAGTAGAAAAAGCTTTTTTATTAAAATTTAAATGTTACCCATACACCGACGCAAAAAGAGTGATGACAAAGAAGGGAGACGTAGCAAACTCAAGGTCAAAGAAAAGTTTTCTTGTGTCTTTCAGAGGTGATAACTGTGTCTGAAAGCTCTCATAAAATGCCTCCTTAATTCCTATCCTTTATCCCACCAAGGCCTACATTCTGTCTCCTTTTTCCTCGTTTTCTTCTTCCCATGTTTTATGGCCCTTGTCTTGGAGAGAGGGGACTTGTTAGGGATCTTCGGAGATTTACAGTCAAGTTTTTTTCTATCAGAGAGAACACCGTACCAATCTTCAGACCGATATGAAAGGATGTTTCATAGAAGCACTCTTCCAGGAAAAAAAAAAAAAAAAAAGACAGCTGTCTCAAAAGTTTAACTTTCCTGCTAAGATTAAGTTTTGAGAGAAAGTTCTGCTATTTGTTAAATAAAAAAAAAAGTCTGTCAGGCATTTCTTATTTTGTTATTTACTTTTGGAAAACTTTTAAAAGCCTATCCCCTAAATTGCTCAGGCACAGATATTGTGAATGCATCAAAGCTCTCATGGTTGCATGCTGGTGAGGTGGGATGCTCGGCATTCCACATGCACACAAACACACACAAACACGTATATGTGCAACTGCAAAATGTTCGCACAAACACACACCAACACAGCCACAAACAGCCTGCAAATTGATTCAGACAGCAGAATATTTGACATCTGAGGACCAGAATAGCTTCATATTCAGCAGCTTGGGGGCCTGAAAACGAGCGGTTGGCCCTAAGCTGTTCACCCATAACACTAATCTTAATGTTTAAACAGATTCAATCAATCTGCAGATGGCACAGTGCGGGTGGAGATGCCCACCACCTGAAGCAGAGGTGTCCGACACAGGTACAGCAGGCATTTCGGTCATTTTGTGAGCAACATTAACACATTGTTGCTTCTACTTCAAAGCTGCGATGTGTCTACTGTTAAAAGAAAACTGTATTTTTCTAATGTCTCAGTGGCTCATCCATGAAAAGGCATGAGACAGCTAAAGGCCATAAATTCAACCTAAAAAAAAAATCTGTATTTGATTTTTTTCAAAAATCATGTTTTTGGCAGCAATTCTTTTGAATCAATAAACTGATTCCTTTAGGAAAGATACTTCAATATCAATTAATATCAAAAACAACAGCAAAAAATTCCTTAATAAACACTTTTAAGAGGGAGAGGGAAGCCCTGACTCACATGTGCACGCTGGTCAAGCCCTGATCGTTGCTAGATGCTCCGAAGTGAGTCAGGACTAAATAAAAATGTAGTTTATTTCAAGTATGCCTTCAAATGTGACCTTGAAGAAGAACAGCATCGTGTGTTTCTGCTGCGTCAGACACATTCTGCACAAAGCTAAAAAAGCATACAGGTCCTTCCAAATGTGTGCTAGTGTACCGTACTGCATCTCACGGTTCTTATGAGGACAGGTAAACCAAGACTCTGCCAGACTGCGGAAGGCAGAGGTGGACAGATAATTAAAGAAAAGAGAAAAGGATCAAAGGAGCACTGTAGGTTGAAAATGAAAATACAGATGTGGGTGAAGAAATGGGATGAAAAAGGGTTAGAAAATTACAGCAACCGTGTTCAATAAATGATTTAAATGTCATACCTTTTCCAGCGCTCACACATGATGAGTCCACTTAATATGCCTGCAAAATTTTGCCTGGGAAGTAATTACACATAGGTTCTTTCTAGTATGGGGATGAGGAATAAATTGTAATTATTCCTTAATGCAAAATTTCTCAATCCAGGAAATAAAGCTATTATCAAGTCTTGAATTACATGAAACCAAAGGAGCAATTTGTTAAACGATATTAGCCTCTTTTGAATTTTATAAAAGAGAGAATCCCTCTTGCCCAGTGCTCATCTCTCGCTCTCTCTCGCTGTCGAAGCACAGCTTAACTCCCTCAGTGGTAAGTGATGGAAAGGACAAAATTGGCTACTTTCGGGACAATGACTTATTCAAAATTCAAACAACTCTTCACAGCCATCAGAGCGCCTTTGAGAGGACGGAAGACAAGAGGAGTTTCTTTCATCTGACTAAATGTCTTCGAGGTGAGCCTCAGCCCTGACATTAAAAAAAACACAACAGCGGCAAAAAAAAAAAAAGAAAAAGAAAAAAAAACTGGCACCACTCAAAGGACTGTAATGGAGACAGTTGCTGCATTTGTCTTTGAAAAAAACCAGCACATTTATGCTAATGCTCCGCGTCTGACTTTAATAGAGGATGTAAGTGACACTTTCGGAGATACGACACGTGCACGAGCAGGCACATGTTGCAGGCAGAGATGGCAATCTGTTGAATGAGACGACAAACCTTACAGATTGAGCCGTCTGTATGTGCTGAAAGTCTGAATATAAATCTCTTCCGTTTAAGGGGAAGATTTATTAACACTGTGTAGTTTATTTTCAATTAGACTGTGATGTATGAGCTGCATATACATCTTTTCTTTACAAAGAGAAATCATTAGAAAACTCCAAAAGAGTTATTATCATACCAACTTACAACTAACATTCATGCTGGAAAAAAACTTCTACTTGTTACTTAGTGGAAATCTCATGCTGTGCTATAAATACTTATGCTGAGTTGACTCCTAAAAAACTTCAAGAAAGTAGATTTTGCTCTCTTACAACTAATTGTAGCAGAGCAAAGTATGAACAAACTTGGCGAGTTGGCTTTGTAATGTTTTTTTTTTTTTTTTTGAACAACCGTGTGCTTGCCCTAATCCCCATCTTCTTCTTCCCAACAGGCAGCAAGGAAAATTAATCTGAAACCTACTGTGCTCAAAGGCGTTTGCAGCTGAGACATCTTTCCTTTCTCACACTGCCAGTGGCACTTTGGAAACACTCACCATCTCAGTGCTCCCATCAGCATGTGCATCTGAATTTGCCACGTTCAGCAAGACAACTCCCAGAGCACATGCACATGCACATGCACGCACACTTACACACACACACACACACACATATACACACACAGACACAAAATAGCAACGCATTTCTCTGGCCTCAGTAGTATCCCTTTGCTTTTCTGATAACGAGAGAGTCCTTGGCTGCTTTTTCATTTCCAATCTTAGAGCTCTAGACTGGAAATGCCATGAAATAGACCCCCAAGCCCGACCCCTGGTGTGATATGGAATAACCTGCGGAGAACATCAACTGTTGAATGTGATGTTCAATGCAGACTTTTTTCTTTTTTTTTTTTACTGCCACTCCTTTCCCAAAAAAGGCAGGTAAGTGAAAATGTGAACGGCTGAAAATTGAAATGCTTTTGCACATGTAGTTACTGTATGCAAAAGTACATACAAACTTAGTGAAGCACACACACATGAACACAAACACACACACACACATACACGTGCAATGTGTGTGTGAGCACGCAAACGCAAAAGGCAACCCAGTGGCCAGAAGGATAATGGAAGAAGACTGTGTAAATCCCATATGTGCTTAATCCAGACACTTACAAGAGAGTGTGATTCATACTCTATTACACTCGACTAATACAGCCGAGAGACGCGCAGGGCACAATCATTTCAGCCGGCGTGAACCAACAAAATAACACCCATGAATCCTCTTTATGGGGACTTTACTGAAGAGGGTGTGAAAGGTCAGGAACAAACGCTTTTTACTTATTAGCCATTATAACACAGGTGGCTTTGTGTGTCTGTATTTGTTAGGTTGTCTTTGTGTATGTGTGTGTGTGTGTTACTGTGCTCGTAAATGTGTACAAAGATAACAAGGGTTTGCATCTGTTTAATGAAAGAAAATTCTCTGCAGGTCTGCGGTTTATGAACTGTTTATCATGGAGAGCTTTGATTCTTTTCTGCAGATCACATCATGGCAGACTGTTTTCTCTCAGGATGTGAAGGTTGATGAGGCTGTTAAACTCTTACGTTCCTTTTGTCAGTTTATATAATGGACCGCGTTTCAGCAGTTTAATAATGAAATTACAGTCATTTTCTTTAGTGTATCAGAATGTGCCTTAAATCCCACATTTAGCTCTCTTTTCTTGAACATTGGTGAAATCAGTCCTTTTGGGCAAATCACACCATTTTCAGTCGGCGCAGTCAGCATAACTCGGCCTGCCTGGGTTTTCTATTGGGACTATTCTAAAATCTAACCTTCATCCTTCATATTTCTGTGTTAGGACGTTCCACTTTGGCAGTGCTCGAGACGTTTTAGTGCTGCTGTATTATGTTGTCTTCATTTCAATCTGCAAACCGTCGCGACACCTCCAACAAATTAATTGCCAAAAAGCTAATTGGGTGCAAAACAAAATACAGGACATTCTCAATTAGTGATCATGCTGTGCCACAAAATATGAGCGAGGGTCTTTGATTATATGTAACCAATTTAATTTTTCTCACACACCATCAATTACACACACACACACACACACACACACACACACACACACACACACAAGGCCATGGGGCTGTGCCATCCAAGGCTCAGGTGATTGGGTTTGTTCTTTTCAGCCGAAATTGAATTCATACTGCACTGTATGAGCTGCAGGCAGTACGAGCTAAGTACCACAGGACTGCAGCGAAGGTCACTTTCACAGTGGGGTGAGGGCCCGACTTTGAGAGCGTGTGGGCTTTTTCTGAAGTTCTTACTTGATTTGAACAACAGGTACGAATGTTTTGACTTTGAATATCTCAAACCATGATAAAGAAAAGGATAAAAAAAGAAAAAAAAACTGTTTTGATTAACAGCTGTCTTTCCATGGGATGCGGTCAACCTGTTCCAGGATTTGCATTGGACATGTTCGTACTTGAGATCAATATAAATCAATGACAGCCATCACCAAAGCTGTCGCAGCTTTCTACAGCCGCCTGCTCTTTGTACCCACGCTGCTCTTGAAATCCAACCAAATTATGCTTGTGTTTATTCATTTCTACTTTCCAACTATCAAATATATACAATAAACAAATCTGACACTGAAGTAATATGGACTGCACACAAACAGACAAACAAACTGAAAATTGAAGCCTCCAAATCGTTCATGGCAGGTGATGCTCTCCTCTGGTAATCCAGTTCTAGGAAAAACAAATCAGAAATAATATGGCCATATCTATTCTCCACATCGAGTGTTTTCCTTGGCAGAGGGGCTTGTGTGTGCGTGTGTGAGTGTGTGTGTGTGTAAGTGTAGGTATATAGGAAAAAAACAGTAATAGCCACATACTCTCCATTCCCAGAGGAAGGGTTTTAGAGTGTGTATCTTTTTTTTTCTACGTGAAAAAAAAACAGAGCCCCGACGGCAAAACACAGACACATGAAAAGTAGGACAGATGCTATGACACTACAAAGACAGACGCTTATTCAAGTGACAAGCACGCGAAAAAATAAAGAAGGGGTTTTCAGACTGCTCTCCAACCTTAAAAAAAACAAAAACAAAAACAAAACACTTTTTTTCCCCGTGTGTTTAATACATTTCCAAACCCCCACAAACCTAACAAGGTGAATATTTTGCAAGACTGCATCTGTCGTGTGGCTGCTGCCGTCTGTCAGTCCCCAACTTACCTTTCTTGTCCCCAAAAAAGAGGGTCTGCTGTGCTGGGTTTGACCACTGGAGGGAGGTGTTGTCATTATACTCCACACGGCAGGTCAGGTTTGCCGTCCCACCCTCTGTCACCGTCATATTCTGAACCAGAGGGTACTGACCGCTGGCGCCTGCAACGTGACAAAGAGAAGAGACGTGAGATGAGGATGAGGATGCATCAAAAGAGAGAGAGAGAGAGAGAGAGAGAGAGAGAAAGAAAGAAACAGACAGAGTGAGACAGATGGTACATATTTGATTGCCTGATTCGTAAGGTTGCTTTGTTAATTAAATTGGCTTCATAAATTTCAATTCAGCAAAGTAATGATCATATAAAGTGAAAACTTTGAAGCTCGATTGTAAAGTTAGTACATAAAGATGGGTGTAAGATAGGAAAAAAAAATAAATTCTGTCAATAGAGGAGGAAATCAGCTCCTCACCACACTGCAAGACAAAGAGAGGAAATATGGTTTATGTCTTGGAAAAAAAAAAACCCTAACACCCTAATAACAAAGCAAATGCTCAGGCGTGATTGGCCAGTCACTACTGTGCGCTAAATTGGACCCTTACATAGAACACAGGGGGGGCATTTAGCCTGCGGTAGCAACAGTGAAACCTCAGCAACACAGGGAACACCAATTAAAAACCTTCCTCCGTGGACTTGTGTGCATGTGTGGCTGTAGGTGTGTGTAAAGTCTGCACGCAAAGAGACAAACACAGAGATAAACACAGTTATATAATTTCTGTGCGGCTGAGCAGAGCTGGTGTTCAGCACCACGGACAGGTCGCTTTTGCTTTCGTTGATAGCCGCCTGCCAGTTTTCAGGACTCTGGACAGCTCACACTGTTGTGTGTGTGTGTGTTTGTCTGAATGCTTTGTTGCATCCATGTGTATGTGAGTGTGTGCACCGGTGTGTGTGTGTGTGTGTGTATATATGTGTGTGTGAAGGAGGCTGTAAGCAAGTAAATAATAATAACCATAAATCTATCCCTGTCCCCATCCCCTGAGGACAGGTTTTAAAGACTGTGTGAATAAAGGCTTAGGTAAGAAAGATTATTCATCCCCAGCTAACTCTGCCGTCTTAAACCAGCATCTCCCCCAGGAAAGGATCATAAAACTAAAATAAAAAAAAAAAAAAACATATCTAAAGAAAGACGAAATATAAATATTTAAACACGAGGTGCTGTGTTAAGTTCAATTTCTGTGTGATTCTGTTTAATAATTTTCCATTTAAATGCTTCAAAAGTATTAGATCAAAACAAAAAAAAAAAGCAGGTAATTTTCTTAACATCAGTTAACGGCTGCACA
>JAQNCA010000006.1:11645572-11661440 GCA_029783725.1 Acanthurus tractus
CAAGAACATGATTTGTAGAAGAGCACTCTCCTGTTTTTGTTGAGTTTTTCACTCTTTGTATTTTTCTACATGTTTGGAAGGAGGATGAGCTGAAGAATATTTAGTTGGCTTTAAACCTGCACTGCTACGGCCTAAAAAATCCTACACATCTTCACAGGAAAACACATTATAACACAAACCTAGAATAACTTAAACAGGTTGAATATCACCAATTATCTGTATATACAAATTGATTTGAAACACTTGCTAAGTTTTTGAGATCTGCCTCTCTGAGTTGATGGTTGACCTCTTGTTTGACTTTTCTATTATGACTCTGCTCAGGATGTGACCTGTGCCTCTTCAAACATTAGCCAAAGATGGCAACTCTACAGAATGAGATTACAGTCGTGGTTGACTAAACACTTAGTTCTAAGAGGCATATTTACTGAAGCACACAGCTGAGTGAAGTCAGGTTATCTCCCCTCAAATAAACACTCCACTTCTCCTCTCTGACTCTCTCTGATCTATAATCCATTCTCACTGCCACCCTGCAGACACAGAGAACTGATGGAGAAGATTTTAATCACTGTAATTTACTGCCACCTTTCCTGAGTCCAGCTATAGTAAAGGAAAACATCACAAAATGAAATACTTGATTATTAATCCGATGACCTCAGACTGTCCTCTTCGATGTTTATGAGCTTGATTAATTTACTTGGAAAAATGAAAAAAAAACTATCTTTCATGTTGACACCAAGATTGGCTTTACATTAAGGAGGTGCTACCATTTTTATAAACCAAGAGCAAACAATTCTAATCCCATGAACTTCTAAAATACACACAAAAAAAACCCCACCAAAACAGAACAGGGTATTTGAAAGCTGAAATGAAATTTAAGATTGCTGTAGAACAAACCCCCCCAAAAACCAACGCAAAGCAAAAAGCAAAAAAAAAATCCCTGACACTTTAAAAACTACCTTAAATCAAAAGATTACAACATGACTTTGCCGGAATGAAACAAACAACAACACAAAAACAACAAAATAAAAGCTGATAACTGAAGCATCATTCAATTTCATTCTTTTCCAAGTAAAAAAGTCTCTCTTTTTTCAGTGTACTGATGTTATTTTTTTTTTTTTAGACTGAGATAGAGAAACAGCAGGAAAGTGCAGCCACAACTCACCTCGAACTTTGCCTTTTGAAGCCATCACTGGAGTCCCCAAGAAGATGAGGGGTCGGATGGTCGGCAGGAGAGGCAGATGCCAGAAAACAGAGAAGAAAAAAAAAGAACAAAGACGGAGGAACTGATTAGAGAACAGTAGGAAGAACAGTGTGCCCGTATCTGTCGCATATATATGCACAAAGAGCATCGCTTTTATCTTGAATGTCAATCAGGAGTGGTTCAATTGATCAACCCTGAGAGAGGATGTCCTGATTTAGCTCATTGCCAGATTGAGACCTTACAGAGTTGCACCTTTTAATTAGTGGTGCCACATCATCTGGATCATGCAAGGAAGCTTGTCGCTTTCTAATGAGCTTGCAAGACCCATAAGGAAATGGCTATACTGTAGATAACGTGCTTTTGATTAGTGTATGCTGTCATTCATTAGATTTTTATTGGAAATTACAGACTTTATGAACATTTTGCAGTTGATTATCTCCTTTTATGCAGACATAAATGTCTTTGATTGTGTGTGTGAGACTGTTTGTGGGGTGAACCATATTAGGTTGTGACTGACAGCCCTGTAATCAGCGAGGAGAAGCACAAACAGGACTGTTGTCTAGCAGAGAATATCCCATCATATGGGAGGGTTCACCGAACAGCTTGGTGGAAACCATATAGGCCAATATATAGCCATGTATAAAAACAAAGGGAGGCACAACACAGAGAGGGCCTAAACAACAATGAAAGCATCACCTCCGAGACATCCTACCAGTAAAAACACAGGAGGAGCCAAATAAACAACATATATTTTCTATTAGTGCACATGTGTGTCTGTGTATTTGCGCTTGTATCCCGAGGGAATGACTCTCATGCATCACACACACTGCTTTGCCAAATTGATGGATCTATTGGAATGCCTCCAGTGAGCCTGAAAACCTGTAAAGCTCTAAGAGACAGCGCCTGAAAAAGAATGAGAGAGGGAGAACAAAGAGAATACAACCGCAGGTGCCGAAGTCTGCAGGTTATAAAAAAATATCGGGTTTTCTTTTTCAATTTCAGATTAATAAATCACTCTCAGAAGATATGTATAAAATGTTCCATTTTTGTCGCTCAAAATACTGTAAACAAGTTTAAATTCATTGAAAGCTAGAGATACAAGCCGGCTGCCGAACAGTGCAACCACTCCTTTGACTCACACATACATATTGTTTTGTTTATATTTGAGAGGCCCATCAAATCCTGATAGCCAATTTTCAGCAGCTGATGGAGATGATTATGTTGTGTTAACAGTGTTCACAACTCGCCAAGGTGCAAGATAGATAAGATGAGGGAGTGTAAAAGTGGAGGGAGAGAAACTGATAATTTCCTGGCTTTTTTTGGGGGGGGGGGGGAATTTTCAAACTTCATTTGCACACACTTTTCTGGGCTTCAGCATGCCAGAGTATTTGGATTCACACCACAGGGGGCAAATGAGAGGGGAACAAACAGCAAAAACAATCACGTAAGAGAGACATTAGTGTGATCGCAAAGCCACACTATCTCACACAAGCTCACACACACACACACACACAGAAAAGAAAAAAAAAAGTCACACCTTGCTGCTGTGTTACTGGTCAAGGAGGAGAGGGACCAACAAAGACAGGACAGTGAATGCCACATCTCTACCAACAGTGCTTTCTATATGAGACTGATGGCTTTGTGAAATATTCCCTCAGCAAAGTCTGACCTTGCTCCATCCCTGCCTTTCATCCCTGCTGTCAAGGTATGAGTTCTCTGTCACAACTGTGGCTCTGTGATCTCTCCCATTCAATACCCACGGAAAAAAAAAGAAAAAAAATGAGGGAGAGATCCTGGAGACGAAAGATGGAAAAAGCATATTATATTTTTTTCAACTATTCACCCCTAACAACAGCTGAATAGACATAAAGAGAGAATGAGAGAACACAAGCACCAAAGAAAGGAGAAAAATGGTGGGAGTCTTATTCACTACACTCTCTGCACTTGTGTCTCCAAGTATTACAGTTACCAGGCAACCAACACAACAGTTCGGTAAGTCCTGGCAGGCTGAAATTGAATAAAGCACTTTTCATTCCACTCTCTCATTCCCCCGTTTTACCATGCCATGAGCAGAGTATTCCCAATCGATTACACAATGGCCACCTCTTGCAAGCTCTCAACGTTCCTGATTGGACAGAATGCACTAAGATGCCAAAACGGCACAAAGAGGGGATCAAAGTCGACTGTTTTCTTATAGAGTAAACCCTGCTGTCCCGGGTTTTCTCTTGTTTTTTTGTCCAGTGAAGACTTTATTTTGAAAAAAATACGTAGAAGAGAGGCGCAAGAAGAATTCAGCACTGAAAGAATTAAGTCTGTAATTCTGTAAAAATTTCAAGAATGAGGAAGCAATTTTAGATCTTTGTTAAAAACTGCCTTTCGGGCTGCTGTTTAGCTCAGTCGGTAGCGCGCGCGTCCCACATACAGCAGGCTCAGTCCTCCACGCAGCAATCGCGAGCTCGACTCCTGCTCCGATCTTGTCTGCATGTCACTCCCCTCTCTTCAGCCCATTTCCTGTCTGCTCTTCAGCTGTCCTATCAATAAAGGCAAAAATGCCAGAAAAAAAACAAAAAAACAAAAACTGCCTTTTTAAGGTAAAAATGTCTAGGTTTTCTAAGTTGATTTGAAGGCTGTATTAAGTATACTTTTAATTTTACATTTTAAAACAACTTCCTTTGATGTAAAATAGTAATAACACCACAAAGAAGCTACAACTTTATTCATCAGATTGTTGTTGCAGTACTGTATATGGTTGACCAAACTGGTACCAAACCAGTAGCAATACTGGACTTTCTGTGCATTTAAAAAGTGGTGAATGTTATTCTTTTTCTCTGTTGTTGTTAGTTTGGTGCTGACATGCTATTAAAAACTGATAACTTCATTGTTTCAAATCTTTTTGTTGTTGCTGTGAGTTGAACATTGTCTGGTGAAAAAACACTCTATGCAGCTTTAATTTTATTTCATGGCAACTTCAGTTTGCAAATAATAGTAATAATAGAGTCCAGTAAACGTTACATTGTGCCTTGACCTTAAAAACCTGTGATCCGAGGGAGAAAGCCTAGGAACATTTACTCGAGAAAACATGAACTGGAAGATGCACTTTTTAAAAAATTCTTACCTGAACCAGCCTTGAAGCTATTGGTCTTGCATGTGTATGTAAACACACACACATTTATTTTTTTCTTGAGAGAACGAAGAGTGAGTGACTGTTGGTGGAACAGAAAAGCTCACAGTTGTAAGCAGGTTGTTCTCTGTCTCTGTGACTGTCAGCGGGAAGCCGTCATAAATAAACTGTGTGATAGTTCATACAGATGCCACCCGCTGTGACACACACAGACACATACACACATATAGCGCTGATCATAGTATTCCCTTAGGGTATAAGTCTCCTGGGAGGACACATGTTCTATTGCAACATCCTTCCTGTTTTCCTCTTCTTCTCCTATTCTACTCTTCTTCCTTCAACTTGGGCACATTCAGGAGTTTGTCTCACCTGACTTTTAATATTCACTCTTCTTCCTTATTAACCCTTTCCATGCCTTAACCTCTGTATTTGCTCCCCCCCCTTGGGCTACCCTTTCTTTTTATAGCGGCAGATATATTCAGAGTCTGACATGCAACAAGAAGCCTATAGAGATCGATGTGTGCAGCATGGCTCTCTATGCTGTCACATAGCATGATGGAGAGTTTAGCTTATCTTTCGTACGGCGGCAGCTGCTTTGCCATATGTTTGATGTACTTGGGGCCCTTGGAATGCAACCAATATTCCACCGGTGAGCAGATTGCTGTAAAACCTTAACACACTCTTTGTCACCTTATGACTTGGCTGTCCATGAAGCCATCGATCCAGGCACACACAAAAGAAATATCAAGGAAAATATACCTTGTGACACATATTCTTAGCAGGCCTGCACACGTTTAATTTATTTTCTGGGGAATCATCGACATAAAAATAGCTCCCAATAATAAGAGTGGATATATTCAAATCTCATCAGATTTTCCAGCAAATGTATTTAAATATTATTTGATTTTGTAAATGTATTTAAATCTTATTTGATTTTGTAGCAAATGTATTTAAATCTTATTTGATTTAGCACACTTTTGCTAAGGGCCACAATTCATCTCAGGGTAATAAAAGAGATGGTAAACAGTGTTAATAGATGGAATCAAGCTTACTTAACGCAGCTTATTGCCACCATACTGTCTGCTTTATTAGATCCGTCTACCTCGTCCTTGTTTTCTCACTTTACAGGGAGACACACATCTGTTTGTTTTGCCATTTAATCTAGCACATTTGATTTCCTTTCTTTAATACAATTACACACACACACCCTGTCCATGGTACAATTGTCTGCTCGGGAGCCAAACGCCCATAAAGCAGACAGAAACACACACACAGGCGCGGACATGCAAAGAGACACACATGTTGATGACACACACACACACACACACACAGACACACGCAGACACACACAAACACACTTCACAGCATTTGTTTCATCCATATGAAAGATGCTCTACAGCAGTGTTTATGGTTTCAGAGTGAACACCTTCCAGATTTTTTCCTTCCATGCTGAAAATAACCAAATCTGGTGAGTCACCATCACCAGACCATGTGTGATGACACGAGGCAATCTGGAGCTCAGAGCGTCTTTCTACTTTTCAGTTTTCTGAGAACAAGACGGCGATCAGCACAGGTTCTATATCAGTAGCTGTAAAAATACCCATATTGTCAAATAATGTTACCAACACAGTAGGACAGCAGCCTGGTTTAAATGAGTATAAAAGAGACTTTAAGTGGCTGCTTTATTTTAATGGAGGTCAAGAGGATATTAAAAGAAACTCAAGACAACACTGCATTTTCTTTTACCTTTCTGTTACCATCTGGTGGGTTGCTGTGACAATGTGGGAGTCAACTTGAGGCAATATGCAAAGAAAATGACTCAAAGGAGAGCAGTTTATTGCTGATTGTCAGTGACCTGCAGCTAAAAACACAGTGAACACACAGAGGCACAGCACCTGATCTATTTCCACCACCTTGGGTCTTGTTTTTATACTGGCATGGATCAAGTACACAGAGGCTGAATCAGCAAAATGGCTGCATAACTGTTAATGTGTTTTTCCTCTCTCCTGAGACCAGGGCAGACTCCAGACACTTGGTGTCTGGCTCCAGTCGAACTCTGACTCTTCTGTAGGTGCTATCATCATCATCATCATCCACAGCAGCTGTCCAACCAGCGTCTGTCCCTCTGCCCCGCCAATCCAACACACATAACAACAGCCTATGCAACTAAATGGTGATCCAAGATTCAAATGTCAGTATATTGAATGAAACTTTGAAGCCCTGAACTCTTCAGTGCAGCCCTAAGTTATACACTTACAATTATTCATACATACATGGGTAAAACTTATAAAAAATAAACCAGCAGACAGACAGTTTGGAATAGCCAAAAGTTGTGAAATATTTTTTTTTTTTTTTTACTGCCACATCTGTTCTTTGCCCGTAGCAATTTAGTACTCCCCTGATTATAACAGGTTTACAACTAAGTCAGTGCAACACCATATGTCATGTTATACAATGAAAAGTTCGCACGCATGGAGGCAAATACTTTTTTTAATCTTTTTTTTTCTCTTAATGTCTTTATTTGCTTTGTTCTGCTTCCTTCTAAATACACCATTTTCATACAAATTATATTTCTAAACGTATGTTGGGCAACGGTTGTTATTATCATATATCTCTTTGAATAAATACTGTTAATTAAATAAAGATGCTACCTGATGTTTCTAAAGTAAACCCACAGCGGCATAATTGAGACAGCAAGGCATCATTAATCATCTTCTCGGCTTCAGAATGATAATGATTTGCTTACATGCTCCTGAAGAAGAGGTAATTGAAAATTTATAGATGTAGTCAATAATCATATGTGCAGTTAAACGCTGACAGAGCTCGTTGTGGCTATAGTCTTTAGCAATCTAGCATCTGCTAACTAGCATTTACTCACCAAAGTGAGTGATTGTTTGGAATGGTAATTTAACCAGCTGACCATTCGGTAAACATGTGTGCTAATTAAGAAATCCAGTCGGTTTGATTTATAAAATCCTTAAAAATACAGATGCTCCTTTGTTTAACTGATATAGAGATGTTGTGTTGGATTTGTTGAGCGTTATTGCATTTGGGGTTCAGTAATCTGGATTTAGGCGTAATTATAAAGTTGAGCCAGCCAAGCCCAACAAGACTTGTCTAAGTAGGTTAATTGCATTTTAGATAAACATTGACATATGACATTTACTCACACTGGTAGACTGGAAAATGTCATATTTGCTACAGTATCAGGAAGGTATAAAGGTACGGGAAAATAAACACCGCCCAAGCCTTATGTTTGCCACAGGGTCCAGAATTTTGTGCTACGCCCCGGAAGATTTTGCATGAACATCTGCCACACAATTAGAACAAGTTTGTTCTGTGGCAAGACAGATGTTCTTATTCATTAGTAAACAAATACTAATTTACAGCAAGCTTTAGTGGAAGGGAACATAAACACCTGGAATTTGTAGATAAATAAGAAAAGTTAATCTGTATTCACCTCAAAATCTTCCCTGTGCTTCCTAAACTCAGTCTTCTGTTTTTAAACAAAGTGCACTTGCTACAGTCTGAACACAATCCGCAGAAAGTATATTCGGAAAAGGGGCTCAGTGACAGTGGCCTGGTGGTTTTAATGTCAGGACATTTCGGTTTACAGCTCCTCTGTCACTTGACTTCACAGCTGTTCTATAAGAAAGGTCACAGCATTCACAGCTACACAAAAAACACCCATGTGTACACCAGTCACTTCAACTACACATATTCCTGGATACTTACATGCACACAGTGGACACAGTGAACTAGAAAAACATGCAATTCCACCAAATGCATACCTCACTGGTTCTGGCTGCAGAATGCACACCCATGGTGCCATATATCACGCCCTCCCACACATGAAGCAGACCTCAACAGAAACGAGTGACACCATGCAGTATGTACTGCACAGAATCCAGTCCACATGGTTAGAGCGTTTATATATCTCATGGAAACTAACTGGGACTCCGCTAGACAAATGATGAGCTCAGAAATATCAGCTTTTATCTGGATGGAGCTCAGTTCTAAGATTTCCAACATCAAAGATTTGACATCCCAGATGGCAGAAAAGACATTTTCTTAAATATTTAACCTAAGAAGTGCACCTTGCTTTTAAAACCTGTTGGCTTTGAAGCACAGCTAAAACCACAAGCTGTATTTAATGCACCGTGTCATTAATATCTGCGATGCCAGTTAATAATTAGTCACCATTTTGGCTGTGACTTTGAAATTTCTCACTGAAGGATCTATGATTTTCTTTTTTTTTCCCTCTCACAGATTTGTGAATCGCCTCAAAAGTCAAACTCTAAGGCAGACATTTGCAAGTACATCCTGCTTCTGTTTGATGCTGCATTCAGTCTTTTACAAGATATAAGTACACAGTGTCCATTAAGGGGAAAAAAAAAAGGCATCTACCATTTTGTCTCATTTAAAACCACAATTTGCAGCCATCTGGTTACCAAGCCTAAACGTAAATTATATAGAAAGCAATTATTCTTGAGACTGAAGGTTACAATCATATTTTTTGCCGTTGTGTTATATTGCCAGAAAGATACACGGCTTGCTGCTGCTAGCCCTGTCCACTGGCAGGTATATTAGCGGTGGTTTTTGTCTTTATTAGGCAGCAGAGACCTTCTGGAAAAAAAAAAACAAAAAACACAGAGCCTTGGGTTTGTCTCATGTTACAAGCACAAGCCTGACAAACAACCAACCTCTTCCCAAGCAGAGTAAATAAAACAGAGAGTCAGCATGAATTATGACCCTTGGGACTGTTCAGAATTCTGCCTTTTTGCATAAGAGTCCGAACTTATCAGCAAAAACTAATTATCGGACATCTTCATTTGGCACTTGTTGAGTTCTTGTTGAGCATGTCCTTGTCTGAAAACTGTCAAGACAGGAGCACCCAACACATCTTATTAATTCTTCAAATTCAGCCTCTGGACTGTAACTATGGCAGCACCCTATCACAGGAATCTTTAATCCACTCTTATCATGTTACTCTCTGTAGTACAGTATGCAACGTTTTTATTCATCATGGCGCAACGGATGGTGTGAAAGGGAGAGGCGAAGGGGAACGAAGATCAGATCAGAGGAGAGGAGATAAAAGACAAGTGTAGGTTTGACTAAGGTCATCTCATGAAAACTGCCCTTTGACCACAGAAAAACAAATACAGCCACATGTGTGCACATACACCAGCGCACTAAAACACACACACGCACGCACACATGCACACAGCCCATAAAATTTTGCCATTTAAAGCCTTAAAGAAATTCCCTCCAGGCTCAAGAAGCACATTTCAATTTCCACAAAACACCCGAGGGATATCGGGATCATGAATCTCCCCAACAAGAAAAGTCAAACAGGAATTGCTATAGGATGAATGCATGCACATGCACACATACGCACACACAAACACACACACACACACACACACACACACACACACACAGACACTGTAAAACAGGTACTGTTGTTAGATGATGGACAGTCCAGGTACAGCCTATAACTCAGCAGATGCTTTTTGTTTCCACTGCTTCTTCAAATGAATAGTTTAGAGGGTGAAGTTATATTGTGACAGATGCCTTGGGGCTAACAAATGGCCTCCTCCAGACAAAGCTTTGGAGTGGATGTGATGTGGATGTGTGCCTGGTCACCAACCTGTAATCGCCAGCCATTCGTCACAGGGTGAAGGGACGGGAGATTTCCAAGGGAAAAAAATTCCAGATAATACAAGCTTCATTTTTTACCCTGTGCAGAGGGCAAATCCCCATAGGCTGGCCATAATGCTTTATTCAGCATCAGCTGATCTCTTTAATTTAAACAAAATTGTCATATTTTTCTAAGGGATTTTCTATTTTGTGGCCTTTAGTCTTTCAGTCAGAGATCGTGTTGAGGAGGGGAGCTTTTATCCTCGGTGGAGAGGAACACACAGTGTCTGGAAAATGCCTCCTCCCCTTGATAGTAAGACTTTGATCAAAAATGTGTCATAGCATTTTGCTCGAGCTGAATTATTCAAAGGTCAGTGAACAAAGGCATGTTTGTGCTGTGTTGCATTACAAAGGCTAGAGTGATGGTAAATTGGCAAAGTGTTCGCTGTGTCTCTGTAGGGAGCTGACCGGTGAGTCTCACCCTCAAGGGACCATTTGGCATCAAACAGCGCAAGCTCCCTGTGATTGTTACTGCTTCAGTCATTGCCAGACTGTTACCTCGTACTTTAAAACCATCACCTTTATATCCAATTCTATTTAGGGCATTGTGTTTGTGTGGCTTTTCTAGAGGGTCCGAGAGAGAATAGACTTCCGACAGGAGGAGCAGAAAGAATGAGACCTGTGGGCTGCGCACCCCCTAATGAATTTTGCATATATGTGTGTGTGTTAAGACTTTGTGAGTTTTGTGAGTTTGCTTAAAGGCAAAACACTGTGTGCACATTTATATGCAGATATGTGTGTGTGTGTGTGTGTGTGTGTGTGTGTGTGTGTGTGTATGGAGTACTGCAGCGCAAGGGGTCTTTTGTAATGATGGCAATGGGCAATCTCAAGGGCATCAGGACTGCAGCCTGTCTCAGTGGGCTGCAGCTCACTGGAGACCACAGCTATAAAGGATAAAGGAGAGAAGAAAGAGCTCTAAGATACATGTGGATTCATCCTGCTTTTAAGTCCATGACTATAGCTTTCTCTCTTTTGTCTTGCATTCTTCTCCTTTATCCCCACACCTGCAGCTTTCTACTTTAATGGCATTTTTAGCGATTTTTTTTTTTTTTTCTCCCCCCACCCAAAACAATCAACAATACACCTTGTGCTGTTTTAGCCCTGGGTGGGCCAACAGAGAAGATGAGAGCAAGTGAAAAGGTGGAGGGAATACGAAAAAAAGGAGGGAGGACAGCAGAGGTAGAACAAAATGGCTAACCTTGCGTGTTTGTGTGGGTGTGTGTGTGTGTGTGTGTGTGTGTGGCCTGTTTTATGTGCATTCGTTCCACTTCAATAGCTTGCATTATTCATACAGTGTTTCTCAAGACAAAAAAAAAAATAAATAAAAAATAGGCAAAACAAAACTGCACAATAAATACTAACACACGCAAGAGGGACAGAGAAGAGCACGGAGCTTCTAATGAAGCTTCTGTAGTGAGGTGAGCAGAGCTGCAACACACACAGGTTTCCCATGGGAGTCAAAGCAGCTTCAGCTAACCAGGTCAGCCATGCCTCCTGCAAGAATCCTCTGCTCTGACATCTCCTGCTCCTGCATCTTCTGTACATAAAAATCCTTAATAATAACTTTTCACAAGTTTTTCTTCACACTATGTTGAATCTTTTCAGCCAAAGAAAAGTGAAGTAGGTGTTGTAGAAGTGTGCTGAACAACACCTGAGTTTGGCCTTTATTAAGCTCTACCACCTCCTGCATAGACATATCTGTTGCATGCTAAATTTGCATATATTACCATAAAAGCACAGTGCTGAGTGCATATAATAATTCACATGCTCTTCCCACATGACTTAAATTAATATCGCCATTTATACTTTACACATCTTTTCTCATTTTATTGCTTCTATTCTGTGGCTTTAATCTGTCCATTGATTCACATTACTGATGTTAGTTAGTGCTTTGTAATGTTTTTCCTTCTACCCCTCCTTCTCCCAATCCATTTCTTTTGTCCTCTAAATTCTGTGGCATCGTGTGGGTGTTTTTGCCTCACGCTGGGCTGGCCCTGCAGGAGTCCTGCCAGGTCTGCCTTGCAACAAGAATTTGTACGTAAGTGATGTGCCTGGTTAAATGTTGCATTCATTTGAGACTGGCCAACTGGTCAGACGCACGTATGTTAAAATGTACTGTCTTTGAGTTAAGACTCAGTCTGTCATCTCCTTATATCTTTTTACGACATATTTCATCTCCTGTACGTACATAAATATGACAAGCAGACTGTTTCATTTAATAAAAGCAACAGATGAAGCTGAAGTAAGGTGAAAAATGTTTTCCCGCATCTTCATCACAGATGTGATAAGCTCTTGAAAAAGAGACTATTATGTCTGATAACACGTATATGGAAGACAAATAGATCAGAAGAAGAAAAAAAAAGAAATATATATATATATATATATATATATGTCCAATATGTCCACACAGACCTTGTCTCACACATTACCTTTCACCCAAGACTGAGAGGCATGAATAAATTCCATTTCATGCCCGGGCTTAATATTTACAGAGGAACAAAAGAAAAACTGTGTTCACTTACCAAAGACAAATTTGAACTCATCTGGGTCATTTTTAACAAATTGAACTGGAACTAATTCTTTCCGAGTGTTACAATTGAACTAAATAAATAAATAAAATGGGGGACTTGTTTGCTTTTTTCCCCATCAAATTAAAGTTGACCTCAACATGCTCCCATTAAAGCTACCCACAGGCACGAGCCCACGGGAGCTGAGTAAGAATAAGGGAGGAGGGGAAGAGGGGGGTTGGACACAGGGGTGCTAAACAGAGATGCAGTCCGCGGGGGAGAGCGCATGCAACGCAGCTTATCACTATGAAAAATATTTTTTAAAAATCTGTGTGCTCCTGTCATCGTGGCACCCCCCGCCATGTTTCCTGTCTATCCTAGCTTTCATTTAATCCAGCTCACTCTCACTTTCCTCTCTCCCTGCCTTTCCCACCCATTGCAAAGGTGTAAATTGGACACAGATAATTGAACATTACTATCCTGGGAGGTATCTGGCGCCATCTGTTAAATGTCCACCCCCAACATCACTGTCCACCACACAATGCGCTCAAACATCCCAATGCACCATGCAGCACATTTGTGTGGGCACGCACTTTTCTCTGTGTGTTCAGGTGGAGATTTCTCTTTTACTTCAATTCAACTGCATTCTGCTTCACAAATGTGTTCTCATCGTTCTTGTGGCTATGCAAGAAGAACTTCATTTGTTTAATTGGAGGTCCAGTTACATTGAATATACAATAGATGACAAGTAGTTATCAAACAATACAGTAAAGGTGGAAACCTCCCACACACAAACACTTACTGTGGTGCAAGAAAAAGAGGGAGTATATTAGCAGAGTGTGGCACATAGTACATAAGTCACAAATATTGTACCATGTGTATACTGCTAAAGTGATAAAATAAGATAATGTGAAGCTGTAAAAATCACTCCCGCCAACTCATTTTAACACCAACTTATTAGAACAATAAATACTATGCAACTGCAAGTTTAGAAAAGCAACAATGAGAGGCAACATTTTGAGCAATGTTTAAAAATGTTGTGCATACCAACCAAGTTTCTTTGTAGTTGCACCTTTGGCTAGGACTCACTGTCACCAGTTACCCACTAATTGTGCTCCACTTTAAGCCTAATGTATGGTATTGTTCGTTTCTTGTAGAGGGTTTATATGAATACTGAGCAACCGCTGCATTCCATAAGATTTCCAACAAAAAGCCAATTATTGGCCATTGCCGGATTATGATAGGTTATCCACACAAATAATGAGGGAGAGTGTCTATGTGAATTTCTGAAAAAAGCCTCAATGGTGCTCTTTCCCTCTCCCTCTCCCTCTCCCTCTCTCTGTAACACACATGGCTGATTAGCAGTTGGCATTTTGTCTTGGCTATGTGCTAAATGAGAGCAGCAACATTACCATCTCAAAGATGCTCTCCTCGCTCAGTTAATGGTCAGGACACAATGCCTGCTCAAACACTTGATGGATCATTGAGGGATTATGCCATTTGGCTTTGTGCCTTCATGCTCACTCCGTGCATGCGTGTGTGTGCATGTGAATCACAGAGACGGAGGCTTCCTGTATCTTGGAGGTGTGGACTCCTACAGACCTCTCAATGGGAGCAATAATGTCAAGGAGCTGCAATGTCATATCCATCAGAGCTGACTCTCTGTCAGGGCCAGACAAAGGTGTTGACACCTCAACACCACACAGTGAGTGAGGAGGCCATTCAGATGTCAGTTACCTGACACACAGCCATGCTCTCATAGATGGGTGGTAACCAGTGATTGTCAGATGGTAACTCAGGAAAAAGGCCACTGCATATATAAAGCTCGAGAGGAGCGATCCGCTGAGATTTAATGAATGAATATGTTTTCATCATCTGAGGCAAGTATTCACTTGGTACAATCACACCTGTCAACTCTGGCAAATCAGCACTTATGGAAATGAGGCAGCTATCGCTAAAGCGCCGTGGTCATCTAGAGACACATTTCAGATTGCTCAGTCAGGTGTGAGACCGTCAAAGCTCACCACTGTTTGCAGGATCTCTCAAAAAAGTTAAACTTCAGCTACACAGTTGAGAGAATTTAACAATGCAGCTTCACACTTTACCTGCCAAATTTCACACCACTCCTACAAATCCAAAAATAACAACACTGTATCACATCACCACACATACATTAGGGTACTATAGAATCTGCACTTATTAAGCTGTAAACAATTTACAGACAATAAAGATTAGATGGACTTTATAGCAGCTTAAAATAGACAAAAGAAGCAATATTACTTCTAGTTTTGAATGGTGAAAAAGTGGTTTGAGTTTAAATCACACATCAGATGTATTAACACCTATTAAAGTGTAATTAGACAACAGTAATTTTACCTGACAACGGATAATGAAAATGTTAATGGCTAACGCATAATAATGTCAATAATGAAGAACAAAAAAAAAGCTAACAATAAATAATGAAAACTTTATTCAGGCTATTGACAACAACGGAACGAAAATGGATGATGTTTTTTGTGCTCTTAGCTGAGTTAAAACTGATTTGTGATGCTGTTTTGCCCTTGATATTCTTTGTAAAGTTTACTTTAAAAAATGAAGTCTAGAATTGCAGGTTGCCTACAGAGTAAGCACTGCATCAGTATCTTTTTAAAAGGCAACAATGCTTGTCAACACCCGCTCATATGTTAACTTAAGGCAATTTGGCCTTGTGTGCTCTGATTAATTTGACATGCAGTTAACACGCCAGTCATAATTTTGTTTTAATGAAAACTCAACTCCTGACATTCACTCCTGGTGTTTTTTGCCATTGTTTTGGAAATCAGCTTTATTAGTGGCATATTAACTAAAAAAAAAAAAATACTGAGCACTGGATCAAATTTGTGCTCATGTGAAGAATAGTTCATGTGCATGTTGAACAGCAACTACAAATTAAGGTCACAACAATATTGCTGTTTCCTCAACCTTTGTTATGACCTCAGTACAAACAGGCAGATGTCTTAAATAAGCTTTGATGATTATGACTACAGCAAACGCATGCAAACAGCATATTGCTTTGTTCATTTACTCAGTGTTGTATTTAGATCCCCATAAAATATAAGCTGAACAGCAGGACTCTTTAGCAACTGACCAGTGGTGTATTCAATTACAAGTATAAGAGCTCAGTGTCTCATTTCTTAAAAAAAACATGTCAAAGGAACTTTCCACCTTACATTTTAGATACTATTTCTCTTAAAACACTGAATGCTGCGAATGACTTGAAAGCTATCTGTGTAGATTCTCATTCATCCAGGTCATGTTTATCTGAAGAGTCAAAAAAGCAAGTCAACTGGACTGTGTTAG
>JAQNCA010000006.1:11674442-11697090 GCA_029783725.1 Acanthurus tractus
GACAGGAGGTAGCTCTGCATGTGTGTGTTTGTTTGTGTGACTGACTGTATGTATGGGTGTGTGTGTGTGTGTGTGTGTGTGTGTGATGGAGGAAAATCCATCGCCACAGTAATGAGAGAGGTGCCGACTGCTCCTCCATCTGGCATTGAGAAAACTTTCTCTTTTTCCCTCTCCCCTCCCTCCTTTCTCACCCCCTACACTTCTCATCATCTGTTCATTTGCTTCTACTTCAGCATCATCCGTTTAGACATTTTTCAGATGATGTAAACACTCAACAACCCACACACACTTCATCCAAGCCCAACACATTAGACCTGAGAAATTCACGCTACACCTCCCACTGAATTTGACATTGGTACACCGGCTACTCACAAATGCAGCCAATTGGCAAAAACATCTGGTTACGAAATATCTGTGGCTTGAATGTACTGTACCGCTGTTGCGCTTGGGAATTTGCTTTTTATGCCTTTGTGCTGAATATTCCTGACAAATCCAAGAAAAAACACGACTATCTGCTGAGGTTTTTTTTGTAAGCACACTTTCTTTCCCACATAACCAAGCTAAGAAAAGAAAAGACCTCCGCAGGCAACTGATAGCAAGTCCAAATCTCACGACAAAAAATGTCCAGAAGTTACACTTTAGCTCTCCATTTCTACCAGAAATTAACATGAAAATAGAAGATTAATGTGATTACAAAAGGATTTCCAACATGTAACGATATTTTCTCTTTCAGTACATTGGCTCCTTTCATCTGGCTCCAAGTATATTTGTTGAACTCTCATACATATAAAACCAAACTGCTACAAAACAAACACAAACTTTGAGGAAAAACAGCCTTGTTGGTGGGAAATTTGGATTCTGCCTGTTTACACAATACAAAACACAACCATAAGGAGTGTAGGAGTCACTGGACACATGCGGTTGACGCAATTTTAATGAATGAACGCCTTAGAAGCACAACATGTCCGGCAAAACAAGTTGCCAGTTTAGATGCAGTTTAAAACATGCAACGGATATACATTTGTCATATTGTTGAGGTCAGAAACAGTCTGGGTTTGGAAAGTTAACCACATATTGCAGGAAACAGGAAGTTCATGCGGTCATACCTTAATCAGATTCGATGGCACAGCTGTTTGACAGGTAGGAGACAGGAAATTTGACTTGGCTAAAAGGTAAATTTATATTCCACTTTATTCTAACCTTTGACACATGTGGGCTACATATATGAATTATTAAAGCTTGGTGAATCCGCTGTCATCCCTGTAAGCATAACCCAGCACTTTGCATAGGTTCTGAATCAATGACCACAGTTGAGCAAATGGAAAGCAATTCTTCACCTACACTACTGAATACATACCATTCATCCAGACATTATTTACTCTACACATATGCGCCCTTTTGCTGTCTCACACATACACACACACACACACACACATGCAGGCGGGCGGACAGATAGGCTTGCATACAACACACATTAATTGACTATCCAGCTTCCTTCTCAGGCATTTTGAGTGACAGGGGCCGCCAAGGGAGATGGGTAATGATGAGGCAGCTGGCAAATGGGCTGATGGGTAATGAGGGACCTGGTGCTGGCAGCCGATGGTTAGACGCTGAATTAAACAGCGGTTACTGTGTGCTAACCATGCTATATACATTCAATATGCTATCGTCTGACTGTGACAGTGCCAATATAGTGAGACCAGAAACACCAAACAGGCGTCATCCGTCACTTGTCATATTGCTGTATTATATGAATGGCTAATTAGCATCACTCCAAACAGAAATGTGTTTGCGACTGCTTGTTTCTTTGCAGCATATTCTGTTGGTGTTATGCCAATCACTTCATATTCAAACCTGAATCCGCACATGAAGCTCCAATACTTATGATTGTGCAAATGACTTAGAAAACTGACAGCTGTGGCAGTCCTGCAGCTCAGCCGATGCAAACTGCGCTCAGAGCACATTGTAACGGACAACCTGTTTGCCTGATATCTGCCCGTGTCTCTCCCTGTCTCCTTTTAAAACTAGTGTCCGCGATCTGTGAGTTTCTCTTTGCTGTGCGTTGTGCAGACTGTGACAACTCTTCTTCTCCACTTTGAATGCAACACTTCTCAAAATAGTCATTTCTGACAAATCTGACATCACCATTCATTTCACCATCCTTTATGCTTTTTCGATGTTCTTTCACAAATAGCTAACACATTTAGCAGAAGCACCCACTGTCAATATCAACAGCAAACAATTATTTTCACATTTTTTTCACGCTCCTGTTTGCCATCAATCTAGGCTACCGACAGTGGCTCGCTGTCCAAAAGAAAGGATTCTTTGTCTTTGTCTTTACAAAAAACAAAATACAAAAAGCAGTTTTATTCAATAAAATGCTTTGAACAAGAAGACAGCGCTTGATTCTTTTAAAAGCTGTCAGGACTTTAAAACTTTTTATTTCTACATAAATATGTCACTTTTTTCCATCTTTTTACATCAGCATGTTTACAGGTGGGACAGGTGTTTGCAAGGATAGCAGAACAACCCTGTACCAAACCTTTCAGACTGAGACTTCTCTCTTTGATACAGGACAGTCTGACTGTGGTTTTCCAGCATCCTCTATGAGGCACCGAGGTACAGGGGAGTCAAGTATAAAGAACATTAGCATGTTGCGGGGTGTGCACTGGGATTTTTATTCTGCATGAGTGCAGCACATACCATAAATGAGGAGACAGTGGATATTGCTATGCTCTCCAGGATGACAAATGGTCCTCTGTGACTCATGCTAGGTGAGCAAGCCTGTTTGTGAGTGTGCACTCCATGTGTATGCATGCAGGCACTCTAAGTAAGCACTCGAGTGAACCCCATGCTACACAATCTCTTATAGACTCAAGCTATTATACTCAGCTATAGTCTGTAGAAGTTAGAGTTCAAGATACCTGCAATTTACATGCTTTTGCAGAATAACCTTCTTGTATGCTATTTACTTCATTTGTATATCACTTGTTGTTTGTGTTGCTGAATTGATGTGTAAGTGACATAACATTAAGTTATCTAGACTTCCTTGTACATATAATGATTTTAATCCATGCCTACTTCATTAGGTTAAGTGCAGGTGGGTAACGGCTTCAGAGCAGCGGAAAATTTACAGCTTAGCTCTTCACACACTGCTTCTATCCAACACTAAAGCAAGCCAGTTAAACTGGCAGCATAGGACTAATATTAGACCTTTTCAGTGGACTGGATTTTATTGTGTTGGATGGTAAGATCTTCTGTGGTAACACAAGGTGTATTTCTGTGGGACTTGGGTAGTTAAAGAGATAAAGTGGTGGTGGCTGTTCTTGCCGTGGGTGCTTAGAGACAGTGGCAGACATTGTCCATTTGGGATGCCATTAGAATGATGTACTGCTGAGCTTTCTGCTGACAATAGCAGGGACCTTATATGTTCTCTGTTTATTATTGGCCGTTACAGATATTTACTACCACCACCATCAGTGGCTTGACCCCTGAAAGCTTCCCACTAACCTCTAACTCCAAACTAACTAAGGCCCTGTCTCTACAGAACCACTCTTTTTTAGGATACCTCAGTTAAATAGGATGCTCAGGGCCTCTGTTCTTCCTTTGATACAAGTCACACAGGACTGATAAAATGACACTTTGTGCTGAAAGGTCTACAGTATTAATTGCTTGTGCTTGACACTCAGAGCACACTCACACACTTAGTGTTCAGTACCATCAGAAACATTCAAGTGATTTGTTCCCATGCTCATTTTCATGCCTGTGGCTTCAACATACTGACACTTGCATGCAGCTTGAGTAGATTGAATGGACCAGATATGATGAGCAAAGGTCTTGGTGGACACAAATTTTTGGTTAAAAGGTTGTAGTCCTAATTCTTTGTTACATGTTAGAAGGTATATTTCATTAAAATATTACTTTATCCAAGTATTTTTTTTTTCTCTTTGGAGATAAGCTTTTTAAAAACAAGGTGGTTTTAAGGGCTTTATTTGATGGACAAGACATTTAAAACACCTTAAGTTCATGGATATCAGTGAAAATTACCACAATCCCCTCATCTCTAATTCATATCTACAATGTCAGCATTTTCTGATTTTATTTTTGCAATTTTATCACTGATGGCTTGGTTTGGCTAAGGTCCTGTCCATAACAGGGTCAGCAAGCAATGCCAAAGACTGGCAGCTCATTATTCTGCTCCTGGAATAAGGTTTTGTATATGCTGAATTGTAGCTCTGCACCATTCAGCAATGTGCTGCTTGGCTCTGGAGAACATGATGGCATGATGACTGAATGAGGTTCAAGCTGAGAGAAAATATGTGCAGTTCTTAGCAACCTCAGGAGGTAACTGGGTACCTATGGCACCACAGCTAAATGCTGTTGGTGCTTTGTGCTATTTTAAAAGAAGGCAGGCAAAGATTGATCGAACCTTTATCACAGAATCACGAGCTACTGAATAGAAACAGCGAGAGATGGCACAGACATTTAAATATAAAGGCCACAATAGATGCGGAAAACTTCAGACTAAAACTGAAATATGACTTCATCACAAATTCCATTTCTTTGATATTCAGGGAGAATAATTTAATTTTGGCCTCAATTTTCACTTCTGAGGACTGAATGTAATATTAGGAGCATCACTAATGCCTAGTAACCTGACAGGCTAAAAAGCTTTGATCAAGTGGGTGACAAACGGACATGTTCAAGGGGGGGTGGGACCAAGTCAGATCACACACTTTTTATCAGAGTACAGGAAATTGTGTGCTTACCTGTTAATGAAACAACAGAGGCCGGGGAACAGTCAGGGCAACGGAGGATATGAAAGAAAGGAAGAGAAAGGAGAAGAAATGAGTATAGATTATTGTTCACAAACATGTCAAGAGTGCAAAATTGAGAGTCCTTGAAAACAGTACAACTATGGTTGTCATAATTCATTCATTTCAGTTATGATGCAGTCGTTCAAAGAGGACAAACTCTGCTTTCACAAGGCGTTGCTGGGTTAAAGCTTGAACATTCTTTCCACAAGCCCAAATGTGAGACCAGAAAAAGTGCGCAGCTGTCCGCAGATGCACCCGCGATTTCATTAATACTACAACTGAGCTTCTCAGTAAGTCTTGTGTTCATGCACGATCACTGACAAACTTCATTCCAGTTGGTGGTGGTAGAGCAGCACAACATTGTTTGCTGACAGCTATACAAATCTAGAAGACAAATGAAGTATTAATGTAAAATTGTGGGAAACAGCAAATCTCCTCCACAATCTCTCTTCAAAACAAGATTCCCTTTTGTTTTCTTCTTCTACTCCTACATCTTCTTCCTCTTGGCAAACCAGCAAGAGCTGCACGCACCACCAACTGGACAGAAGGGCATAGAAAGTGAAGCATGCACATTTAAATGCTACACAAACAGTCGGCAAGGTTATGAATTTGACCCTTAGAAACATGGGCGGATGACCACAAGTACATCAGAGCTGAAAAGTGCACATGGAAACTAGGATTTGGCCTTTAAAGATGAGTGTGTGTTTGTGTCTTTCTGAGCTCTGCAAAGAATTAGTCATCAAGGTAACAGCGGATATACCTATGCCTGCACTCTGTGAGAGATCTGGCTCCATCGTGTAAATGTGTGTGTGTGCGTGAATGTGTGTGCTTCGAAGACCTATAAACAAAAGAGATATGTACAGAATAGAAATCATTAGAGTGACATTAAGTGAAGCTCAGGACCGGAGCCTGGAGAAACAAAAAGCAGGAGTAAGAGAAAAAACACACACACACACATCACACACTGGGGAACCAAGTGGGAAAGAAATGCTGGAAGACTAAACTGCATTGACACCTTAGTCTGATTGGCTGCTTCAACTGACTGGAGTGTGTCATAAGCTGGCAACAGCTGTTGTGTTTAAGTCCATTAGTTTTTGGGGAATATTACATTTTAAATGAATTATGTTGTGTAAATGACTCGCTGAGCTCCCCGGATTCAAGAGGAGAGGGAAGATAATCCACTCCGCCTCTCCCTTTCTTCGCTCCCTCTCCCTTTGTTTACACTAAGCTGTGCCTCCAGAGGAAGGATAAGATGGTTTAGTGAGGGGTTGCTGCGTGTGATGTCACAAACACACGCACAGGCACAGTGCATACGTGGATATACACATGCACACACACACACACACACACACGTTTGTTGAAGAGAATGAGTGATTATGTTAGTGTAATTAACAAATAAAGGAAACAAATAGGTTTTCTGAAAAATATGGTTTTGTAGGCAGTTTCACTGCAGGTCAGGCCAATTAACAAACAAATCTTTATGTACACAGCGTGTTAACAACAGCAACAATGACGAAAATTCTACTAGCAGGCAATTCTATCTGTGCTGATTACTATAAAATACCGCCATCAACGACCCTCTTGGCAGCGCACCTCAACTCTATTTCCTCTGGTGAGAAATAGTCCCACTTAGCAGATAATGTCCTTTCCTTGTGTCTCACAGGAGGACGGAAAGGCTGAGCAGTCACAGTCAATTTCATGATGGGATCGCAATGTTCTTCGTGACAGTAAGATGTTTGGCTTTTAAACCAGCATAACTCAGTACCAGTGAGGTGCGAGGAGTGTGTTTGTGTGTGTGTTCGATCGAGTGTGTCTGCAGCACCTGCACGTGGCAGGACCACTCAGTCAGCGCACCAGTTGTCACGATCAGCTGACAGGAAAGAGGACCGATTGTCTATCGACAAGGTGAGACTGCCAAAAGGAAGCCAGACATTACTTTTAGCACAACAAAAGCTAACAAGACAAGACCAAACTTTTAATTTGGGACTTTTTCTTTCTAATGATGTCTATTTCTGATGCTGTTTGTCTTGATTTCCTCACTCTGATTATTGACCCTCTGCAGGGTAAAACGCCCTTGCTTGTACCATGACTGTAAACCCAAGACATGTTTAACAATTGTCAAAAATGTCTAATGAAAAAGGTCTTACTTTACCCCAAACAACAGACTCCTGTTAGACTCCAGAGGAAAATAATTTGGAACTTAATGTTTGCTAAATTTGCAATTTGCTGGAAATGCGTGAGATCATTTTTTCCTAAATGCTAAATGGGTGAAATGAAGTGCTATGATTTTAACAATTTAGTAAGGACCATCGTGAACTAAGGCGGCCGGTTTATAAGAAGCTTGAGCTGGAACGGATATTATTATCACTATTTAATCATTTTCAAAGACTCATATATTTATTATTCAGTTTGAAAATCTCACAAAAAGCAAAACAAATGTCTGATAAAATGTTCTTAAGATTGCATTATTAAATTGCTTTTTTCAATAAACAGTTCAGATGATAAAGATATCCAATTCAGCAAATCGCTAAACAACAGTCTTCACATTTATAAAATCTAAAATCAGCAAGTGTTTTTCATTCAATAAATGACTTAATAAATGAGTCAGCTATGAAAATCAAACAGGTTTTTTTTGTTGATTTTCTGATTAACAGACGTTTTAGCAATACAAGCAACTACAACATTGTTTTAATCCCCTGGATTATAAAGAGGATTTTGAACAAAAAGTATTACATCCTACCATTTAAAAGTCAGGAAGTTGTCTAGAATTTCAGATTTTCTATTCAGCTCCTAAAGAAAAACCTTAACTGCTGGTTTGAACCTACATTACTGAGTCAGATTGTGGTGGAGCTGCAGCTCATTAATATTGGAGAGTGCCGGTGCTTATGTTTTGAAATAGGCTGCTAAGACTAAGTGAAAATATGGCATTCATTAGACAATGACTTCAGTATTGATGTTTTGAAACATCTGTTGTGTTTGCTCGTCAGGCCTAAAGTGGAAGTTTGGTATTGAATGTAATCAATAGCTTTCTAATTAGAAATCAACCGGGGGACAGCTGTTAGTCACTTAAAAGGCAAATACGATATAACCACCAGATGCTTTACTGTGTGAGTGTGTTTATGTGAGCATCTGTGTGTGTGTGCATTGAAGGCAATGCAATTTTTCTGTTTTGTTTGTTGGCTTGTTTTGATTTTTCACTCCAGGTACAAACTCCAGGTACAACTTATTGCTGGTAATAAACAGGCTGCAGATTCCAGAGGCAAACACTGTCGCGGGTTCATTGCTTTTGAAGTTTTGTTGTTGCAGGTGAGAAAATAAAAATGTTGCAACTAAGGTCAATATTGCCACAAATTGGTTTTCTGCTCACTTGCACGGCAGGCTCGGTGCACTCAGTTATACGGCGGCCACATACACACAGGAAAGAAAAATTCCTTACATAATTATATGTGCGGTTTTTATTGATCTGAATCATTGAGTCACTTCCAAGCGATGAATCACAATCATGCAGAGAAAACTCTAGTATATGTTGGCACCAAAAAATCAAGGAGTGCAGTCGACTAAGGGGTGATGTCTGAGGTTTCAAAGAAAAAAAAAGAAATGATGAATTCATTGCTAAGTGTGGATGTGAGTGCAGCAGAGACGCAAAAGTTAATTCTCGTCAGTTTGTGTTTGTTTCACAAATTTCTTGCTGATTCAGAATCTAACTGTTTCTCAGCACACAACTTGTTAACATTATATAGGCCAATAATTTAACATTTGGTTGTTTATTTGTTGATTTTCTCTTAACATTGCACTACTACAGCAAAAAAGAAATTGCCATATAGCCTCAAACCTTCTCTAGATGCTGTTTTTAAAAGGGTAACACAGAGGTAATGACAGCTAAGGCGATATAAACAAATTAAAAATTATTTCGTCCAGATGCTTCTGCTCAACTAAATTAGCTGTTTTATATAAATGTGTTTGCTTTTGCACAAACACAGATGCACATAAATATGCACAAACACACCAGAAAGCACATAGATGCACCCAAATACACACAAACACACACTCCAATGCAGAACATAACTCTAATACAAACAAAAGCAGTGACAAACATTGTCATCTAATAATGATGATGTGTTTTTTTCCATAAAAAAACCCAAACAACAGACATAAAGAGTTCAAGACATATTTAAATTAGTACAAAAGCTTCATACATAGTCCTTTATTTCTCACTACAAAAAGGGTTTGACGATTTGAAGCGCAAAAGCAACCAGACACAATCTTTTTTGATCAGTCCAATTCTATAGTATCCTGCTTTTCTGGTCAGGAATTAGCCAGCAATAATGAAGAAGACTGCTGCAGGGCTGCATGTGTTTAAAAGCATGGTGGCAGAAGCTGCACATGATCGACACAAATCAGCTAATCAATCTTCAGTATTTTCATAACAAGAGCACAGAGAGTCATGAAGGCAATCTCTTAGCGTGATTAAGACGAGTTTCTTCTATCTGAATAAAATGCCATGTCAACGTGTGGGATGCTGCACGGGCAGACAGAGTGTGTACCAACAAAGATTTCATGGGCACTTTTTCATTCTTGGACCTGAGTTTGGTGTACAGATGGCCTGCCTTGTTGGATTTCTCATTCATACTTGCAGTGACTTTGAAGGGAGCAATGTGCCAAAATCTGAGCCGAGCTACAGAGAATCAATTAAATTGAAGATTTGTTGTTCTACATTTAGAATGTGGTGAGTCAAATGGCACATTATATATTCCAGTTTATTCTCCAAAGGAAGCCTTCGTGGGGTATCCAGTTTCGCATCACTCAGACTGACAAATGAAAGGTGAAGAGATCTTAAAGATGACGAAATCAGTTTAAATTTTTGACAGCGCTCTCCTTTTGTTCAGCCTGCCGCCGCTGCTGCATACGTTCATTCACCTCTGTTAACTACCCCTAATGGTTAATGGCTTGAAAGAGTCCATTAATCCTCTGATTCACGTCCTTCTGTCGGGCAACATCAAATCTAGCATCATTACCTCCCATTACAGCCATTGCTGACATTAGTTGCTGGTATACAGCCGCTATCTCATCGCATTAAGAGTTTATGTAATTACAATGCTAAAAGACTTGACCTAATGGACACACGGGGAAGCATGATTTGCAGTGATGAAGAATACTTTAACTTTCAAAGTCATTCATAGAATACGAAGTGCGATTTTTATCGTTTCTCATGATCATGTTTGCATACATATGAAGGTTGCTGCTGCAGACACGTGTATCTTCTGACTCTCCATCTTGCCATTTGCTGCTTGTCTCTGTGGAAAAGATGAATTGTACATTATATCAATATTTGTTCCAGGCCACTGACTGAGTCAAATTTCATCACTTACTAATCTATTTAGCTAGCCATTCCTGTTTTACAAAAATCCTCATCATTGATGTTTTGATTTTTGTTCGTTAATATGTTTTGCTAAGGCTCTTTGACTTGATATGTATTGCCTGTTCTCCTTTATCTTTTTTTGTGATTTCTTGTCCACTTACCAGTGTTTGTCTCCACTTTAACTTTTACTTGACACTGTATATAATATTGATTCATTTTAGAAAATTGTCCTGCAGTACTTCCATTTTCAAATAGCATCTTTGAGGTGTTGCACATTGCATGGACAAAAGAGTGCATACCCATGGATCTGCAGCCTGTAGGCTGACGTTGTACATGGGGAGTCGATTTTGCCCGTGCATGACCTGTATTTATCTCAGCAGGTACACAGCATTCATGTGCACTTTCTCCTGAATGCAGAACATACAATGCATATACATGCATATACATACATATGCAAACCCATTTACTTTGTCTTCTCTTCTCTCTGCAACACCCCTGTATCTGCACAGAATCCTGACTGACAACTCAAAAATACCTCAAACGGAGTGAGGCAATGTTTTACCATACCCATTTTCTCCATACAAATGCCAATCAAAATAACGGAGGCATTTGATTTAAGGTTTGTTATAGGTGCTAGTTTCCTTTGTGATTCCAAGCTGAAAAGTAGTAATTAGTGTCTCTGCTGCATTCGTGGTACACAGGGGGTGGAAAAATTACATATTTCCACGTAGCAGGGAACCCCACCTCGTTACATTTTCACTTTTTCTTGAAGCAATTAACATATTCCACTTGGTTTGTGTTTGGACGCCTTTTAGACTTTTAGTTGTTGATGCTCTGACAATACAATGCCGTGATGCAACACTTGAGAGGTTATGTTACTCATGAAAGCTTTTGAAAAGCAGTGAAAAGTATTGACCAGATGCACAAGCATGAGTAATCATAGACTTTCTAGAAATAGAAACACTGTCCTTGCTCTCTTGTTCATTTTATTTTTTCTCATATTTATTTTCTGTTTTCTCGTCAGGCCCTAAAGTTTTTACACTGAAGAATAAATAACAAAATGCAGGAGCTTTGAGGTTTTTTTTTTTACCACCAAATTAGCTCTGGTGCTTGAACTGGTTCCCCTCAGGTTTTTTGGATCTTTGGTGCAATCTAGTGAAACCAGCCTGCTCTTCCATCACATTTAAGCAAAAAAAAAACATAATACATAACAAAAGGAAACATCATAAAGAGAGGGCGCTGCAAAATGCTCAACTACCTGTAGATCTTCACACCCCCCCGAAAAACTGCTATTTTTGGTTCCTGCTAGGAGCCAGCATTGCAGGTCTTAAACATTTTTGACCTGTTTGGTCAAAAATGCTCAGAAAGGTTTAAAATTAAGAGCACAAACCTTAATGGAACCAGTTCCATTTTGTTGGAAAAAAAGCCTATCTGAGGATTTGTAGTCATCTATCTGGATAATGGGAAGAAACCACACACGCGAAAAAAGCACATTTTATGAACATGAACACATGAGCACACTAGCGAGCGCACTCTGTTTACAGCAGCAACACCCCCCTCCCCCGCCCCCCATCTTCTTTTGCATATATGAAAGAGAGACGGAGCGCTGTGTTGTGCCTCCCTGCTACTGCAGCCTTCCAGGCATGTGGTGTTTATGTGACAATGGGTTTGCGATAGTGTGAGGCCGTGTGCAGCTTCTGGAGAGTGACTCAGCAAGAGCTTAATGAAGGAACAAAGAAAAGAGAAAAACACATCTGAAGCTGAAAAGCGGCATCCATATATGTTTTTCCTTTTGTGCACAGTTTGTGAGAGAATTGCTGCCTGAGTGACAAAAAAAAAAGAGAAAAAGAAGCAGGAGGACGGAGCAGACCTGCCTGCAGTCCATTATCAGTCTCCATTTCCTTCCCATCATTCTTGTCTTTTAGTACCACTTCTTCCAACTGGATTCTCTGTGGTTATGTGCTTTCACCCATATCTTCACTCTGTTTCACCCTAACCATAATGCTTTTTCCTCTCCATTTTCTGCATCCACAACCCCTCTGGCCCTCTACCCCCCCTACCTCTGACAAGACAAGCATCTCAGTGCCTTGTCTGTTCAATATTTCACCACTGGTGGGAGGATGTTTTATTTACTGTGCCTGGGACACATGCAGTGACTCACTCTCAGAGAGAAGCTGCACAATACAGTAGCTGGAGAGCAGAGGTCACGGGGTTACAGCTGGGGGATCCAAAGTAAGAAAACCGCTGGGATGCCAAGGGCAGCGTGTGCACAATGTGTGTGTGTGCGTGTGTGTGCATGAGCCACAGTGGCCGTGCTGAGAGGTCAAAGCAGAACAACATCACAATTAGCTGGACAAGGAAGGTTTATGCGGTCACGTGGGAACGGAGGATATGAAATATGAGATTATTGATGTGTGTGAGTGAGCTAAGAAACACACAACCCCGCCCTCAGGAGGGAACAGAAAAAAATTGGATGCCTCCAATTCCCTCTGCGATGTTCTACTGTTTCCTTCCTAGAAAACAGGTATATAGCACGGCAGAATATCAGTTAGCTTTCTGAAAACAAACATGGAGCAGTGCGTCTGCCTGTTGAGATTTATCAGCTGAAGCGTTCAGGGTCAATCATTCACAGATATGTCCAGTAATTGGTAGCATTTACAGTAAATAGCACCTTTCTGTCAAAAGAAAGAGTGACTTTTACTTCATTTCATGAAATCGCCATGTTTGTTACTATAGTAACAGCAGCACAATGAGGACGAAGCGGAGGCTGTGGAATGTGGCTGATTTGCACGTCGCAGAGACTGACACAAACACCAAGTTTATCAAAACAATATAAGAGGCATCAAATCAAATGAAATGGATCGCGCTTATTTTTGTTCTGCATATGAAGGCTGAAATAGCATTCGAAGGGCTGTGGGGCTTCCTGTCACTGATCAAGACATCACTTTGAAAATGAAGGCTAGAAAAACAGGTAGAGAGGGAAAGGACACAGCAGGAGACAGCGGATGACCTCAGATATTTTAATTCAGACAGCTCATGGATTTTGTCGTTGTCTGTCTGTTAGTGTTAATCAAATAACAGAGCAAATTCACCACTAATGTCACAAGATAGCAACCGACTTTCACTCAAGTTGAATGACAGCTTTTTGTATTTGGGACTAACACAAGAAAGCAGCCACATCTGAGCTGCTAATTCTCATGCTTATGACTTATTTACATTGACGTGTGTTTGTGCGCGTGAAGCAAAACAAAGCTTCAACCATAAATTTCAATCAATTAAAGAAAAACAAGCTCTGTCTTTTTTATCATGTTTACACCTGTTCGAGAAAAATATGGATTTATGGTTTGAAAATAACAATTAAGATATGTTTTTCGGGTTATTTTTAGCCGCAGCTGTAAACTGAAATAGCTGAAAACTGTTTTTTTTCTCTATTTATGTCAAAATCTTAATATTTAAATGAGCTCAGATTGAAACAGCTTGTGGCCTTTTTATTAAATAAATGATCTAACAAGCTCACCAGTCAATATTTGAAAGAGAAAACTTGACCTTATTAAGGTTCACTTCAGTTTATGACATTGCGGCTGAGAGGTTACACATATTTTCACTCATGTTCCTCTTACTAGTGAAAACAGCACAAAATCCACAGACTGTATGGGGCGCTGCAAACAGCAAAACCCTTTGGTCTTCCCAGTTTTCTGTGCAAAAACCAGCATATATGAATCCCTCTGTGGAAGTTATCGAGTTTTGCATAAAGAGCCTATGCATTTTTTAGGTTTAATCTAAGCTCTGTTGTCATTGCTTTTGCACTAATTTGCAATGTTTACCCCAAAAACATTATTCCACTGCTGGGAAGAAAAGTTTAAGAAAAAACATTGAGATTAGTCACACAGCATGATAAGAATAATTAATGTTGCCCTGCAGTTATAAGATTGGTGTTACAGATGGAATAATTAAGTAAAGATTCGCTGGCAAATCAAGACAAATCAAGCTTTATCATGGGTCAATCAGGGTAAGGCCCCTCAGATCCGAACAGTTTAGGTCACCTGGTCTTTGCGGGGAGAAAACGTCATTAAGTGTTCAGAGCACCACAAGAAAATACTTTTCATGGTCACGTCTGGGTATCAAGGCCTCTGCGCTCTTCCTCTGCCCAGACACACTCAAGCTAATTATGGAGCCTATTGAGCTGAACGAGAGGGAAGAACAAAACCTGTCTCATCTGGCTAAAGACATTCATAAGCCACCAACGCTCAAAACACAGACGATAATATGTGGGCTAATATAAAACAGCAAGCACGCATCTCAGCACTGATTAGAAAACTTTTGCAAAGTGCGGAGTACTTCAGAGAGACCGGCAACATTTTTCACATTTGTTGGAGAGTCACTAAAGTGATCTATTAATCAAGAAATCAGCTAATGTTATTCAAATTAGTATGTTTGCATTTTTCTTGAAATCATGGCGATGACGGGGAAGAAATTGAGGAAGTGAAACTCTGCAGGAGTTTGCTGCAGTGGTGTATAAGTAACAAAGTCATTTCATAGTTTTTTTTTTCTTCGATTCACACATTATGTTTGGGAATTTAGTGAGCCACAGTACTTTCTGCTCGAGACTTCTACTTTACAAGCGGAGATAAAAGTTCCCACTGTGCTATAAATACTTTGTCGTTTCTGTGGAGAGACCCTATGATTGTGATGCAGAAAACACAGACGGAATCGTAGAATATGAAAATAAGAACAGAATCAACTGTTGAACATAAGATATGGCGAAAATGCCAAATTTGTGGATGCAGTTTCTAAAAAATTTGAGTTTTCCTTATAATTAAAAGCATTTAATCACATTGCCTTAGCAATAATGAACATTAAAAAACAAAACTGCAGTGTTGTTTGGTTTAACACACACTCACTTATGTAAGCACCTACATGCACAGTCATTTGAGACACAAACTCATTATTTCAGATTTGCAACCAAGTTCACTGAGGACTTTTTAGTTGTAAGCACAGATTCAGATATTTCTCTAAAAAAAAGTGAAAATGCTGCACTTGTTTCTGGCCAAGCATCATTGTTATCAATAATTAATTAAAATTTACAAGCCGAGAAAAAAAAAACTTCGTCTTACTCGATGTACTTCTTGCATAGTCCCTGTCTTTAATGAATAAAGTCCCTCCTCCCTGCCAAGATGGTAGGTAAGGAACGTGAATGTTTTCTGTTATTCCTCTCTTGTTGATTGAAACAGCGTCACTAATTACTCATAATTTTAGCTTAAGTCTGGTCTGCTCGCTGTCACAGAGACGGATGATGATAAATGCTGCACTGAATCTGCTTTCTTGTTGTGGCTCTGTTGGGTTTTTCACTTATTTCCCAGCCTGCTCTTTGTCATCTGAATATTACAGTGTTACAAGTTATTATACAAACACAGAGACACACACACACACTTACAGATGTAGACACACACGCACACAGACCCACACACAGCACTTTCATATCGCAGATGACTGTTTTTACTAAATTGGTGCAATGTTGTCTTCCATCAAATTATCTGACTTTTGTTCCGTTTTGAAAATTTTATTAAATTGTTGCAATTTTATCGGTCCACCACAATTTTAGGCACTCTTTCTCACTACAAATTTGCTCATACCATCAAATGCAAAATTTAGAAACATTAGAATGGAAATGACAGAACTTGGTAAAAAAATATGAATGCAACCTGGAAAAAATTGGGGTTGTGCTCGTGTGCAGCTGCAGCCGTTACTGATTCTCTTTCAGTCAAATTCCATACGAGGGAAATGATAACTGCTCCTTTGCAACTTTTAATGCAACAAACCAAGAGAAAGTGTTGAGTTTACATTAAAAATATAGTAAGTTAATAATGGAAAACAGGAATGCATAAACCAGGTCTGGTACTATGATGTGATGACAGTGTTAGCATGACAAATAAAGGCATTTTTTCAAATAACCTCTCAACTGGAGGCTTGCTTTTCTCCATTTCCACTCTTTGAGAATCAACATTATTAGGATTCTTATCAGTAACGTATGAAATCAGAGCCTCATCAGTGGCTCAGTATCCTTTCCTCTTAAATGACCTCTTTTACTGAGCTGATAAACAGTGAGTCCAGATCCAATGTGCAACAAGAAGCAAAGTGGAACAAAGGCTGCTAATGAGATCAAAGTGGAGAGCTGTTTCCTCCCAGCTTGATTCATTCATGACACCCAACAGCCTATGTGTGATATCATTTCAAAGAGCTACCCACATGTCACAAATTAGCTAGTGACATGCCTCAAATTAGCCTTTGTTCTGCACTGAACCACACTGACTCTGAGTAATTGGGAGACTATGATGCAGGACGAGGGAAGTGATGAGTGTGAGGCTAATACAGTGTGTGTGAGACAGAGGCAAAGAGAGAGAGAGAGAGGGAATTCACATTCTTGGTTTTCATCACCGTGTAAAAAAAAAAAAAATCATTCAGAGCTACGCAGAGGAAAGTACAGCTTTTAAAAGCACACATTCAAAGCTCAAGTTAATAATTTAATAAGGACAAACTGAAGAGTTTGTGTAATTCACTCTTGGAAAAAATGCAGTTAGTTCTTCCTTCAACCTAATGTCCAATAAAAGAGGAAGAAGACAAGTAAGAAAAGATGTAAGAAGCGATGAAGATTGAGTGTTGTGCTTACAGATATGAAGTGGAATGAGCTCCTACACAATAAAATGAGACTGAAAGCTGAATTTCCAAATGCAGTTATAAATGTGAACATACAGCACACTGTATGAACACCGCTGAAATTACATATTAAATTAGATGATGTGAATCAAAAGGAAAAGAAGGGTAGCTTAACCTGGCCCAGACTCTAATCCAAATACTTCATTATTATTATTATTATTATTTCGGTTTGGTCACATCAGTCATACCCAGTACCTCATACCTTAGTCATTTTGACATGACCTTCCTGCAACAACGTTTTTCATTATAACTGGTCAAAACACGGGCCATTTCCAGCAAAATGAGAAGCTAGCTGAACATTTTGCACACGGCTAGAAAGATAGAAGAGTTTCCACATTTGCGACCTTTGGAGATAATATGTTTATTTTGCAAATGTGAGTCAATCACCTGTGGCCCAAAAACTGTCTTTTCAGATCCTGCATGGATAACGGTTTTTCAGTAGCATACTAAAACATCACATTACATAGTTGGGGAAAGTATAAAAGGACCTCAATTTGATCAGCTTTATTTTAGTCAACACAACTCTCAACAACATGTCTGCATTGGCCACTGGACTGATGCTAGAAATGGCTAGAGAGAGAGAGAGAGAAAAAAAAAACATGCTTCCATATTTCTGCAAGCTTCACTGACACTCCTTTAAGTTATCGTATTTACTGTGCTCCAGAAATCAAAGCAGCATCAAAGCAGTGCAACAGGGGTTGTCTTTTGTTGCCATGTTCTCCTGCTCGCATTCTCATCAGTAAGACTGCGTCTCTTGTGTGTTTCTACTGCAAAGGCAACATTGGAAAGCAAAGCACAAACCTTGAGAATCTACTTTAAAGGGAGTTTGTGCACCATCACACAAAAAAAAACACAGCACAGGCCCACTCTGAACAAGCTCCTCTCAAAAAAATAAAAATAAAATAAAATAACCAGACAGCTGCCAAAAAATTGAAACATCACAAACTAACAACATGCATGTTCAGATGTGTGTGCAGGATGCCAGAGATGCAGCAAAATATGTATTTTTCTACAAGCACAAATATAAAAGAAAGAGAGCTGACCACCATGGGAGCAGTGTGGTGGAATGAACTGGTCTTAAATATTCCAAAAAACAAGATTCTCTGGATTCCTTTTTAGAGTAAAATATGTTGCACCACACATTTGACAGGCATGAGTCCAGCTGAGCTGCGGTGAATTCTGCAGCCTCGACCTCTGTAGGTGAAGTTGTGGGCCGTGTCATGTCCTCCAGGTGGTGAATGGGACCGAGCTGTCTAAGAACTGCCAAGATAAAGATGTTTTGCCGACAAGGGATGTGGCAGATCCCTCTACTTCTGTTTAGTGAGGATTGCTTCAGTTTTATGTGTCCGGTCTCCTCAGTGTTTCTTTGAAACTATTATGTGCACGCTATGAATCTTAAAGCTTTGTTTATAGTCCTGAGGGTGTGTAAACTACTGAGTCTGGACCCCAGGGGTTTGTTCTTCTTTGCTGCATCACGCATTTAGCAGCTGTTTACGCGCATTGATGTACAAGTTAATGCATACTGCTACACCTAACAAAGTCGACAGGATTACTCCGTTTTATGTTTGCTATGAGGCGTTTGGCTAAACTAGGTGTCATCTCGGTGTGCCCTTATATCACATAAAAAAGAGGAGATTCGGAACAACAAACTAACCTTTTTGAACTCTGCAGCTGCTATAAAAAGAACAAGATAAACCTGACGTGGAGCTGGACAGGAAACCTACAAACACAGACGAGAGCAACCCTTTTTTTCACTTGCACCAAGCGCCGCACAAACACAGAGTAATCCAGACCTTACACCACCGAGTGGACAACGTGTCTACAAAAAGGGTCTAACGACAGGGAACACGGTCACATCAAACAGGCTTTGGGATCCTGCTGTTACCATGACCTGGCTTTTATCAAGACAACAACAATACCCAAAAGGAACAGCACACCAACAGGGAAAATGGATCACAACATGAGTCAAGGCAGATTTTTTTTTTTTACCCTGCATAACAGGCAAGTTACTTTTGCCATCCACAGAATACTTAAATGGATAGAAAGTGTGACAATGTTGCCTGCTTTCTGCAGCAAGAAGCAATTTATGATTTTCATTTTAACATACAATATTCCTGGTGTAATGTAGCCCCTTGAAAAGGTTCTTTTGTTTAAGAGGAAGACGTAGCTTCTTAAATGCATGTACGGTATAGAAAAGTGAATGGCTAAGGCCAACCTTTAGCAAAATCTGCTGGAATAAAAAACACTTATCATAATGCACCTTGGGTAAATGCAGTGAATGGTTTGAAATACAGCATGCTGAATTCAAACATCTCCATCTTAAGAAGAGGAGGGTAGATATACATCTGCTGGTTACAACATATGTATAACCTCAGCAGTCATGCTTTGTGATTGTGAACCCTGCTTCTAAAAAGAGTTATGTACTGACATGATCAAAATAAGAACAGTTAACATCAGATTTTAGTGGGAATGTGTTAAATTACACGTGCAAGGATTTGTTCTAGTTCAATACTTTTGCAGCAATAGTTTAATGCTGCCATTAGAAGTCTGGCTGCTTTTCTTGATTGAAAAGATGCTTTTGTTCTTCTTTTGACCGGCTTCGGCAAGATTCCTACTTCATCTTATGAGTCGTAACTCTGACTGGTTGAAGTAATAAATTAAAGGAAATGATAGACAGACGGTTCATCCGATCGTCCTTCTGGTTTTGAAATCCAAAGAAACTTCCCTGATGGTTTTGTGGAATGAACCATGAGTCAGGTTAGTAGTTCCTGCAGAATAATCTGAACTCTTTGTCCATCCACTTCCTTTATAACGAGCCTTTAAGAAGTCTCTTAAGCTCAGTCATTGCTGTAGCAAATGCAAAGAAAAAAAATTCAGCATCCCAATAAGAAATGCAAGGTAAACTTGACAAAACAACGCAGGGTCGAATATTTAACCCGTTTGGGATCTTAAATTCAAATTGTCTGTTTGACCTTTAAAAAAAGACTTTGGCAGTGGTAAGAGATGAGAGGAATTAAATATTCCTCATACAAATGTGAAGATTATTCACAAGCAATAAAAAGAACCATTGATCAATTCAATACAGTCAGGGTATTTACTACTACAACCTCACTGGCTCTGACATGAAGCATGTGTGGGCTAGATACTGTTGCATTAAGGCACATTATCAAGTCTTTTTGTTAACCTTTTGACTTTTGTTATTGTACCACATATGCAACTTGTGATTATAGTTGCTATTGTTACACTGCGGTTACTGAAAACAGAGTAGCAAAGAACTTCACATGAATATCCGTTAATTTAAAGTTAGAGTGGCTGTCAAATGGGGTTATAACTTATCAGTTTTATAAAAAAAACAGGATAATTATGTGACTTAATTAAACGAGGCCTTGTGATTGTTATCTTTCAGCTGAATTCCTGAAGTTTATACAAAAACATGCTTGTCTGCCAGGTCCTGTGCTCACCGTGCTGCATTCGCTAACTTGAACTGAGCTATTGAAAGTTTAAATTTCCAACTAAATGCGTACTCATTCATTCGTGACTGCACTCCATCGCTGTGACAGAGGTGGAGTGAGCTGGGGTCGCTGGTTTCGAGAGAGATTTCAGCAGGGCTGCAGGCAGGAGAGGGAAGCTGTGAGTGGACTGATGGGGGCACAGAGCCCCTAATGCACTTCCTTTTAAATATGAAGCTGCACATTAAGCTTTCATAGGCTTCCCACTGCTCCTCTTATCTGGCAAACTGGCGAGCCAAGCTGCACGCACGGGCTTGTGAGTAAAGACAAACACACTTACACACCCAAACACACACGCGCTCACATACACAGCGGATATGGGCAGAGTACAAGTAAACAGCTTATACAAAAGCAAGGTAAAGTTTTAACCCAGGTAAATGCAGTCGGATCCTGCATGAATAAATTCTATTCAAGCTTCTCTTTAAGGATTGTTTGTGCACTTTCAAATCAATAAGGACGACCTAGAAATCTGTCGGGATCCTAGTGTAATGGAATAAAACATCACTCAAATATCTCTTGCTTTTAGAGTCTCATAATCTGGCCTCTGATTCTCATAAGCACCATAAGGCTAAGATGTTAAATCCATCTTCCAAACATTCTTAAACTCTACAGGCATTTCCAAAAAAAAGTATTCTAACTCATGGTGCTCCAAGAAATGATTTTAAATTAACAAGTGCCTCCTATCTGTGCTACAATGCATTAGGGAAACACCTCTTAAGCTTAAGAAGGTTTGTTAGATGGATTTTACAGTCAGTCTTATGATGCTTTGAGGGAACAGGAACCTAATTTGTCTTTAATTATTCAAAATCTCTTGTCATCATGAAAAAGATTAGTACTAGCAGTCATTTGTGTAACATATTCATGTATGCAAAGTAGATTTCTAAAATAATTTAGCTAAGTTGCTTAGTACACCAACAAACAACCTGCAAATAGTTTCTTCAGCCAAGGATTTAAGCCACGTAATCCTTTGAAAAGCTTGACGGTTCATTTTTATGTTTTGCCAACAGTCACACTTTCAGAATAGGCGTCACTTTTTTCTCTCCAAATAGTGGACATCTCATTTTTTAGAATGAGACTCTTCGGAGGATTGAGGTCGTTCAGGAGAATCAAATATTAAAAAGGCTGTGAAAGGGGCTGCATTTTCTTCACGTTCCGCATTCCATTTGTTTACAAAGACTGAAATAACATGGTGGCAGCGTTCATTTCTATTCAGTGGGCGATTTTCAGGGTCAGAGGTTCAGTCAGCTGAGTCTTCAGAATTCATAACTGCTTCACTAGCAGGGCAAAGAAACCCTGGAGATTTTGAAGTATTGATTTGGAGACCAGCTAAGAGAGCAAGAATAGATAGAAACACACACACACACTCAGAAAAACACGTACCCACACAGTTAAAGTCTACTACTGATGTCAATATTTTTAAGGGGGAACAGTACTGAATTGAGTTTCTGATATATCTAGTTATAGAGAATCTATTGGCATCTACAGATGGACGTCTGTTATAAATATCTTTGTATTTACATCCTTTTTGTGGGAATTATTTAATTGTTAAGTGACAGTGAGATAAAAATGCTAAATTGATGATGATATGACCACCTGATTTTAAATACTAGCATTAAAAAATGACTTAAACAACCACATTTCACTTCTTTTTGTAACTAAGGAATAAAAGCAAATCAGTGCATACAATTTCATCATAAACTAAGCACTGGTGCAGTTTGGAAAAGCATCATGTGGCAGTGACAGTGTGGTGTGCAGCAAGTGTGCATGCACATGGCTGTCTATACTTGGGCTGCTGTGTGCATGTTTGTACAGACAGGTTAGCAAAAGGCTATGTATTCTCAGAGCAGTGAGCATCCAAGCTACTGTAATCCTGTAAGTCCACACACGGAGACTGTGGCATGAACACACCGCTACTGCTGCAGAGAGGATGTGCCAGCACACCCCACGTCTCTCACTGTGTCTCACTAAGTCTCTGCACTCCTGTTTTATTCATGCTCCTGCTGGAAAAAAAGGAAACACAAAATCAGGTGTCTGGTGTGCACACACATGTGTGTGTGTGTGTACATTTGTGAGTCGATGTGCACGTTCACAATGTGCTTTTCACGTAAAAACGAGAAAAAAAATTACCAGAGGAATACATTCTGTGTTTGAAAATATTCTGAATAATTAATAGCCCAAAGCTTTTTTAAAAAAAAAAAAAAAAAAAAAAGATTTGTGAAATGGTTTTAATTTTAATAAAAACAAAACAA
>JAQNCA010000006.1:11705132-11717232 GCA_029783725.1 Acanthurus tractus
CCCCCCCCCCCCCCCCCCCCCCCCCCCCCCCCCCCCCCCCCCCCCCCCCCCCCCCCCCCCCCCCCCCCCTCTTCCCAACTTTTTTTTTCATTCATCACAATAATTTGCATTTATAAGATTTAGATATGAAATTGGTAAAAATGACAGATGTAAACGTGTGATAGACTTGGACATATACGGAAAACAACATCATTGTTGAACCAGAAACACCTCAGTGCATCATAGTTTGTCTTCTAAAGCAACAACAAAACTGACATAAATCATCTTATACAGGCAACAGTCGTAAATTAGAACTGTTTTATGAACAGTTACAAGTTCCTCATAGTGCCTTATGGGTGACACTTTGCAGCACCCTGATACAAGTGGTGGCATGAAGGCGTCACTAGTGAGACATTCGCAAGCAAGATGGCAGGAGGTCACAAATCACATTGTGCTTTTGACTTGTTCTGCCTTTTTCAAAGAAGGACATTAAGCAAACATCCACATAATAATTAAAACAGGACAGGGGATGTCCACTCTGAGGCTGCAGGTCATAGTGTGCTGCCCTTTCAGTTGTTGTAAAGAAGTGATTGTTGAGTTAGTGCATGAATGGAAATTATACGTCTAGTGCAGGGAGGCCCTTCCAGATGCATTGTGACTGGCTGAAGCAGCAAAGTGTGTATTCTGTTTACTGCACTGCAGCACTGATTGCACAAGCCTGCAGAGGCTGTGAGAAAGCAAAACCTGTACAGTGGAACTGTTCCTTGTAAAATACACGTATTCTTACCTTGTTTACCCCCTCTGCCCCCATCTAACCTTTGACTCATCACGGCTCTCATTTTCTTCTCTTCAATTTTCTCCTAAATTCTTCCATTTCCCTTATCCAAGAAAGAGGAAATATTTTTACTCTTGACTCTATCTGTAGTTTCTGATTACGTCTGGTCATGTAGAGCACTGTTTTGGTAATTTGTTGTACCAGCATGCTCATGGAAATACATATGCACACCAAGGGTGGTGAGGGTGGAGTAATACTCACTGTGCCAAATGCTTCCAACTGTTAAAAAAAATGTTATAACGAGACTAGCAACTTACTTTATCCTTTTGAAGCACGGTTAACATAAAAATGGTTTATTTAGATTTACAGAATTAACTATGCAGGTAAATAAGAAGTTCTTTAAGGTATAAAAAATACTTTAAGTAAGGCCAAATAGAAAGAAACAAAAGAAAACAACAGCAACCACTGTAGCAGTCAGAATATTCAGTAATTTTGTATTATCTAAATGTTCTGTTTAGCAGGAAATTGCATGTATTGCTTGTTACTTTAGCAAGAAAAAAATGGATGGTTTGTATGGTCTTTTTTTTATAAACAATGAAATGAACCTTTACATCTTCTCTCTTCTGTTAGTCTTTGAGACTTAGTGAAGTTGATTTCCACCTGGTGCATCACAATGCATCTTTTAATGTCACAATGCTTCAACAATCATCTTCTCAAGTCTCATTAATGTCAGACGAAACCTCATGTTTGACAGACAGATGGATCAAGTTTCACATCCCCCCTAAGCGAAGGGCTGACGTAAGCTTGGGCAACAGATATTCATTACAGCTTTTTTTTTTTGGCATACTGTAAATTTCACTTGTAATCATGAGACAATACTGATCTCCCGTACAGTTAATAACTGACATTCTAAGTGATGTAAAAAATGTGTGTAGTATTAGTTTGGAACATGCTGGCGTTTAAATTGTAATAATCAGTTTTAATATGATTTACTTAAGTATTTCCTGGTCTTTTCTACAATACTACAATACATACTAGAGTTCAAAAAAAGTTCACTTACTCACTGCATTGTACATTTTAAACACTTTTTTCCAACAGCTCAGGTGCCATCGTGCAACAATTATACCGTGATTTAGAAGTGTTCCCCTATTATGCATCACTGTGCAAGGTGTTTCATGGAAAAAGTGCTGGGGATGGAGAGAATGGAAGAAAGAATTATGTCTCATGAGAGGAAGATATTATGTGCCACAAGGCCAGATGGGCAAGAGGATGGAGGAGAATGAGACTGAGAGTTTGTTAAAGTGCAGCCCTTTGAGGTGTGCACAGATAATTATACATTATGTATTCTTACATAAAGAGTATTGAGTATGTGCTTAGATGACAATTGAAGAATGTGAGCAAGGACATTAAAAACATATATATTGGATAAATAGAGAGGGTCACTCACATAAAACACATTGACCACAATGCTTTGCTTGAACTGGGCAGTAAAATATGTGCAGTCGGGGAATGCCTCATATTGCTTTGAGAGACAACTTCTTCGAAACAAAATTGTTCCTTTTTGTCCACTGGGTGAGAATAGATTTCTACACACACACGCAAACCATGTACACACACGCGCACATAAAAGCATGCAAGCTAGCCGTTACACACTGACACACACACAGTGGGAAGCCCCCTGGTGGATCTAATTGAGGAGATTAGATGTTATCCTGTTATATCCCAGCCAATTTCAGCCTATATCCAAAAGTAATGCCTGCGAATTCAGGGGTTACATCAACCCCCACACAAGGCATAGCTGTTCCCTTGGAAACAACAGCAAGACAGTCTATAACAGCCCGCCTAATAAACTCTCTTTCTCTCCTTTTCCCCTTTTACTATCCTTCTAATTTCTTTAAACTTTTTTTCCTATCAATTTCTGATGTCTGTCTAACTCTTTTTCATTTACCCATTTCATGCTGTTAAACTGCTGTAAGAAAAAGTTTCTTGCTTGATTCTCTCCTTCAAAATGGAACTTTACCTTAGAAGGGCGCATTGCTAAAGACAGAAGAGTAAACTCTGCTGGAGTTGGGATTTGATCCCGGGACTTACTTAGAAGAAACACAAATATTCAGACACTCCGAAAATTGTGATAGAAATATAAGCTGAGCCCAACTGTGGTTATGTGTCTGAAGCATACCACACAGCAGGCGGAAATAAAAATAACAAGTTAATTGAAGAATAGAGCAGTTACGTCACACATCTCACTCTTGCAGGGGGTGTGTGACATGCTGTGTTTTCTCAGCAGGACCAGCCTTTAATTACAGTCTAAAACTATGTCCACTAGTAACGATTACTTCATGGTTATCACTAATGACTCCATTGAAGCAACCACGGTGTGTGTGTGTGTGTGTGTATGCGTGTTTGTGCAAGCCTGGTGTTGTGCGCAGCGCGTGACAAGCACAGCATTGTAGTGTAATGTATGTATGTACGTACTCGTGACCTCTGTACTAAGAGCGAGATAAACCAGTGTAGAGGGGAGGAGGGAGAAGAGGTGGGACTGAATGCTCTGGTGGGTTCATCACAGAGGTGTGTGTGTGTGTGTGTGTGTGCGTGTGTGTGTGTGTGTGTGTGTGTGTGCACGTGTGTGTGTGTGTTTCTACTGTATATTAATAAATTACTACCATATGTCTTTACAGAAGCATGAAGTCCAAATGAGTAGGTGCGATGTATTCACACCCACTCAGCAAGAGATGGGCTGAGCGCAGTCCCATGTGCTTCAGAGCAGGTTAAGTTTAATCTGTGCACATAATCTGGGGGGGGGGAAAGGAACTAAATGACCAATTAGGGTAATGCTAGCACCCTAATGCGTACTGCAGTAACAAAGGTTAGAATACCCTTGATACCACACACATATACACACATGTAAAACACTTACACAACAGCACTCATTAAGACCCGCGGGGTTGTGTTTGTTTACCCAACAGTTTAGCTCAACCTTCAGATATCCTCTCCATTCTTCCGTGCCCTGGTAAAGGTCTCAGTGCACTCCCCCCATCCCCCACTCTACTCCTTCTCCCACTCTCTACTATGCCCCCTCCATGTCACTTCATGTTACCACTAACTTCAGTATTTAAAAAAAATGAATAAATAAGGAACAGATAAAGACAGAAACATTCAAAAACAGCAAGTCAGTATATTGATATTTCTCTGATGTACTTAGTCAACTGAGCGTTGCCTCAAAGTAACAGGTTTTTTTTTTTACCAGCTTCATATAATTTTTTAAGCAAATGTTAACGTTTTTTTTTTTTACAGATTAAATTGGTAGCTTTTTATTCACACCACCATAATAACTAGCATGCTGCAGAAGAAAATTGACCTTTCTTCCCTGACTTCTTAACAGACTGGCTTGTGAGATTTGACTGGCATTCACTGAAGCAAGGTAATCAAGTTAGAAAAAAAAATCCTTACTTTTCTGTGCTAGTTGGAAATAAAACTAACCGGTAGCCTGTATTTTTAGAGGCTACAATATGTCGGCAATCATCTAAATGGCCTTTTCTTTGGTCTAATGGTAGGCTGAAACTCCTGAGCATTTATTCCATTGGTATCCTCATTTCATAACAACCTATAGAAATGACAACTCAAACTGCTTTTATAAAAAAGACACTGCAGTTTTTCTTATAGCAAGCTCAAACTGCATGTAGTGTAAGCCCAAAAGCAGCACTTGAAATTAGATCATTTTGCCAGCGGTAGCTTCAGAGCAAATCTGGATCGAAGAAAGGATCTGTTGACAGTAAAACAGCCCACTCAGTTCAAACAAATTTTACTCTTCATGTGTAGCTGAGGGGAAAGTAATGCAAAAGTAAGGACACATAACACAATACAAAGGCCCAGACAGAAATACACTGTGCAGAGCAAGACCATCACATCAGATTTTTACTGCACTGCTTAAAGGATTTATACTAACCTTATTATCCCAATATAGATGGCAAATACATGAGAAAAATAGAAAATGCTCTTGTCTGAGAAAACTTTGACCTTGTTTATTATGTGTATTTGGCTCTTTTCTTGCAAATGAATTACACTCAAATTATAAGTGTAAAGTGGTAGAAAGAGAGTCTGTAGGTATAACTAAAAGAATACCATGAGTAAGGATGTATTTTCTATATAATAATATCACATTTGTATCGATGACATAATATTAATGTTAAATTTTTTCAGTATTACAGTTATGATCAATACTGGTAATCACTGACAACTGTAAACAACATTTAAAATACCAACAAAAAACCAAAAGGTATAACACAACTGTTAGCTGCGATACATAACAGACATAAAGCCAAGTTACTGATATAACAAATACCCATGTAGGCTTTTCCAGTCATTTTCAGTCAAGTCATATTTAGCTTCCAATTTTGTCTTAGTGAGTTATCCAATCAGCTGCCACATGGATAAGGAAATAACAAGTGCTAGTACAAAAACACCAAATAAAAATACAGTCTATAAAATGGGCAAAATAAAACGAATGTTTAAGCAAATTTGGAAAAATTATACCTAAGAATACTTGTGTACTGTATATACTGATGTTGCGATTTAAAAGTTTAGCTAGGTAAATACGGGTTCAGCGAAGCTATCAGACTGGCCTGTAATGAGGGCAAAAAGGCATAAAAATCCATCATTGTCATGGCAAATTCTATGATTACTATTGATGCTGCTCATCAGGGATCTCATTGCCTCGCCGAGAATGATTGGTTCTGTCTGGCAGGGAGTTCCATGTATGTGGCTGAAGCCTCCTGCTAAACTCTATGTGTATGTGTGTGTGTTTGTGTCTGTAAAGGGGATGGGTTCGGTGGTGGCGGTGGGTAATGGGAGTGGGGAGTGTTGGTGAGGTTGTCTTGTGATTAATACCCCTATTTGCTGCTGCCGCTTCCTCCTCGGCCCTTCCTCAGTCCAAGGTTAGTTGGAAATATCTTGCTGAGTTCCATACAACTATTGGAACCATAATGCACCTTGGTACAATATTTAAAATCCTCTGGATTATTTACCTTTAAGTGCACACATACCAGATTTGAAAGTGTTTTGCAAGGTTAAGTGATGGCAGTCAATTTCGCAGGAGCCTCAAAACCTACCGTCTTAATGCAGAACTTTGGGTACCTAAATCTGCACATTGCAGATTAAAAGAGATAAATCTCAAATTTTAATTCATTAAATCAAGTTTTTTTTTTCTTTTTTACAAATGTCCTTTATGAGAGAGCGCCTAAAAAATTATTTTTTTACTATTGAAAGAGAATCTTTTCTCTGTACATGGCAGAAATGATCTGAAACACCTGAAAGGCCTCAAACACCTCAAGTTGATAAGCCATGAAGCAAATGTAGAAATCACAGACAATCATCTGTTAGCATTTTAACATTTAGTTAGACCCAGTCCGCACCTATTGGTCTCCAGTCCTTTGGCGTTAAGCTTGTGTCACCCTGGGTGGTGAAGTGGATCAGTGATTAATTAAGGGATGTGCAACCTTTTTACATTAGCAATACGTTTGGATTTGGGTGAATCCCTAAAATTAACTTCAGTACTGAGAAATGCTTCAAGTAAAGAAATAAATATCATCTTTGTGTGGTGCAGTTATATTCAAGATGCGTCTGTAAAAGCGTCACTCAGTTTTTCAGTCATGTTCTCACAAAGTTTACTGTCACTAAAAGTTTTTATTGAACACATGGTTTTGGCTATAAGATGCAGAAGCACGCATCCCTGACTAACATTCTTTAAAATGTGCAAGTGCCATCTTATAATCCAAATCCATCTATCAGGAGAAAACATGCCATTTTCAATACACAAAGTCTGGTCCTTGATAAAGTTTTTCTGTTATCATGAATGAGACACAATTTTCGAGTCAATACCGTGTTTTTCATGGAACACTTTATAATATGATTCAATTATCTCTTTAAAACATTTCATTAGTGCTGGTACATCCTGTTTTATTACACCAGACTCAGGCTGCTGACATGCTCACAAGGATCTGTATATTTTGCTTTTGTACAAAATCCAACTTTAGCATTCAGAAGTATAATCTAAAGAGGAATCTTGCTTTAAAAAAAAAGTCTTACAGTCTGACTGAAATATCCCACAAAAATACTGCTGCTTGCATTAATTACCCGGCAATTAAGTTGCCTATCATCATCCGTCATCTGTCACACGGGGTAGCGTTTTTTCCCCACCACATTATCATGTAAATTAACGACTCTTCAATCAATTAACACACTGATCCTTCTCAGTTAGTGCTTCAGATAATCAGAGATAATAAGAATAATTAAAAAGAACAATACACAACTGTTGTCCTGACAGCAGGAACATTTAAATGTTCTTTCCCAGCTGGATTTTAAGCTTTTCTCAATATTATCAAACATAAATTTCTTCTCAAACCATCCATCAGACTGCAATCATTACATACATACATCTTTTAAACTTATCGTTGGTAAGAGTCAGGCTTTCCCTCTGCACACACACACACACTCAGTACAGATACTTACAGACTCCATGCAGAGCTGCACTCAGTTACTGTGCAGAGCAAAGTAAAGACAAGTGCATTTTCCCTGAGGTTCCAACTATGTTTATCTCTCCTTTTCACTCCCTCTTTCTCCCCTTCCACCACGCAACCCCCATATCACTATATTTCTTCCTGATGACAACTTGATTATGCAGAAACTGCAGGAAAGATGAGAGGTTGGGAATAAATTGATATTAATAACTGTGATTTGGCTGGCAGCGTCTTGCCCAGCTATCTTCACATTTTGTTTATATTTATGACATTATTCGCAACACTTGCTGACTTACGGAGAAAAGGGGGAAGCGAGGATAAAATTGCAGCTGTGCCTGATAATCAGGGCTAATTTCTGCAGCAATTCACCTCTGTACAATGGTACGGATAAATGCGTACCAATGGGGGGATTATCTTAACATGGATTCAATGACATGCACCACATCAGAGGTATTCAATAAAAAGAAGGCCTATTGTTACTTACTGAAACACAGCAGGGCGGTGTCGCCAACTGGGCTGCTGTTTACTGGAATCTGAACCTGATGAGTGATCTGGCTGCTGGGTCACAGTGTGGGAATTGCAAGTCATGACATAAATATTATACAAAGTGAGGTAGAGATAATAGAGACCCTCCAGACCCTGATGCATTACATTCTATTCTTTTTGTTTCTCTTTGTCTAAACAGCGTCTGAAAGTTTCCTGCCGCACTGTCAATATCTGGACTGAGTTAACACAATGCATCATTACATGAAGCTGTGCCGATAAATCACCCTGTAAACTATCCGCAATGGGGGCACACGGATAGACACAAAGACAGCATCAAACACTCCCATATTGTCACACAACGGGCGACTAATGGCATCGCCGAAGAGACAGATTTCACACATAGACACACAAGGGAAGTTGTGTAAAATAAAATTTAAAAAAAGATATAATAAAAAAAACATGAGAATTAAACTGACAAAAGCAGAAATAAGGCAAGGCCGCAAAATTAAAGCAAACAGGAGCTTTGCACACGGCAGGTAATTAAGAAAACAAATAAATTTAATAGCATACTCCATTTTCTGGGTTTTTCACTTGATTTTAGTTATCGCACAAACAGTCTTAATAGGAAATCACAAATACACCAAAATAATAACACAGTATCACCTTGGCTGCACTCACATTCATTCACAAACACCTGCGCACACACACCTACAGTGTATGTACGGCTGAATGAAAATGAGCAGATAAGATGATAAATACTGGGCGAATGAAGGCGTCATTAATCTTTGAGGAGATGAGGTGTAGTAATTAAGGTTCTGACACATGGCAGACTCCCATAGGGAGGCTGCGACAGAGTTAGACAGGGGAACAGCAAGCCTCTTTACCCGTGCCCAACACCCTCATGGTGGGGTGCTGATGTGAACTTTCACTGTCTGGCAGCACGGCAGATGCATCTCCTCTGCTTCGTTCTCCTCACACTCTTATCCAGATAATAGCGATTTGAATATCTGCAACCTTTTTTTTTTTCCCATAACCTGTTTTGCCATTTTTTGAACTTTCCAGTTCTTCAGAAACAACAGCTTAACACAGAGATGGGAAATATGCAAATGTGCAGCACAAAACTGTTTCTATGAGGCACTAATGGAGCACAAAGGGCAATAAAACAACCAGTGACACTTGACAGATGAATTAATAAAGATAAATAACCGCTTCAACTGACAAACCAAGAAGCAGTAAAGGGATATAGTGTATAGGTTTAACTTCCTCCAACAGTGGACTTCAGAAAAACTGGAAAACGTTTTGATGCATGTAATTCACAGTAATTTATGTTAAAGTAGAGCGTTATCTCAGTTTGAATGATGATTGAGCTTTGCTGATAAAACTTACATTCAGTGGCCTGATCCTATTTCAGCTCTCCCCTTTTTATTATTCCATGACTGTTCATATAGAATACATATTCCATTGCTGATTGAGAGAACAAACAGATGTGGAAGAGGCTTAAATGTAGCAACTCTTATTGTAGACATCTCATATAATATTCTTGAGCATGAGTATAAAGAAAGAAATTCTGTTCTTATTCCAAAAGAAAACTATGGCCTGACAGCCTCAGCTGCTTCCTAATGAACTTGATTGCTCTGTGCATTATTCCCATTGATTTTTGTTGAGATATTAAATTTTGCCCTCTCTCTAAAGTCCAAATGTATTGTTGGATGCTCACTTATGATTTTTTTTTTTAAACACAAAGCTAATACAACAACAACAACAACAAAAAAAAAACAATCCATTACATTTTCTCAATTTTTAACAGGTAAAATTTTGGATTGGTATTTCTTTGGATTTGATTTAAATTTAGCATCAGCTTGACTTGTAGAAACACCATTTATCTTAAGTCTCAGTCACTATTTGATAAGATTCATGTGTATTCAAAGAACAGAACCACAAAGCAAACTGCAGAATTTTTTAAAATTAATAAATGCGTATTGTAGATCTCCATATTAATGTATAAACTCTTTCTTTATTTAGCATAATCCCATTATTCCAAGGCTACATGGAAGCAACAGCTCATCGTCCATATAAATAATTAATATATCCTTGCAAACAACCAATCAGATGGTTTGATTTGAGCTTTCATTAGGGACAAGCACAACAGGAACGTGCAACTACTACAACGGCATGAAACAATTAATGACCAGAAGGTCTCAAGTGATTTTGGGCTGCACTCACTATAATATTTCACACACTGCAGTGCAAATGAACGTAGCTAGTAAAACAGATTTGAGTACTGAACACTGCTTTCATTGGGCGCCTGTGACTGACATATGAAATTTGATTTGCACTTCTTATAAACTAAACAAGTGTGACTTGCTTGTTATTCACTGGATAAATGCACACAGTGCCAACACAGCATCAAAAGTGCCTGCTGGAGTCCACTCAAACAGAGGAAATAATCTGCATGTTTTTACTGGCGCTACTGTGTGTTGATTGGCAAATGCTTTGCTTGAGTTATTCAGTGATGCCTGTTTGTCAGCATTGGAAATGTTTCTTTTCCTTTTTTTTTTTTTCTTTCTTTTTTTGTTGTATCATCAAACTCAGCACAACAAAAACAGCCTGGCTTTGTGGAGGTGCACTGCTGCAGAAAATTTCAAATTCCCCCACAGCTTGACTGAGCTTCCACTTCATATTGTGCTCGTATTTGAGGTGTGTGAATTCAGCCATTCACATTCACATTCATTAATGTCCTAAATATGATCAAGTATTCAGTCTGGTTATACTCAACCTGGGCCTTATTCTCTTGGTTTTTGCCATAACAATGATGGATTGTATTCATTATTTCCCCACCATCTGAAGAAAGTTATTAACACTAATATCTCCTCACTTACACGACTACAGCTCCTTACGTATGTTGATATTAGTCTCCTTGTATGACATTTGCAGCACACACAAAATACTGCTCCTGGACTTTGTAATCTCTTTATTTTATTTTTTGTTTTTTGTTTTTAAAAGCAGTCAATGATAAAGCCCTGTGATAAATTCCATAAACATCTCTTTCTGTCGGATCATGCCTTTGCTGTTGTGTCACCCACGCTCTAAACAACAGGATTGGCCCCACAGTCCGAACTTTGAAGACCAGCTCAAAGCTCTTTGGCACTTCTGGAGCCACACGGTCACCTTCTCTAGCTTCAGTTTCCCTAACAGTGTTGCTTTCCAAAATACAGTAAACCAAAGAAGGTGTTCAAAAACACACTCTGTCAGTACACCAACACCTGCACCGCAGACGAATGTACTCACACCTGGGTTTCTGTTATCTACAGCTTGTGCATCACAGCTTCAGCGATGTGACATATCCTGAGGCCCCTGATATCTATGAGCTGTCGATGTCATGTATATTCACACTAAGTAACGGTGTTTAATAATAAAATTGGTCTGGTTAGTGTGCAGCATTTTCCCATTTAAAGCACATGTTTTCCTGATGCCTGCTTTTGTTTTCTGACGCCGTCTTGAGCTAACCACTGATAAAAACCACAAGCACAAGCTGCAAATCCAGTTTTTTGTAAAATGTTCTCCTGACATGACTTATAATTTGTCAAGTAACTGTAAAAAAGAGACGGCAGAATATTATTAGGTACATCATATTGCTCTTATTGGATACTTCGGATGTCATGTCGCAGGCTGATCCAAAATTCTTATTTCAGCTCTGAGGAGAGCTCCTGCTTTAACCTTCCATGTTTTTTATCCTGTCCCCACATATTTCTGGTCCTCAGAACTGGTAATTTAATGTAACACAGCGGACTTCATCATGGAGTGTCAGAGAAAGGGACAGAATATAGCCTAGCGCCGAACATAACGAGACAGATAGGCTATTATAGGGATGTAGCTATTTTAAGTTCACTAAGTAATTTTTTTTAAGTGAGTGAAGTTTTTCTCCAGTGCTTTTCTCCACCTGATAGCACAGAGATTGGTCCAAAATGAAAACTGCAGAGAGCACAAAAGCCTCCATTTGCAAGGCTTTCGTCAGCAGCTTCAACATCCCAAACCAATTTTTCATGTAGTTTAATTCTTTTACTTTTCTATGGTATCACACTTAAAACATGATCAACTGAAACTTTGTTAAAATAAAACTATTAACGGGACTCAGTCTGAATATTTCAGTGAGGTGGTTCATTGCATGTGTCTGGGATTTCATAGAAACATCAATGACGTTTTTTTTTTTTTCTTTTTCACAGCTGGTTGCATGTCAAGTTCTTTCCTTTGAGTTTATTAAACAGCTGCAGCATCAAAAAACAGTGGCAACAATTAGTCCATCTTTAAACTGAGACATGGGTGTGCACATTTACACACATGGCAC
>JAQNCA010000006.1:11717268-11730899 GCA_029783725.1 Acanthurus tractus
CAACTATTGAAAACTCCAGTGCACCGTTCTCCCATTCAGATTTTTTTTTTTCCTTAATTACAACCCTGTTTTTTTACCCGGGGTGAAAAACGGTACCCCCCCCCCCCCCCCCAAAAGGTATAAAGTTAATATAAATTTATTTACAGTACATGAAAAAAACATTAGATGCAAGCAGTACTTTCCTGAGTTTAATAAGTCACCTAATCCTTTAAAGGTCATTCTTTTGCTACTATATTTAAATGGCTGGGGCTTCAGATGAACATGAAGAGCTGCAGATGCTCTTGGAAACCAGAACTGCGCTGAAACACTGTCATTGTAATGAGAACAGTCCTGGCGTCCTGCTAAACATGTCACAATCCCCCTGCCCCACGTCACTAGTTTCATGCTCAGAGAAATCCAATCTATCATAATTACATGGATGTCTGCCTATATTGATCACATGTTAGTCAGGCAAGGCTGACAGTGAGCAGTGAAATTAAAATAGATGTGTGAGTACCAGGCAGGAGCTCAGGGACTTCTACTCTACTTTGGCTGAGCAGCACACTACTCTACGAGCCTTTAAGTGTCATTTTGATAAATCTCTTTCCCTCTCTCTGTCGCTCTCTCCTGCACACACATACTGACTCGCCGCTTGGATTCATGTGTAACCTGACATATTGTACAAATGTAGTACATAAAAGATATTTACAGCAATAATTGCTGTTATTATTATTTTTTTTTTGGTATTTTTGTGTGCATGCAAACTCCAGTACAGCTCTTCAGCAGTTCTACTGAGCATCAAACCAGAGTTGCAAGAGATAAATAAAACTATCGAGCAGTCAAGTGTGTAAAAAAGTCATGAATTATATGTTACAACATGCCAACTAGGATGCATATGCTTTAGTTAGTGAGGGCTACAAACACAAACACACACACATACACCCACACGCACACCCACACACACACACACACACACAGTGTACTGCTGTCCTAGATTACTGTGCATCTCACACATATGTTGCCTGGCTCTTTATTAAGATTAACAATAATCATCATCCCCATCATAAGTCCTTACATGGAAACATTATTTACATCCTTTCCTTAATTACCTTGTTCATAATCATCCTGATGATCTGCTTTATTATCATCATCCTCGGGCTGAAATCCAGTCTGTTCTTCTGCCACGTTCTAATGAATCACATGTGTCTTTCCAGTTATTCTTGACATTAGCCAGACAAGAATTTGATATATTTTAATATTTTAATTCACTGACTCTTCTCATTTTCTTCTCATATTTGCTCCCTTCCATCATACCTCCCACCTAATTTTTTTCCACTGAAGGTTTCAGAGTGACTCTATCATTCCCTGTGCAACTGCTGAAACCTTAATGGTCCTTAATGATAGGCTCAAAAAGAGCTAGAGGATGGCTGTACAGTGGATGGCAGGGATACACGGGATGGCAGAAAGATGACTGAAGAGGGGAGGAAAACTGATAGATGGGGCTGTGAAGAAGAGGTGAGAAGCCACATTGGAGGAAAAGAACAGCTGCAAAGAATGTGTTGATAGGATTAAAGTGAATGTGAAGGAGGGGATGAGATGGAGGTAAGGGGAAGGGAATTGGTATAAGCCTGGGTGAGAGGTACTGTAATTGGTGCGGCAAAGACAAATAGAAACAGACAGGATGATTGAGAGAGGCTGATAAAGAGATACTGTAGATACCAAGGAACAAGACACCTACCATGTGTGTAAATGACCCATAAAATGATCCAGAGTCTGTAAAAATTGAGCTCTTTACAGGTCAGATACGGCCATGTTCGGCTACACTGCCCCTGGACAATAGCAGGCAGGAGAGAGGACCCTTGGATGCTTTTCCCCAAGTGTTAATGTGTTACCATCCAAACAAGCAGATAGGCAACAGCCAGCTGGCCAGCAAAGGCAGGATCATCACACCCAGCTTTCACCTCAGCAGCATATTGATGGCTGAGAGAGACAAACAAAGTGTAAATGCACCAGGTGTATGCGTGATCACACACTGCACGCTGGCCAACGCACGGTCTCGCGGGCAGGTGCGCCCCCCCCCTCCCGCTCACGTGCACATGCACACACACAGATGAGGAGGAACACGGTCAAAATAAGTAAATTTGTGTTTTCAACATCTGTCAGAGCACAGCTCAGCGGGGAAGACAGCAGGAGAGAGAGTGGAAAACAGAAAGAGAGACAAGAGGACGGGAGGGAGGGAGCGAGCAAGTGGGGTACGACTTGTTTCTGTCCATCTTTCATCTCCAAGCCAGCAGTGGACTGAGGCTCATTAAGTATGGCAGTCACACACAGACATAGTCAGGGAAGAAAGAATATAAGGGCCTATGTTTTTTGGTTTTTTTTTTTTTGAAATTGCTACTTGGTAGGGGTAAGTGTTCTGCAGCAGTGTAGTAAAACCACATAAGATTTTTGGAACTCGATATTATGAAAAAAAAAACAGAAGGGGTTTGAAAATGAGAAAAATAAAGAGAGCTGAAGCAGAGACTTGACGAAGTTAAAGAATGAGGAGGGGATCAAAACAAGGCGTGGATTCAGATCTCAGTCTCTCTCTCTCTCTCTCTCTCTCTCTCTCTCTCTCTCTCTAGATAAAGCTGACATGATCTGAGTCGATGCAAGGTCATTTGAATACAGAGCGATTCATTGAAAATCTCACACACATAAACCCACACGCAGAGGAATAACAAAAAAAAAAGGTTTTGATGATGTAAAAACTAGCCAGCTTAGTTACACACCCTTGGATACACACATTGGAAAAAAAAAAAAAAAAAAAGGAGAGAGAGAGAATAAAAAAGTGCATGCAGAGAAAAAGGCCTCTGACAAATTCAATTTACAAGGGCTAGAGTCACGGCATGCAGACAGGCCTATATGAGTATTACTCAAATGATAGAGCAGCCCATCCATCACACACACACACACACACACACATCAGAAAATGTGGAGGAGAGAGGAGATGAGACGAAGGCGGGGACGGCAGACAAGAATAAAGGTGAGGACACTGCATCTAAAAGCACCTGCCGACGACGGAATGGTAACTTTTGTCTGATGCTTCTCCTCTGCTGCCGATTTCCTTTAATCCGCGGTTTCATTGTACCGTCTCTTTGTGTGTGCAAATATGTGCGCAAAGGCGTTAAATGTCTGTGTGATGTAATGTGTTCATTACCACTGACCTCGGGCAGAAAGCGAGATTATTAGAGCTATTGTTTTGTCAAGGACGAAGCCGAAGGTTGCAATCCAGTCTGTCTCCACCTTCCTATCCCTTCTGGGGAGGACAGTGACGTAACAAGCAGGGATGGATGCAGTCTGAAATACATTTTGCTGTATATTGCCATTTAGGTCACTATTCCCTTGACAAGCTTTCCTTTCTATTTCTCCTTCTCTCCTTCACACAGTATGTCTCGCTCATAACCGGGGTTTCAAAAGAGAAAATGTGTGGAAAATGTTTAACACCTTCGGCACCTGAAACTGTGGACCCAGACACTGAACGTTGGGGACGACTGTAAAGGCCTCTGCACACCGCTGCTGACGTGCGCGGGCTTATTTGAACTCTGACTGCTTTTGGTCCGGTCAGGCTTGAAAAGTGTGTGTTCATTTGCAAACATGAGGAAAATTTGTCATCAAGTGCTTGTGTGTTTTGTCTCTTTTTCTTCGCCATGTTTGTTCCTTCACTTCCTCTCCCATGGTGATGAATGCTTTCGCTGTGGCTATCTACGCTCTACTTCACAGTGAGCACAGTGCAAGAAACTTGTCGTGAGCGCCCCCAGGGGTGTGCATGCGTGCTATTGCGTGTGTGTATGTGTGTATGCATTCATGTGCGTCTTTGTTCTTGTATGAGTGATTATGTTTTTAACCCCTGTCCTACTTTTGATATGGTTCCTGTATGCTCAAACCTTTCCTCACGTCTGCTTTTCTCCTCAGTCTGGCTATTTTTATAATGTTAGCCAGATCATATCTTCATATTTTCCAAAATCTGTCCAACCACGTGAACCTGCTTTTGCACGTAATAACTAATATAATAAATGTTGCAACTGGGCAGAAAAAAAAAGAACAAAAAAGCTCAACTCTGTGTGTTGTTCCTTGCTGTATCGTCTCGTGAATCTACTGCAATCGACACACACACACACACACACATACACATACACACACACGGACACATGCACATCCCAGTGGAAAAGATTGCTTGGACACCCAAATGTCAAGGTCATCCTCAAAGTTCAAAAACCATCACTTTGTTTCTAAACCAGTCTCCAAATGAATCCCGATAGAAGTCGCTAATGCAATCAACCTTTTAGCCTCAATCCCAAACCCCCATTCTCCACGCAGGGCAATGTGGACTCTGATGGGGCAAAGGACAGTAGCGTACCCCCTTGACAATTCATGAGACTGAATGAAGATAAAAATCAATAGAAAAACTGTGTACCAGCCCGCACACACACACACACACCCCTGTGCAGTTATAGTTGAGGACAACTGTTTAACTTTCAATCATCTTTTTTTTTTAACATTTTCCTTCACCTCAACCATTATTTTACATCAAAGCCCGGTAAGTGGTGCTCACAAGTGTCAATTTTTGAGTTCTCTGATCTCAGAGTGACACATGACGCCTTGGAACCATCGAGATGGAACACATGCGGTGCAGAAGCCGAGCACACAGGCGAATATCCACCTGCTCGGTGTCGCCTCTCTGTTTGACTGGACCGTTTATTGGCTTTCCCCTGGTCAGCGGTAAATCCTCCCAAGAGAGTCCCTGCAACCCTTAAGGTCAAACTCATATCAGTGGCGCGTTTGGTCCATAGATCTGTGCAGAAACCGGGAAGCAGCACTGCCTGAGGAGTCGAACGGGTCTCAGGTGTGTTTTTTTTTTTTGTTTTGCCTAAAAAAAAAAAAAAAGACAACTCTCCAGAGTTTTTGACATTAATTTTTTGGAAAAGGAGTTAATTAAAATCAAAATCAGGGTGACTCAGTCTGAGCCTTTGTGGAGCAGGAGAACACCAGGGGCCTGCAGGCTAGACAGACAAAAATGTGATACCACGCTGAAACAATGCTGTGAAACAAACACCACATGAAAACACAGAGGTAAGCCAGATGATAGGACTCCTGTGAAGCAACAAAGCTTAGCCCAACCTCATGCTTGATGTACTGTAAAATCTACTCTAGTCTTTCAAAAGTTTCCAAGTGTCTACTATACGTATGTGCGTGTAAGAAAGAGGGAGAGAAAGCAAAACAATCCACTTTATTGTGTGTGCGAGTGTGTGTATGTGCGTCTCATGGATTTTTGTGCCAGTGGGCCCCATAATGATCTAATATAGAGGCTGGGCTCTCAATCTGTGGTGTTTCTCAAGCCTATATTTAACAGCAACAGAGCCAAGACCCCAGACCACAGTTCCCTCCCTCTCAATCTAACTCTTCTTTTTTTTTCATCCACCAAAAAGCTCTTCTTTGATCTCCAGCAATTCATCTGGGACACATATGAGGACCGTTGAGGAGAATAAACAAGTATAGAAACAGGCTCAGTATCCCTCCATCTCTCCGTTAATGCACAATGATTTCATACCCGCAGATATAAAATCACAACGATTTTATATCCAGAAAAATAAAGCAGCCAAGCTCTTTTTCATAACAACCTGCTGAATAAAAATAGCAGTCAACCAAACCATCCAAACTGAGTAGGATTTGTTGGTTTGGGCTTGTGATCACAACATTCAAATTTTGGTCTCTTCTCTCAGGCTCAAAGACACCAGAAGCCTTGGTTTTGGATGCATGCTTGTGATCTGGCATTCTGGGTGTGTGAGCTGTCACTGGCTGGGGGCTACAGACCCTCTGCCCAAAGGCTGAAGCCCATAAAAGTAAAAAAAAACAAAAAAACAAAAACCAAAAACTGCCAAAATAAGAAAATACAAGCAGAAGGAAGGCTCTCTGTCAAAGGAGACATTATCAAATATTTCTAATACAGCATTAGAGAGGACTGAGATTGATTATTTTTGTCCGTGTCTAAACATTGGTTTTTGTAAAAATTCTAACCACACTAAGCTGTACTTCAGTTAAAGGCAAAGCAAATTTACTGTCACAAAACAGAAATAATCTACAAAATATGATTCATTCAAGCACAAAAAAAGAGCTGTTTGCATTGGATTTGACTCTTATCAAAAGCATATACTTTAGCCTTTTGCTTAAAATCTTTCGCTGAGGATAAATAAGCTACAAATTCACTGTTTCCATATTGGGACTGTTTGTTTTCATGTCTCTGAACATTTACATGTGTTAAAATTAAGGTCTTTGAAAATTCATGCATTCGTCCCTGATGCTCTAAAATTGTTTACTGCGTGACAAAAAAAAAAGGATGCATCAGTACACAATTAGAAAAAAAAAAGAGGCTGCTAAAGATACGGGGTGTGTTAGTGACAGGTTTGCAGTATTATCTCATCACCTTGTGCCACATCACACCTCGAATTGAATGCAGTTTTTTTTTGTCATATATTTACATCCTTACAATGAAAATGTTTAGCAAACGCTTTGCATAAATGCTGTACTACTGGACTGTTTTGGTGTTGATCGCTTACACCCGTCAACTTCAGGTGAACTGAATGTGAAACAGTCTGCAGGTGCAGGGTCTGACTGTTGAGGACTGACTGCTGTGGGGGGGGGGGGGGGGGTTCAAATCTGTGACCTTTCCAAAAAAAACAGGACAGTCGCTATAACCGCTATGACAACCTGCCAGCACGTGTCATGACTCAAACGTGTGCCCTCCAGTGCTCCCAGACATTGGTAATGCCCAGGTTTGTGTTGGCCATTAGAGCAGCAAACACTCTACTGTGGGTTCCTGAGCTCTGTTATTGCTGGCTCCCCTCCTGTAGCTTGAGGTTAACCTCAGGGATACAATAACAGAAACGTGGACGCGGTGATATACACTGTACACATGCTTTCCTTCTCCTCTCCGTCTGCCTTTCATTTTCTCTTCTCTTAAACCACATGCACACCATAACACACACACACGCGCACGTGCGCGCACGCACACATGCAGATTCGTCACACACTTGACACTGTGGCCCGCAGAGAACTTAAGCTACATACATATCTGGGGCTATGGAATTCAATCACAGTGTGTACATGCACATAAAAGCGTGAGCAATGAGGGATGAGACTGCGCAGTGTGTGTTCATGAAATGTGTGGAGGTACCCGTCTTCATTTACATATCGATTTCAGCGTAGCCACTACACCTAATGAGCTGATTTTAATTTGCACATATGAGCTTGCTCAACTATTAAGCAAAATTTACATTTCATTAAAACGGAGTGAAATGGAGTATGTTACTCACTTTTCCAGTTCCTACCACATATGACTTGAATTTATTGCTTCGTATAACAGCCCTGAAACAGTAAAGGCCAAATTATGAGGGTCATTTAAAACTTCTTTTTTTCTTCCCTTTTTGTGCAACTGGCGCCTGGTGTTTGCTAATCCAGTCACAGATTTGGGTTTATTTGATTTGGGTTTTCTTTTTTGGTGCTTTGGTGGAGCCTAAACAAGCCAACTGCTCCATGAGCTTTGGTCTTTCCAATAACCTGGGGGTTGTGTGGGTTTGTGAAGTGTTTGCCTGCGCGTGTGTGTGAGTGTGTTTGCACGTGTGTGTTATTGTCCCCCTGATCTAATGTGCCATCTAAAGGGATGTGACAGCTCTTGGCGTCTGCAAAGGGAGGCTAAACTAGTCTTGAGTCAGTGTGGAGGTTGTTTGCACCCCAAAATGTGAAAACATCACACAAGAAAGGAATTGGAAGGGAGAGGATCTGGCACAGAGGGTGATGAGATTTGACAGCTTTCAAGTGTGTTCTTTGTTTGTGTGATTATATCTTGTGTTCATAAAAAAACAAAGAAATGTGCAGCTCTGTTATGGAGTCTTTCATTGACTTTTGAGCACAGTATTTATTCTCTGGCCCTGTGTAAATCATGACAAACTAGGTATCCATAGATGCAAAGAGCAGAGCGAAGGCAATATAACTCGCTCCGTCACCGAATGACTGAGGAAGGAACCCTGCAGCCCCGAGGGACTTTCCCCACATACACACATGAACGCTGCACAAACGTCTATTCAGTTCATTTGAATACGTTTGGTTGCATAGTAAACATAATCCTTTCTTTCCCCTCTCTTTTATTCTTTTCATCTTTTTTTTTTGTCTTTCATGATGAGCCAAACCAGTAGTTCATGACTCCAGTAACCGCGTAAAGAAAGAGAAAACAGAAGGGTGGTCTTGCATCGCAGGGGCAGACATGTATCCCAGATGAGTAATGCTGTGCTAATGCAGACCAGATGCATGCCTTTCACTACAGCATGGGTTCACTGCAGCACAACCTTTTTTTTGTGGACAGTGGCTTTGGCTGCTGTATGATCCAATGAAAGCACACCCCCGAGATGGGACAACAGTTTCACTTTTGCTGAGGGTTCATTTGTTGCTATTTCTGTAGTCAGCCTTACCCCGTGTGATCAAAGTCTGGGTGCTTAATGTTTTACCAGAGACAGCTGGGAGAGTGTCTGTGCTCAACTCTGTGTGTGTGCGTGTGTGTGTGTGTGTGCGTGAATGCAAGCACATTTTCCCTTGTTTGGGTGAATGCTTGGGTGTCCACGTGTCTGTATAAAAAGAAAGACAGAGGACAATAGGACAGGCTGCTCTGTGGATGTCCTGGCGGAGGAGTGAAGGGTAGAGTGAGGTTATGGAAGGTGGGTTGAGTTCAGCCAAGAAACTTCATTAAACTGTGCTCGGGAAAGTCAGGGGAGGATGATGAGAAGACGGGTAGATACAGAGTGCAAATAAAAGTGTAAAAGAAAAGAAAAAAATCAAAAGGATATCAGCCGCATTTATGTGTGAGTGTGTGTGCTTGTGTGTGTGTGTGTGTAGCAAAGTCAGTTATGGTAAAGTGCCAATAAGTGAAAGGTCTGATTAAGTTTATCTTCATCTGATCCCCATAACCTCAATTTCACAGAGGAGACACTGGAGTGGAAACACTCGACTGCCTTTTGCTCGAGGTGCCTCTCTGCTCTGTATCTCCTCTCTAAAGTGTTTGTTGTGCGTATTCTTTCTTTTCATTATATGCTAATGCTTCTCCTTTTTAATTAAAGAATTCTTTATATTAGAAGTTTTGCTCAATGTGATTAATTTAGGAACATATGTATTGTTGCTCAGTTGAGCCCCAAGATGTGGCGCAGCATTGCAAAGAATACTAACCAACAATCAGTTTAAGCTTTGATGAATGTTTGTTATCATGAAGATAAAATCTGTTGTGCACAAATGGAGTCTTGCATGTGGCAGGTGCAAGCTGTGTCTTTCATAAGTTCACATTTAGTTCATCGTTTGATCATTATCAGCACCTGAGTTGCACACGTTTTTGTCACCACCGATGCAAATCTGTGACTTCCTGACACCCAAGCAGGAATGCAGACTATGCAGAAGTCTGCAAAGATCTCCTCCTTCATGACCCAAACTTTATGTTAAGGATCATTTTTGATGATGAGACTTGTGGGATTTTGTGCCTTGAATTTGACTCCAGCGGTTCGGTTGTCAATGTTGAGTATTACTGTGATGTCCTGAGGCCTTTGAGGGAGAACATTCTGGATGTTCTGAACTGTGGTGAGATGGAGGGTGGGCTCTGAAACTTGACAATGGGTTTGCTCATGGCGCCTTAAAAAAAAAAAAAAAGTTTCTAACCCACAACAAATAGTCACTCCTCAAAATAAAGTGGAAGCATAAGAGTCACCTATTCACATAATTAGGGGATGCAGCGTTAATCCCAGATGGTGCAACAGAACGGATCTTGCAGGGAGAGGAGTGCTGGAAGTGTCACACAGCTGAATAAGGGGACCATTTTAATAGCAGCCAGATTTAAACCAGATCCAGTTTTTGCTTTTTAATGGGCAGAGTCTCAGAACTTTTTGATTGCCCCTCATATGACTACAAAAAAGCCCAATAAAAAACGTACTGCCAAGAAGATATATTCCAGAGTCTAGGATGTTGGGAATCTGAAGGTGATTCATAGAATAATGCTACAAACATCCACAGAAAGTGAACAAACATGAGGGACCATGAGCTCAAAGGGAGTTTGAGTCATTGCTGGTGGGTGAGCAGGACAGTCAAGCATGTAGATTTACTCACTTCTCACCTCAATAATGTCAAACAACAGGAAGCTCACATCACTTCATTATTATTCACATGGGTACATCTAGAAGTTGTGGAGGTGACACTAGTGCAACTTTTTGAAATTAATGAAACCAGAGGAAAAGAAAGAATGTTGTTGTTGCTCAATATTTCAAAAGATGAAGTAACATAGACTGAAGAGATCTGTGGGAATATTGTCAGTTTCTTTCTAGACAGTTTAGCCTCACTTCTTCTCTAAAAAGCCATATAGAAAATACAACAAAAAGCTAGAAGTCCAATATAAAAGGAGGAAATAGGTTTATTTAGAACAATGCCGCTTACACTCCCTAATAATGAAAAATGGCTCCATGTGGAGAATTAAGATTCAGGGCCTTATTTACTAAGAGAAATAATAATTACTTCTGTTTGCAAAGACTTAATAGTGGGAAATTAATGTAGTTTAGCAACTAATTTATTAGGAATATTCATGCAAATCAAGTCAGATGCAATTTAAATACCTGAGGCACAACCACACAGTCAACAGTCTCAAGGCAACAAAGGGAGAGGGAAGACTGCGATTCCCAACTGAACCAGCAGCCACCAGCCAACGAGTTACCAGAGGCCACGAGGAATAGCTAATACTTAACACTTATTATTAAAATGAACAAAAATGAAAATTGTTGTCGCATAAAAAAGTACAATCAGGAATCTTTCCCACTGTTATTTGTTTTCTCTGCTTAATATAATTGGACAAATAGGCTAAAAGTCAAACCTGTGGTCAGGTTTTCAGGCCGCGCTCTTAATAAATGTAACTGCTTTTCCTGCTGCCATTAGTTTGTGTCTCTGATTACATCATTGTCCTGATTCAAAGTTAAATGAGTTTTTACACAATGCCCCCTAGCAATAACTTGAACTGAACTGAAAGTACTAAAACGATTAGAAGAAAAAAGATAAGCTGATACGAGAAAATAGATGGTAGAATCTTGTAATTGAGTGGAGTGTGTACTTAAGACATAAACCTTGGTCTATAAAAAACCTCCATGTAGTCAAGTGCAACCAACACTAGCAAATCATATGTCTGATTCACCTGTAGTCAACCAAAAGAACCCATGAACAGAGAAAATACAATGCTGAGCCAGACATTAATAGAGCTAACAATTAAATATCTTTTGAAACAAAGTGTTAACAAATGTCTTTTGGCAGAAGTTGTCTTTTTTTTTCCATTTGTTCCGAGAGCTGATTAGGATGCTTGTCTGAACTAGAAAAAAAAAGAAAAAAAACCCTACCATTGCTCACTAGCTACCACCTGGTGTTCGACACTGTACCTTCTAACCGTGGATTATTATATTAAAATCAGAGCGTAGCTTCAGGTTGGAGTAATTAAAAACCCCAGGACATCTTTCACATGTTCAACTTGAACTGAATGATTTTTGATTTACACCATAGCACCCGTCGCAAGAGCCTGCAGAGTGCAAGTTTAGCTCCGGGAGCAGACAAATGGATTTTTGGAAACACAAGAAAAAAGAAAAGGGAATGGTATTTTTGGGCAGATAGCATTGGCAGTAAGCGGGATGCAGGAACGGCCTCTTAGGGTTTACAAGGGTTTATTTGCTGCAGAGATGTCAAACTGTGTTCTGTAAAATATTGCTTGGTGGTCTCCCCTGGTTAACCAATGTTCAAAGACCTGAAATGGGCTCTCCCATTTCTAGTGAAAATGTATCTGTGATGGCTCTCGGCTATAAAACCTGCCAGAATTGCGAGACCTTTAAACTTCCTGGCAACGAATGGGCAGGCCTGGTTGGAAATTTTCTTCATCTGAGCAGAGCAAAAAAAAAAGAAAAAAAGATAAAATACTGCCTGCCTTTACATTTCTGCCTGAATGAACTGATTTGAGGTTCTAGAAGAAGCTGAGCTTTATATGTATTTATATATAAAAAAAAAAAAGCTGAAGTGCAACTGGCTCAACGTGGACAGGTCATTACTGAGCAAATAAACAGTGTGTGTTCCCATCACTCACAAATCCATATCGCCTCAGAGTAGAAGGTTTCGCCACAAATTACTGACTCACCTGGAGAGAAAGAGATAGCGAGAGGGGCAAAGGAGGAATGAGGGAAAAAAACAGTTATTACTTTAATCCTTGAAATTACCACTGCTGTTTAATGAACGCGTTTCACAGTACAGCTGTAAGGTGCAATTGTCTTAACATTGCAAATTACTAAACATGCATCACTGTATCAGCATTTACAGAGCCTCAATAAAATGCATTCACTTTCACAAACAGCAATGAGGTCTTGTCTCGTTCATATTGGAGAACAAACCATGAAGGAGGATCAGAGGAGCGAATATCCAGCGCTTTTTCCCTGCCAAGCGATTGATAGAGATTATAGAGGGGGTGGAGAGTGTGTTTATTAGAAAAGAAAGGATGCACATATGTATATTTCTGTATATGCATTTCAAAAGGATGTGCAAGTGGGTGGACGAGATCCTGGCATCTTGTGAAATATTGAGAGATGAGGTTCAGCTTCAGGCATCACTGGCAGCTCCAAATTCTTAAGGGAGGCTTGGTTTCTTGCCTTTTTCAAAAAAAAAAAAAAACATTGTATTTGACTACATTTGCAGCTATTGTGTGGCACACAAATAACGACATGATAAATCAATTAATGACATTTCTTGAAAGCCTGGATCCACTTGCACTTTAATGGCTGTTGAATATCTGTATGAGGGGAAACGGAGACAGGAAAATAAGGTAAGCCTGGACCGAGAGCGAGAGTGGAGGGGTAATGAGGCCTGGTCTGAAGTCAAAAGCAAAGTAGAGGCTCATCTCCTCCAATCAGACGATAGCAAAACTAATGAGGCACAAAGAGGGAGCCTTAAGAAACCTCGCTATAGCTTTTGTGCCAACCGGGAGCTTGCACATTAGCTCGGGTCATTGACATAAAACCTAACATTAGACAGTCAAACTCACCTCAATGAACAAAGTGATCTTTAGCAGGTGGAAAATAGTTACTTTTCTTCGGTAAACACATTAATGCCTCCCTGTATTGACTTTACGTCGTCATGAGCAAATGCCCAGCTGCAGCTCGCCCCGCCGGTGTTGCTGCTGTGCAACAAGCTTGCCTCTACATGCTGCAATAAGACGGGCAGTGTGTACGGAGGAGCACATCCTGAGGTGTGCAGCTGCACTGACATGGATTAAGACTCACTAATTTTGTTAATGGATGCTTTACCCATCAGGACGCATCTGGAGCAAGTGCTGACAAGGTGAAAGTGAGTGCCGGTTGATGTGTCTGTGTGTGTGTATGTGTGTGTGTGTGTTCAAGTGTGACCGGCTCTGATGTTTCACCACATGTGCTCATCACATGTGATGCTGTGCTGCAAAAAAAAAACCAGCAGCCAGCGAATGAAAAGCTCTGCTGGTCGAGCATCAGGAATTTAGCAGATAAGGTTAAAGGATCCCTGTCTAAATATCAGAATCATATCTGTTTATACTCTAC
>JAQNCA010000006.1:11743515-11755980 GCA_029783725.1 Acanthurus tractus
TCAATTATCTCCCCTCAGTTAGTCATGAAGTTTTGTATTGATCCCATGCAAACTTCCTGTAAATAAGCTAAAAACAACTTCCTGTAAATAAGCTAAAAACAATCAGGCCTTTAACACAGGACACGACTAAATCTGTGAATGTCCACAGCTCAAGGTTAGCCTGCCAGCGTTTGTCATCCGATACTGTTTGGACTGTTGGAAGTGGAGCAGTCGATTCGAAATTGCTGTTTACTTTCCCACGCGACCATACAGTCAATAGATGTATATTGCTTAAATCGCTCATGTTCTCACACTTTAAACACGCGTAATGACAGAAGAGGTTTGTTGAATTTGTGACTAATTATCGGTGTGATTGAAAAAAAAAAGTAGGCTGGTATTTCAGTTATTGATGTAAAGATGACAGGCATGTTTTCAAACCTGCGGTCCTCTCAGACACACAGAAAATATATGTGTTGGTTTATAAAATGACACCTGACCTGACCCTCCACTCGCATTTCTCCACAGTGGCGACAACAGCCATCTCACATCCATCATGTAGCTATTTTCTAACACGCCTTCAACACCTCCAACTGTGGCCCTTCTACATTCCCACTATTAATACTCCAAGGCTGTTTTTTTTTGGTAAAAAGCAATGTTAAGAGCGCACAGCAGCATCAGAAAAAGTCGGTGGTTGTGACAATTATGTGACGACTTGAAATCCTCAAGGGGACTTAAGTGTTTTATCAAAATGACAATCAGAATGCTATGAGTTTCAAAAGCATCTTCTTTTCTAAAATAATATTTAGTTTAGTGGGTTTTTATCTTTAACGAAGCTTTTCTGCTTTAACTACAACATGTTACAGCACAGTTGGCTATCATTAATACAATAACTCCAATGAATAATTTGCAACCTAAAATGGCAAATGAGGGAACATGAAGGAGTACACTGGATTTAGTGACTCACTTGGGTAGCTTATATAGCACATAACTGCTCTTAAATCAGAAACTGACAGACAATTAACCTGGAAAACAGAGATGAGTATATCAGCTCTCAACTCCTACCCTGCAACCTACTTCTCTATAACAGGAATGTAATGTAAGAGAAGTGTGTATGTGTGTGTACATGAAGAGGCCAAATTCCATTTCAGAGTTGTGCCTTCCAGCCGGTTTGCTGATTAAGGCATTTAAAGAAAATTAGCCCCACAGCCACCATAAATCTCTCTGCTTCTCTTTAATGAATGCTGCGAATCTCACATCTAATTTCTGATTTGCATATGAAAAGCATCACCTTCACCTTCAGCATCTCTGCGTTGCACGAACCGAATTGCAATTTGTTAAACGAGGAAGAGAAAACATTTAAGTAGTGATGTGCAGCGCAGTTTACGTCAACATCTGCATATCAATTTGTGCCTAAAACTCAACTCGGAGTCTGAAGTGGACCGGCTCATTCAAACCTTGGTGAACCTTCCTTCTGATTGCAAGGTAACTCTGCATCAGGAGACAAAAGATAGTTATGACGCTCTATCATCTTGGATGATCTCTATGAACTTAGCACTATCATTCATCACTTCAGTTGCTAACAAAATATGAGGCTAAATGAGGATAGGGAAGCATTATCAACTGAAGACAGCATGGCCGGTGTTGCAGTGCTGATGAATATTTGGCTTTTTGGGAGTAAACAATCATGCCTCAGATGGCTGCTGAGGCAGAGGGGAGGAATAGAGCAACTTCTGTATGGCAGTCACAAAGGCCCCAACTTAATGGAAGTTTGAATTACCATTTAAATAGGATTTCTTTTGGGGGGGAAGGGGAGGACTCATAGAGAAAGATAAATTACATTGTAAACAATGTCAAAACAGTTTAATGACACATATGAAATGAAAGCACACACCCCGTGCTTTCTTAGCTACTGAGTGATATAAAGAGTGGATTGAATAAATAACGAGGCAGCCTGAGGAAAAAGGTGACTATGCAGACTTGTTTTGTCTCCAGCAAGGCCTGCACTTTTAATTGACTTGAATAAAAAACTCAATTACAGCATTCTGGCCACCGGAGGGAGAGAGAGCAAGCGACAGAAAGAGAGAGAGAGAGAGAGAGTCAGAGAAAGAGAGAGAGAGAGGATAAGAGAGAAGGAAGCAGAAAGAGGAGTGAATGAAGCATCAGAGAGGAATGAAGGAGTTATTGGGTCAGAATGGCACCTCAGGGGGGAATCAGGACAGCAGACAAGCTTTTATACAGGCCAGACTGTCTATGGGAATTACACCTCACTGAGAGGTGGAAGAAAGGAGACAAAAAAAAGAAAGGGGAAGAAGGTACATTGCTTTGTCTGTCTTCTAAGGTTTTTTTATGCATTTATTGTCATCTATCCTGTTATTCCGCTGAGGCCGACTGAGATACTGATTGAAGGTGAGGGGCATTGAATCAAGTGAAATCAGTAGGCAGTCCCACTCAGCTGAGGCGCTGATTTAGCTTCCACAGAAGTCGACAGGCCTCGTACTAGGAGAGTATTAAAGAAAAGAACATGAATAGATAAGAAGGCAACAGAACAAATGGCGAGCGTGATGCAAGGAGAAAGAAACTGAAGGTTCTTTGTAAAAAGAAACATCCTTAGCACCACACAGTGATACTGTCAGGCTGATAAAGCATGACTGATTTGGGGTCTTCTGGCAGATTGTTTTGTGTGTATGGGTGTGTGTGAGAGAGAGAGTATGAGTGCTTTTGTATTATTTTTTGTTGTTGTTGTTAAGGCGTGGTGTAACCCGGGGTGTGGGAGTGGTGGTAGCGGTGGTGGGTGTCATGGAAGTGTGAGTCTTCCAGATATCCTGAAGTTAAAAAAAACAACAGATTCTTTGTCAGCCTACAGCAGTCAATGCAATGTTTGCGGACAGTGAGCCAATATATCCGCCCTGAGTGTGTGTATACGTGCGTGTGTGTGTTAGTGTGTGCATGGACATCAAGCTGTTGTTCCCATGGTTGTGTGTTATTGATTAGTCATCTCTGTGGGCAATAGAAGCTGTTATCAGGCCTGACATGGAGACAGACGGGGGTGGATGATGCATGGGACGGGAAAACTGTTCAGACGCAAAGATAATGGAGCTGCACACACACGCCAACACACACGCGCACACACATGCTACAAAGATGGACGGGTACACACTGGCACATGCTCCCACAGATTCTTGCACACACAATAGACCTGTTACACAACTGAGCGCAAACGTATTGGCAGCGATAGATTTGTTTTCAGCACCATGGACAGCACTCTAAATCTTGAGCAATGCCAGTGCACAGTGCATATGGCTCATGGTTATCTATTGTAGCGCCCACAACTATAATCAGCCATTACTCATGGAAGTTAAGTGTAGATGCCCTTAAGAATCAGAGTAAATCTACAAAATGAGTCCAAGAAGTGAAGGCGCAGCAGAATGTGAAATGAGCTCACACTGTGACGAGAAACCCAGTGCTACTCTCGACCATGTCACATGCACCCGGGCTCCAGGAACTCACCTGTGGGAGAGAGACAAAAGGAGAGAGAGACAAAAGGAGAGAGGTCAGACTTATAAAAGTATACATGCAGGATGTGTGAAATAGCTGTAATTTTAAGCACTTAACAGTGAGAAATGCTTAAGTGCAGCTAGGCTCCGTGTGAACACACTGCATTTAAACAATAAATGTAAACAGATAGCACTAAACAAGCACTTATCAACACATTTATATTTCCAGATTGCTAGTTATGAAGCACTTAACACATGTACACACAAATCAAGACATGATCTAAAAATAAAAAGTCTACCACTCACAGCTGAACTAAATTAAACTGCAGAAAAAACGAGAACAGAAGCTGTAATGAATGTTGTGACAGTGCTTCGGTTAGGGTCTGTTTAGGTTCAGACACAAGAACAAACTTGGTTAGGGTTGGGAAAAACAGATCATGGTCTGACTTTTTTAATGTCACCACAAGCACAGCTGGGAAATGTCTCCAAGTCTTGTTAAAAATAATCAGCTTTGCCAGTTGAGGCACAAAGTGGTGGTGGTCTTGAAGTAGTGTCGAACAGTGATCTGCTGTTTGGCAGTCGTCTTGCCTGGCTGTCACGCCACCACCATCCACTCCTCCTCCTCCTCCATCTCCTCCTCCTTCTCGTAATGAGAAAGTCAGCTCATATACTTGTAATCCGAAATGGGCCACTGAATTACTTTGATGCACATTGTAAATGCTGATACGAGTGACATGTACAAATTTGTTGTATCAGTACAATGAATATATTTAATTCTGGCAACTTGACTGCAAATCTGCTAATCTGCATCTTGAAATGAACTACAGATGTGTTAAGTGTCAGTGAATATTTGAGCAACATGTCCAACATGGAGTTCAGTCTCTGCTCTGTGCCTGTCTTGTGGTCAGCAGCAATCTTTAAAAGTGCTGTGATTGGGCGAAAGACTGACCGACTTTTGCTTCAACTTCAGATGTCAGTTAACAAGCAACTCTTACTTTTTTCCCTCAAATACCCGCTCAGCCTTGCCAGTCTTTCCTTTCTCTCTCTCTCTCTAAGAGCTGAGTGAGTTGTGTGTAAATGTCAGCTGTTGAACCGGCTGTCCACGAGAGGCCAACCATGAGCACACAGGGAACAGATTGTCATGGCCTGCACTCTACAATCCTCTCCTTCTCCACAGGGACAGGTAGACTCAGGTTTTTTCCAGTCAACCATGAAAATACACAGAGGTCAAGCTTCCCACCATGTCTTCTAAGTCTCTCTCTCTGATGAGATGGACAGGGTTTGGTAAGGCCACGGACCAGATACGGAGAAAGTGATCCATGAAAAAGAGTGAAAATCTCCATAGTAACTTTTTTTTTTTTTTTTTTTCCAAAGTGCTGAAAACATGGCAAGGACTGGGCACTGACATTTTGTAAAAGATGGAGTCATGTAGTACAAAGAAAAATCAGGTTTTAAGTATTCAAAGTAAAGATGTACACTATGTCTTCAAGATAAAAACAAGATGCAGCTAAAATAATAACAGAAGCTCCCAAAAATGTCAAATTCTACTCAAAATTCCTGCTTTTAAAATATGAACACATTTAAGTAAAATTTAAAACTGTGCAATATTATAGATTATAATAATTGTGTATATGAAGTATTACCATCATCATTTGCCCTTTGCTCCAGTTACCCACAGTATTGTGTACAGCACTCAAAGTGTTATAAAAAATATTTTCAAATGACCAATTACACTGAGAAGACGTGGCAGCTTATTATCCAAACAAAACCTGTCAACTGTCTGGTTCGAAGGGACAAGTGTAAATGACTTATGAACTCAACCATATTACAATATAGTAAGGAGCTGAACACATTCCTCTGGCCAGCACAGCTTTTCACCTCCCTTTATTGAGGGAGCATCCGCAGTAATCAATGTGTTGTCATAGAAAAAGGCCACTTATAACACAAGGCAGAGCTTAGGCAATGCTAAGCCAATTAAGAAGACACAACTAAAGGAAATGTCCCATCCGTCCCTGCTGTAAAGTCACATTCCAACTCTTTTTCATTTTTGAAACTGCATTCTTGCAGAAAAGCGTGAATTTTTATTAACGCTATTTTAATTTAAAACGATTAAATAAATTTGAGCTGGCAGGTGCTCAACATTTGTGCACCACACAACTGAAACCTTTTTATTTTGTAATGGTTTCAAGTGTAGAATTTCAGAACTGCTTGCATCTCCTTGAATTATTACTGTACAAATAGGGCAGTTAATCACTACTCCCATAAAGTAGTTGAATAGTGTATCAATTAAAGGAGATATAGAATATTTTTAACAACCAATAACGCTGATCAATCCCCAACACAGAAGTTCTTAAAACAAACCAACTGAGGGTTAACTAATGCTGGTGGAACCAAACTGAAAGGAGGTCAAATAGCAAAATCCTCAACTGGCTTTCAGATACTTTTCACAAAATGAACCGACAAGCTGATTGGACTAAACCCCCAACAAGCTTGTCTTGGCCTTTTTGACTAAAATAACAACATCGCTGCTTTCCTCTACTGATAATATACAGCCATGTTTCTCTTTTCACCTCTTTCTCCTGCTGCAGATTTGCTGCATTGGTGCCCCCCTCTGCACGAAAGTAAAGCCACACATGTCAACTATGACTTCTCAACAGCTGCCCACAGCTGCATAACTGCTCTCGATGCATTGCTCCTGTTTTGTAGCTAAAAACACAGACGAACAATTGGTCCACAATTGTTCACAGTGTCGACTAGTGGTTTCAATAGTCAGCTCGTCTACTGTTCTGTTAAACCCCTATTAGGAAGGAACAAAATAAGTGTAGGAAGCTGTGTTCGACAGGTCAAGCTGTCAGCCTGTTAGCTGGTGCCTGTGACATCTCAGTAAAACCCTCCAGAGCTCCTCATTTTTCTCTAACCGGCCTAATGACCACATATGGCTGCCTTCATAAACAGACATTATGGTAAGGCTTGTCCTACAGCAAAATGAAGATAGACATCAACTGCCTTTATTGGACTGTAGGTGTGGCATCTGCACGGGAAAACAGGAGAAAAAGCAGGACCACTGGTTATAATCTTACACATTTCTTACCTTTGCTCTCAATACTGTTGAGATAATGTACCATGGTTTCTGTATCTAAATCTGATAGCTCAATAGACTGTCTCTCCCCTCTTTTCCCTGTCGCTGAGATTCAGCCTGAAGTCAAAACATTCCCTCTTCGATATCAAAAATGAAAAAAAAAAATCTTCTTTGCTCTGTTGTCTCTCCTTATTTAAACAGGGATTCATGACTCTGATTTGAGGCAGACTGAATGCAGGCTGGATCATCAGCACACAGAGAGCTTATTTCACTCCTCAGCTTCGACAGGGTTTGAGTCAATTTGCATAACATTGTCTTTCAGACAATACAGTAGAAATGAGACTATTAAAACAACATTAAACAGGAAGATCATTAAAGATTTAAGGAAATAAAAAAAAAAAATATGCAAAGAAAATGACTCAAAAGCAAGACTGCTGTTGTGGCTCAGGTATAATAACAGTCACAAATCTTACTTTACCAACGAGCCAGAGGAGCAGAGGAGGGCCAAACACCTGCTTGTCAGTTTGTTAGCAAATACATATGTTTTACATCACAGAATATAATTTTTGCTCATCTAATATCCAATCAATAGAACAACAGAGGACCTGATGTGATCTGCTGTCTATTGAACTCCGCATTTTGCTTATCTATTTATCTGTGTCTCTCTGCAAATGCCAATTAGGGGAGAGGGCTGGAAAGTGCCAGCGCTCTAACCTTTCCCTTTTTAGCAGGCTAGACGTTCCTGCGAAGGGACACATGCACACACACAATGAGAGAGACAGACAGACAGACAGCAGAAAGGACAGGCAAACAAAGAGGAAGAGACTGGCTGGCTGTTTCTGTTTGGGCATAAACATATGTTTATATGGTGACAGCTGAAAAATGCATTACAGGCTGACACTGAACTGACCCTGCTATGTCTGCTAATTATGAAATAGGACAAATAAATGAACCAGACAGAAACGTTCAAAAAAAGAAATAGCAAAGCAAAGCAAACAAAAACAACAAAAAAATGTTGTGAGAAAACGATGAGAAGGATTATTATGTAAGAAATTTATTCTATACTAATTCTATTCTTTTGTCTTAATGGAAACATGAAGAAGATAAATATCTTAATCTATTTCTCTGGTCATAAATATATCTGACCCTGTGTGAATTCATTCGATTACATAAGCACTTTCATCACAACATACCAAATTTTGTTGATGTCTAAATTAAGAGAATAATTAGTTATAACGGCGAGAAAGATGGAGCAAGATATTGCATAACCTTGTTTTGAATCAAGCCGACAAATCAATGGGGAGTCTGTTCTTGCTGCAGTTTGTGCCATCTTCTCCAGAAATGTTGACTCACTCCTGTTTTTGACCAGGAAAAGGTACTCCTCTCTGGGAGCTGTTCACTGCAGGGCGGTGTGTGTGTGTATAACACTGTGTGTGTGTGTGTGTGTTTGTGTGAGCAAGTGTGTGTGTGTGCGTCTATGATGAAATGAGGAGAGCTGCTGAAATGAACCGACCTGGCCCGGCCATTGTACTCCTCTGTGAGATGTCTCTTTCTTTGCCATCTTTCATCCTATGTTGATTCTCACTACGTGTCCCTAACAAGGCATGAAGCACACCAATGAGAGGTGATGAAAGGATTTGAGAGACAGCTGAGGTCAGGTGCACAAAATGACGGAGTCATTCCACGGGGGAAGGACCCAGATGCAGCGGGGCAGGAGGTCGTGAGCCAAGTCACCCCCATGGACAGTAAACACGATGCCTATGCTGCCAGCGTAACAATAACCCTGAACCCTGACCAATACACCATACGGTGGGTAACCTTATGGCCTCCAACAGCATGGATGCTAATGGGACAGACTGTGTTAGTCAAAACATATTAGCAGGGGCAGCAAGGTCAAAAAGTCACTTGGTGAAAAAAAAAAAAAAAGTTGTTTTGTGTCTCTTCCATAGACTGTAAATAAATAGTGGACAGAGCAACAGTGATGTCACCCATTGTTTTGTGCACAACCGTATCGAAGCCTCAAGTCTGGCTGTCACCATCTTGTTTTCATGGAGCAAAAAGTGACCATATAATTAAACTAGAGGGTGGAGCTACAATACAACACAATGCTACACGAACTGCGTGGCTGTCAGCTAGTGTCTGCTGTCAATCAAAGCAGCCACGCCCTTATTATGCCTTGCTTTACGTGCAAATTCACATTCTGTAGCTACAAGTGGGGATATTAGCTTTAGAGAACAGCCTCTCGTGGCCATTTTAGTAACTGTGGTTTTGACCCTTCCACGTTAGCTTAATTTTCCGAACCAGACGGTGCCGCTAAGGTCTTTTCTTTCTTGTCACAGGCAGTGACACTAAAGTCTTTAAGGAGACCTCAGAGTGAAGTGCTGCTGTTATGGTATAAAGTCAAATGGATGCCTTGTAAATAGGGCACATCTTAGTGTGCGTGTGGGTGTGTGTGAGAGAGTGTGTGTGTGTGTGTGTGTGTCTGTGCCAGCATGCGTGCATGTCAGTGTATTGATTTTCCCTTCCACCTCTTTTCTCATCTTCACTTTGCTAGCATACCTGTATTTTTCTATTTGTTTGTGGACATTTTCTCAGAGTTTACTCTGATGGAAAATGCGATCTTGTCCCATCCTTTTACTCCCTTGCTTTTTCCATTCTTTTGCCCCCTCCTGACTAATAGAAATTCTGTTGGTATGTTTGAATGGGATGAGAGATGAAAATGATTTTGTGGATAGGAAGAAAGATGGCAATGGAAGGGAGGGAGTGGGCGATAAAAAAAAAGGCAGAGGATAGAAAATCGATAAGAGATGAAATATATCAGAACTCCTGGAGCAAGGTCAAGAGGATATGATCTCTCACGACACACAGTTGTGCCTCACTGAGCCGGAGGGAGCAGGAGAGATGGAGAGAGAGGAGGGAGACAAAGAGGGGGAGGATGAGGGAAAGACGGAGTCTCTAAGAAAGACAAAAGAGGGCACAGGGCCAAGACAGACATAAAACTTTTCTTGAGAGAAGCCACTGTCCATTCATCAAGTACAGCATCCCACTCAAAGCCTGTGTTTGTCCATAATGGCAAGAGTACTGTTACCACAAGCACTGGACACGCAGTTTGCTGATGTTGGCACAATAGGGCCTGGTATAAAAGTTGGAAATTAATCTTCTTTCAGTCAGCTTTCTACCCACGCTAACTAATTCAGCAGCTAAGGGGCCAGATCAGCAGCCTGTGTCTCCACCTCGGGTCCAAGTCCTGGTTCCATATGCACAGACCATTAGAGCCCCATCCTCACCTCCTACAGAGAGCAGGGCCCAGATAACATCTGTCTACAGCAACCTCCCTGCAAACACTCGACCAATTAAAGAGCCATTAGCACTCAGGCTTGGTGGGTGGCGTGAGGGTCAGTATGCCTGTTTATATTTGTGCTTATTCTCCATAGGTTAACACATTCATCTTTTGTTGGGTTTTTTTTGATGGTACGTGAACTGTAATGTGTAATTTCTACATTTATCCACACACAGTCAGTACACTAACAGGAACATACATTTAATTCTCATTTAATTCCATGTAACCTTTGTTATTCCTCTCCACCCACTTGGCCCAGCTCCCACCATGTATCATTCATTAGTCGCCCCAGTCGTCATCATACAATTTTAATTCATAATAGGGACAGAAGTAGGTCATTTGACAAACATGTCACATCTGCTCCAGTCAAGGCTGCACCTCCTTTTAGCATCAATGTTTCATCCCTGCTTAACACGAGAACATGGGCTTGGGGTAGTAATGGGTTGGAACCACACCTCATATAAAGAGAGCTGTTGTTTGTGATGATGAGCCATCGGCATTTGACAGGTTCAACCCTGCTGAGGATGCTATATTTACAGAATAGAGATGTCTTGTACTCGGAGCCTTTCTTTGAAGTTAGACATGTGAGCAGTTACGGCTAATGCAGCCTCATAAATATATAGTATATAGTAGTGCACCACAGAAAATATGATCATTACAGATTATCAAGGACAGGTGCATGTCAGTAAAATCACGAAAATCAAGAGTCCTAAAGTTTATCAGTTATAAAGCAGGGGGTTAGATTGTGACTGTCCTGTTGCCTGACGCTGGTTATTTTGTGTGTGCACATGTAGAGAGCAGATGCACCCGGGATGCAAACATAGTGCTTGTTTTAGTCACTATGATTAATTGATATTTCACGTTGCACAGTAACACTTTCTTTTCTAAATTTGTTGAGGCATTTTTAAATATTTATTTGGACAGTTTGTGCCGATTTCTTGGCATTTGCAAATATTTGCAGTTATGACCAATTCTGGATCGGAGCAATTTTCCAATTTTGCATAAAAAATACACAAACATGAAAGCTGTAAATGTTAAATAAAAGACCATGAGCTACACATTGAAAACTTCTGCAGAAATAGCTTTTACAAATTCTCTAAAAAGGACACTAGGAGCTGGGAAGTGAAACAAAGAGGCCAGATGAGGTCCAGACTCTCTCAGAGTGACCCAGGTGTCAGCTGGCCCCCTGCGGTGTATTCTGTCTCTCATCATTGACCCGGGAGGGGCAAAATGTCTGCTGTCCCCTGAGTGCCTTGCACGCCAGTCAGCTGCACTGCTGGGCTGCCTGTCTGTCTGTCCACCAACTGGCAGACCAATCACACACACACACACACTTAGGGCCTCTTGAATGCCGCATTATGCAAGACTTCACAATTATACAGTGGTTTACTGTGGTTCATCACCGGTGATTAAAACATTTACACAGATCTTGTGATGTGCAAAAATGAGTCTTAAAAGCACCTGATGCCCAATAGAAATGCAGTAAATTTAAAAATGAAATTTGCATGTTCAATACAGAATGCAAACTGAAGGAAACAGAACAACTCAATGGGTTGGGGGTCTAGATTTTGTCTGGATATGTGACAATATGAAAGAAAGTATAATGTAATACAGTAGAGTAAATTCTGTGTATTATACTGTGTAATTTGCCTGTGCTCAAATGTACATCATTGTGTAGTTCTGTATGTTTTTCTTGCTAAAGATCCCTGTGGAGAGAAAAAGCCCATAACAACTGAGCTTTGAAGGCATCAACTGCTAAAGACGACATGCTGACTCTCAAATCCTCTTGTCCAACAAGAGTCACTTGCTCTGCTTTCACACTGCTCGCAGCCATTAATTTGTAGTTATAGCTTAACACACTGCAGTGACTTCAACGGAGCTATATGCACTGAGTTTTAAATTGTCAAATGAGTTATCAGTGCCCGTGTGTTTGCTCCAAAACATGGGACTTGTGAAATCGGAAATGAAACTGTCACCAATGCTGTTCTGGCTGGGAAAGCTGACAACCAGCAGAACAGCAATTTCTGCTACTGAATATTCAAGTCTGAGTGTGTGAGGGAGCTCAGAGCTTATTGCTAACAGGCTAATTCATAGACACTTGGCTTAATAAGAACTATATCAGCTAACATAGGTGCATTTAAGTACAAGACACAATAGAGGAAACAGCTATATGAAATATCTGTCTGTATGTCTGTCTGTCTGTCTGTCACAGAGTCATGTAAAGAGGGTTAACCCTGCAGTCAGAGTTTGCAGAAGCACTACGCATAATTCAGAACAACAGCATGCAAAGCTAATGTAACTTGAACCACAGCAAACATTCAACTAACGCAAGTCCATAACCTCCAGCTGAACCTCTGTGCAAATGTCTGTTGTCTGCTGACTCGGCTAATGAACAAAAACTAGCAAGTGGACAACTTGGAAAGTGTCTCTATCAACCTAAATGTCATTTTAAAGAAAGAACATGCAGAAATAATACAACGATAACTACATATACATTAAGTTGGGCTTATGTTTCCAGAACAGCACATTACAATAGGTTTTAGCATATTGTAATGTGCTGCTAATTCACTTTA
>JAQNCA010000006.1:11771650-11786240 GCA_029783725.1 Acanthurus tractus
AGAAAGCCTGTCTGACACCTCAACCAGCTAAATTGCGGGAGGTTCTATCTCTCTGTTTCAGAGACAGAATGACAGAGATACAATACATGTGTACACACACACACACACACGCAGGCACACGTACTGTTACAAACCAACACAATGGGCCTGGAGATGGCGTTATGCAGTGTTGTTGTGGATGGTTTTTTAATGAAATCTGGAGCTGTCTGTCTGCCATATGCAACTCAGGGTTTCCAACCACAAAGATACAGAGTGGGTGAAAACAAAGCACAACAAAGACAGAAAAGGAGAAGAGAAAAAGGGGGTTTTGGGAGAGGTCTGATGAATATGAAGGAAAATAACTGACTTCTAGCCTCTTTTGGTTTTCATCACCATGACGGCATCACAGAAACTAGAGTTTGAAATAACAAATCTGGCAGGGTAGCCATAATTGAAGGAAAAATCTTACATTAGTTCCCTGGTAGCAAAGCTCAAAGCTTTACAAACTGTGATAAATAGGCTAGGGGCTGAATCAGATGTGTTGTTCACAAAACTTCTTGCGGGGGTCCTAAACCATGAAAAAGCACCTTTTGTGATTTTTACAGGTGTGACGGTGTGCTCGCTTCATCCACTTTACTCCTGGTTACACATCAAGGTTCGTGGAAATCAGGATCAGTATCTGTTTCTGAGAATGGTCAAACAGGGTCGCGTCACAGGGTCGGTGGTATTCAGGACCATGCCGTCAGCTACAGACACACACACACACTGTCTTTGAAAAACCATGGATGTGGCAAAGCAGGGCTTGTTTAAAGTTCCGTCAATAACAGCAGCTGCGGCGAATTTTAAAGGAGATTTGTGAAAGCAACAGCCAACATACAGTAGAATGCTGTTTCCTGCCACATAACAAGGACTTGCCAGCAGCAGCAGCGGCAACCTATGTGTGTGAATGTTTGTCTTTATGATTCACGCTGCCTGTGTATTTCTGCCTTCATAGTTGCGGATTGTAAACAGTTGGCAAATGGTCAAATAATGACCAGCGGTGACAGAAACAAAGTATTTGAGGGTCTGAATTCATTTTGTCTCTCAGCCTCCCAGCATGCAAACAAGTTTACACAACCATGCCTGCTTGAAATGGCTCTGCTGAAATAAATCTAGGCTCCTGGGCTACTGCAGAACACACAGTCTGATGCATCTGCTCTGACCACGTCTGTCTGACATGTATTTGGGGTAGTCATGCAAAGGGGTTGTAAGTTGGAAGCATTTTCCCTTGGAATATGGGTAAAAATTAATTAACCATAAAAATATTTCTATTAACAAAAACAACACCAAATGCATTTTTTCCTTTGAGGCTTTATCTGCACAGAAAGATATTGCATGATATCTTACAGCACTGCATAGCCTGTGAAACATAGAAAGATCCTAAACTTATAAACACATTGAATTTATTTCACTATCAAATTACATGGTTTAATTTTATATCTTTTATCAGATTTTTAGTTGATCATTCAATTGTCAAACTACTGTTATCAGCCTTAGTGATGCACTGATGATGGGGCTTTGTGTCATTTAATTAACTGAATTTTCAAAGAGATTTTGGTCTTTGTCCAATACAATCACTTCAAAAAAGCCACAGAAAAATGGAGTCAAACATGCTTAAGTATACATTTTTTATGCATGCATGCACACCAACAAACACACACCTCTAGGCCAGCCTCCAGGAGGGAGCTGAGGCCTCTCAGTCAGAGCGGCGTCAGGGGAACGTAGTCTCTGATCAATTAAAAGGCCTGGCCCCTGACAGACATGGCTCGCTTGGTCAGCCTGTCAAGGGGCCAAAGCTGACCCTGCAGAGCCATTTTGGCTCTGGCTGGGTTCGTGCTGAGAAAAACAGTAAATCCAGAGCATCAAAGCTTCTGTCTATGTCACTACCGGTTATTATTTAATTGTTCACTTGCCGTTTTAACATTATCAAGATGCATTAGCAAGAGCTAATGCACCCAATTACAATAACACAAATGCACTCAGAAACAGACACTGAAACAAAGATAAACCCGTAAGATTTCACTTAGTGCTGAATCATTTATTTTCACCTTTTGTATGTCATTTCATTGATTGGAGACACAGACACACCAACAAAACATGAACCAAGACACAACACAAATCCTGTGTGTTGGCATTCTCTTACTTTGCACTATTCCATGCCGTGGGCTAGAAGTCATGCTGCATTTGAGGCACAACAAAAATAGAATGTGACAACAACTAAAAAAAAAAAAAAAAACGAGCCAAACAATGGCAGCCTCCAAACCACAACTGTGCCTGTAGCAAGGGAAAATGACAGCGTGTCTGCAAGCTCACACACGCATGCATGCATAGCCAACGCACAGGAAACAAACTGTGAGTACAAGGGAGTAGGCAGAAAGAGTGCAGCACAACATCAGCAAATACACCTCAGCATGCCGAACGAGTTACACATGACCTTGGTGCCTGTGTGTGTTTGAGAGAGCCACACTGATTACATCTGACCTGCATGTGACTGAGATCAGAGAGACATCAGTAGCTGACAGTGCATGTGGAACTGTGAGTGTAAGGGTGTTTGTGTGTGTGTGTGTGCATGTGTGTGTGTGTGTGTGTTCATTTGTGTGAATGTGTGTTTGTACACATGTAAGGTAGGCTGTTTGTTGGTTGTATACTGTGTATTATTCAGTAAAGGTTAAAGCTAAATTATGTAGCTATTGATTTTTTGTGCGATTTGGCGCCCCCGCAGGTACTAAGTACAACAACACTGTCATAAATACAAATTGCCAAACTACCTAACATGTGAACTGGTCATCTGGAAACACAGAAATGCCATTCACCCTATTTAGAGCTGTTGTTTTAAGGCTTAAAAGTTATATAATTGTGCTTTAATGTGCTGCTTTTTAGACACACATGATTCTAAATAATGCAACTGTAATGATCCAAACATCAATTATATGGCAGACTGTCTGCATAAGTCAGCAATATGTACAAGGCTGCCAAGTATCCTTTTGTCCTTTTGTATTTGTCCTTTAATTTTTGCCGAAGCAATGACTTATGACTTCAGTGCATGTTGGCGATGATAAGAGAAGGATGGAGAGAGGGAGAGAAAATAGTCACTTTGTAGAGTCAGATGAAGAATATCAGTTTTCTGTTGTTCTAATTAAATCAAATGCTGAGAGTGCAAAGGGAAGATTATTCCTAATGCAACTTAAGACTACAGCAGACACCATTCAAAAGCCCGTCCTGCAGCTATGGATTGACACATGACTCAAACTGATGATCTGATACGAGGTCTGACCACTTGTAACTATATTAGGCAAGCTTGTTTTCTGAAATATCCCTGCAGTAACAGTGATGCCAATGTATTTTTAATTCCAACAGGCTACTGAGCTTTCAAAACTTGTTACTATTTCCAGCTCCTACAATGCATATGAATAGGCTATTAAATAAACATGGATATATTCATTTAAGGTTATAAAATATATCTATATGGCTGAATCAGGTATTGGCAGTGCATGCCACTGCTGATGACAGTGGTCTGCACTGGCACGGGCAATGTATTGAAAACCAAACACAGTGCAGCTTTCGTCAGCTTTGCCAAGGCACATAGGACCAAAGCAGACGTGATAAAAACCCAAACCGATCCAAATGACAATCTGACATACGGGCCGCTCATCTCCTGCTTTGCTAGATCAACACAGATTGGACTAATGTATCACCATAATCCTCACAACACTGAATCCAAACTGCTGCCTCGTCCAACAGAAAAATGATCTCTTGCTGCCGTGAGGAAAATTGTCACACTTTGATTTGCACCAACAGAGTCAGGTTTGTCTTGGCTTGTCCAGAGTGAAAGGAGAAGCTCATGACAAGTTGTTCCCATACGAACTCGTACTCGGTGAGTTTTACTGTTAATGCCTCGCTGCTGCGGATGGTTTATGTGTGTAAATGTGGAGAGGGGGATGGGTGAGGGGGAAGGTGCTGGAGGATGGTGTGGGTGTATTTTTTACATTGAACTGCAGAAAAAAAAAGTTTCTAATGAATGCTGAGGTATGTTTTTTTTATTTTTTTTAGCATGTGTGGGTGTGAGTGTGCATGTGCAACAACCGAAGTGGACCGTTTAGGGCAAATGCACAATAACCAGGTTTCTATGGGACAGAAACGTAGAGATACCCACACACAAACGCAGATTTAGAGGGGCCCCTCGTTACTCATGCATGACCAGTCCATAATGCACTTCTGCGCTTTCACTGTTGGCAGGACAACAGAATTACTGAGAAAAGGATTCGGGGAGGCAGGAGTTTCCCAAGACTGTGAGAACAGCCAGATTCCTCCTTACAGGACAATAGATGGATGAAGAGCAGTTCAGCTCTTCAGTTCTAAAATGCATTCACTTTAAGAAATGAAAGAAACATCTTGGATTGTATCACCTGCTTCCTTTAAGCCTAATGCACAGGTAAAAAAAAAAAATCCTCTTAGTCTGCACACAAAACATTTATAAATGCAAAATGCTTGAAAAACACAAGGGGTCAATTTGGGCTCTATATAAGTGTGTGTGTGTGTTTGTGTAAGGGTGTGTGTAGGTGTGTGTGTACGAACCCTAATATCTAACTCTGGCTGAGCATTGATCGGTCTGGCTCCCTACAAAGAAGATGTGAGCAGACAACTAATAGAAGAGCTAGCCTCAATTAGCCCACTGACTGATGGGAAATGTGATTTCATTTAGTCGTCGGTGCAGACACTGTAAACAAGTCATGTTTCCCCTCCAGGAGACAGAGCGAAAACAAAACAGACACATGCACACACAGAAGGAGAGAGAGAGAGAGAGAGAGAGAGAGGCAGCGTCGCAGGGATTTAAGATTCCTTGCAGCTGTTCAGTAGTTGACAATATGTACGTCGCTGTCTGTCGTGAAAGTTTTATGCAGTCTCATTATGTTAAATGTGGACTGTGTAACCTGTGGCATGGAGTCCAATGAGGCACACAATAGCACACAAAGTGCCACCGTGTTAAATTAATGGCATCATTTTCACCCCAATACAATTAAAAGTGAATGAAATAGTGAGACCTTTTTTTTTTCCACCCCAAACTTTTTGTTCTCAGTGACACACTCTGCAGATTTAATTAAAACCAGGAGAAAGGACAATTCCACAGAACCTGTGTCCAAGCTTTGTTGAAATCTAAATTAACATGGCTACGAGGAGTTGGACCATTTTGTGACCTGTCAGGTGCTCATCTCTGCATAATGTGTTTTTTACCATTCAGTGGCCTTGACAGTGCAAAGTTGAACAGTCAATGCAAAAAATATTTTTTTTTAACACTACACTTCATTAATGACAGATAACACATTTATAATTTATTAATTGGGAAAGTTTCTAGTAAAATAAGTGTAAAATATTTAAATGGATACTAGGTGGCACTGGTGAAATTTTTTTTAAGTATATTTACTCATATTTAATCTACTTGAAGATTTCCATTTCTGTCTCTTTCATACTTTTACTCCACTACATTTACTTATTCATTTGAATTCACCTACTTTGCTGATTCAGAATAATACAAAATACATACTGTATAAAAATATACTTTTATATGTGTTTTTTTAATCGGTAAATATTAAATGATACCTTAGGGGAAATTCACAATCTACCCAGCAGATAGCGTATATAAAGCTATTTTAATAGGTTCATTCATACCAGCTTCAGTCTTTGGGTGATGCTTAATCACTGCATCAATAATTACAATCCAATAACAAAATATATATCATTCTTTAATGTGTTATTTTGCATAAAAAATACTTTTAGATCTCAGTGCTTTAAGCATATCTTGATGCCAAGTTTTGTGTTCTTCTATGTGTGATAACTTTAATTTTTCACTGTCAACATTATTAGCATGATTACATTACAGTAACAAGCATGCTGCTTAGTTTGGACATTTGCCCAGCTTTTCTGTAAATCAGATTTAATTAGAATGAAACTGTAAACAGGCATTTCATTTTGATTTGATCTCAGTGATTAAGTTATGATTTATGGAGTTCTGCAAAACTTAAATCACAAAGTCTGTATTTTCCACACTGTACATGCTTTTTGGTGTCGACTGCACCCTTGTTCTTGGCCAATCATCTTGCTGCAGATGTCAGTGTCATTGCTGTGACCTGCCCACTCCTGCATTCATCAGCAGTCATCCCTCAGATTAGGATACAAATCCAGGTTTTGTTAACAAGCTCAAGAAATCATATTTAAAATCAAATCAATCAAACCCTCAAATTAAGATCACAAAGAGAAAATGGTTGCCTCCCATTGTCTCCAGTTACACATCTTTTTCATCACAATCAATGTCTTGATTCTAATTGGGGATTTTACATGCAATAAACTGACATTACAGAGGACGCTGCATATTAACTGTCATTTGAATGCACACAACCTTTTTGCAGCTGAATTGCCTTACGGCGCTGATAAAAAGCTGAAGTCTCACTTCATCCAAAGGAAAGACAGCGCGAGAAAAAAGGAGTGTAAAGGACACAGAATGAAGCAAAAGAACAAAGCCTGCTAGTGTAACAGTTTCATCAGTACAGCCTGGGTGCATTCTGATGGAAACAGAGCAGTGTATGTATCGTTCTGAAGAGAGGAAATTATATGTCATGGTCTATAAAGCTGGCACTTTATATATTTTCAGAGACAGTATCCTTGTGGCTTAGATCATTGTACAATGGGTGTAGAACACTCAGTTAAGATGACATCACCTCCTTCAAAGCCATTTAGTTACTCCATTGAAGCCGACTGCAGAAGATCAAGCCTCTTTTGGGATAGTTTCAGAAATTCCATTCACACATTTTGACCAAAACAGATCTGGAGCAGCGTAATGAAATGTCAAATCTTTTCAATTGTCAAGTGTCATTTCTGTGTCACTCACGCCTAATTGATATCTGAAGGATTCGCTGTGAACATGATCGGTGGAATAGGGCGCAATAATGGCTAGTCATCAATGACCAATTACTCGGTCTGTGACCAGAAAACTCTACGAACATGTTCCAGAGTAATGACAAGTATGGGACGGGAAAAGGAGTGTACATCATTGTGCATCATTTCAAGCAGCAGAAACTTTCCTCTCTCCTCACTGTGCCAGCGGGTCATTACTGAGCTGGGGAGCTCCTGAGCCTCTGCATCGAACCAGATATGATGTGAGCATTTGTAATACAGTTTTTACACTAAAATGAGCATGTATAGGCAGATTTTTTTAAAACAGGTAAATGTGATAAAATAAAAGGCACCTTACTGCTTTTCTATTGCAGGAAGATTAGTTTGACTTTCTGTTTTTTGTTTGTTTTTTTTTTCCCCTTTTTTTTGTGCTCTCCGATATACAAATGGGCAAAACAGTGTAACAGAGTTTTTGGTTTTTTTTACATTTCGCTTCAGTCTCTCTTTCAAACTTAATGTGGCCTAAACAGCTGAACAAGGACAGCTGGAATATGGACTGGAATATGCTGTTGTATATTATGGTGTCTCTCCCAGCGCCAATAATCTGTCCCTTTATTTCCTTTTCTCTTCTAATCAAGAGAAGCTCTCAACTCTTTTCTTGCCAAAGTCAAGAATCGCCTCACACACTGTTACTTACACACTGTCCAAATCCAACGCGAGCCTTAGCATAGTGCTGGAGAGGAGCAAAACTTAGCATGTTTACCTGAGTGTCATGTTTACATCATAACCCGAGCCAATAAGCACCCGTGACAGAGTTATTTAACCATGTACTGAATACCAACAGCACCCAAAAAAAAGGTCAGATGTTAGTTGAAGTAAGTGGGTTTCTTGTCCAGTGTAAAAAAAAAACAGTCAGCTCTTACCATGACACCGATGAAAAAGAATTATTTGCTAAATGTAAATTTAGAGCGGTCCCACAGTGAGCATAAAGGCCTTAGTCACATGTCAGAGCCGGATCAACTGGTTTACGGAACAGATTTGCAAATCTAAAAGTGCCATCAAGAGCAACACAGGTTTCTTGGATTCCGATTTGTTTCAGTCAGTGTGAGAAATACTTCTGATCAGGAATGAAAGGGACATTATCAGGATTTGTATTAACACAAGAAAAAAAGGGACCGAGTGAAAAAATAGAGGTAATCAATTTGACTGGGCAAGCTGGGAGGAACATTTCATCACCGTGTCATGTCCCCACTCTGCTAGCTTTGCAAAAACTTACAACAAAGTTCTTTTAAATCTTTTTTATTTGGTACGAGACCAAAATGTTACTAAACCGTTGAAATTGCATTTTTTGACACAGTCATCCATCCCTCTGATTTGTTTTTAGTTTATTTTTCTACTCTCCTGCACTTCTGTATTGTGATTCCAAAACCCACAGAATCATTTATATCCTCTGAAGCAGTTACGTATCCATCAAAAAACCCTTTTGATCTGACCTCACAGCAGATTTTTTTTAATTTACAAGGGTACATCATCAACTCCCAAGGGTTGTTTCTGTCCAGATGTCACATCTAGCAGCTATTCACTTGAGGGATGAAGGACTGTTGTGCCTTGCTCTCTCTCTCTCTCTCTCTCTGGCCTCCAGAGCACTTTTCAGATACACGTTTATGTGGGTTTCAAAGCAGTAGAAAATCAGTAATTATTAACACACCTTACTATTGAATGAGGGTTATTAGAATTTAAATACTACAAAAAAAGTAGAAGTAATAATCAAGAGTGAGTGACTATAAACTTTAGGAAAGTTAATTTCAGAAAATGACATTCAGAAAATATGACCATAACTTTGCTGCTGCATCTCTGAGTCCAAATTCTCCACGGATATCAGCAAAGCAAAGCAAACTTCACTCTCTACCTTTAAGCTTTTGCGGTGAAACTTTAATGTCTGACAAGGACATCAACTCAACTGTCTCCAAACTTCTCTGCCTCTATAATTTGGTCGCAAGATCTGCATTGCCATTGGTATGCACTTTCAGCTGCACCGCAAAACTCAGTGGTGCTTGTTAAAACACTTTTCATATCTATGCAAGTGCAATGAATGGTGTCTGACAAGGGCGCTTGTCTGCCAATTGGAGTATTCTCATAAAGGAAGCACCCTGCCAAGATGAAAGCCCCGGGTGATGCTGGAGAGTGAGGTATCGGGGGGGGTGAGAGAGAAATAAAACATCCAGATAGGATGGAGAGAGAGCGGAGGAGTTGAAGGACTGACATCAGGAAAAAAAAAAAGAAAGGGGGGAAAATATGTGAACCAACCGTTTTATTGCATCCAATGTGATGTTTCTCAGAGTACAAAAATGAAATGGACCTTATAAAACATCACCTCTATATTGCCACTGTTTATCTCTGTGATCGTGTCTACATACATAATAAATGGTTCAAACTTGTGCTTGCTGTTTGCATTTGTGAGAGATAGTGTGCGCTAGTTTAGGTGTTTGAGCACAAGATTGAAGCTGTGTCAAGGCTCATTTCCTGAATATCTCATGCATGGCTGCTGTTCTTTTTTTGGCTCTCTTATTTTTTTTTTTTCTTCCCCTGAACTGTCTTTCAATTTTTTTTTCTTTTTTCAAATTCACAGGGTTAATCTGTCTCTGCTCCAAATTCCTGTCTGTACGTAGGAGAAGAGCAGATGTGATATAGGAACGATCTGTTTTCCCCCTATCCATCCCATTGCCCCTTTACATCCCTCTGATTCTCTCATCCCTCTCAGCCTCATCACATTTATGACACACACACACACACACACACACACACACACACACACATACATAAGGTTTTGCTGTTACCCTCATCGCTGTCTCATCTCATCTTATCACAGTGAGGCTTTAAAGAGAGCATTGGCCCAACGGTGGCCGGTAAGGCGTCACTAAGGATCCCAGCAAGGCCACAGGCAAAGAACCCATCCCATCCCCTTCCCCTGGTTTACCCTCTTTCCTCTTTGTCTGCTTGTACTTATTTCCCTTCCACCTCTCTCCTTCCTACATCTCTTTTATCAAAGGTGGTCTCCTTTGAATGATAAGTACTCACTGTATATCAGGAGAAAGGCTGAGACTTCAGGGATTATGCTATTAAGTTTTCTAATCAAGCTGGAAGAGGATGAAAGCACTCTGAGCGGTTCGAGCAATATTTCAGTTTGGTGTAGAATCATACTTTAAAAGGCCTAATTTGATACAAATTAGCAAATAAATGTCTACTTAGCTGCCTCACAAGTGCATTCAGTGGTAATCTCTGGTGTTTCTGGCTCTTTTTCTTCATATAATGCTTCTATTTCAAACGGCGCCTTCACTGTTGTGCATCCCAGTTCACTGACGTAATGCAACATAATGTCAGTGATTATGAAGCAGTGTCTCTTTATAGACACCATGTACCCAAAAGTGTGAGAAAAAAAATGCTGGGATAAGCACACGCTGCCAGTTTAACAGCACGATGGAACCACGTACATTACAGAACAGGGCAAGACAGCAATTTATCAAATTCACAATCATTTTTTTACTGATCAGTTTCATTTTTTACAAGCCAGTCTGAAATTGCATAAGAGGACATCAAGGCAAGTGTAGCCCTTGAAGTCAGGACAATATATTAAAACTACAGCCTTTGATTAAAGATCTTAGATAAGAAGCACTTTGTCATCACTATATATCCGCCACATGGGAACAAAAATTAAATGATGTAAAAAATTTACTGCTGACAGAAAATTTCGTATTATTTCATATTACAGTCAAACTATGTCTCGCTGCCACGTGGAATATAATATGGAGCACAACTATCCATGTAGCAGGGTATCATATTGCACTGTGATTGTGTATGAATATGGCAATGATCCGTATCGAAGGGAAAAATCCCAGATATAAGAAATATTGCTGTTTGTGGATTCTGCACAGTTTCACACTTCTCTTAGAATTGATTTTGGTTTTTCTTTTTTTTTTAATAAATCAAATTCATCAAAAACTCAAATGCAACTCTTCAACGACTACAGCTCTGCAATCGTAATACCTATGGGGGTGAAAGGTGGCTCCAGGATTATGTCATTTGAAGGTCACCTCCTCTCAAACAGGCTGGACTGGGACCAGCTGTATCGAAGAATGACTACAGTAAGACATTGGCTCCTTTTTGGTTAAAGGCTCACTTTTAATAAGGTCAGGATTAGGGTGACCAGTGCATTACGACAAGGGCTTAGGATCAGCGCTTAGTCCTGGGGAGAAGGCTACCATTTACCAGCTCAGTGCAACTGTGGTTAACACTGTCTCATTATTACTGCCGTGCCGGGAGATTTTGGGCCTATCTCTACAGTAATAGCTCATGTCTGTGTGTGCATGAGTGTGTGTGTGTGGAAAAGCGGGCACTGGAAGGTGACCACTGGTGTGAGGATTTGCGTGTGTCAGCTGCTATGATTTAATATTTGCTATGCTGATACCTCCATTCACCATTACGTCGCACGCTCTCCTCAGCTATCCATCTCAACTGCAGAGTAGCATGATAATGTTGTTCAGAGGGTGCTTCTCGGAGGATTAGCAGAGATTAGCATTAGTTGGTCCATTTGAACTGGATACACATACAGCAGCATTAGCATGTTGGCATACTAGTCTGGGATAGTAGCCATCGCATGAATTTGTGAGGGGAGATAAGAAAACACCAAGAAAGAGGGATTTTGCAGAGTTTCAAAATGAGACTGACTAAATGTGCAATACCTTTAGGTTGTCATAAATTTATAAAATCTTCTGATGCATAATCTTAATTGTTAGACCTTCATATTAGACATTTCCTGTAGGTTTCTCCAAAGACAGTCTTCTCATTGGGATATGAAATGATCTGGTGATATGAGCTGTTGTATGAGTGCTACCAGGTGCAATAACAATTTTCTAAAACAATTATTCCCACAAATTCTAGTGGAGAAAAAAAACCCTGTTATTATTGAAATGTCATAAAATCCAAAAAATTAATGACTGCTGCCAGAAGCAGGAACAAACAACCAAGGTTACAACTAAAATCCAATCCATCAAAAGCAACCCAGCTGTGCTAAGCTCACTCCCCGTTTGGGCTATAGATTAACATTTAAAATAAATAAAATGCCGTAGTAATAAGATTCTGACTATCGGTGTGAGATATAGCAGCGGGCCGCCAACTGACAGGGCTGCACTCTTTAAAACAGCACACAAGCAGCACTGTGAAAACCCCACATTGTGAACTGAAAATGTGTACGTTTAACACACAAATGCACTGCTCACTAATGAGTCTTACTGGATCCTAACAATGTGAGAATTTTGACTCACTCCTGCGTGTGGAAGCTTTTGACTTGTGGGTATAGGAGACTGATGGACTGAGTAATTGAGTGCACTGTGAGACAAACACTAATGAGGAAGATAAAGGAGGAATTGAGTTAACTGTGTTTCCCCATTTCTAATGATAAGAGATGAGGAGAGACAGAAAAAGGGAGTGCAAAAAAAAATGGAGACCATTCTGTATTCCAAAAGAATGCAACTGCTGTATGTCTAACTTGTCTTTTTCGTTGTTATTGCAAAGCACAATGCTTGTTCTATCCAACTGGAGCAAAGTGAGAGAAAAGCAAATAGCTTTAAGATAGGCAGTGAAATTACCCGTAATTGGAGACCATTTAAAAACATAATAATGTCTTTGTTTCCTCAGCAGGAGGCTCAGGGCTGGGGAAGCTTTTTGATTAGAACTGGAGATGAGTTAGCTATAAAACTACTGAGCCAAACCTTACCCAGCTTCATGCAGTGTGTCGGTGCATGTGTTAAATCTGTCTGCCAAAACGCAAGAATTAATTATTCTGGAGGAGGATTATTAAAGTCCGGTGTCGGTTCAACACGGACCAGCTGACAATATCTTATCACTCAAATTCCCACATGAAGCAGTAGGAACAAGCAAACAGGCTTGTAAAATCTCAAAGCGTCAACGCTAAACACCAACTTACAAAAATGCAAATGGAGCATGAAAATATGTATTAAAATCCAGCTGGAAACATGCCACGGCATCTCTAACAAAGACGTGTATGTGGTGGCAAATTGTCACCGTTCCACTGAGTAGGATAGTGGAAGTAAGCTCAGGGGTGTGTGCCACTTAGGATGGGGGGAATAATGTTGTGTAGCATATAATGGATTTGCAATGTGGCAAACAGAGACAGATGGTGGAGGGGGCTGTGTGTTTCCGTGCGCTACTTGGACACACACACACACACACACATGCATGCACACACACACACACTGTGCACAGCACAATGACTGTGGAGAAGAGATCCCTAAGGCGCATTATGTATGCTGCCGCTCGCTCACCCAAGCCAAGGGTCTCAGTTCATTTGGTTTTTAACTGTTATAAATTGTCTCACTTGACTCCATCTTCCCTCCCCTCTACAACAGGCCGGGAGCAATCTCCACACAGAGAGCGGCCAGACTCCAAACTTAGAACAAATATAGGATTTTGAAAAAATTAGAAACAGTATCCATACTGGTTGAAGGAATATAGGCAACACTAAGTACAACTAAAGGGGAGACATCATACAGCGGGGGCCACAGAGTGCACACTCAGGGTTCCTGGATCCAAACCAGACCGCATTTCCACCTGTTCTGAGCGGAGCCATTAAAATCAAGCATGCATCATCAACAGAGAGCACTGCAGAATGCACACAAAAAGGCAAACAGTAGCAGCAAGATGGCAGACCACAATAATGAGTTGCAAGCTTTTGTTCTTGAATTAAAAATACAGGTTGATCCAAAAAAGACTAACAATTGATGATCAACTGATGAAGAGGACTATTACATGCAAGAGGAATTACACTTTCCGTCGTTTCTTGTCCATCCGTAAAATATGACACACCCGCAGTTGGCAATTTAGGTCAAAGGAAAACCTGATTTTATTATTTGTTTGTCTGGAAACCAACTTTCCAGGTTCCAAACTAATTTATTTTTGGTTGATGCTGTTAAAAGTTCAAAATTGTGTGTACAAGCCTGACTGAAACCTGTTTCATATACAGTGACAATGGGGCATAACATGCTCAGTTTAAAGGTTTAAGAGTTTTTAAAGGTTTTAAAGGTTTGATTGTGTGTATTAATAGGTTTTACTGCTTAGAGATTTATTCCTCAAGTGTATTTGTGTGTCTGCGTGGCTGTGAAACACTTTCAGCTGGATGAAATTTCACACCTTTAGTTCGCAAAACTAATCAGTTAATTACAGGCTTTAAATATATCTCAGGTTTCACACGGAAACCTGTGCACAAACATAAACAGTCTTGCAAAGATCCTCCGTTTGCTCCCGTCTGAAGTCCTATTGTTCTCCGCACATAACAACTCGCCTGAAATATGAGAGCTGGAACAAAACGGCGTAAAGAACTGCTTTGATTTATGGCGTGCACCAACCTCAATGGAGAGACCAGTACAGTTTGAGTTGAAGACAACATCAGCAGATTCTAAGTGCATAACTGTACTACATTAGATGCATATGGAAACGTTACACAGGCAAAGGAGCATCTAATAGCTTTCAAACACCAAATTAAGATATGGGGGGGGGGGGCTCAAGCTGATGATTACACAAGGGACTAGAAAGTGACTTCTGGCGATAACATGAATACAAAAAACATACACGAATACACACACAAGTGCACTTGCGCACACACACAGGC
>JAQNCA010000006.1:11794169-11814612 GCA_029783725.1 Acanthurus tractus
ACACACACACGAAACGCACATGACACAAACACACGCGCACGTACGCACCACTCGTCCCAGACTCACCTTTATGAAGAATCCCATAAATAGTGTAGAGGGTGAAAATCAAATGATTGTTGAGGTTCATCCTGTCTTCCTCTCTTTCTTGCTCTTGCCTTTCCGCGCTAACTTCTCCTCGCCGTCTCTCCCCACTGGACCTCGAACCGGACCGGACGGCTTTGTCAGCTATCCAGGTGGACTTGAGAGTGCGTCTCTTGGAAAAAGGGGTTAACACAACCGACTTCACGACCCGTAGACTGTGATGCTTTTAAGAACGGAAATGTCCCTCAAAGAGCAGTAATCTGGATGTTATCAGGATGCACAAGCGTTTTAAGGTAGCCTCCGGGCTCAGTTTGAGGGGAAGGCTACTCTGCGCACAAAAAAAAAGCAGTAGACCTCACGGACTGAGAGCAGTCGTCCTCCGCGAACAGAGTGGATGCTGCCGCTGCTGTACTACTGTCTGCCCCGGTCTTGGTCTGCTGTGGCGCACAATCCACAGTGCAGGGAACACGAGTGGATTGTTTGAGTCCCGCCTACGCAGCTGACGGACATAAAAGGTTAACCAATCATGGAGACGAGGCGCTAAGCAAAGTGGGGGAGGGGCAGAGAGGGTGGGCAACGTGTGAGACGCTGCAAAAAATATCAGTTTCGACCAGTTTTTTTAGACCAAGTGCGTGTTCTAACTCCAACAGTCTCCACAGCAAAATAAAAGGCCAGTGGAACAGGGAAATCCTCCCCTTTCATGGAATAAAAAAGCATGTCACATATGACACAGATGTTTTTGCAAAGTTTTGGATTATTTGCCTTCAGTGGAAGAGTTGTTCAAATGTAACTTGTTATTGTTTTAGTTTCCAATTAGAACAAATAATTATACGACTTACACCTACACAAATTCAAATGATCTGTGAAGAAGTGGGAAGAAAAAAATGGGTTATAAGAATAGCTCTCTGAAAAATTCAAAGCGAAATAAATGAATAAATAACAAAGTTCAGCTCAAATCTCTGCAGCACAGATGAGCAAACTGTAGAAGGTCACTGTATGTGGAATGCCTGCTGTCACATAGCCTGAGTGACTCAGCCCTGCTAAAACTGCCAAATGCATCTGATATTTGAGCCTGATGCTTGATTTTTGGTGCACTCTTGGGAATAATGTTCAATGCATTGCATCCATCATCTTGGTTTGTCTCTATTGGACTTCATTATTGTCGGCCGTACAGACAGGGTACAGGCAGAGACAGAAGCTGCTCATTTTTTGCAGCATACGCATGGGATGCGCTCAGAATTCAAAACAGAGAAAGAGTATGCAGACATGCTTCTGGGTGTGAGCTTTCCCTCCACATGAACTGGATAACTTACATATTCCACTGCTTGCCGCTCCGTTGATAGTGTCCAGGTTAGAGGGCCGTGAAGTATTAAGCTTGACAACTGCCAGAGCTTTAAAGATTGGCTCACAGAGGAACAATCAGAAGGGTGGAGAGGTGAGGTGGGATGTGATCGGACAAGATGGAGTATAGGTGCAGGGGACAGGGGGGACGGGGGGGGGGGTAATGGTGGGGGAAATGGTCTACAGTCCTATTGTAAAGGGAAAAAAAGAAAGAAAGAAAGAAAGAAAGAAAGAAAGAAAGAAAGAAAGAAAGAAAAAGAAAAGCTGTTGGGACTGAAATGGAGAGAGAGAGGGGGCAGGTTTCACAATGTAAGGGGTTGATGAGACAGCAGTGTAGGGCCATGACTGAGGTATGAGACATTCAACTTGGATACTCGGATATTCTGTCTGCAGCTGCTCTCTTAGCTAAGAAACAGAGAAGTGGGCACTGAGAAGATTTAAATAATTTACACGGCTGTCAGTGCTTTGCGACCATTTGCCAGCAATAGTGCCTCTAGCTGCAAAAATAGAAATTATTTAGGATTGTTTATCACAAAAACAATCTTTCATGTGTATTAAAATCGTTTGTTCATGGTGGCTTCAAACTGCTTTGCTGCGCTACATCATGAACATAAAAGGAACATGATCGTAATGAGTGAGGCATCTTCTGTAAAATTTGGCATGACAACACAACACTTCATACATACGACTGCTGGTTTTCCTTTTTTTGGTCATTATAAAGAATTAAATAGGATAGCCTAGAAGAGCCAGGGAAGCCGCTTTGACCTCTGTAAATATTAATTACTGTATGTATAAATAAATGTCTGGCATCGCAAGTCTAGTCTCAGCAGGGACATCAAAAACTGTAATCAGAGGCGTTATGAATTAATAAGGAGCTGTTATTAAATGCATGTGAAAAAGTGTGATAAAAAACAAAAGTAGTTATGGGTCTATAGAATGTTCCGCGCAATAAAATGCATTTTGCAGTAACATACTGTATCAAAGCATATCGTATCTCCAAGGTCTGTTTTCTGTGGGAGAGGCATGGGGTCCATCTTAGATTGCATCTTTAGCTTGATTATAAGATGGCATCTGAAAGCCCCCTATGCATTATTTATAAAATTAGCTTTGCCTATTTGAAGTTTCCTACCTATGCTAATAGCAATCCAGCGTCATTTTAATCACATAACTCCAGCTGCTTAGCAGGGAATGTCGGCCACCAGACAACAGAAGAAAACATACGCTGCAAGTGCACTTTGTCTCACAATTACTTCCTCTCCACTCCTTCAGTAGATTCAAGGACTATTAGGCTGCGAAAGTATTGCTTGAATTTGTTTTCATGTGAAAGCAATAACATGGAGTGCACATATACAGTTCAGACTCAGAACCTTTTTATTACTCAAAACCTGCTTTGACTTCATTCATTTCCTTATTCTGCAGGCTGGATTCTGTTGTGCCCTCTCATGTGAAAACACTGTCCTATACATGTAGCCTCACACACACACATGCACGCAAACACGCACACACACAACCCCCCCACACAGACACACATATTAGTGTGTCTTGTTTACCGTAAAGGATTTTAATCTGTTTGTGGAAGACTTTCTATAAATAAACTTGACTTGGCCCGCTGATCTCATTTTGGGTCAATCCACTTTAAGGTGGGGGTGAGGGAGGGTGGGTTGCTGCACACCTTGCAATGGCTCATTTCACACTCTCAAAATTGGTGTGTGCCATCACCAGAGGCATAGCAAGAAAGCACAGGGTCTCCTCTAAAAAGCTTTTGGATCCGGGAGAGAGACCAGTCAGTAAACTGATAGAAACAGCACATTCAAGTTTTCCGCCTCACCTGGGATTGTCCCGGCGCTCCAGATGGCAGATAGACCAGTCTGTCTCTCTCCCTCTGTCTCTCTGTCACACACAGACATGTACACACACATACACACACACACACACATACACAGAGGCAGCCACTAATGCACAGCCTCCTCTCAGAGTTTCAAGTAACCACCACCTGCTCCTGGCTGAGACCATTGTTCACTGGTCCACCTAATGTAGGCTGACACATGTTGCCAGGCTGAGGGCCGAGCACTTTGGCTTGGATGGAACAAGGCGGGGCAGAACATAAATCACCTCACCTTTTATACTGAAATTTTCTTTCATCCATGTCTGTTTCTGTGTGTGTATGTTTGTGTGTGCTGATGTGTATGACTCACACTGTGAGGATATAAATCTGTTTAGACAGTCACATTGTGGAGACTTCCTTATATAAAACATTAAAAAAAAGTATACAGTGGTTTGTTTAGGGTTCTGGAAAGTTTCCAGAAAATGAGTGTAGGTCAGTGTAACATCCTCTGACGTGCTGGAAATATGATTGTGTGATGTGCATGACCAAGGTTGTCAATTCTCTACAAAGCTATTTGCTATGGCAAATGTAAAAATAGAGTATAGAATCAAAATCTAAGATGTAAAATAAAAAAAGGAATAAAAACAATTAAAGGGGTGTTGTGAGTTAAGTTTAACTTTAAATCAGCTTCCTTTATAGGCAAAAAAACCCATTTATTTACTGATTTATCCTGAAATCAAATTCCTTTTTTAATCACAGAAGCTAATACTCACCACAGTAAACTGAAGATGTTGTACAATATGGAGATTCATCTGAAAAGAAAACTGTTTTGAATATTAAACATTATGTCTCCTTCACACTTTCCTTGGACTCATGACATCTGCTAATAACATACAGTCGAGAAGTTTGTGGTGTGACATCTGGAAGTGTGTGGGTGTTATTGCCAGGATTTTGGAGGTTTGGAACGATCGCTTTTTCTGCAGCTTTCTCCTGCCATCCATTTTTTCATTCGCTTATTGCCTTCTTTTGACTTTTTAGCAAGAGGTATCACTCTTTAAATGAATTAACAGTGAACTGGAACAGCTTACAAGCATGAAAGGAAAACTGGTTTTTAACACCATAGCTTTTTATGGACTGACAGGGCTAATCACATTATTTGTTTTAACATTGATTTCTAAGTTATCCACATGCTACATTTAGCATAGAATATCTGTGGATATAAATACTATGTGCCCACCGTGCATACAAAACAAAGAAATAAATACATTCAGCATAAAAAAATAAGAAAAATGCAAATTGATAGATTGTGCTCCTGCACAGATGGCAAACTGTGAGGAAGGAAATGATATGTAGCTAATACAACGCACCAGTAACTGAAAAGGCTTCACAGTCAAGTAGCTGCTATCTAGAATGGATGTATAACTTCAGTATGACACAGGCGGCTCCTTTTGCAGACACCTGAGTGTTTTTCTCCCACTGTGTCTGCAGTATAAATGACCTTTCCCTCAGAATTTGGCAACCATGAAGTGCCACAGAGAGAGCCATCGCACGCTGCCACACCACAAGGGGAGACTGTCCGCCAAATGCAACCAGATCCAAAGCTCAGCAGCAGTGCTGAGATTAGAGTGGCACACCAATTGTTTCAGTACCACTCACTCGGAAAGTGTTCCTAGACCAAACTCTGAATACAAAGAGGGTAGGGACTGCCCTCTTGTTAATGAGAATGGCAGTGTTCCACATCCTTTCAGAGGTGTAAAAGACTGTTTAGATGCACCATCTGAACAACATTCATTCTCACACTTGGTCTCCTAAAAAAAATGTATGTGCCTGTACTTGTGGAGTGCAAGTTTTTTGTTATTTGTGGTACATATCAGGCATCGGGACAGGAAATAAAGACTGTGTTGGTTGTGTTGCTTGGTAACTAAGGTCATGTTCATATCCGCCCATATTCAGGAACAGAACATTTACTGTTAGTGGCTACAAAGCTGTGTGCAACTTGGCTGCAGGCTTTACAAGACCTTACTGGTTTTAGCCAATTAACTGTACTTTACCTTGTATTTGCTTTTTGAAGTGAGCTCAAATCGTGCTCATTTATGACTGTTAAGAACAAAAGTCTGTGTTTGTTGGTGGTAATCGGTCCTAGACCGTTGTGGTGGCTGTGGGAAAGGTCTTCATGTGTTCAAAGCAACTACAACAACTACAACACCTGTATGAAAGACCATTTACACAGCCGTAAATCTCCAGTACTTGCACAAATACATGTTTATCTATTTATTTATTCATTCATTCATTCATTCGTACAGTAGGTCTACATCACTAAACTCTCTTACACACTTCTGTTCCCTCATACGTCCACAAATACACTGGCATATACTTGGCATCATTCATACACTTCAATTCCATTATCACACACAAGTATAGTCACACACATATAATCTCCAGCAAAACCCAGAGAGAATGACAGAGCATGTAATTAAGATAAAAAAAAAAAACTGAGTCAAGCAGAACAATGGTGTTAGTAAAAGAAAATGACTGAGGGTTTGATTGATATTGATATAAAATATAAATATTTCTACAATTTGATTTCTTCATTGTATTGAAAGGCTGAAACATTATGAGTGTTTCATGCAGCATTTCAGTGGTAGCTTTATAGGTTATAAATCTGACCGCCTCTATGTTAGGAAATAGTACATGGGTTAAACTATAAACCTAACAAACTTTCATTTGTGTCTTAGGTCTGAGGCCCAAATATTTATGGCGGAGTCTCTCTGAAGTTTCCTCCGGCTGATTTAAGCCATTTTGGTTCACACTGCTCCTTCACATTAACCTAGCAGTGGTGGAAGGGTCATGAGGTCTGTGATTGATAGATCTACATCAACTCGATTAAGGAGGAAGACTTGATACACTACAAGTCCCCTTTTTAGGGATTTTTTGCCCAACCTTTTATACAATAAAACCATGTTAACATTGTTTTGCAAACTACTGAAATGTGTCTGGAGAGGAACTTTAAGGCTCAAAGTGATGCATTATTAAAGGCGTGGCAACTTTGAGTGACAGCAAACTGATATCTGTCTGCAAGGCACCAGACAGTCGCTGGAAACAGTGCTTACCCAGACATTACCCCCACATTCAAATACAATTAGCTCTGACTTCTAAGAGCCAAGAACATAATGGCCATAATGCCAGACTCAGAGCTTAAAAATCAGCTGTTTCACAAACCAATGGGTGATGTCACAATGGCCCTGGCCACTATTTATTATCTATGGGCACCATTTGTTGATCACTGCTGCACAGATTCTGGCTCTAAATGATGTCATTAGCATAAGATAGCAACACTTTTATTCAGTGGCAGGATATAGTGTTGCCTCATCCATCTTCATTAGAAGTCACCGGTGAATATGTTGGTGTTGATGATATGATGTCTATTTCTTTACTGTTTTGCAGAAGCTTCTTTCAAAGCCTAATCATCCTGTATGGCTAAAAGCCTTTCTGTGTCAGAAGATGTCATGTGACATGCAATTTCAACACTAAACTCACCAAAAAAACATAGAGTTTTGGGCTGTTCGTTTCAGCATGACATTCAGGGTCATAACATAGTCTGGCCCCACTGAGCAGGTAGAGGCTTCATTTGAAAAAAAAATCCTGAAAGCCAATTAACATCTGAGAGTTTAAACCACTCTCTCGTTCAATGAAATGACGTTCCTTTAATTAAACATGAATTGTTTCACACTCTACTGTTTCCTTTTTAGTATATACATCTCATCCTTTACTTATACTATGCAGTTACTATTTTAATCACACATTTTTTCATCACACATGCAAACACACACAAAGAAATCGTTGACACTGCTGATAATACCATGCTTTTTTGTTAATTAAACTTTATGTGGAAAAATCAACTCTTTTTTTTATTAGCTGCCTCCCTTATTATCATTGCTGATTAATACAAATTGAGAGACTGGGGAGTTGCGAACAATTCTGATTTCTGAGGGTTTGTACGCCAGAAAAAGTTTGAGATCCAAGGCTGTAAACACTCCAATTGTCTGCCTTACAAGGAAAACTCAACTAAAACTAATGGAAAGTATGAAAAAAACTCGGAAAATCCAATAAATACAACATTCCAGTACGATGTTCTTTACTGCTCATTTTCTTGTAGGATCAGAACAATGACCGTGTTACTTGTAGAACACTCTGCATTGTGAGAAAGAGATGGAAATACCGTGTGTGTATATTTACGTGTGTGTTTGTTTGTGTGTGCTAGCATCAATTTGATTCATAAATTTTAACTTCAAAAGGTCAAAATCCTCTTCCTGGATGTTTTGTTGCCTGTGAAATGTCACATTATGTCTTCCTGGTAGTTTAACATCGCATGTGTGCCTCTGTAATTTTAGAGACAACACCTGCACTAGGATCACTCCTTTTTTTTTTTCACACCATAATTTGTATATTTAAACTGGATTGCAGAAAGGTGTGAGAGAGATCATTTGAATTTTCTTGGCTAACTTGTAGCCAGTCATAACAAATGCAAAAAAAACCAAACCTGATGCAGTTATGTTTCCACTTTATATGAAGTATTATGAAGCCTCTAGTTATAACTAAAGACTGGACAGTGTTGATGTGCTCCTTCAAGGACTGAAGAACCATAACTTTCACAATATTTTAGTTCTTTTTTATATATGAGCAAAGAAAGAGAAAGACAGACAGTTTATTTGTTTACATGAAGCAAGCAATGAAGGACAAAGCCTGATGTGACCATTAGACAATGCTGGAGTCCAGTCTTGCCTCTATCCTCGTTTTTGTCTCTGCCTCTATCTTTTTTTATGTGTTATTTTTCTGCCTGCCTGCATGTCTTTCTATGTGCTTGGACACAATACATCATTTGATTCAGTCAGCTCCAGCACTGGTCAGGAGGGAAGTAGCCGGAGCCGAATCCACCAACTGTTTCCTGGCAGTCGGGGATACATTATTAGCCAGTCCATTTAAGTTACATTTCCGTGTTTGATTGCCATATTCAGTTAAGCAGTGCCAGCGATGCCAAATCAGTGGGAGTAAAGCTAAGATCAAGTGCTAAAAAGAGGCTCCTGATGCTTCAATTTTCCAACCACACTCTGTGATGATGGCAGAAAAAACTGATTAAGGCAGCTGAAAGAGGAAATTCTGAATGTAATATGATGAATAGTTATAGTATTTATATGAAATAAGTGAATAGAAAAAGCTCTTTGGAGCATTATCTATGAAGAAAAAAAAGAGAAGACGATTTACCCAGTGGACATGTGCAGCATTCATGAGCAATTATGGAGTCTGATTCAAAAATTATATATATATGAGTATAATAGAAAAAAACATGTATCAAAACTGAGTGCTGGATTTAAGCTAAAGTACAAAACTATTTCTACTGAAAAAAAGAAAATACATTTGTAAATCAAAGAATATTGTTGAATAAATATAGCTAACAGTGGAGGTCTATCAGGGCTTTTAGGACCTTTTCTGTAGGCCCAGCCATTTTAGAGAGGTATAAGGTCGGAGATGGTTTTAGTTTTTACAAATTGAAAGGCCTAATTATAATTTCATTCTAATAGTATTGTGATTTATAATTAAAATACATAGTTTTCAATTTAGTAAAACAATTTATTAGATTTTTAAAGGGCATTTTGGTTCAACATGAGTTACCATCATAACCATAAATCCACTATTTGGAGCTGCCTGTGCTGCCACACGCAGCTATGGCCCTAAGGCCCACTGTGTCCTTGGTTGCAGGCTCTGCTAATAGAAAGTGTACTTGGCATTAATATAGAGTGACAGCAAAAATAACCAATAAAAATTTGATTTGTGGTGATTGAGACATCCTAGGGGTCTGCTAACAGGCCGCAGGTGATGTCATTATTATCAGCCAATAATCACATGTATTTCTTTGTGCTGTGGAACAATCACGTTAGCCCCAAACTTTTGTGGTTAATCTAGAAGAAAAACTCTTGACATTGAGTCTGCTTTACATCAAATTCCTTTTTCCTGGCAAAGTTTACAACATAAGAAAGAAAAAGCTACACGGAAGAATCCAAAACCTGAGCTTTAGTGGCTCATGCGGGCAGCTTGCGCTCACTGAGGCTTTTTACTGAAACAAACTATGACTGCATCAGCTAGCTAACAGCAAGTGATAAAAAATAAACTCTTTTGCTGGCCATGCTTGTTCAGATCCATGGAGCTCTACTGTTTTTGGTATTCTGAATACCTCAATTAATGTAGCCGATAAGCACCAGAGCTTTGATAGACGTCTGATGTCTCTCTCCACATCCGGAACTTGGCACTGATGTCCATCTCAATAGAGAAAGAGCTTCCTCTTTAGCTAAGGAAAGAGGACAGACTGCATAAGGAGGTGATCGACCATTTTATTAGAGAGGAAGGAAGGATGGATTCCATCATCTTGTCTTCAAGTGGAAGACGAGTTGTGCTACATTATTTAATTATCTCTAATGTTAAAGTTCATTTAAGATCGTTGCTTACATTGATCTGATTTGCAGCAGTGACACATGCAACCTATTTTCTATCATTCAAAACTTGTTTCTCTTGCTGTGGTTAATAATTTACTGTGATGTTTTTATGTTATAATATGATATTCGCATATTGGGGGGGTGCTCCTGTACATGTTGCTGTTTGTAGGATGTGATGATAACAGACAGAAATCAGGTTTGCATAGTTTGAGCTGGTTGAACCAGTGGTTTGAGTTAACAGGTGTTGGGAGGCGATTTTTGTGATGGACTCATTTTTATGCGGAATAAATGACATAGTTTGCATATTGTTTGAAATTTAGTGGAGCTTGAAGCAGTCAGTTTCTGGCAAAAAGTGCAACGTGTGCATGTGCTGGTGTGTGTGAGTGAGTAATACACACACACACAGAGTAATATGTTCCATCATTTGTCATTTATTTGTAATATGAGTGTGACTGTCCACAGCTGAGGTATCTACTTGGGCCAGAGACCTCTCAGTCATGCTGAACCATACACATGCCATGTGCGCGCAAACATGCACGCAGTACTTTTCACACACGATCATACACAGAGCCCATGTGTAGGCTGAAACCCAACAGACCAGAACTTGCTCTGATTTTGGGGATGATTCAGTAGAGGGGTTGGCCCTCAGCACACGCAAACACACACACACATGCACACTCTCTCTCTCTCTCTCTCACTCACCAGCTCTAGCCTCTAGGTAAGGGAAGGCTCACGAAATTGAGTTCACGGTGGTCGCTTAGCAATGTTGAGCAGAGGGTGTGCTATCAGGCCAAATTGTTCCGGTTCCTCTTGGCTCCCCTCAATTCCGTTTGAGTGTTCAGGGGTGGAACGACGGCACAGTGATCTGGCGGCACTGACATTTAGAAAGGAGGAAAGGGAAAATAAAAGGCAGAAAGTAAGAATTTATCAGCTTCTCACATAAAAGAAGTTGTAACGTGGACAAAGAGAAACATAGCACATCTTTCCGCTTTACAAAAAGACAGCTTTCATAAAAACGTAATTTATTTGGACAGGGCTATTTCTTTACAAACATTACAAAGCGCTTTGCTTTTAAATAGCAAGAAAACAGCAATTGTGAAAAGTCGATGAAAGAACAAATTATTGAATGTTTTTGATGTATCTTCACTCCAAGACTTTGGACTCCAACTTGGCCACATGTGTATGCACACTTGCATACAAATGCGCACGCAGTTTCAAAGCTCAAGGGTGTATGTAGCTAATTAGCAGATACCATTTCCAAACCTCACTCTCAGCACTTTTTCTCACCATTTTCTTGTTTTAATTCATTTGATCTTACGGCTACAGAGGTAAGTGCAGGAAAATGGGTAATTTGACAGCTCATCTATTCCGACTCTATCTCATAGAAAAGGACAAAAAATACAGGAAAAAGTTAGATTTTTCAGCTCGTGGGTGCAAAGCTTGGTGTTCAATCTGCTAAATTCCTGGCTAAATGTACAGTCTTGTCTAAATTACCTCTCGCTCTTAAATGTCACCTTCATACACTCTGCCAAAAGGAAGCTCTGTGTGAACAGCAATTTAAATTGGAGCTAATACTGACACACAGATGTGTGCCTATGTGTGTGTGTGTGTGTGTGTGTTTTATTACTGCTAGAGGCTGTGAGAAAACTTGGCCATTACTGATCCAGATGTTTCCCTCCATCCCTTGACAGAGAGTTCTCTTCCCATGCTGCAATGTAGACAACTGGCCTGCGTTTCTGTTGTACATTTTTTTGCCAAGTTCATTTTCACAAAATATAGTAAAATAATAATAGTAATGTTCTTTTGTGTCTCATCTTTATGTCAGGAAAACTGTTTTTGAGCATTATTAAGTGCGTGATAACCGGTCAATGACTCTTGCTAAAGGAACAGTGCTTATTTCACTTCTTTATATTTTGGAAATGGATAGAAATGGATGTGTTGATGAGGTAAACATTGTGGTATTACTGCTCTGAATATAACTGTCTGTTAAAAACCTTCCTCAGAGATAAGCCTGTTTATAGAGTCAAAGACCTGTAAGTGTTGACAAGATACACCTTCGGCAATGAATTTGAAAACACATTTTGTTCTTTTTATCAACCCTCCACAAGCTGGCATCTTTGACCAAAATGAATTGAACTGTTTTGACATTTCTCTCCTACATGGATACTTTTGGAAACATGCACTCTGGCTTTGTAGTGCTTATGGGTAAAAAAAAAAAAAAAAGAGGGCTTTTAAAAACTGCTAATGCATTTTGTCAACTCTAACAAACACGTGCAACGCTCTCAGCGGCAATCACTTACACTTAGTAACCCGTCATCACCCATATGTTAATTCCGTGATGCAATTCATTTTGTGTTAAAATTAAGAAACATGACCTTTTGACTAGCAATTAGCATGAGCAATAACTTAAGCTGAAACGCAACATATAGGAGAAGGCAGGTAAGGGACCACTGTAAGAGAACACGAATTGCCACTGCTTTTAGGGGACTCGCTAAATTGGCAGCAACAATTTCAATTATGTCATCTTCAGTTAAATCATATGTTGCAGCGGGAAGGTCAAAGAGCCCTTGCAGCGTGGGCATCCTCTGAGAATCCAGCTGTTATAATTAGGTACATCTGTCATCCATGTTTCAGCAAACTTGTGTGCCAATGTACTGTTAATAAAAAGGGACTGATTTAAATATCAAGTTATCATATTTTAGGGTGTTGACAAGTAGTTTAACCTCTCAGTTTGAGTGTACTGTATGACAGCCTCGTGCAGCACTTGCTGGCAAGTTATAGCTTTGACTCACTCTGCCAAATAATGTTCAGTGAAATAAATCGTTTGATTAAAGAAGGCAATTTGTTAAAATGTGAGCTTCTATATACACTACATTTTTCAGCATGGACAATGAATGCCAGTATTAAGGAAAAAGCATTTGGTCATTTTTGTAAAATATGTGTGAATTTGTCAGGGAAACAAAATGACACATTTTGGCTTCCAGTTTAATGTGAAGAGAGAGACGGAGAAAGTGGTGGAACTGATGTCGGAGTCCTGGGAAGTTGACAGTAAGTTGGCATCCAACTGTGGATAACCTGGAGGGCGGATGGGGGACTTGGATGCTGGAGCCTTGAGATAGAGCACAAATGTTGTCATGGGCATAAATGTTAGAAAGCACACAAAATCATCTGCACATTAAAAAAAACCAAAACAATATCTCAGCAAAAGCATAATATAGTTACACAAAGATATTTCTGCTTTATATATTTTCCTATATTTAGCTTTTTATTGTGCACTTGAGGGAATATCAAGCAAATTGGTGTTGGTTTATTCATAGTGAGAATGGCATTTGTCTATTTCGCAAATCAGTGCCCCAGGTATTACAAACTGTAGGCTTCAGCATAATTCCAGGTACTTGAAATGGGCAAGATGATCAAATTGTGGCTGTCAAATAATTTTAAGCTCATCCAAAACCAAACAGCTTAAATGAAAAGAAATTTCCTGATGGCAATTATTTGTCAGATTAGCTGACATTGAGTAAAAACACTGTTCATATCTTCTTATATCTGGCCTTTCCTCCCATTTAATTTGAGCTACAAGAAATGTGCTGTCATTAGCTGGAAAGTGATCATTTGTTGCAATATAATTATGGCTCATTCATCTTTAGATCAATCAGGATTTGGACTCCTAAAGGCTGCCAGATTTCCTCACAGCACTCCTGCCTCTGTGTTGTGTTTCTCTATCGACCAGTACAGCTGGTGATGCCAACGTACCTGCCTTTGGAAGCCACTATTTTTATTCAGCCTTCCCTCTACTTGCTTATTAATTAAAACTGCTCTGTTGCCATTGATTTAGATTTTAACGGTACAAATCTCAATTCTTGTGAACTAAAGCCAGCTGGTTCACACCACTTGCCTGCACAGACTTTTAAAATAGCCTATCTAAAACTGGTCCTGTGACCTTTCTGCAGACCAGTAAGTGCTGAAACAGACAGATTGAGCAGCCACTTGAAGATGCTCGGGATGTTCTATGTGGGAATTATCACCCCATTAGTGGAAACACACCACTGATCTATGCCCTGCTGTGCTCTAGAACTCATCTCAAATATTTTATCACTGCTCAGTAAAATTCATCAGTTTTGAGCCGAATGCTACCTTTCAATAACGCATCATTTGCATGTATCATTCTTACAAGGGCAGATCGTTGAAATTCACATTGAATATCTGATCAGTACATGTTTGGAGATTATTACAACTATTGTCAGATCTAATAATGTATGTTTCTTATACTCTATTGATTGCAGAATCAGTTGCTTGATTAATTATATTCATTGGATGACACCCTGTAATTATAATTCTTCCATCTTACTTTTTGTCTGGATATTTTTTGTTCCTTCCACAATGAGGAAAACCCCGCTTTAAGAACGACGAGAAACTTTCAGTTTGTGCAGATTTTGGCACCCCCCCATGGACCATGTGTGATGATTGTGTTGAGAGTTAGTGAAAAAAAGACTTAAGTAATTTTAAATCATTTTTAAACTTAGCTGTTTGCAGGATGCATAGTAATGAAGTAATGTATCTACTCTCCGCTATGTAAGATTTATACAAAGTAATCTTTCCTTGAGCACTTTCTGTTCAAGAATACTTGCCTACAACACATTTGGTCAAACAGTAAAAGCCGTTAAGTTGAGAAAGCTTAATTTATCGTCATTCCCAATATTTCACACCTGTCAGGCAGAAAAAGAGCAAAATCAGGTTGGTTTTGAACTGAGTATGAAATTGAAACAGTTTCATTACCAGTAAAAAATTCCTTGAAGTACGTTTTAATAACAATCAAAGGTTTAGGTCCTTTCAAATGTTACTAATTTTTAAAATATATCCTGAAGGTGAGCTGTGTGACCAGCTGGCCTAGATGAATTATATTCATTATATTCTTTTCTCCTTTCTGAAGTCTAATTTAGCCTATGATTTCTTTTACAAACAGTGACTCTTCATCCACCTCCTCTACTTCAAGGGAAACTCGCTGTGACTCTGAACATATTGCTGGAAAAAGATATGTAACTACTTCAAACTGCAGCTTTTGTCACTGGCAGCAGATTGAGAAAGAGGCTGGTAAAAAAAAGAACCCCCCCCCCAAAAAAAAAACGAAAGATGATTCAAGCTGAGCAAGTTGGCCTCACTGTCCATCAGTTCTTAGCTGAGCAAGATTAAGTCAGCAGCCGAGTGTAATATCAGTACTCAAGGCAACCACAAGTCAGTTGTACAATCAATCTGAACCCAGAATGGTGAACATATAACACACAAACAGGATATGTTAGAGTCAACTGTGTTTCCAAGAGAAGGTAAGAGTCTTTTTTTTTTTTTACCCAGTTGTGGCAGCTCGGGTAAGAACTTTAGAAGCACTGGTTTGCGTTGTGTCCCAGAGGTTGTGCAACATGTGTTTAATTTTAGTGATATTGGAGTCAGTCAAGATAAAAAAGTATTGGCACTGAGGTTCTTCAGTTTGGACTTCACTGATAAGATGTTACTGGTTCTGAAACTCAATTTAGGCTGGTTTAAAGACAAGATTGTTTGGTCACGTTTGGGTCAAATGTTCTTACTCAGTGAACTTCCAACTAGATTCACGAATCAATTATTTCTAGACTATATTAGAATGGGCGAGGTTATTCTATCTATGGATTTTGTATTTGTTTTCTGGTTTCTTTTACTTTCTTTGGGATAATAAAAATGTAGTTCTCTACCAATTATTTCAACTGACTCATTATTTTGCTTTAGAATTTCAATAAGCTTGTCAATGGAAGTGATTTAGACATTGTGGTTCTGTATATGTGGGCCAGCTTTTTATTCTCAGCTTCAGTCAGTATTTTTGCTTGTGTACTGACATTTTACTAGGCACTCTGAATCACTGTGATTTACTAGTAAAATTTGTCATAATACTCAACCTTCGGTGTATCTTTCTATACCAATTTGCAACTACTGAGAGTTTCTCACAAACACACTGACCACCGAAAAGTATTATGCTGTTAAAAGATAGTGTAGATTAACCAAAGAAAATGCAATTGCTGAGCTAACATAGAGGTCATGTAGGGTAAGCCAGCTGACCCCTTGTGCCCTTGTGCAGCTTAGACATTTCAGGCACCTTCCTCTTCATGGTGGGGGATGCCTTCTTCTTTTAGCTCTGCAACAAACAACACAGCGTTAAACCTGTGTGTGCAGATGTCTGCGACAGTGCATAACAACATCTGCTTTGATCAGAAATGATCTTTCAATGCTCATCTTTTTAAAATAGGAGCAGTATAGAAAATGATTGCTTCTTAATGAAAAGCTGCTACTTCTACAACTATAACACAGGTCGTCGTGTTTTTTGATGTCATTAAATTGTGAGCATTCAGCATATGGCTGCTGAGTCATAACCATGCACATTCATCATATTTAAGTTCCCTTTTTCTTTCCTTTATGTATTCTTGATAGAAAAATATAAGTGTTGTCTTTGATGTATAGTTGGGTTTGTTATTTGCAATTCTCTCATTGTGTTTGACTTTGTACCTGATTCCCACAGTGTACTATAGTAAACACACATTGCATGCACACATTGCTTACACACTTGTATATGTCTAAATACCTCCACATCCTCCACTTTTACCTCTCCACACTCCTACTTTTGTGTGTCTCAGCTACATTAGCTACACCACTAATCAATAATATTAGAATGGTCACAGCAGTGAATGCTGCTTTGATTGACGGTGTGGACCAAAACCACTTTGAAAAGACCTGTTCACTCTGATCACCTCAGTGCTCTGTAACCACATTATTTTACCATATTATGTTTGCAAATAACAGTATCTTACAGTGTGTAATAGCTCTGACAGAACAAATTAAGTCGCCCAAGCTGACAATTAAATAATAGAGGAAAAATGACTTAAACTATGAACTGATAAAGATGTCAAAAAACCTGTTAAGTTTTAAGTGCCGATACAAGCTGTGTTATTCTGTAGCCTACTCGTTTGATCCATGTAAACAAACTGCAGCTTGCAGCCATGCAGTGGGTTCCACAAATTATTACAAACTTTTTTGTTGGCTTATCAGGGATATCTAAAACATCAAAACTGTTTTTCTTTTCTCTGAAAATTATTTTTGCATTACTTTTAATGTATCTATGATCAAATTTAAAGGCACTTTATTTTTGTTGAATTTCTGAAAAAAACATTATGCATTACCATTATATACTCAATTTGTGCTTTTTTGTCTATTTTCTGTGTGGCAATGCTTTTATTTTTTGTGGATTCATAGCACACAAATCTTCAGGCTTTATGATATTTACCATCTCTGATCAGATTTGCTCTTACAGTATATGTGATAGTGAGTAAAATCCAAAGAGGATATTAAGTTTCAGTCAAGCTCAAGCTCTAGCACAGACAAAATCAAGTTTGCCTGGGTTATGGTTGAATCTCAGATTTTAGGGAAGTGCACAGGCATCTCCTCCTTAAAACACCTGTCTACTGAAAACTTTGCACAAGCACTAGTACGGTGGAAGTCCAACATTTCAGGGGACATAAACATGAGAAAGACACATTTTTTGAACAGAAGGGGATCTTAAAGGCTCAAGAGCCTGAACTGCTCCATTGGTTGAGGCAGCCGGGAGGAAGCATTGAGTATTGTTTAAACAAGGAGTAGGGTAAGTTAAGGATGATTGGGTATTGAGACAGGTGAGCTGGCTATAAAAGACCTGAAATAAGAAAAAAAAAATGCTCAGACAGGATAACTCTAGGGAGCTCCTTCGCCTAGGCCTGCCTGCTGAGACCCAACACACTGTCAGCACCTTTTTTTTAGTTACTGTGCCATCAGCTCACCATATTGAATTGGGAATTTGAGCCACAGCGAATGAGAAAAGGGGGAGGAAACACTAATACAGAGGAACAAAGAAGAGAAAAAAACGACAGACAATCTTTGCAGTTACATGCCCTGCAACAACTTTATCCTCACAACTGCAAGCCCCATACCTTTCTGCCACAATGCATAGTAGTATAAGTACTAAATGGATTTAAACAAACCTTGTTCTGAGATCTACATCAAATTAAGAATCAAAATGAATATGATTAGAGATGTTTAGCTGTGTAGGACAAGCGTAGCCTTTCAAATTATCTGTGAATTACAACTTATGTAATAGGTTAGTTTGTTCAAGGTAACTTTTTGAAGATGAACCCTTTAAACTTCACAGTTGGAACAAAGAGTTTTGCACTGTATAAAACCTGAGGAAATTAGATTCCCTCCCAAAGTCTTCTGATATTGTTTTAGAAAGAATCCAATGTCCTTGTCTGACTAATCTGGACTATATAACTTTTAAAACAATGACATCTCTTCAACGTGTTGACTTTTTTTATTTAAATCCTTGTCAAATGTGTCTTTTTTAATTTTGTCTTACGTCTCAGGTAAAGCTCTTAAAGACTGCCTGCTGCAAGGTCTTACTCGTAAAATTGCTCTGCTCTTATAGGTGGGAAGTTGCTAAAGTGGGTGGGGGTGGTTAATTAGCTTCATGGGAACTGGGAGCTGAAGAAGAAATCATAGCGCTACCATTATTTAACACATGTCAGTAGAGGCAATCAAACTGATATGTGAAGGTTCATTTTTAATTGTGCAGATTATTTAATTATTGTTAATGAGGTAAAGGTTAAAAATCCTTGGAGATGCTGTTGTTTTCAAAGGCTACATTAATGAGAATAGGAATTCCCTTCCCTTGAACCTTTTCTCCATCATTCTTTTATTACCTGTTTCCACATTTCCTGTTTTCTCTCCAAGCTCTGCATGCTTGTGTCAACTTGTACCGTAGGTGTGCAGCAGAGAAAAAGATGAAATGAATGGAAGTATGTGTCTGAACTTGAATGTGAGAAGGTGAAAGTAAAGGGCATGAAGTGTTAAACCTCACTCTCTCTCTCTCTCTGATCTCCGGTGGGAAGCCAAAATGAAATTACCTCTTCCTGCAATATCGCCAATCTGACTCAGCACCAACTTATTGTTCTTTTCTCTTCATTCCTATTGCTCTCTAGTCGCCTTTTACTATTATCCTTTAGCTCCTCTTCTGCCGCAGTTTCTGTGCATGGCCAAGAAATTCAACCTGAGGTCCTGCGTTTATCTGTTATTTTTCACTCCCCTGGTTGCTCCCCCCACACTCCATCTCTTATGTTTTCTCCCCACGTGTTTTGTGCTGTTGATGGGCCACAGAGAAGTCATTAATTCCCAACACAGTGTGAGCGAGAGCGCACACCAGAGGAGAGCAGGACTGAAGCATTCACAGATCCGCATCCTTCTGATCCTTCAGCCAAAAGAAAAATATCCCCACGGGCCACAGCTCTGGCATGTGTGTGTGTGTGTGTATGTGTATGTGTGTGACAGAGAGAGTGTGGATGTGGAGGAGAGATAGAGAGAGAGAGAGAGAGAGAGAGAGAGAGAGAGAGAGAGAGAGAAAGTGATGGCTAACCTAAATCACAGTTATTGTTTCAAAGTTAACTCCTTTGGGGAAAACTGACAGCTCGCTCATCACACTTAATAAGAGTGATACCCAGGATTTTTTCAGATGTCTGAGGGTGTCACAGACCCTAAAAATCCTGGAAAAGCTTCTGCTTGTCAGAGACAGTTTTTTTTTTTTATATGGTTCATATGATTGGTGCAGCAAGAAAGGGGCTGTATGCAGGTCTTGACCTATTCCTTGAACGATCAAGCTAATGCTAAGCCCACCATATGTTAAACTCAGCCCCAGAAGTACCAAGGGACTGAATTTAAGCAATGGGCTCAAACCGTCTTTTTGGGAGGGGCATAGGTATCTATTGCACATTCCAAGGTATGGCAGCTGCCAAATGTCAGGCATGAGCTAAACTCTGGATATGCTGGATACGAGACATATCACCATCATCTTTCCTCCTCCCCCCGCCTCTCTATTCTCAACATGACAATACAAATCCATTAACTAGACTCCCACATTATATAGGCCACACACAGCTCCCATGCATAATTTAACACTGATACTCATCGTCACAACAATGCTTGCTGGTACACAATGTTAGCCAGCTTCAAACATACCACGTGCCTACATGTTTAGTGCTATTTACATATCATAAGTAGCAGTGCTGTAAAAATGAGTGAAGCTGCATCGGAGCTCCATTCCTCCAAATTTAATATATTTTTTTCTATTTGCTGAGAAAGTGATTTGTACAAATAAAATGATAGACATTTATATGTCCTGAATAGGATAGTTGAATGAAATGAGTGAAATAAATCAAATCCTTGACTGTTACTGAACTTTTCAGTATTTCTTGCATGGCATGTGTGTCTTTTGAATATGCTATTTAAAGCAGTTTTCATAGACATACATCCAACATTTGCATGTAGTATGTGATGTAAAAAGACCAGACGGAATGTGTTTCATTGTTTTGTATCTATTTTAGCACATATTTAACTTTTATTGAAACAACACCCATGTTTTTATGTATTTTGTGTAAGAATGCTGGATCCAGAAACCACACAGATTTTTCCATACACAACAACCTTTACTAACTGAATAATCCTTTCATGAAAAGTTAGGGTGGTGTCTTACAGTCACTTCACAAAACCCACCTTTCAACCACTATGCTATATGCAGCCCACCAGATGCTCTGCTGCTCTGTATGATTAGTAAATCACCTTATATACACAGTGTACAATAAAAGCAAAAAACATTACTGAACATTCCCAAAGC
>JAQNCA010000006.1:11855224-11876252 GCA_029783725.1 Acanthurus tractus
GAGGGGTGATGCTGGTGAGAACTGTCAATTTTAACAGTAAACAGTACTATAAATTATCTGCATGTATTGTTGTAAACACGTGCATGCTCATTAAGACTCTGATTATGATATTTATCTTTCATCCATTTCCTAACATCTAACCCTGAGCCAATATAATTACATTATAAATTTTGCATTGTTTTGTGTTACAAACTCAAAATTTCAGTGATTATTTTCTTGTTTTGATAAGCACTGAAATGTTGCACATAAACCCATTACAATTAAATTAAAATTGTTACATGCATTAATACTTTATATCCTGAGAGATGTGAAAAAGGGTCATGGATGTTGTTTGGTAAACTTTGTGTCATTAGTGTTTTAAAAAAATATTTTTTCATGGGACAAGTTTTCCTGACAAATAAAAACTAATAAATAAATAAACAAATATTCACATAATTTAATAAAGTTTTTGAACACCTTAACTGATTTATACCCTTACTGTCTCTTTGCAATTAATATATATGCTTGTTTAAATTTGTTTGCAATGTTCTGTTGTAATGAAATGTACTTTAGAGCGGCTGTTTTTCATTTGATGCAAAAAGACTTCATCATAATAAGTTAGTATTCTAACCACAGTTAGTGGTGCTTTGAAGAAAAGCTGAAATAAAAAAACTGAAGCTTTTCACTGAAGGTAAAAGTTATTTTTTCAGAGCTTCTGTAATTTCCATGTCAATAGCATGCCTCTTAGCAAGGTGAGCCATCAAAGTAAAGAGGTCTAGAGTGCTTCAAGGTTGATGCTGAATTGGAACATATATTGCAGTATTACAAAAGTCACTTGCATAAATGTTCCATCCCTGTGGATGCTCTAAAACTGTATGAGTCCAGGTTCTTTAAAGCCAAAAGCACTCAGGGTTTTTATGCACAGGAAGTCATTAGTTCAAATTCTGGACAGAATGTAGTGACTTTCTTGTACTCTGGTTGACTTTTTCTCTTCCTTGAACCACATGAGATTGGTCTCATTTAATATGAAATGCATGTGAGCGTTGAGACTGAATCTAAGATCTGTTTCAGGTGCTTAAATTGGTGAGAGTTAAAGATCAGTGCAGCAAAAAAGAGTTTGGTGCCCTATAAAAAATAAATTCACATTTAAAATCCAATACACAGACAGCACTGTAATCCTTTTTGTCATACACATTTTGTCTTATTTTACTTGTTGCAATAAGTAACATGGGATTTAATTTAATTTGTACATAAATTATTTCATATCATGTTCTATTTTGTGACCAAATTTTGAGGAGAACATTGTCGTCACTTGCAGCCTGGGCCTTTTGTAAGAACACTGTGGCGAGGTGTTGTGTTTATTAATGGGAAAAATCCCATAAGCCGGGTCATTACCAAGGAATTAGTTATTTGCAAATTGGTTGTAATTCATCTGTGAACATGATTTGCACAAAGATCAAAGGTGTCTGTCAAGATGGACACAAAGACCTCTAGAGACCAGCAAACTGGTACAATTGGTTGAAATGATTAAATTCTTGATTAATTCATTAACAGCTCTGAGAGCAAACGGACAAACAAATCCCTGTCCTTTATTTGAAGAACATGTGGATACTGTATTGAAATAAAAGCCAGGATCGGAGATGACAGAAACATAAAAAAACATCACAATATTTAGCTGGTTTTAATTTACATGTGCATTTCATGTTTTTGCAGGAATGTCACAGATTAGTAACTTGACAAAGGTTATTCTGTTTTGTATCTGTTTTGGGTGTTTAAAGATTAGCAGCATGAATGCCCCCCCCCCCTTCCCCCCCCTTTTTTTTTTCCACAGGGCATGTCATTAATATTACATTCTGCTTTAACCATCATTTCTGTGACAACTTAACTCCTGGGTGCATGTTTATCCTTTTCAGTGTATTTCTGAAGGACAGCACAATTTGCTAGTTTGCTCAGGAAATAAAAAAGCGATTAGTTCAAGTAATGCTCTGCTGTCCCCCTGAATATAATCTGATGCCTGTTCTATAAAGCAAGATCAACATACTCAAAAACGTTTTGATCATCAGATCAGTCACAAGACCGAGGTTGTTAACAAAATAAGTAAAACCAGGTTTTTGCTCATTTTAGTGGTGTTTGCTGTCGATGACCAATTGCAAACATGAGAGAGGAAATAAAGAGAAAACTGTTCTGTAATATTAAATAAACACAGGAGTTAAACACTTAGTCCAGATTAAAGCAGTTCCTGATACAAAATGCAGGAAGGACAACAAGCAAAAATTGCCATCTGTGTGAACGTGTTAAAAGGCTAATAATTAACACTGCAAAAAAAAAATGGGTGCTGGATCACAAAACACCTGGCAGAGTTGAAAGAGAGAGACACCAAAACGCTCCTGTTTGAAGAACCTTTACTGACTGTTGTGATGTGTCGAGCACAAGCCTTAATCTGCTTCTGTATTTTACATGACTTTTATTGTAGACTCAGGATGCAAGATAGAACATTACATAGAATAAAAGACACACAAAAACACGATAAAATATCAGAATTTAAAAGAAAAAAAAACTATATAAAAGTCTCTTTAGGAGACAACTGCATCAATGCTTCTGGAGTTTTTACTGTGTGGTACTAAACCTTATGTTGTATAAACAGCAGACAGTTTCATTTTCACAGTCACTGAAGCGACACTAAATTTATACATGAAATTTCTTAAAACAGTTTGGAAAATATTGACTCCTGCAGCCACAAACATTTCACCTGCACTGCAAATTGTAGCTCTCTTTGGTGATATTCACATGGTGATATTCTCATTAAAAGTACCTTAAAGTCTCCTTAATGAAATAAAGTAATGATGAATGAATTTCAGAGCATAACTCAAAGCAGTAAGTAGACTCTCTTTTGTATATTTTAAGTACAACAAGTACAAGATTTCTGTCTATTCAACCAGACCTCCTTTCTTTTCAGTGTGTTGATCTCTTATCTTATAGGTAAATGCTCAAGGGCGGGTTGGGTGTGTGTGTGTGTGCGTGTGTGTGGGTTACACACGAGTTGTTATTGTGATTTACTCTGGTTAGAGGGGAACCATCATTGTGACCCTTAAAACTTGAGGTTAAAATTGAAGTTACCTCTCTAGCAGCAGCAAATCCTGTTTTGTAGAGATATTTGTTACTGCATGGCCATATTGTGTGTGCGTGTGTGTGTGAATGCATGTGTGTGGGCTTGTATGTGTTTACATGTTTGTCTGTGAGACTGATCTGATGATTTGGAGGGCAACCCAGGCAGACAGGGATGGCATTTGTCGCATGAGAGGGGGTTGTACCGCTTCTGTCAGCTACACTGTTGTGGCACACACACCCCCTCACACACACGCACACACACACACACACACACACAAATACTCGAATACAAAAAAACACAAATGCCACACACATAAACACAGGCACACACACAGTATGCAAATTGCATTGCCCATGGCTTTTCAGATGCCCCCCGGGCTTTTCCTGTCCATCTGTGGTGACAGAATGACCATTCTGCCCCCTACAACTTGAGCAGAGTCATGTAGAACCACACACATACAGGAACACCATACCCAGAGCTCCACAGAAACCCACCGCTTCCCTGCAGAAAAGCAGCATGAATCTTGTTTTTCTAATTGACATCATTCCAACTATCCAAACAAACAAGCCTTGTTGCAGTGAACTCAGTGACACATTTAGCTTGCAACACCTATGCCCTTCTGTATAATTGATGTGGAAACATACCCGGTGAACTTCTTGTGATAAGGGTAGTGCTGACAACAAGCTTTGATATTCTCATGTTTCCACTTTCCATCTACGCTTCCTGCAACAGATGGACTCATGCAAATTCAGTTTGTGCAGTTGTTAATGAAGAAGAAAAACAATATTCCAATAAAAACGTCTGCAATCTGGTATTTTAAGAGAGATGCAAAACGCTGCAGAAATGCTGAGATGACTGAGATTTCATTAGTTCTTAAAGTTTGATGTGGTTTATCATCTGAGGAAGACAAAGACAAAATCACAAGTCATTTAGGGTTTTAGAAAACATCAAGTTCTTAATTCCACAAGTACATTCGCAAAAGCTACTTTGACTCCTTTATATTACTTTGCAAAAGAACGTATTGTGATGATACAACATATTTTCAGAGTCTATCAGAGACACACTCAAAATGGTTGATGTCACATTATTTCACCTGAGACAGAATCAAGGTCAACAATTCTCTTTTGATAAGAGAAAAAAGATAAATGAGTATGAATCTCCTTAAGGCTTTGATAAACATATGAATCACTCGGTGATGCAAAGAGATTGAACTTTCTGCATTTTTCACTAATTATCCTTGACACGTTGCTAATAACAAGCTTCAATTTGTTAATTGCCATCTTGTTTGTTTGAATTGGCAATAACTTCGGATGGTACCTTGGTTAATTGTAGTGCTATAAAAGCAATTTTAGAGAGATTTCACAGACCAGGCGATTCAGGGTGAATGAGCTTCATCCAATGACAATTGCAGTATTAGCACCTTCATAACTCTTGGATACTTGGATACTCTTGGATAGAGAAATATGTTGCACAATCTTACAAACAAACAGCAGAAAAACATGGAAACAAAATATAAGTAAACATTCAAATAGAACAAGCAAATTAAGAAAACATCCTCACTAATCTGACCACATGTTGTGTGTTTGTTTTAGCATTGTTTCCTAATTTGAACCATGTTTCAAAGTTTGTGCTTACAAAATAAGAAATGTTTAAAAAACCTCATCTTTATGATTTTTATATGCCGATTTATGATTGATGATTTTTAAAGACCGCAGACTTTAGTACCAGGTGCTAAAACCATGATTAAAATGTATTAAACCATTAATGCAAATGCATTAAGACATATATCTAATAAAACAGCAATAAAAAAAAGAAAGACCTCTGTTATAAAGCATGGACACAGTAATTTCATATGGACTGCTAAGTTCTAATAAAGTTTTGTCTAGCACAGCTGAAAAGAATTAGAGTGACAAGCAGATGAACATAAGGACAATATGAAAAGCATATCCGCACCATTTTAATTTAATTCATTAGTCCCATCACATAGCAGCTTGTGTCTGATGCAGATGTTCAGACAGAATCACCTGTCTTACAGGAGATTCTGTCTAAAATAGAAATTATGTTCAGGACAGACAGCTTGGCAAAGGTGTACATGTGTTCCGAATTGACTGATCAAACTGAAATCTAAAAACATGATTTGAAACACTGCAATATACATGAGAATGAATTATTTATACTGCTGTACAGCTTCAATCAAGGAAATGAGATGAGCAAAGCCCTGATCATTACGGGGATGGCTTACATCAAAGCCTCATAATTTGTGAGCGCGTGTGCGTGTGTGTGTGTGTGTGTTTCTGTGCAAATTCACACTCAGTCTTTGTACGTGATTGACCTAGAGATTAGTGAAAAGAAAATTATGCGTATGCTAGAATTGTATGAAGCTAATGATAATAGAGGTGAAAGTATGTGTTCTGTGGTGTGTCTGTCAGACACAGACACACACACACACACACAACAGCATTTGACTTGTTCTGTAAAATTATTATCTGCGTTTGCAGGGCAGGTACAATTTCCCCAATTGTACCTTGTGTGAAACTCAGTGCTGTGATGACAGGTAATTGAACCCTGTAACTGATAATTTAAACTATTTTCAAAAATGTTCCATTTTAAGGTGCATTTTCATACAAAATCATACCATAAAGACCTGTAATATAGAGATGTATGTAATTTTCCACATTCTTTTGAGAACATTTTTTTCAGATACTGGGTCATTATTTAAAAAAAAACAAAAAAACAAGACAGAAATATAAGTTACAAAGTTCCAGTGTCAGGCTTTTAAGATTGTAAAACATGTAACCTTGAACATTTAGTCTAAAACAAGCAATCACATTTACTTAAAATAGCATTTATAGAAATGCTTTGGCATTTTGGTGCATCGGCTGATTTAGGGCCTGCTAAAGTAGAGTAGAATGATACATGACCTGCTGTCAGGAATGGTATAGAAACACCTTCTAATCTAAAGCCTGTATCAGTGGTCAAGGCATTATTTGTCTGGGCCTTCAAAAACTGTTGAAAAAATTATTGCTATTCAAAAAAAATTAAAGCATTTTTTGATCTAACACCACAGTAGTTAGGGTATGAAAAGAAACCGTGATTAATTCACATTCATAAACTGTAAATGAATAGTGATCTCTGGTGTCAAAATCTAAAACTGTTGTCGTCTCATATCAGCTTTGCCTGAGTTTTTTTTAACCATCTCATGAGACAAAAAAAATGTGATATTCAGTTGTCAGTTTTGGGTGCAGCATGTGTCTGTATGCCACTTCTCATGCACATTACACAGATCTAAACATAATTTGTATCTTTTTAATCCTCCATTCACTCACCATGAACAAAAACTGTCTCTCTGACCACAGCCGCTACTGTCTTCTGGCTACCCACACATAATGTTGGCACCATGAGAAATGTTATTGGGCATCACCTGAAATCTGTCCCCTTTCACACTGGTGCACAGACAGAGGAATACACAGTAAACTGAGAGAGAGAGAGAGAGAGAGAGAGAGAGAGAGAGAGAGAGAGAGAGAGAGAGAGAGAGAGAGAGAGGTAGTTTTACTGCCAAAGAACCATGGGCTCCACTCTTCCCAAACATCAGCAGTGCTTTCAAAAGCATTTGGAGATGATAGCAGATGAGGAGAAAAGACTCCAAATCAGAGTCAGCTGTTTCTACTTGAGAGCTGCTAAATCCATCCTTTCTGTCACCCACTGCCTCTCTCGCTGGAAATAAGGTCATGCTCCTTTTGAATCCCCTCCAGAGTTGGAGGTTTACTGTTTGCACAATACCTGATCTAGTTGGAGGCGTGTGAGCACCTCGAGCTCCTCCTGTCGCAATCACCAAAGTTGCGGGATGTTAAACCGCATGTCAAGGGGTGAATCTTGATGTAGCACCTGTCAGTATGAAAAAAAGCCTTTTTGTCACTGTTGTGGAACAGTAGTAAAACAAAGGGAAAAGAAATACAGAGCAATCAAGCAAGAGCTGTTTATTAGTAATAGCTATTACTGTATTTATGGGCTTGATCCATTATAAAGAGGCAAACTAAATGAGGATTATCAAGTTCTCTGCTTTTCACATCCTCTCAGCTGCTTTTTACTCTCATCTTGCTCCTATTATCTCCGTATCCCTTCCCTCTGCTGTGTGAAGAGTCACATTAAATATAAATTGAAAGAAATGATGGGCAGTGGAATCTAATTGTTTATACACCATATTGGATTTTAGAGGTCTCTATTGAATTAATAGGATATGATTTCATTGTTAAAAATTCATGATGAGATTGCCAGGATGTAGGTTTTAATACTGCGAGAATCATCAGCATGGCGGAGCTGGCGGAGGCGCAGAGGGACGGGATGAAATACAGTCACATAAAAGATGATAAAACATTTCTGACCTTATTTAACTCCCGAACAAGTGCTCTCGAGGGACAATTGAAATAAAAACCAGTGCAGGACTGGGGGGCAATCAAAACCAATCCAGTCAATCAAAATAGAAGTTCACTTTGAAGCGCTACTCTGTGCAAAGACAAGCAGTGAAACATGCATAAAAGATCAGCTTTCGTGATCTCACAGATGTACACGCACGACATTTGTGTACGAGTGCGCACACACACATTTCCAAACACAGGCATTCACACTCATACTGACTCAGATGTAAGGGAGACTTGTACCCCTTCTTCTATCCCTTTAGGAAAGGATTGCAGGCAGCAGTTCCTATTTATCAGACTGCCAGCCATCTGAAATCAAATTTCCCCTGAAGACACCATGAAATTACAGATATTTTCTCTCCCAGTCCACCTCCCTGCCAAAGCCCACAGGATAAATATCACAACTCTAAGCCTTTCAAGCTGCTATAAGCTGGCACGCTGATGACATTTTGACCAGGCCTGTGTTTCTCCCCAAAGCCTCACTCTAAGTCATATACGCACACAAACACACACACACACACACATACTGTATACACACACGCTTACACTGTGTCCAGAGTTTCTCCCTCCTCTGTCTCCCTCTAGCCCCTTTGCTAGTGACAGACTTAGCAGTGCAGTGATCCATGGTACTAGCCGCCTGTTTATCCAGGCTAAGTGCTCTTCGCTGTGCCACTCCACTTTCCTCTGTTGTCTCAGACCTGTTTGATTGATAAATATTGCAGCCAGCAGGCAGAGCCAGCCCCTGACCTTAAGATAATGGAAATAGTTTGGGAAATATAGGACAAAAGGCTAACCACTAAAATCTCCTTGCCAACGTGTTCAGTGTGTTTGAGAGAAAACACGGCAGGTAATGTGGATGGAATTAGGGTAATTTGCTGTTTAGCTTAGCCCATACTGTGTGCATAAGTACCTGGAACTTTAATAAGGATTTACCGAAGGACAAATGAAAAACCCACTTGAAAAAAAAATCATTTTCGAAGAACTGCAACAAAGAGACAGGTAGTGATGTGCAGTAGACATAAATGATTGTTAATATCAGAGCAGTCAAGACAATTTGACTGAATTAATATGTCATCCTGACAGTCCTCACAGTGCTGCATTCTAATGTGCCAAACTGCTCAACTAAACAAGAAGAGAAAGAACAGAATTACGAATGCATGGGAACAAACAGGCTCCAGTTAATGCATCGCTGATAGGTTTTTTGTGTCATCTGAAGCGATGAATGCAGTTTGAGCACCTCAAGATTTCAGTGACTCATGTACATCATAACAGCAAAGTCTCTCAGACAGTTACTGCCGCTTAGAGATGATGCATCTGGTAATAAGGCTAATAGTCTACAGCCGTGCTATCAACTATGCAGAGCTGTGAGGTGCACTGATGCTTTGAACTTAATTTTTTAAATTAACATGATAACGTGCAGAAAATGAAATTCGCCAAACATGCCGCTAAGCAGGTAAAATGTGATTAAATACACAGTTGGGATTTATACACACACACACACACACACACACACACACAGGGATGGGTTTTACAAAATAAAACAGTAAAAGACTCAACTAAAAATGGGAATATCTAACATCCAAACTACACCCCTATATTCTGAAAGAAACACTAGAGATAAAAGTGTCTTTTCTTTCGAGAGTAAGTCAAAAAAGGACATATCTGTGAGTTCTTTAAAATCCTCAAACCACTAAGGATCACTCAGATATGGCAGAAAGATGAAACCTCTGCTCTCTATACGTTCCTGGCTCAAAAGATCGAGGAGACGTGAGAAAATAGTGAAAGTACAACATTTGATATGAGCCATACTAAAAGCCTCTCAGTGCACCCTGTACACTTTGTGTGTAAGACAATCTGAAAGAAACGAAGCAAAATCTAAGTTGTGGGAGCCTAAAGTGCCACAGCAGGAAGCTGCAGTTACACTCTGAGTGATGGAAAGAGTTCAGATGATTCCCAACTGTCCAGACTACCAGAAACCTCCACTCTGCCAGCTGAAGAACAGAGAACGGTGGTGCAAACAGCAAATGACATTATAAGAGATTTGTAGCATTTTTTAGCATAGTAGGACATGGTCTCAAGTGTTTTTGCTGCTACGCATGCTGCCATATATCTGTAACACATATAACACATGTATTGATGGACTTAACTGACCAAAATATTAGGAGAAAGCAGAAGAAAGTGCTTAAGGTTGAACATTGCGTTCTTGCCATTGTTACAACTCCAGGCTAAACGGAAGAAGTGGAATGCAGTTATTTATACAGACTTATTAAAAGACAACACAAGAAATTATAAGTAGCCCCAAATTGAACGGATACAACTTCTGCCAAACCTCACAAATTTACAAGTGGGGTTTGGTGTTTTGCATAATGCATAATGTCCACTGTGCCTTAAGCTCTCAGTAAAACATTACTTTTTGCAATTCAATTTATTGTTAAGGAACTTTTCATTATTAGAAAAGTTACATGTTTTTACATTGCGAGCATATGAAAGGAAAGATCAGATTAAGACACAGTGGCCATTTTTTTAAACACCATCTCCTATTGCTAACACAAAAAGTCTTGAAAATTGAGTTTTGAGTATTGCGTTTGGGTGTATTGAGGCTGCTGTCAGTGCAAATATTAGACTAGCATCTGTTTCTGCATCTTCTCCAACCTTTGCGTCCCAAGGAATGACTCCCATCCCTGACGTATGTAAGTATCCTACATGGCTGCACCGTGAAATATGTGATGTATGAAAGTGATTTCTAAAGTCCAAATAAGGAAAAAAAGACAACAGAGATGGATGCCTGTGAGCTTGTTCAGGCACACACAGACACAAGCTGCTGCTCTTAAATGACACACTCTACTCACTGATCTCGCCCTTTGCAACATGGTGATATAATCTGTTCTCAGCTCCTTCCTTTGGTCTGCCTTACGGTACCTGCTGCTGCCATGCTCCACCTGTAGGATCTGTGTCCTGAGGGAGAAGTTATGATCATCGCCCCATGGATGCATGCTGTTCTGAAACCAGTTATCCTTATTAGTAATAAAGATGCTGTAAAAAATGTGTTTTTTCAAGATTGTTTGAACTTCTTTTTGTATGAGTGTCAATTATTGATAATATAACAGTATTCTATGTTAATCAGGAGCAAGATATATATAAAAGTCTAATTATACCATTTAGTCAGTGGTTTCCTTGGGTAGGGTTGCATAAATTTAAATCTAAAGTGCATCTCTACTTGAGCAACATTCAAAACAGCCACACTATTAAAAATGCATCAGTGTTCGTCTGCATGTGAATTTCACCCGCTGTTGTTCTTCTCCCTGAGTCATCAAAATAACCACTGAAATAAATTCAGCAAGTGAAGGTAGAAAGGTGAACCTGTTCTATCACATTTCCCCCAGGAGAGATCGGTCTGAATTCCAGTTATATAGGACACATTTGATCTGCAATCTCATCCCATATTCTGTTATAATATCTCCGAGACACACACCAAGCTTCATCTCAGTAACTGGTTCTTCTTCTTTCCAGTCTCTTGTCCATTTATTTCACCGTTTCCTTTCTTCCAGCTGAGCCCGCAGGGGCAGTGACCTCATCTAAACCCAAACTCTGTGACCGCTGGGCTTCCTGTGTGTCTGAGAGGAGATGAGAGTGCCAGACACCTCTCTTATTAAACCTCTGTGTGGCTATCAAGCCGGGTGAGGAGGGGGAACACAAGGCAGAGGCAGAGACGGGAGCAGGGGGGGCCTGGACAAAACTGAGTCTCTTTTGTCATCTCCAACATTACACTCTAATTGGCTCCCATAGGTCTCGAGCCTGCTGAAAAGAATGTGCACACACATAAACACACATGCACATGCACACACATTTTTAGCAATGTTTTAAGAAATGATGCTCAAATCTAAAAAAAAAAACAAAAAAAGTTATGTGATTAATGAGAGTTTTTAACTTTCTAATGCATTTGTCAAGAGTGCAAGAGTGAGTTTCCAAGTGTGTTGAATATTAATATCAGAAACTTAATTTTCCATAAAAAAAACTACCATCATCATCAAGAACAATTGCTTTGCCTGTTGGTTGGCTACATTCATGTCTATCTTTCTGACAGGCTGTCCTGTACATTATAGGCCTCCTGCAAGGAATTTTAACAAGCAATCTACTTAAAGTTGTGAAATTACAAAATGTGGCTATGTGTGTCACGACCTCTTTTAAAAAAAAGTAAATGCTTTTATGCGAGAGGGCCTGACCAAAAATAAGAAGCTGTTCTTGAAGATACCCTGTGGAGTTTTTTAGCCATTAGTTGTGGGTATGAAGCAATGCTTTGATGAGCGGTTTCTCTGTTGTTGTATGGTATATTTTGTACTAATTAAAGAAAGTGCATATGGAGAAGGTACAACATTTTTTTTCTGAGCAATTATTATTTCATTTTTTATCATCTTTTTAATTTTTTTACTATTCTGTTATCCAAAATCATCTTCATCACTAAATTAGGGTTTTATATAGCTACGAACATTACCACATCCCAGATTATGGGTAAAAACATTGTGTTGTGGCTGACAGATGCAGAAAAGGCAGGTTTGAGAAACGAGATCCAGGGTTAGTATCCAGACATCTAACCCTGACCCATCCTCGCATCATACCAGCTGTTGTAAATGTGTTGTAGTCTACATAAATAAGATGGGGCTGTTCTTGTTATCACACAGATGATAAGAAACTGAATGTAAATATAACTGGTTGCATTATAACAACACTTTACCCTTTAGGATCTTTCACTGAGGCAGATCTGATAAAACATTTTTGCCATAACTTGCTCCTAACTGAAATTATATTTTTTTATATATTTATCTCAATCCTAAACATCACGAGATGATCAACGTTTTTCAGAAATGTGTTCTAAAACATTACTCACCTGTCCATATGTACGCTGAAGAGCACTGTAAGTGCTGTTTGTGTCCAATGACATATCTGATTCTAATGTTTGATTACAGTGCAAGAGATGGGATGTCAGATGTTCAGATGCTGTAAGTGTAACTTTAGATGATATCCTCCTGATTCTGCTGACTGAGGCTAAATTTTAATATGCATGTTTGTTCATCAACAAGGCTGGTTTTTGTCCCCATCGTGTTCACAGGAAAGACTTTTGGATGAAATCCCTTCACGACCAGTATGGCGAGCAGTCATTTCAGCCATAACAAAAACTGTTATGTAAATGTACATATGGACTTGTGAGTATTGTTTGTAGACAGATATGAAATGTGAAACCTATCCTCACTAACGACTGATTTGGTTAATAAATATAAGTTACCTTCAGTACACTGTGTATTGATGTTTAAGTTTGTGTTTACAATACATGATCGTTAAAAAATATGCAACTTTTTAGACAGATCCATCACAGTCCATAAGTGATGGAGATGTTAACTGTACATCCTCACTGTCAGCACTTCTCCAAGGATCCAGCAAATGCACTAAGCTTGGACTGGTGCCAAACTCTGGAGATGTCATGGCTAATCACTGGGGTTATACCGGTGTACCACTTACATTGCACTACTTTCCATAGCAACTAAGTAACTTGAATTACGTGGATCCACAGATTTAAACATCAGAACATGAATGGAGAGACACCTGCAGTCGTGACCATATGTCTTTTGTTTTCTCTGCTCTCCTCGACTTTCCTTGTTCAATCATGTTCTTTGTGACTTTCTTTGTTCCATCAATATGACACTTATCCCTGAAAAATGAATAAAGTGGCATCATTTAGGGACCTTGCAAATTATACTCCATTTCTGCTCACCGTCGACTGAGTCTCGCAGGTTTTATATGACCAGCCTCGACAGCTAAATCATCCTCCCTCGAACACAGCCTGCCATCAACCGTATCCTGATGGCACATTCACAGACTATAGATTAATTCACTTTCTCATATAACAATGTTTAATTACACAGCCTTCAGAGCAGCACCATCACAGGCGGAGATTTATGTGTGTTTGTCTGCAGATATGAAGTCTATATAACAGTACGCTGTCATATTCATCATCCCAATAGATGAAACTGGGTTTAATTCCTCCCTCTGTTGGGATGTAATTACAGAGGTTTACTGAGATGGAGAAGAATTCTGACAGAAGTACACACACTCGCACTTGGAAATTCACAAAATACACACACATACACACATCAGAAATTCACACAGACGTGAATTTTGCTCTGTCGAACTGTGTTCATGCACCTTTTTCTTGCAGAATGTGTGCCCAAATTAAGTCCCCTCCTCTCTTACGCATTCACATCGGAATACATTTCGTAATTGTGATTCAGGAAACATAGATTTGTATCAGGCTAATCCTATTTACATCACTGCAAGTCTTTATTTTTTACTATTTTGAGCACAAGTATCAGATTAGAGCAAATAAACAGCTAATATAGATGGAAATTGCTCTGAAAGTCTCTTACAAGCACTTTTGGAAGAAATGATTATTCCAGTTATTATTTCTCCTGCTGATGCCAATCTTTAATGGCCATCTGAACCCTTAGTGGTGTTCTTCTCCGGCTCTGGCCTCTTCCTCAGGCTTGGCTAATTGGTCTAAGTGTAGCCATTGATTGTAGATGAGAGGCCGGTGTTTATATCTAGACACAAAGGAGAAGCTGGCACACTGTAATTGGTCAGGCCAAAAGAGGATGGAGAGCAGAGACTGAGAGCTGCTGGAGAGGGAAGAGGATGTCTGTGTGTGTATGTGTGTGAGAGAGAGAGAGAGAGTGTGTGTGTGAATGGGTCAGCTAGGAGGTGAGTGATAGTCATGCTGTACTTCTGACGTATTGTCAAGTGAGTAGCTTCACCTCCACACACACACACACACATTCCGGCACCACCACCGAGCTGTCACAGCTATCAGTTACATTTTTATGCCTATCAATCACTGGCTCTCCCCATGCCAATCACTCCACACCTCTCTTCAGTTGTCTGTCAATCCGTCACTATTTTTTTCCCTATTATATTCCAATGGTCTCTCCTCCCTTGTAAATCCCACGGTGGGTCACTGTCTGTCCCCATAATGCCCAATCCAGGTCCTCTTTACAAAGACATGAGCAAACAAACACTTCGGAGCCTATTTGAAATAGTTTGCCCATGTTTCAACAAGAGCCTGTCATCAGGTTGTTAAAATTGCATGAGCCAAAGGGTTTAAGCTGAAAACTGTGTGAATAAAATGATGATCTATATTCAGTAGGTCTCTAAAGTACAGGCCATTTTGTTCAACTGTGTTACAGACTTGAATAAGAGGAATTTCTGAGATAAATGCATTTAATGTGACCATAATGCCTCTTTGCTGCTTTAACTGGAGCTCTAGATAGATGTGAAGTGACAAGCCCAGGTATACTCCACATTCCACACCCCGATATGATGATTCAAATTTTATACATGTCTCTAATATTTTATTATTCTTTTTAACAATGCAGCTTAAGTCACTTTTTTTGTGGGAGAAAATTTACTTTTACTGGATTACGGATTTTCAGGACTCTGACCACAATGGTTAGTGGTCGTTTGACTTTGATGATAGAGGTAGTTAACCATCCAACACTGAGAGCTGATAAACAGCTCAACACAACAAATCAAGAGCTGCACAATAGAAACTTGCTAAAACATAAATTATGCCAAGATTATGCTACATTAGGTGAATCATGAATATATGAACTACCTCAAAAAATATCAAAAGTACAAAGCTAAAGGGAACTAACTATATTTCACAAATGACATCCATGCTGATATGTATCATTTCTCTCGACTGTCAACTATCCAAAACCAGGATGTAATAAAAAAGAAAAACCTCCAAGTGGGCCACCGATATGTTGAGTAAGAAAGGGAAGGGGTTTTTGTCTACTTGGAATTCGACCATGCTGCCTCATTGAACTTTAACGTCATGCTAATCCTGAAATGATGAATGCTGGCTTCTCTGCTGCCACCAATATGTGGCCCACATCAACAAGTCGATTAGTCTAGAGTGGATGGCCATGAGGCAACAGGTGGGTGCTTATGTATATGGCACCAGAGACAGAAGACAAGACCTCCTCATCCATGCTGAGCTAATCGGAGTCGTTGTCCAATTTTGGAGAGTCGTGCATCAAGGGCTCAGGGGGCCACACTCAAGAGAGTCATTACATCCATGGGTGCTCATGAAGTTCCATGTGAGGGGGAGTGTGAAAGTAGTCTGACCACTGTTGAGGCTAAGCAGTTGTTGTACTCCAGTGGGCTCCAGATGCTTGCTAGTACCCACTTCATAGCAACCAAATACTAAGCAGGGAAAAGCTGGCGCAGTTTCTTAAAATATCTACATTGACATCCACTTTTTCTATTAAGACTTGATGAGAAATAGGGTGATCGTTTAACTTTAATACGAGCAGGCACCATAGGGTGGAGCAGGCTCCCTCTGATTGTCTGAAAATATATATGCAAAATTTCAGTGCACTCATTTTCAAAGATAAATAGCTGCGCCTGTGGAGCCCCGTTAGAGGGTGAAGCCTGTGTGAATGGAACTCTTCATCCGCTTATTAGTTGTGATTGCTGCCAAAAGTGATTGGCTTGTATACATGTGTTAAAGTGGGCACATACACACACATAAGCACAGGGAGCTGGAAAGAGCCAATGTTGGCTGACGGTGGTGCTTGCTCCTTTGTGAACAGTTAAGTCTGACGAATGTGAGAAAGAGAAGGATTTCATTTATTTCCTGCTATGGAGTTTTGAGGGCTAATGTGTACTAGCGTGTGTGAGTTTGTGCTCATGTTTGGGTGTGTTTGAGTGGATGTTTTGGTGAGTGATGGAGAGCTGAAAAGCTGAAGTCATTCATGAACTTCCTAGTAAGTTAGAGTCAGCATTACAAAAGGTTGAAGGATCTTAGAAAGGACACAGTTAGATTGTTTTTAAAGCATAATGTCCCTCCACAGATGCTCCAAATGAATGTTAGCATTAGCGCTGATTGTAATTGTGGTTTCATCAGGCATGAGGGACACTAGAGATAATACTTGAGAGTGCTTAGCCGACATAAAAGCAAAGATACAGTAATGTAGAAAGTATTAGCGGCAACTACCATCAACGTCTAAACTGAGTAGGTCATTTATTACCCCAGTGATGGTATGAGGTCTCTTTGTATAATGAAGCCCCTGTAAAGAGGTGATGATTCGTTGAAAAGTTTTACCCATATCTCCTAATGCTTCACCAGCATCAACATGTGAACAGTAAAGCATATAAAGCACCTTTATACCAGTTCAGTCCATCAGCTTCAGAAATGTAAAAGTTTTCTCATTTTTTCCTCATGATCTGCAGTTGGCTGAAACCTGCCCTTTGAGTTCCAGATTTACCCCATAACAGCTGGTACAGTATACTTGACCCAGAACATTGCTTCCTCCCATTTGACACTGAAGAAAGAAAAGCCTCTCGTGCCAAGATACAGTATGTGTCACCGGAAGATGACTCTGACAAAAATGTAGGCTAAATTCTAAATAAAGCGTGTGCTAATGCTCTAAATTAAAAAAGGAAAAAATAGAGAACAACAAAAAAAAAGCAGTCATTTGATTTCATGGTGCTGATTTAAATGTCAACATTTGCCTTAATTGGGTTATGATTGCATTTCAAATAACAAAATTTGATGTGTTATTGAATTTCGGATCCAGTCTATGCCTGCTCCGTTTTCTTTGCATTACTTTTAGAGAGAGTTTGGAGAGACTTCCTTTTTTCAGAGGAGAAATAGAAACTTGGAGAGCTGACAGGGTGCGTTGACGTTGCCTCTCTGTGCCTGGTGAAGAGAGGCAAAGAGGCACTAACTGCAAATGTCGCAGCTCTCTCACGAGAGTCATTTAATTGATTTGTATTGGAAGGCACCTTTGTAATGTCTGTAAAAGGGCAAGAAGAAGTGTGACGAGCGTGTGTGTTTGTGTGTGCATGCGTGTGTTGGAACAGCATGAACTTGACAGAACTTGAACTTGATCTAGAAGACATAGAAACAGCTCTGCCAAACGCAAAGTGCCGCTGAGTCAAATAGAAATGTTATTAGTCTGGGTTTAAACCACATTATTGGACAAATTCAATTTTTTAACATAAAACATCACCAAAGTTATACAATTCATCCCGAGGGGGATATGAATGTCTGTTTTAAATTTCATAGAAATCCATGGTAATGGTTGTGGAGTCATTTTACTCAAAATCTCATTAAGTTGTGATTTAAACTTTTTCCATCTGATTTTTTTTTACTTTCCTCTCTCCTTTTCAACTCTTGTGTTTTGTTGACCTCTGGTTCTGTCATCGTCAGGGTGTCAGAGACCCAAGTAACACATTGAAAAATAATAATCATATAATAATATGCATTATTAAATATATCCGTCTTGTTTTCCAAAATATCATTTAAAGATGAACACATGTGCATTGTGTAATTTTACTTAGTGTCAACACTTATTGGGGTACATTTGACACAAAAGGCATCAAGCTTATTGTGACACAAAGTCTTCTGGGCAAACAGTTGTAAAACATACATTTATGCATTAATTTATACAGAAATTCAAGTCTTTTTTTAATGGATTAATTTTTTTAATGGATTTGTACCATTGCAGTGTGCCATTCCCAGACTTAAGACATATGAAAATCCATTGTATTTAACCATGTTTTACAGCCGTGCTCTTTAAACCCCAAGCAGAGGTAGATTTTTGAGCTGGGCTGTTTTCTGCAGCTCACCTCTGAAACATGTCATCAATTCACTATCATGTTTATAAGCAACTCTAATAGAATTAGGAATAACCATGAATAATCAAAATAATAAAACAATGTTAAGTGTGTTTTTGAGCTGTGTGTGACTGACTGAAAGGTATCTGACTGAAAACTGTAAGAAACAAACAGAAACTCAACACAATATATTGGCATTTTTGCAATAACTGTACATTAATAGGCCCAATTTCTGGACTAGTAGCCATATTTTAAATGTTCTTTGGCATGGGGGAAAACTGGAGCACCTGATGTAAACACATACAATTACACAAAGAAAAATGACTCTTCATTTGACACTCCACTCCAAAGCATCAGGAGCAACAATCAAACCTTCATAAATGGGATATTTGATTTTAGAACTCTGAGGCCCTGATTTCACAGAAAGGGTAGTTTGAACTACACTTAGTGCGATGGTCACAGCTGATCTTCAACAAGGATTAAGAGCAGCTATGTATTTGAAAGGCCCTTGAGAGGTAGAGTTGCTCATTTAATGCATCTTGTTGTCTGTCATCTTGTCCATCTCCCCCTGCATTTGCGACACACTTGCCCTCCAGAGCTTTTTTTCCCATTTTTTTTCCAGCTCCTGCAGCTCTTTACAGATGGCATCATTGTGCCGGCTTATGGCATTTTTCTCCACTTCATGGAGACATAAATAATGGCCCATGCTTTTTTTTTTTTTTTACCTTTGAGTGCGTTGCAGAGATTTTCAACCTTGAGTTTCAGATCACTGGTTTCTCGACTCAAGGCTTCATTCTCTTTAGTTATCACATTATTCCTCCAGTGCTTGTTCGTCTGGCAATTTCTTTTCTGGCTGTTGTAGTTCTTTTTGCAGAGTGTTGTTTTGGTCATTTACTATTTTTTTTTTCTCTGCCATCAGTGACTCATAATTTGCCTTGATGACACTCAGACTTTTGCCTTAATATCCTCTGTCACTCTGTGGTTTTCCTACCTCAAGGTGTTTGTTTGTGCCATCAACTCATCATACTTGTAGCGCAAGTCTTCTTTCTTTTGAAGCTCTTTTAAGACCTCAGACTGTGTTTTGTTCAGGATGCCACTTTGTGCCAGCAAGATTTTCTCCTCAGCCTCCACTTCTTCATATTTGTGCTTAAAGCTTCTCTAATCTAGAGTGTCTGCTGACCTCCTCAATTTGTTTTATCAAATTGTCATTTACTGTCTATGTGTCCTTACTTTTCTCCACAGTGGTCATCCCAGATCCTTAAATTGTCATGGTTTTTCTGAGAACCCTAGAGTTTCTGCTGCATGGTGTCATTTTGACAGTTAACAGCCTTTTTTGAACAATTTCATCGTGTCAGAGGTTTATTTTGAAAGCTTTTTCATTCTGTATCTATTTGTTGATCTCCTAAATCTCATGTCATAAAGTGTCGTTTCACTGGCTAATGAGATTTGTGACATTTAGACAACCCACCTTGAGCTGCTGGATTTCCCCATGCTTGGTGTTGTCATACTATCTAGCCAAAGATCTATGATATTTGTCTTTGAAATCAAAACCTGTTTATGTATGAAATATCTGCACATGCAGAAAGTCAGTACTACATGTAATCAGTAGGATCCCTGGCAATGGAACAGTGGAAGTACAAAGAACTTCTCCTTTCCTGCTGCTCTCTATATATTGTTTAACCTCTAGACATGAAGCACAGTGCACATAGCTCACTACATATTGCAACTTCAGTATACTGTTTGAATTTTTAAAGAATTTTAAGTTTTTTTTTCCCCCATGCTAGTTGAATGAATTAAACTTATTATTATTAATATTTTTTCTTATTTTGACTTTGTGACATATAAAATCCCATCTGTTGTGGACCTTGTTGTGCTGACCGTCTCCTGTGTAAATGGTAAAAATGAACTTCTTAAGTATTCTATCATTTTGCTCTCTCACAGGCACTTTATTGGACTTCAAGTTCACATCATGTAATTGCTCTCAGCTGTTTGGATGCACTCATTTGATACTGTTTTCATTTTCATGTTGGTTTTTACATCCTGAATCCATCCAGACTTTTTTCTTTTTCTTACAGTTTACAGAAATGTGCATATATCAAATACAAATTCAGTGAATTGTTTATTTTTTTGTTTTGATTTTTTGGTTGTTGTTTTTTTTAGTTGGTTGGTGCATCCATTGTGACCATTAGTACATGGAAAAGAAAATTCCATAAGTAATGACTCCATGGAGATACCCTAAGAGGCCAGCTGCCTCATCAAAAACTTGTTTTGTCTAACTGATCTGCTAATTGCTCAATGCTCTAAGAGTGTGATTCAAGCTGTGGGTAAAAGAGGTTGTGTGTTTGATCTCAAAGAGCCCACAAGCTTTTTCTACTGAATTATTTTTCTTTCACATATTCAGACAATTAGCACAACCATTATTAAGAAGGTTTACATATAAATACATAAAGAGACAATAAAGCATGAAAAAAAAAAAACACAGATAAGAAGTTATGTTCTTCTCTTGCTTTTGGATTCCACAGTGTAATTCAGTTTAATGGAAAACAAAGAGATGCTGGCATGTTGGAATTAAACCGACTGTCTTAAGTCTTAAATGACTGAGACTCTTCACAGCCACATACATGTGTGTGCTATTCAATAAATTAACCCGAGCAAAAGAATGAGAGAAAAACAAACACATTCTACAATGAAACTTTCTTCTCTTAGGTAGTAAATGGTAGTTAAACACAAAGGGCCCTATCGTACACCCGGCGCAAATGTGGTGTGCCAGCGGCACTTTGGGCGGGGAAGAGCAGGATACCTCTGCTGCTCCTGGAACAAGGCGGCAAAGGTTGACCTGGAAACTCCCCTGAAT
>JAQNCA010000006.1:11886750-11908371 GCA_029783725.1 Acanthurus tractus
CTCTTGGATTAGAGGCGAAACGTCTTCACAGACTTATAACTGAGTCCAGTTGACTTCGATTTATTTTCCTAGAATAATCTGATGATGATGTTTGATTTTAAATAAATAAATGAACAAAAATTCAGTTATTACAGTTGATCCTGAGGGAATGTCTGCGCCAGATTCAACAGAAATCCATACAAGACTTGTCAACACATTATACAAACCTTGTAATCAAGAAAAGCATGTGATCACCAAAGTTGTTAGGATTCATTATTTGTAGACCATGAATGTCTGCACAAAATCTTCCAACAATCTATTCAATATTTGTTGAGACAGTCTGGACCGCAGAGGCAGACTGACGAAGCAACCAACCAACATTGCCATCCCTAGAGCTTTGTTTGTTAGACTGGCTAGAAAACTATGCTTCTGGTACCTTCAAGGATTAAATCATATATGCCGCTGCACTTTTATACTCTCTACAAAAGAGGCTACTTGGAGTGTGAAGAGGCAGATCAGCTGGGTTTAATGGTGAGCACTCTCCAAAAGAACAGGATAAGCAAGTAAAGTTTGTTGGATTGCAATGCAAAACAACAGCATGACGAGTACATTGAAAATCGTATCCTGTATGATGTAAAACAGTTAAGTTTTCAATCAATTGACCAATCACATTTATTGACCATGTCTACTGCGGCAAAAGATTAGGACGGAGAGATTCTGACCAACGCATAGAGACAATAAACAGAGTGCTTGACCAGCCAGAGGAGGAGATTGTAGAGTTGGCTGTTGACTCACAGAGGCAGTTTACTGTTGACCTTTCCACAGCATTGGATGAGAAGTTGTGTAACACTGAATGAATACTGAGCAGCAGAGCTTTATGAAACATTCATTTTCTCATAAGTGCACTGAATGTTAAGTTATAAATATCAATTTATGTTTAATTTATTATTATTACTACTTTTGATTACTTATTTTCTGCAGCAGATGGACCATAATGCACTGGACTTACAGGTCCGTGTTCCAAATCACCTGCATGCAGCTTGAGGATTTTTTTGTTTATCCTGTTCAGATTTAATTTGAATTTTTGCAAACAACTTCCTGCGGTGATAATTCCGGATCTGTTTTAACGCTGCAAATGAAATTCCATTCCTCTCATTGTGTTGAGGTGCCTCAGAAAGTGCAGAAAGCATGAAACCAAAGTGCCTGAGCTGTAGACTAGATTTCAGTGGCGTACTGCCTCTTGCTCGAATTCTGTGTAATCCTAGAATCTCAATACTGTATGTCAACTGGGCAGTTGTCTTGGCACTTGTGGCCTTTCAATTTCACCTACGGCCGCATAGTCTGCCGTGCACGACAAATTAAAGTACTTTTTCTTGGGAGCGGCTGAGATAAAGAACCTTGGGACAGCCACCCCGTATCCCAGTTCAGACAGAAGATGACAGACCAAAGGTCACCAAGATGAAAATAGGTTTCATTGCACATTCAAAGCATGCACAGTGAGTGCTTGGAGCAGTGGCTTTGTGATTTTCCAACTGGCTTTTTCTTAGTGAGTATGCAGGAAAGTGAGTGCTGAAGCTACAGTATATTGTTGAATATGGCGCATAAAAGATTTCCACTTGAAATGAATGTGCTCATAATACAAGCTGAACATCCCAAAGATGATGAGATGTCCTCCCATAGCAGCTGCTGCCTGCTCAGCAGGTGAAACAGGTAAGCCTGTCAACTCAATTTTTCATTGAAATCAGTGCTCTTCACTGAAAAACACAAATGTGAACATGCTCTCATGTTTCTCATTTTCTTCTTTTTCTCATTTCTGCTTCAAACATGTCACCTTTTTTTTCCACTCAGATGCTTTCAAAGCCTTGCGATTTTTATTGCCTGTCTTGCTGCATGAATAATATCCCATTAAATCTGCATTGACAGTTGAACTGAATCATGCCCTGGCTTTAAGGAAGCCATTGACAGGGAAGAAAGCTAAGTCCTTACAATTTTCTGGCGCCAGATGGGGGCTGATGGAGTGTGAAGCACTTAAGAAGCTAAACATGGTGCCCTTTTACCTTTTACAGTAATTCAAAGTGGTCTGTTTGAGAGCCTTTCACACATACTCACTCAGTCTTTCATTGGTTGCAGGATATCTATGAAAAAAGACAGACTGTATGCAGAAATGGAAAGTGTTGATATTCAACGATCTGTCTTCAGCTAGAAGTCAGTTAATAAGGCTAACTCAGCCGCATTATGAGGATAAATCACAGATTCACTGATCTGTATAAAATGTCCTTTTTTAACATGTCGCATGCCAGATCCCAGCCTGGACTTGATGGGTCAAATAACGACTTTCACAAAGATGATCTGGGTTTGAATGCTGTGAGAAAACAGTAGGAAAGGGGGTTTGTTTTAACACTGTATTTAATTCAACCCAATTCTAAAACAAGTTAGGGTTTAAAAAGTTTATGTTTTACTCCAAACATGACCTGAGATATAATATTTTCTTCTTACTACCAGGGCAATACAGACAAGTCTGTTACACCTTAGCATGATACCTGGTGCATGTGTGCTCAGCTTGTTGACATATAAAACTTATCAGGTAATGCAGTTAACAGGTGTTTTTTTTCCATCTCTGACATTAGCCATTTCCTTCCTTGTACCCTCTCCAATCAATTACCAAAGTATAAACCTGAAACTAACTAAAAACCTCAGCCTGGCTAAACATCCACACTTTCCAGAACTGTTATTACTCTTAAGGTCTAAAACTACACTTGAACACACACTTGCAACAAACTGTACAGACTTAGCACACATTCTAGTCTATATTTTAGTGTGCTTTGTTGTTGTTGGTTGAGTCAGGGAGGGAATGTTTCTTAGCATTTGTGTGTGTGCGTGCGTGTGTGTGTGTGTGTGTGTGTGTACAGTCAGATGAAAAGGAGTGAGGGATAGCTGGAGATGCTCCCACTCAATCACAGCAGGAGGTCTGTAGATTCATCTCCACCTTAATAAGGAGGAGAGCTCAGAGACCAGCTCTTTGTGCTCAATTTGTAGGTTTGTGAAGCGTTTAAGTTGTGTGTGTAAGCGTTTGTGTGTGTGTCATAAGAATATATGTCTACTTTTGCTTTCAAAGACAGGTGCGTCTGCTTTGAGAGCCACAAAGGGCAGCGTTCGATGCCAACATACAAGTTAGCGAGGGCCATCCCTGAACGATTGATTGGATTAGTAAAAATAATTAGTTGCCAGAGTATTCCATGGTCCTTTTAACAGATGCAAACTATAAGACACTGATAAAAGCTACAGATATAGTAAAGTTTACAACCAGCCTTGTTAGATTCCGGCAGCCTCCGGCACACCGCTCATAAAACCTGGGAAAACACTAGCATCCATACGTCTCTCTGACAGCACCAAATTGGCTCATTGCAATATTTTGTTTAAGCAGTGGCCTGTTTACTAAATGTCATTTTCCTTGTTTATAAGAATTGATTATAATAATAATCCAATAATGGGGCCTGCAAGTGTAAAGCTTATTTATAGACTGCAAAAACAATTCTTATATATTTATATTGTGCGTTCAAATGTGTCTGTTTTTGTTTGTAGTTTCATTCCATAATTTAACAATAACACACAATAAAGCACTTACACAGCAGGTATACATTTAAAGAGTAGATTATGGAGTGCCTAGATGCATAATTTTGCATGCTCATGAAGAGAAAATTGTGTGACATTTGGTGGCTCAAGTACCTCTTGTTTGGAGTAGGTGTGATTGTGGGTGGGTGTTGGCTGAGATTTTGTTGTACATTAGTCTCTGTTTTGATGCAATTGCAAGTTGAGGATCTGATGTTTTAAGTGTAATAATTTCCAAAAAGAAAATATTAAAAGTTGTTATGTTTTCCTCAGTGATGGGCGATAACTCTTAGTGTGACCAGCCAGGGCACATAAGGACAGTGTGAAAGAGGCCGTTGTTCAAAGACAAATGAAGTTAAATGTGTTTAACGCAGTTGTTGTGAAAACCTGTGTTGCTGCCTGTTTTCATTATATATCCCATTTTTGCCTACTGTGATTAAAAGCTCCTGCTCATTTAATTGATTTGGAATTAAACAAATGAACTTAGCTGCAAACAAAAAGTTAAAGCCTGCAAATCAAACAGCGTGAAACAACAACAGAAATGCAAGCCTGCCAGGTGGAGTTAGGAAGGAGCTGAAAGTGATGATTTCAGACTGATTTTGCAGCTCTGAGACTTTGTTCATATAATCTTATGTGGCCTTGCTCCCTCTCTGTCTCTCTTTTTGTGCCTTCCCTCTTCATCTCGTCGTAGTACTGTCTGATATGCCTCCAAATATAAGTAGTTATAGTGTAAATTACTGATGTGACCTCTTTAGTAACACTGATTCACCCCCATAATGACTGTATTTAACCGGCAACTGCCAAGAGAAAATGAAAACACTGTTTGTTAAAGAGGCCAGATATAAATGAAACTTAAATCACCCAAATCTAAAGCAAAGAAGGTGGTATCGAGAAGTTCGTATATCCATGCAAAATGTGATTTGAGAGAACCTCACTTGAACGAACCCATCCTGCCAGAAAAAATTGTAGGTTTCTCTTTCTTTTTTATCTAAAGAGAAATACTTTTCTTCTATGGGCAGGTATTTGATTGAAGTAAATGAAGGATAATGTGGCTTGTAATTGGGGTTAGACAAAGGATTTGACATAAATGGTCTTGTCACAGCCCTAATATCTTCATGTCACGGCTGATTATTAATAGGTGGTGGTGATTTAGGCCAGGCCAAATACCACCAGATTCTATTTCACTGCATTGATACAGATGATATGATAATATCCCTGTCTGCTCTTGTGGCAGAAAATTAGGTTTTGTGCTGCATTTATAGACCTATGGGCATATTGGGATTTTTTTCTAATCAAATTTTGATTGTTAAGATATGTGCAGGTGCTGTGAAATGTTTTTGTTATGTAATTCTCGCTTCTGTAATGAACGTCGGCCCTGAGAGCCCTATGCACCGCAACTTATGAAAATACATGCAAATAGACACAACAAAAGCAAATGAGGGAAAAGTCTCCACAGATTTTGAACAATATATTAGCAGCATCCGGAAAAAAGGAAAAAGAAAATAGTACAAAGTCAGAAAACCCGACAAATAAAGATGTTTCCAGGGAATACTAAATATGGCAGGCGGGTTCATCATTTTTATTTTCCCCTGGAAACTCCTGCTGTTTTGTAAATCACTTTCGTTCTGTTCTTTGCAGCTTGCACTGGGCACTTAATTTATTTGTTTGTTTTTTTCAGTTTGTTTCTCTGTCTTTTGTTGTATTTTCTTTGAAAACCTTTTTTACAACAACTTTCCTGTATTTTGTTGCATCTTCTGTCTTTTCTTTTTTTTTGTTTTTTTTTTACAAAACCTTCCCGTCTTCTTTTTTTGTTTGTTGTTTAGTTTTTGTAACATATGCCTTTATCTGTTTGCGTTTTTACTTTTTGCTGGAATAGCATGTGCTGTCTCGCTGTATGTGTTTACTTTATGGACATCATCAATATGCTGTTTTTTGCTGTTTACCTCTGCCATAGCATATTAATCAATAAAAGGGTGGAAGGAATTAATTATTGATATTATCTTATTATATTATCTATTATACATTATCTTGAAAAAATATAAATTAAACAAGGTTTACATAATGATTGAATTTCTTTTGTTTGTTTTTGCCTTGAACTGATCATCAGACTGGCTGCTGATTGGCTGTTTTTTCTGCTGGCTCAGGATCAATCTGAACCTCCTCTTTAGAATCACTGTCAGACTGAATTTAAATGTAATCCTCATAATTTGAAGACCCTCATCTCCATCTTCCAAAAGCTCCACCTCTCTGTGTGGGTGGAAGTTTATATGTGTGTGTGGTTGTGTGGGTGTGTATGTGTGTTGGGGGAGATGGTTATTGGAGTGAATTTAGGACATTTGGCAATAATACTGAAACAATGTGCTCAGTCTATGAAATATGCTGCACATATGGACACAAAGAGCACATATCAAAGAAAAACAAGAGCCCAGGTACATGATAGACTTTTTTTGTCTTTCTTATTCCATTTTCACTAGTTTTTTCCTATCATTCCAACACTTTAATCCCCCTTGAATCCACACGACATATACATGTGCAAAGGTTCCATAATATTAAACCACTGAAAATGTTTTCTTTAATATATTCTTATATTCAGAAAATGAGAAAGGGCCACCGAGGCTCAGGTAAAACATTTCCTTGACTACATAATTTTCTTTTTGTAAACATTCACTTCCAAACACTTCCAACAAACCCAAACACCACACAAGGATTATGCTACACTGTACATAATGGGCCTGAAATATGTCCTATCCACAAATAAATGAAATTAATACAATTTTGGTGTCTCTTATTGTATAACTTGATGGCTCATGAGAATCGTATATGGGTGTTTGAGAAAAAGAGATGAACATGGAAGGCAGAGGTAATGAAACCATAAAATCATACAAACATGCATGTTTTATAGGCTTGTTAAGAGTCAGCAGCTCTAACCCTATAGTTACCCTGTAGAAAAAGATAGTGAGAGAGTGTGTGTATATGTGTGTTTGTGTTTTTTAGCTGTGCATTGTCAGCACAAGCCTACTCCATCTGCCATCGGGGAGCTGATGCTATGCTTTTCTCCAACATTACCTCAACGAGGTCCCTCATGAATGTGAAATTTATGTATTTCTAACTTTTTAAGAAAGTTCTCCACAGTCAAACAAGTCACATACTGTACAGCTACTCAAAACTGCATAAACTATTTGAAAATAAAGGGGAGTAAAATATTTATGCCTTTGAGCTCATTTATACCAAATCTTTGATTTTGCTGCCTCACACTTCTTTTTCATCCTGTTACTTTCTTTTTTACTTTACTTTCACCTTAGCACACACACATACACACAAACTAATACTGTATTTCTCACTGTCCCTGCTTGTTTTTCTTTTAAAAATAATCTCTTACTTCAGCATCCCCTTCCGAAAAAAAAATCCTTCATTTGTTGACAGATGTGACAAAAATAACAACCAATTATTAGAGATAAAACGAGTAAAGAAGAGGGATACGTGATCCGTTTCCTCGGCTTATCAAAACCCAGCTGTAGTAACACCTTCTGATTTGCTGTTATTGATGGAGACGTTACAGAGACTATGGCATTTCTGCTCTGATACTGTCGCTCTCCATGTGTCTCATTTGTGGCAGGAATCATGTCCGCTTGGTGTTTGTCTTAACAACCCTGTCAAGGTGTCTAAGAAACATGTCAATCCTTATTCCAAACAGCAGGTAATTTGTAGGCTACACCGTGAACTGAACTGATTGTCAGGTCTCTAAATAGCTTTTGCTGTGGTTGTGGTTATTGTTTAAAAAAAGAAATTATTTAAAATCAGAATATGCCCTTCCTCCTTATTGAAAATGGTTTATCTGCTGGAAGTGCATGGCTGTGTATTGAGTTTGAAGGCTTTCCTCATCTTTGATAAGACTGACTACAAGTTCTGTGCAGATGAATACCAAGCAGAAGGCCAAATAGAGGTAAAACTCCGAGCAGAAGATGGGCTGGTTTCCTCTCTGCTGCTCGGCAGACACACTGCCACAGTGTGGGATGGTGTTGAATGAATCCAGAAGCAGTCACTCCCTAACACTGTGATCACTCTTCCTCCACCTCTACCCTACAGCAGTCTTACATTAAATTCAGCCTCCACCTATTTCCTGAATCCATTATCAGTTTTGCTCTATTCATCTTCCGTGGCTGTGGTGTGAAGCAGTTCCAGATACGAACTCTGGTGGGTGCTCTGAAACCTTAGATCTCCCTGCTTAAAGGTGGGCCCCATCTACCCAATGCCAACTTTTTAATCATTTTGGGCACCTGATGTGAGCTAGTGCACAAATATGTGTATGTGTTTATAATTGGGTGTTTTCTGTCTTATTTTTGTTAATGTGTGTAGCTTATTTACTTCTGCTTTGGGGTATCTCAAGCCATCTGTGGGCAGCATCACACAACACATGTTGCCAGTAAATAAAAGAGGACTGGCTCTGAAGTGCACATGTTGCTGCAATAGGTTATTTTTTTTTCAGATTTCACCATTTGTCTTTTCAGTGTGAAATCTGGCAGCAGCTAAAACATCACACCTCATCCAGAGCTGCTGAAGCCCAGTTTGCTAAAGAAAAATTCAAGTTTCAACTTTAAATGCCTATTTGTTGTTGTTGCTACTTCCCTATAAAGTCAGTTATGTTGTATTTTATAACCTCATTAATTGGTAATAGGTGTAGAATTTAATGTTTTGGTCGATTTACCTTTGACTTTTCTATTATGGAGTATGTTGACCTTTTGTCTCAAGCAAATCGTTAACGTCTGCGTAGATTAATTTCATTTATCCACATGGTAATGCTTCTCTAGAGGATAAAGAAGAAAAAAGAAAAAGAGTTGATATCTAAAAATTAGTACATTATTTATAAAAAAAGACTTTAAGTTGTACAAAATACAGTAAACATCCTTTATGGTGCCTTTACAACAGGCATGCTTCATCTCACTGGCCCTCTTTAGTATTCTCCTCCTCAGTCTGTGTTTTTGATAAGGTACGTTGCCATTCAGAGGTCATGTCTCAGGGGCTTGTTTCAACACACAACTTTAATGGGTTGAGGGGGAAAAAAACAACGTAATGATATTTAGAATATGAATTTGAATAAGATGGAACAAGCCAATTAAAGAAGTGGTGTGTCTCAGTGGGCATGCATAAGTGGCCCTGACTGAATGGAAAATGGAAAAAAAAATGCAAGTTTCTTCTGTTCTATTTCCAGTTAATGCTTAAAATACACGACCATGCGTTGCCTGTTAGTTAGCAGGGAGGCTACAGTGTGGCTGCATAGCAGATTAGGAAATAAAGGTATGTTGTATTCATGAGCTCGCTTGTAAGCCAATGGAAACTAGCCTATTGGCTACAATTGAGTGCATTTACATTTTTTTAAGTATTCACTGATGTACATAGTCCCTCTTAAACAAATAAAAGTAAACTAAAGTGAGTATCTGACAATTATTTAGCTGCTTTTAGCTCCTCAAATCATTGGATTTAGATCTGTGGTGGCACAGTGTGAATGTTTATTGTCTTGAGCATAAAATTTATCTATTATATATAGATTTTTTATAATATACTAACCAATTTGTTTTTCCAATTATATTGTATTTAAATCACTGGTTCAATAATGTTCAATGTTCTTTTTGTTTGTTTTTTTGTTTTTGCTTTTATCATTGCATTTATGCATTTATATATCTTCCCAGTACAGAACGGTTTATGACATACAGAATAAAAGGCTTTGACACCAAGAGTTTGTACCAGGAGCTCTGTGTGTGTTCAGGTTTGGCCAACAATAAAGCACATTGTTTAAAGGAAATGCCTGAGGTGTTAAGTTAATGCTATGAAGCATGCTGTGTTTCATGTTTCAAATCAGTGCAGACTTTTGGATTTAGTGGCATCCAGCTGTGAAGTTACAGTGGCAGGTATCTAAACAGATCTCTGAATTGTGTAGCATGTATGTAATACCACATATTACATATGTATGGTTATAAGTTTTAATATAATAATTTATTTATTTATTTAAATTACATAATTTTTTTTTAAAAAAGAAAGAAATTGCAAATTTTCATTGCTGTGGATTTCTTTTTGCAGGCAAACAACAACATTTCTAACGGGGGAAGCATTTCTCAGTCTTGCTCATTGCTGATGTCTCAGTGTTTTTAGATCCCCATTTGATTCAATTATAAAAATAATGGCCAAATTTGTCAAAGTTTTGTGTTATTACAAGCCAAAATCATCCTTTAAGCCATCATTTAATTTAGCTGCATTACTATTGCATGCAACTGTGATACAGTGCGTGCTGTACCACTATTAAACAGTAGATGTTTACTGTAGTGTACATAGTATATTGTATAACTGAGATAATATGCCTGCCATTATCTCTATTTATATAAAAATAGATGTAACATTGTCTGTACGTGTGTATACATGTGTGTAAGTAAGCATCAGTGAATGTGTGTGAGGTTGGCGGTCAATTGTGTCCCCTGCAGCTGCTCTGACCAGACAAGCTTCCAGCTTATTAGTGCCAAACAAGAGAAGGAGGGAACATGAGATGGGCTTACCAAAGTTAAACCAGGTAAGAGACTGGGGTGAGGGGTGGATGTCGTTTTCATTTCCAGCTGGTATATATTCAGCAGGGAGAGTAAAACAAGGCAGGATTTGGTCTGTAAAATGAAATAAAATAAGGGCATCGGTGGCAAGAAGTAATGTAGGAAAGATGGGATGCAAAGAAGGGTCACTAACCCATTCGAAAAACTACTTCAGGTTGGCCACATTTGCTTATTATTACAATTAACATGCTTGATTTATAAAAGAAGAGCAAGTCCAGGTAGAATGGGAAATTGCACAAGGCCTTAACAGAGAGGAGCGGTTGGTGGTTGAGGAGAGAAATTGAGTGCATAGTGATGGGAAGGATAAACAGGAGGAAATGAATGGATATAGAAGGATGGAAGTTGAGAGAAAAAGAGAGAAAAAGGGAGGTACAGGGTCATCACGGTATTGGCTTCTCTCCTTTTCCTGCCCCTCCTGCTCAACCTCAGGCCCATTAAATATACTATAACCTTTGCTACATCTGTAATGTGGCATCTCAGCTCCCCTTCCACCCTCCCCTGGGATACCAGGATAATCTCTGCTAAGCCTTCATGAGAGAGGGATTTTATCCCTCCACTGACAGATAGAGAGAGACAGAAAAGAGGGAGAGGGGAAAAGAGCTGGCTACTGGAGGATAACGACATAGATAATGAGTTAGCTGTCAAAAGATTTTTTTCTTCCTCTCCTTCCTCTCGTCCCTGTTCCTCGACTAGCCCAGCTGCTATATCATTTGCAAGTTGCTTTGCACAAGCTTAATATCATTTGAAGCAGACTATTCCATATAAAGAATGACAGTAATACTGTATGTGAGTGCCATTTTTAATTTTTTAATTTTTTTACTGGACCAGATGATCATTACATTTGTTTTTTTGTATAGAAAAAGTGTCATTTACATAAATGCTAAAACTTTCTCAGTTTGATAAATGTTTGCATCTCTTTCTAATCAAACTCCCAGAAAGTTCACTGGGTTCTGTTATTATGTGTTCAGAGTGAGACCAAAGTGTTAAACTCACTTATTGCTAATTATGCTGCATTATGTTCAGTTTAGGGTTACAGCACATCTATAAGAAAATATGAAAAGTTTATTGAAGGAAACTGTGTCTTCAGTTGGCATCTAAGACAAGCATTGTTTTGCTTTAGGGAACTGCTCACTTTCTTGTTTACATTTAGACAGGAGGATCAATATTACTGTCATCTCTGTATATAAAATCTAAAGCTTGAGCTGGGTTAACTTAACAGGGGTAAACAGTTAACCTGAACATGTTAAATCTCACTTAACCTTACTGTTCACAAGGAGTTTTAATGCTAGACATAGTTTAGTCTTAGCCATAATAGTATACTGACTTTATCTCTTTATTTAGTACACGGGAAAGTTGTAGTTATCTCCTCATGTAACTCTTGGTAATATAGCAATAAACATCTCCCAAAATTGTCCCTTTAATTTAAATTCTGAAAGAGTGTAGATTTAAACAGATATGCATGCGAGAATATCAAAATAATTTATCAGTTGTAGGTATAAAGAAGAAACACATCAACACAATCTATCACGCAAATCAAGCAGTGGGAATGTTGTAGTTCATTTAAAGTTGATTTTTAGAAACAAGACCCAATTACTTTTTGTTAAAGAAGCAAACTTTTTTGACAAAAACAAACTCTGGAGGCTAGTTAGGAGTATATATAAATATATATATATACATAGCTGTCTTTATTCACGCATGGACAGTTCACAAGCAAGCCATGTCTCAACAAGAAGACTGTTAGGTACAGAGATAACAGTTATGACATGATTTGTAGCAGTGTAACATGAACTTTTTGACCTTAGCTACAGTAATGAGCATCAAGCTCCAAAATATAAGAAATAGCACAGAAGATACTTTTAAAAATGTGATGGTGAGAAATTTATGTTTTTACTGCAAATTCGGCAGCATGTGTACTAATTTGCATGTATGTGTATATGTATGCATTTATTTATGAATGTATGTTAAGGAATGTTACGCAAGTAGTTTATCACTTCATGGATGTTTATTTTTCAGGATTTTTCTCTTTACAATTGGCATTGATATTGTTTTTTTTAATTATTGCATTGTGATAATGAGGATATTTTCATGTAAACATAAATTCCTTAAATATTAAAAGTCATGAGGTGCTCTTATATTAAATGTGCACTATCCCCAGCTGTAACTAATGACATGAAATCACCATAGTATATCTGTTCTCTCATGTTATGCACGGGGCACAGTAAGCTACAATAACTGCATTATGATGCTGTCAATAGCACCCTGTCTTGTATCGAACTTGTGTTACCAATTTCTGACAGGACTATAAATTGGTCAGCTACCTGTATGTCAGCTCACATCATTTTCACTCTTCTTCCTATTTGCTCTGATCAGCACTGCAGTGCTCTGTAATGCACAACGCAATTTAAAGCATGTAGGAAAAATCCAATACCTGTCAGTTTAATTTTGCTGCTGCTTTCTGTCACTCAGCCACTAGTTATAGTATGAAATGCATTACATAGGGGTAAGAGCACACACACCAACCGAGAAAGAACTAACAAAGCCTGTGTGTGAGTATATGATTGTGTGGTGTGTGTGTTTTCTGACTTTTTCACTTATACTTTTTGATTCTAGTAACTTATGAGGGAAGCAAGAAAAATGTCAGGGCAAAAAAGATAAAAAAAAAAGCAAGAAAGAAAAAACAGACAAGACAACTGTGTTTTGCAAGCTGTGCCTTCATTGTGCACAGTTCTTTGAAAAGGGAGACCATAGTCGGGTCAATGTCAGGTCAACGCAGCAGCTGTTTGATGTTGACAAGCTCGACAAAGACATAACTCTTACTACCAGTGAGCCATGTCATGGGTAAGACCCTGCAGACACCTTCCGTGCCAGTAAGACACACATGCTGGGACAAAAGCCCTGCAGCTGCAGCCAAACACAGTGGCCGGAGAAAGTGGGCGATAATACCAGTGGCAGTGGAAGCCAGTATGACAGGTAGGAGTGTATGGAGCTCAATTATGAGGGAGTAGTGAAGGGAGTAACATATATGGGGCACACGCACATACACACACATTTCTCACATCCCCTATCTCCTGCTATATTTGTGGTTGTTATCAGATAAAAGATCAGAAAATGTAACAGAGAGAGGATTTTTATTATTTTAGAATTTTTGCCGCAGGATACATTTCTCAATCAGGGACACCAGTGGGGGAAAGTTGTGTTCCCCAGTGAAAGATCAGTTGCATCACTGCTTATGGATTACAGATTACAGAAGTGACATTTACCTCTTTCTTCTTTTTTTTTTTTTTACTTTGCTTGCCTGTGTTTTCTTTCCTTTTCTGGTGTTCCGCCTGTTAAATGCACTTTGAAAAGATTTTTTTGTAGCTTCCCTCTCTGTGTTGGAGACAAAATCTTGAGTGCATCATAGACTGATGATCAAAAGGACATTTGGGTTTATTTAATTGAAGAGAAAATAAAGAAATATTAAGGAAAAAATATGTTTTAATTGCAGATATTGTTTTGTTTGGTTAAAAAAATGCAAAAATCCTTGGGATTTTCAAGCTCTACAATATCTTGAGAGTCTCTCCTTTCACCAACCTTGCCAAAATATATAAATGGAAAATAGACCAGAGCTGCTTTAAGCTTCACTCTCTGTCACACAGAGGAACCTTTTCTCACATTATGAGCAGCTCTCAAGACGTGTCTGTTTTGGGAGGCCAGCTGGTACTGCCTTCTTGGCAAAAGTTAGTAGTGTAAGCATTCAGCCTACAGGAGATGAAAACATGACTTTATTAGAATTCACAACAACCAGTGTGTGTAAGATAGAATTTCTCCGACCTCATTTAGGAGCAGGGTTTTCCATTAGTCAAGTGTTGTTGCTGCTTGCTTAACCAAGGGGAAAATGGGTTTTTAAAACTGCCACTCCTGAATATGCTCTGTGCGTGTGTGTGTGCGTGTGTGATCGTGTTCATATTTTTGTGTGCGCACGTACATCTCTGAGGTGACTGCAATGTGAGCTTCCGAGTACAGGTAGTGTTGTACGAGAGTGCACAGAGCAATGGGCCACTGTCTATTGGATTTAATGCTGACAGGAGGGTTCAGCCTAAGGATTTGACAGTCACCGCGTTCTATGTTAAAGCTATAGAGCCACCGTCGGGCATGAGAGAATGAATTTTAAATAAATCATTCTCAACCTCAAACGTTCTGCACATACCTGCCAACATTAGGCTGTGAAAGAGAGGCAGATTCTCCGAGGTATTTGCAAATGGCCCACACTCAACACCCCCACCCCCATATATCCCTACATGGAATTAATGCAGGATGTGAAAGTAAAATGATTTTCAATTAATCTGAAATTCACTTCTATCATCAAGCACATATTGAGTGAGGTGTGTATCTGTGTGTGTGTGTGTGTGTGTGTGTGTGTGTGTTTGTGCGTATGTGACGAATCTCTGAAGATGAATGTGCCAGTGTTAGGGGTTTCCTGCTGTGCTGTTAAGCAGAGTTAGCATGTTGGGGAATATTTGTTTTTTTCCTACTGCATTAAAATCAGCTAGACATATCTTATGAAGACCTGATTATAAAAATGAGGATAGCAGTTAATCAGTTTTTAGAAGGCTATTCTTTCCTCTTGTGATCTTTTTCATCCATTTCCTGTCTGATGGTCCTTTGCCTGACTTTCTGCCCGGCCTGATCTTCTATTTGCAAAGTTTACTCTGCAGTGCAGAACAAAATGCTGCTTCTGGCTGGTGTATTTTAGGTAGAGTAAAACAAATGTGCAGGTTAGTTTGTGTCTGTTCGATAGCATTGTGTGTCACTGCGTTGTTTAACAACCTGCCAGTTTCATCCTCCTCCTTTAGCAAAGGTGTACACATTTCAAGTCGTTAGTAAGGTAAGAGATGTAGACATGAGCTGGAACAAAGAGGTTTCCTTAGAGGAGAGAAGAAAAGAGAAAACCTGAAAGCTGCTTTTTTTTTTTTTTTAATTCACAGTCAGGAACAACACTTTAAATGCAGGCACCGATAATCATTCTGTCAACAAAGTCTGCATGGCAACTTTTCAAGGCAAATCTCATAACCATTAGCAGTAACTCTCTTAAAAAGCACACCTGCCAGTCAACGGGGAATTGCTCTACAAGTTACTAAAAAACCAAGCAAACAAACATCATAAAGACAGACACGCCGCATACGTTCGTGCAACATACTTTGAGCTGAATATGCACAGTAACTCAGGAACAGCCTTAAGCAAACTGGAACAGGAGATCACAACAAGAATGAGACGAGCAAACGGCTGTCGAGGGGGGTGGGGGACCAACCCACTAACACAAACTCACGCACCCTTCAAGATGAGTATCATTCTGAGTCTCAGTCTCACCGGAACAATTAAAGTGTAAGGGAAGGCTGAGTTCCTGTCAGCATGTCTTCACTGCGGATTAATTAATTCTACTATGGTATGTAAGGATTGCAGCAAGAGAAAGAGGAAGGGGTGTAAATGAGGAGGAAAATAGTTTTGTCACAACTTTATGACAACTTTAATCAACTTTGAAAACACTTTGGGGTTATGTCGTGTCACTTAAATATGGCACTTAGGCTGAATCACATTTGGTACATTTCATGTCTTCCAAGCAAAAGCAGCTGTTTTTAATTAAGAAAACATAAAAAGATTTTGCATTGCACATTCAGCCGCTCTAACCTTAAGCTTTTTCAAAGAATAGTTTCCTCACAAAATTACATAAATAAAAATAACATATATATAAAAAACTGTATTTTTTTATGGAATCTTAATCTATTGGCAGATAGCTTTGATTACATTTCCATGTAAAGGCCACCAATCACATTCATCAGTTACAGGGGTCATGCTCGTAGCCTCCCTGTCTCTGTTATGGTTATGCAGGGAAAAAATGAATGTGCAAAACCAAACGCCCACCCCTTTACCAGAACCCTTTAACCATGCCTTATTTTTTTAGCTTAGACACTGACAAACAGTGTTAGAATGACCCAGTGCTCAGTCAGACAAATAGTAATTTGAATTTTGGAGGTGATTTTTCATTCCACAAGGGATCTATCATGTCTTGTAACTATTCTAAAAAAATTTAATGTAGGTAAAGAAAAAGAAAAGTTTTTTTCCTAATGTTGAACAACTTTCCATATGTTTGGATGTCCACAGATTTTTTTTATTTATTATATCTGTTTTTGGCCCCATTCAGACTGATATCCACCCAACCTGGTACATGTTGAGACAGTTTAACTTTTTAACCTTTAACTTACTATGGTGCAGGTTTGATACGTCAAATGGAGGACTGTGATCCGTCCACATTTGAAAAGTCATATATCAGACATTTCACTGCATTAATTAGTTTTTTGGTTTTTTTTGCAGGAATCTCAACAGGCTCACTCAAACTCAGATCTCAAAAACTCAGATCAAACTGTCAAAACTAGGCTGTGCTGATCAACTACTTATCAAGATTTTATTCCTGGATCACCAATTTCTCACCTAAAATGTTTCAGAAAAAACTAGTGTAATGTAATTTAAGAATTTTCTTGACCCAGCTGCCATTTATTTGCAGCAAATAAAACCAGGTGATGCCCCCGGCTTGCATGCATCGCTCAGCACTACATCACATGCTTTGTTATTTTGGTCAGTGTACAGTGGCATTACCTATATAACGGTTCGAATTTGATCATTTCAACACTGATCATCAATTAACACAAGCGTCATTATATGACACAGAGAAGTCTGTTCTGTGTTATTACGCATGCATAACTCTCAAAGCACACACACTGTGCAAATATATCAGTATTTAATTCGGTCCTACTAAAGTATAGAGCAGAAATATAATTTTCCGTCTATCCTCATGTGAAAAGTTCACTTGCTGTAGCTTATGCAGTAACAGTGTAGTTTTTTTTTTTCCTTTAGCCTTAGGCTTTCAGCAAAGTTTGCTCAACTTTTTTCTACTGTCTCCCTCTTTGTATCGGAAATGAAAGCAAGCACGGACTTGGGTTTTCTCAAAGTATCATGGGATTGTCTGTGCAAGTCTTTTGTACTTTTCAAGCAGCCCTCGTCATCTCAGTCTCTCTCTCCTTTAAAAAAAAAAACCCTGTGGCTTGTGCTCAGACTGCTGTACAGTAGATGTATGTGTGCGAGTGTGTGTCCATGAATAAATACATAGGGTCCTCAGTGAGTGCACGGTACATTCTGTAGCCAAAATGTGGTTTTAAATAGCACAAGCACAAGGTCTCATGAACATGACAAGTATTTTATTTTTCTAGGCTTTCTTTTATACACTCTTTCTATCCATTGCATATTGCGATTCTTTTTCATATCTAAACTTAAATATTTTTCAATGCAGATAATAAAAAAGTACCATCAATTACTGAGATCTCCACAGTTTAAAACCTGTCTTGGACTTTCTGAAAAAAATGTGGTTTTCAAATTTCTGTCAAAGTGGACACAAGTCATCACTGCACTTTTTAGAGCCAGCGGAGCCGTACAAGGCTGCAGGTTTTTTTAAGCTAGCCAGTCACCCAAACTTAAAGTGAGACTAAGACTAAATGATTTTTTTTTTTTTTTTTGAACAGATATATCTCTCATTTACTTTGGAATTTTCTTTTTTTGCCTGCTTTTGTTCCCTTTTTTTTAGGTATAATTTGGTTCAGGCTGAGGCAAGAATTGTCCTATTGCCTAATGGGTTTCATTGAATTGGATCCCTAGAACAGGCTGGCAGAGGGACACCTGCTAATTGCTTATTCAGAACTCAAGCATTTTGACAGTTAAGGTAGTCTGTCCTATTAATAAGATAAATTAATTTTAATGGCTTATCTTTTGGCAATTTGTTAAACAGAAAAAAAAATCTCTCTTTCTTTCTCTGTAAGTCCATATTTACTGTTTGTCTGAATAAGAGTTGGTACTGTACTGCTCAAGGAGGCATTAAATGGAAACTCTTTGTCAACCGAGAGAGCAGTTTTCCATGTTTTTGCATCTAAGTTAATAACTAGGAAATTAGTGTTCGAAATTGGTCCAGTATTGAGCAGAGAACTACAGCCAGCAGATGGTTTGGTCAAAATTAACCCTAAATTCATGTGAAAATGTCAGGACAGGAGCAAGAGAGAGGCGGGGCCATAAGTGAGGCATCGTGGGGGAAACAGCTTGAGGATCAGGAAATTTGCTAGTTTAAGGGTTTATTTTGACAAAACCAGAGTGTTGATTGTCAGAAGATTGGAAAGACTAACCAAGACAGATTTAGGGAAATTTGTGTTTTTCTGTTCTGATCTGTGAAGTAAAACATCTATTTTTGTCAATGGAGTTTGGTGGCTTTGAGGACAGCCAAATAACAACTGTTTCTGGTTAAACAAAAATGATCTTATTCTTTAACAAAAAGGGTCTGTCTCTATAAAGACCCTGTCTATAATGTTGTCAGACAATTATAATAACAATCTGAGCCTGTCAGTAGCATAAAAAAGCACTTTTAGTGGAGTATATTGACAGCGTACAAATGCCTCAAGGATTAGATTGCAGTGTGTTTTGAGTTGCCAGCTGCAGGGCTTTCGCTCAATACTGGACAATTTTCAAAAATTGTTGTCCCCATTGCTCACTACACAAAACATAGGAAAATAGGGTCCTTGTGGGAAAATATTGAAATTTCACTATAAGCAGGTACAGCTACAAAATCCAGAGATAATTTGCAATGGAGGTCAGCCATATAAAATATAAAGTATTTGATGCACAAGCTGTCTTTCTAAAGGGAGACTTCATATGCTTGCATACATGTTCAAACACAGCACACACACACACATAAACATTAGCACACATGTGCACAAACACTAGTACATACTGTGCACACTAATTGCACTTGCACATGCAAATTTACATGCACACACACAAACATACAACTGCGGATTTCCTAAATCACTTGCGTTATATGTTAGATTCATGAAGTATCTCATGCAAATTATTGAGTTACTCACCTATTGAGCATGTTATCTGAAAAAAAAAAAAAAATATATATATATATATATATAATAATGCAGCCAACAATTAAAGGCTGTTTGACAGTGATGACTAGATTTTGTGCACAACTGCACGCACTTGACTGTCTTTGGGTCTATGCCAGAACACACAGCTAATGGCTACTAAGTAGTTTTAGTACAAAATATTCTTTGTGTCTTTAGACATAATGGAAAGGGTCCAAAAAATTACTACTAGCACACATTTGCTTTACCCATTTTGAAGCACAGCCATATTACAATATAAGAGCAAACCCCACAAGAGATGTGAAATGTAAGAGTGTTAGAAAAAGGCCTGGGGATAAACTTTATGAAAAAAAAAGAATAAGTTTCAGCAGGTTAAGAAGTGGATTAAAATCTGATTCAGATTCTACCATTAAAAAAAATCATAGTCACAGTAAAAACTGAAAAGATGTGGTAGGTATAATGGATCAATGTCTGGTAAAAGACAGAAATTCAGGAGTCAGAAGAGACTAATGTCAAGAGATTCTGACCTACAGTACAAAACAATGAAGAGAGAAAATCCAGGAATTGGGCCAGAGGACAACCTTGACGCTAAACGGGAGAAATCGGACATTGGATGATGAAGTAGTGTGTCAGCAGGTCAACAATGTACAAAGTTGTGCTATAGTTGGAGTCCCAGAAAATAAAGAGGTTCAGTCTGTTCCTGCAGTTGAAGGTGATAATCCCAAACTACCACGAAACACTGGATTGTTTTAATGCATGTGATCAAAAAGGCAGAGCTATTTATCTAAAGAGAGGACTGCATGGACACCAACACATGAAATGAAGAACCCACACTGCACTGGTTATATTTAGCCTAAAAAAATATTGTATCAGGGTTTCTTTGTTTAATATATTAATCATAAGCAGTTATGCATAATAAAATTTAGTTAGAAATCGGCAACATTTATCTGCCGAGTATTTATTTATTATTTATCTCCTTCTTTTATGTTATTTTGTCTTTAAACAGGAAAGGGCAATCCTCAAGGATACATTTTTTGTAAGATGTAGCAACTTTTTTTTCTTAGAGGCTCAACTTGAATGTGCAAGAACTCGTATTTCTGACCTTTGAATCAGCCTTCTGGTGTTAGAAGCAGCTAAATATGTAAAGAACACAAAACAAATGAGTTAATCAAATACTTTGTTACACATAATTACCAAATTACAGAGTGAAAAACAAGCTTGCTTGGTTTAAAAGTTGAGTCTATGTTCTTTTTAAAGGACATTGTTTTGTTTCATTTAGCTTTAAGATGGTTAGTGGAGGCTTAATGAATACCAGATGTGTTTGTCTTCATTAGTTCTCAAGGACAAGGTAGTTTGATGCACTAAATGTGTGTGCATGGACATGATGAGTTTGTGTGTGTGTTTATGTGTGGGAGTGTGAAATGCATGTTTCTGGCTTCAGAGCCAGAGCCTCCCGCTTATTGAACCAGTTTCACAAGAAGATCGGTATGTAGACTTCTTGATCGATGGGACCATGAACTCTGAGTCTGAAATAAAAATGAATGCCATGTTAAGGTGGACTTCCTCTATAATATTTAATTGTTTTGATCAGCGTCAAAGCTGGTCTTTGTTAGAACATTTCTTAGCACCTACTTTAAGGAACAAGGAAATCTGTTACTTGAGGTGAAAGAGAGAGGGAGAAAAAATATATGGAAAGGAACTGACACCCAGAAAGCTCGCAACACTATCTGTGTGTGTTTGTGTGTATCCACATCTGTGTGTTTAGTACCCACTTGTAGTGTTGTCAGGTTGATGCCCCAGGCGAGTTATTAAGCAGCAATCCTGGTGCCTCAGGCCACTGCAAGACCTTTACTGTCTCCTAATGCAGCTAGGGACTGCGTGTGTGTTTGTGTGTGTGTGTGTGTGTGTGTGTGAATAGATCTATGCACATGTTAGTAGTGACAACTGTGTGTCATTTCATTTGTGTATATCTGGTATAGTGAGGAATGGTCACACAATAGGAGGAGAGAAGGTGGGTAAAAAAAGAAGAGAGAGCTTCGGATAAAGAAATGTGTAGTTGTGGTTACACAAACGAAGGATTCTCTGGAGATAGTCATGTCTTTGCTCTCAGCTTGTGTTTGTCCTTATCAGGTGGGGAATACTCCCCCCCCCCCACCTCACTTCAGAGTTTGCTTAGATTTGTGCATCATATTAGGCAAGAAGCGATAAGTCCCCTCTATCAGAATATTTCAGCAACGTGTCTATTGTGTGCCAGACGGCTGCTGGCACATCAAACCTATTCTAGGGCCTCTCAAGCTATGTTAACAAGTTTACAGCACGACTACAAGTGAATGTGCTGGATGGATGTTCATGTGTGCCTGCATTGAAGGGGAAGCGCATCCATATGTGTGTATCGGTGTATTATCCCCTGACCTGCAGTAAATGCTGTGAAATTGTTCAGGTCAGAAATATTTACTAGCCTGCTGTAAATGTGTGTGGGCATGTGTGTGTGTGTG
>JAQNCA010000006.1:11908471-11927817 GCA_029783725.1 Acanthurus tractus
TGCACGTGTGTGTGTGCGCGCGCCCTCCTCACATCCACGTTCCATAGCTAAATATTATTGCTTGAGTCAGAGATTACACTCTTTATATCCCTATTACCAGCTGCTCTCTCACATTCCCTGCTTCTCCCTCCACCTCATATTCATTTTCATCTCTCCATCCACTGTCTGCTTTCATACGTCTTCGTCTTTCACTAGTATCGCTCTCCCCTTTTTAATTCTTCGCTTCTCTTGGGAAGCACTGGAGTCAGGGAAGGGCTTAAACATCAGGGTAAACGGGGTGATATTGCATTTTGACACGCCTCATAATATTTCCCCTTCAATTTCACTGCTTGGCGAGGAATGTGGGACTTTCTTCCCCCCGCTGCATCTCCTCCTCTCACCCTGTCTCCTTATCTTGCTGTCATAATGTGGTGCAGGTGGAAAGGCATAGTGGCTGAGGAGATTGTGCTATAGCTTCCATTTCCCTTATTTTTATTTATTCATTTATTGAGTGCTCTGTGTACAACAAAAGTCAGCTACGACATTATAAGGGAGACGGGAGGGGAAAAAATAGGGGACAAGGAGACACTGGGAGATTATTCATGACAAACTGAGGTAGCACTGCACAGCTAGCGAGGGTCAGGCAATCTCATTTTCCAAGTTAAACTTTAGCTCAGTCTTGCACTAGCCCCTGCTTCCAATGAATTTACTCACCATTGATCATTTGGCTTCCCCCAGCCTGGGAAAGACATGCGCACTCAAAAATGTACATTTACACAGAACAGGCTGTAATATTTGTGTCACAGCTTATTTTTACATGATTTAAAATCTTTCAACTCAAAGCATCCAGTGTAAAATCTTTCTGATACTCCCTTTTCAATTTGCTTTGGTTACCATGACAGAGAAAAGTGGCAAAGCTTGACTAGCCTGAAAATGTGTTCAGAAATAAAATTAAGTTTACTCACTTGTGTGAAAAAAAGCAAATTTGCATTATCCCTACTGTTTGTAGCCCACAAACAGAGCTATTTAACATGTTAACATGAAAATCATTACACTTAACTGATGAATTTATGCAATATGTGTTAGCAGACCTCCTACAACATGTGCTGCATTGTATACAAAATAATAAAAAACATGCTGTATTTAGAGTTCACAACACTACCAAACCTTTTTGCTGGTGTGGATTTTTTTTTTTGTTATTTTCACAGGATACTTTAATGAGCAATATTAGCTTGATGTATCTGGTGTATTACAGCACAGTAATACATCAGTTACACAATTTGCATTTTTTAAAAATAAATTACAAGAAAATTGCAAATTGTTCGAGAAATTGACATTAAATGAAAATGATGGCAGAATCAAGCAGTTTATGTGGTAAAAAACCCCCCCAAAAACTCCCATGCTGGTAAAATTGTTGAATCCCCCACAAAACTTTAGGGACAAGCAAAAACTCTTAAGCTTGCTTAGTCACCCAAAGCATAGATTAGAGGAGACATTTTGTTGCAAACTAATCTCCTCTCAGGTCATGTTTAGGCTCTTTGTGCCTGCTGCAGTTTGCGTGTCCAAAGATCCACTCTAAGAGCCGCATTCAAATCTAGTTGACGGTTCTGCACAAAAAAATTATTCATCTAAGTTTATTATGTATCTTCATAGCCAATCAGAATGAGTCAGTGCAGAGGAATCATGTTATGGCAGAGCAACTTCAAACAGCGCTGGCATTTAAACAAGATGAAACCAAGTTGTTTGTGTTTGTTTGCTTTTTGTATAATGATGCCCTGCAGTTATCTTCTAGAGGATCATTAATGTAAATCCATTGATTTCTGGCAAAACATTCTGAATAAACTGTAAATATCTTACGGAGTTTCTCAGGGTGATCTAATAAAATCACTATATTTTCAGCAGAAATTGAATGCAAACAGCATACCGGTAGATATTTTTAACATAACAACATGCAAATTATCGCTGCTGCCAAAGCACTTACACCAGTTATTTTAAGTTAAAAATTCTCTTTGGGCATTGATTAATCCCCTACAAAAGTCATCACTGTACCTTAAAATTACAAATTATTTTTTTCCTTTAAAATGACTTAGATGTTACTCTACACCTCCTTTCTCAGTTTCCAGTTATTCTTTTAATCAGTAAACATTCAACTATTTGAGTACATTTTATCACAGCTATTGTATTTTGCTATATTTAAACCCACAACAGAAACAAAAACAAAAGTCAAATGAAAAGGTCCAAATAAACTGTGAACTGTGAGAATGGCACAGAAGGAGCCAAATCAGTGGCTGCTGCAGACAAGAAGTTGATAGCGTGTGTTGTTCACCTGTCGCTTTTTGTTGCTGCAAGACTTACCAGCCAGCAAGCATGATAAGTAACACAAATCAAACACACCTAAAATATTGTGTGAGCAACAGGTGCATGTTGAGTTTGGCTAAATCCTAAAAATGTTCACTGTGGGTGATGTGTGAGGCTTTTGGACAATTTCTGTCACAGTTGTTTGACTCAAAATATTTAAAACCTCAAAGATTCAGTGGGATGGAGAAGTGGACTGGTATACCGGGACAAACAATACAGTTTACCTGACATATTTTCCACTTTCATTTGGGAGTCAACACAAGCACTTTTACCTTTATTTTAGTAAATGTAAAGAAACTTTTACCTCAGTATATATCCACCACCCTCTGCACTGCTTGCCAACATGCTAGCTCATATATGCTAATTATATTTAGCAGCACTGGGCTTCAGTATTTTACTGTCTCAGATATTCAGTCCCTAATAACACATGCAGTCATAAATAAACAGCTTTGTAACTGAAAAAACATATTTCATGTGTGATCATTTTGAATAATTCTAAAGTTTAGCTTGCAAAATATGGAGCTAAACTTGACTCCTCCTCCAAGTCGTCTCTGAAAACCACATCCCATAGACTGACAGGATCGGTTCTTCAAGTATGTGACGTAAGAAACCTTGGCTGTCTTACCAATGATTAGACTGTCATTGGTGCACTGCCATTTCAAGGTGGAAATGCTCTGCTATTGCTTTGATTGATTAGTTTGTTAATGATATACCTTGCAGCACATACATTAAGTATCACCATATGGGCATGTTAACAAGGTGCAAAACCTGACTTTCATTGGGAGGTTGACTTCTGCTGCAAATTCATCATTTACGATTAAATTGCAGAGATTTGACAGCGGCCAACTCAGTTAACAAACATTGAAAGGTGTCGGTGAACCATTTGGATCAGTTTTTGACCACTGTGGCTTGCCTGCCTCCCTCTCCCCGCTGCTCTATCTACCTGCCTCCCTTGACTGTCTGACAGGCAGATGTTTGGGCTGTGAGGTGAGGAGGTGACTCCACTGGGAGCCCTCTCCCCAGTAATTGGCTGTCACACACAGCTTCCCAAAGTTGGCAAATCGGATTTCTTGGCATCCGTGAACATGGGGGGTAAGGCCAGGGATAATATGGCAAGGTGAAGGCTTTAACCGCAGGTGTAAGTGTGTGTGCTTAACCTCTCACTAGCACTTCTTTCCCTCACTCACTTATCTACCTCTTTACCTGTCTTTCTTTCACTCTATAACCTTCTCTGGGTCTAGAGTGAAAGATCTGGTACTCAGGTTAATGCTCAATCTGTGTTTTTTCTTCCAGTGGTAACTTTATACCAGTCTACTAAAAGCTTACACTTTTTTCTCCTCCTTTTCTCCTTCCCAATTTCCCCCCACACTCTCTTGACAACACATTGTCGATCTCCAAAATAATTGTGTTTTTTTTGTTTTTTTGTTGTGCCACACCCCAAATGAGCAGTGGAGAGCAAGGTGCAGAGAGGGATTGAGATTCTTGAGTTGAAATGATTCAGCTGGGCAGACACACTGACTCATCAACAGGTAGAGAACTTCATCTTCATTTTAGTTGCACAGTGAGCTGTGTAATGAATAGTTGTGAATGTTATTGTTTTATGTAAAATTTAATGACATTTTACCTGTGTTAAAAAATTTGATTTCACACCTACAGCTTTCTTACTCTAGGCAACATTCAAATTGGGACCCATGAAAAGTCTGTCGTTCCACTGAACATTTGTAATGTAAAAACAATGTTTTAAATGTACTGAAATGTATTAATTCAAAGAAACACACTCAACCCCCAGAGTACTAAAACTGTTCCTGGCTCTGCATATATTCACCTAAAGGGGGGCCTGGAGATTTCTGTTGGCAGGCCCGCAGAGGGTTTCCTACAGGAAACCCTCACTGGGGCCCCAAAGGGAAAATCTGTTGCAGGCCCTGCACGGGCAAAACTGCTTTGGGCCCTGCACGGCTAAACCCAAAGGGCCCACAGTGAGCCTACACCTTCCCTAAGTGGACCTCCATGGCCACGTTTGCTTAGGAGGAGAAACAGCAGGTAATGGGGCAACATATCAATGGACACCTCTACTGGTAGGATTTACTCAGTCCCACTTTCACTGCTGGGGAAAGTTGTACCTTAAACAGGAAAATTTAAGTTTCTACTGTATCAACCAACAAAAAAGAACACACACGTGGAAAAAAAAATACTAAGCACACAATGCAAGACAACTCAACCTGTGTTGCCTCAGCTGGGTATTTAAACTGCACCTGGAGATGCCAATTATGGCACATCTCTTCCAGCATGTTGCTGTGGCAGCTTTCTCCTTGAATGGAAAGTGAAAACTTGGAGCAAGTGTCGCCCTGAGGTGGCAGGTAAGTAGGAGTGGAAGCAATATTAAAGGGTAAAGGTCTGCATAGCCCTGCCACATGTACTGTATATATGATGAGGGAGCCTTGTACAGGAAGACCTAAACATCCAACCCTGCAGATGACCTTACTCTTGCTTAAATTGCCAATGCATAACACTGTGTAAGGCACTAAGTAGCTTAGTTCATAGTTGCCACTTCTTTGTTGAACTTCTTTTAGTCTCTTCTGGAAATGTCCTCTTTTGACCTTCTCACTGAGGGGAAAATACCTATAATCCCAAACAAACTGTGCAACACTAATTTGCCACAAGCTCGGCTTTTCTTTAACAGTGAGTGGAGAGCTTACAGCTTCTACCTGAAGCCTCTTTGTTATATGGACCTGGAAAGATTCAGCTGAGCAGATGACAATAATGCTGTCTCAACAGGCTGATCTCCTATAATTTTGAATAGCATATTCTCTCCTATTATTTTATTTATTCCCTTCAACTGAACAATATCGTGTCAGTGTCTGTTGTTCAGGGTCCTGCAGATAAAGGGAGGCGGTGGTGGGGCTCAGAGAGTTCATTAAACAGAACTCAATAAAGGAGAGAAAATGAGTGAGAGAGAAAGAAAGAGAGGAAGGGTACAGCATGAGGATATGGAATGATTTTTCATAATTAATAAAACGTCAATATTAAATCAATTTGTTTATTTGAAGGCGCGAGCAATTCAATTGCCATTGAATATTAGGTGGGAAAATGCTCTGAACCACACCCACTTTTGTCTTTCTCCCCAAAATATAGATAATATTGTTGGTTGAACAGATTCAAAAGCAGATTTTTTTAGCATTTTTGTGCACTTTTAAAGAGTTGCCTGCTTTTGCTACCTGCATCAATGACCAAAAAATGTAAAACATTTTGATGAAAACAAGAAAAAGCCTATACAAAGCCATGATTAAGTCACAAAGACCAGAGACGATCAGTGCTGTCAGCTCACCTTAGTTTGTGCACTATGTTTAGAGTGTTACCTTCTGACAGAAAGCCATTTACATTTAAAGGAAGTAAAATAACAAAAGCTGCTGATGGCTGAGACGTGACACTGAAAAGAATCAAAAATCAAACTCAAGTTCCCGTCCTGTGTGGTGTTCCCCAGAGATGAAGATTCTTAATAAGTTTATATTGCCTGCCCGAGGCTTAGCACCAACAACAATGAACTGCTTTATAATTATTGAGTTGCAGAAAATTACAGGACGTCCAGTGTTTGATGCCGTTAATTAGATATCAAGCAGGGCTCAGACTACCGGGGGACAAGAATATCTATAGTCAAGTATCATCAACATAATTATGATATTGTGTCAGTGGATTGGCATTTCCCTTTATAACTACCAATTGGAGCACTCTGAGCTGTATGTGTTTGCCCCTTTTGACACAGGAAACAGTCAATTTATGGATTTTTTTTCGTCTATATAGGAAAAATGAAAGCACTTTACACTAAAGCTTGGCAAAAACATCTCGTCATAATAAAAATAAAACAAACTAAAAACAACTCACAACGTAAGATGTCTCTTAATCAAAACTATGAAAACAAAAGATGTTATTTCATGACCTGAAGAAGCATGAAATTATAGCATTTTATATCCGTTTTTTAAACAGCCACCGCAGCAGGTAAAATATATTTATTACCAGGAGTTAGCAACAGGAGACCAAAGGATGTTTTTATGGGAAAAAAAAGGGCATTCTCTGAGTGTCAATATTGTTTTAAACATTTGGTGTTATATAAGAATACAGCTCATTAAAATATAAAAAACATAGAGTCTTTTTGACAACCAACACACTACAACTGTCGCCTGCATGGGACTTTTAACAGGTTTTTTTGAAGTATGAAAAGAGCCTTCGATCTTTCTCATGAGGAAATCAAAAAATCCATAATTCTTAGATTATATTTGAGTCACATTTTCAAAGCAAACTTTGTGTTGGTAGTTCGCATTCAATGTCAACCTTAAGTCTGTGTCTTATAGATCCCTTGTAGATCAGCAAGAGTTCTGGGAATTTCATAGGCAACAAGAGGCCAGCTGCCGTTGTGATTGGATTTCATGCAGCTCTGCTCATTCTGTTGTGTTGAATTTTCTCAGAAAAGCCCCCCTCCACTCACCACACACATACACACTCACATGCACACACACACACAATGTGGTGTCCAGACAGGAAGAGAGCAAAATCTCTTTTAATTTTCACACAGCTCCTGTGTCCAGACTGGCAGACTATCTGCTGCTTCAGGGCAGCAGAAATAACGTTTCATGGATAAATACTAAAGATGATTAAAGGTTGTGTCAATGGGACGGTGTGACAAAAAAATCTGAAATGGTGTGAAATACTGTAAGTCTCAGTAGCTTTCAGATAACACTCCATATAACCACCACTTCACAATGGCAAACACAAAAGGACTAACTCCTCAGCAACACACAGTATTTGAGACAGACCCAGGAGGACATAACAATGAGATCATACACAATAATATGATATATACAATCCAAAGCAACAGGTTAGCACTTGGTAATTATGGCTGCTTTTATCATTCATTTGTTAAGGACAGAACTCCCAGTGTTTGTGAGAATGAAAAACCAAAAACCAGAACAAACAGTAGGCCTTCTTAAATTTTGAGCCAGTAAATAAACCAGGCTGTTCCAAACAGAATGAACTGGCAGCTTTCCCAATCTACTCTCTGTGGACAGGCTTCATATTTTTATATCTTGATACTGGCTCAGGTATTTTTTTAATTTTTCTTTTTTTTTCTTTTTTTTGGGGGGGGGGGATTTGACCGTGAAAGCACAGAGAAGGACCACCTGGGGCTATGAGTGTATTTTCTGGTTGATTGTGTGACAGACGACAGTGTGTTACAGACAAGAATAATTTATTTGCAAGCAAAATGTTTCAATTGAAGAAAACAAATTAATCAATTCTTGTCAAATGGATCTTATTATATTATTTATCCTTTCAGGACTTGTAAGTGCTGTTTTCACTGGTCATTTTTAAGAGTATGAAGCCAGTTTTACAAAATGAGGAACTTAAATCTCTGCGGGTTAAATGCTCCTTGATCTGTAGGTAATGCCTCAGGGCTCCAGCAGGGGGAATTGTGCTCCTCTACTTCATTCAATTCATACAGATTGGCGAAGGTGAGAGCTGCGTCACGTTTTCTCCAATCTTTCCTTGTTACTTTTTCACCCTGTTTAAGGACACAAGTGCAAGCAGCACTAAACCTCATTTAACTGGAGAAGTCAACAATTGCCTGCAGAAGCCAAATTTAAGTGGTCAAAGTTAATAGTTTTTTGTTTTGTTGTCTTCAAGATGTTTTTCCAAGACTTATAAGACTAGTTAACTGAAAAGCCCCATAATAAAAACCAAGCCACTATTTACGTGTCCAATTTAATAGAATCTGACTAAACTAAATACCCTTGGAACTTTAATTACAGTTGTGTCCAAGCTGCTCTGTTTACTACTTTGTCCCGTCTTTCTTTTTTTGTCTTAATATTTTATGCAACATCCCGCATTTGTATCTGATGTTGAGCTGCATTCTTTTCTGAGCACCGCAGCAAGAAGACATTTATCTCTGTGATCAAGCAAAGACTCTCTTGGCTAGATGAAAGGACGAAATTTGAACTGGTTTGATAACACCAAAGGAGCCATCAGTAGACTGTGTCAGTGTGGGAATCCTTTAGCCCGAGGCTGTTCTGGAAACATGAACGCGTCCAAGTGGTAGCGCAGCGTTCAAGTGTGAGATAACCTGATGCAACTCAGCCCCTCTACACTCTGCCTCAGGTGCCCACGTCCTTCCACGACCTCAGGTTTTACATTTCCCAGAAATTAGTGAAGTGATTTGTGTTAAGTGAGTGAACAAATCATGTTTACCAGACTCAAGTTAAAGCAATGCTCAGAGGACGGAGCATCAAGCACAGGTGTGGCTGCAGAGTGAGACATAGAGAGGAAATGAAAGAAAATAAAAGAGAAGAGGAGAGAACAGAGAGAGAAAGAGAAAGAGGGAGAGAGAAAAATAAGTGTGTTTAATTATATTATGCTGTCTTGGTATCGGCTAACTGATACATATATCTTCAATAATGGTAAAAATTGATTCACATGTAAAAAATAGGTGCACACAAAGACACACATGCACTGAAACATTTATCAGCTGAATAAATAAAAGAAATCTACATTATTCCCGACCCATCCCCAAGGCTGGATGTTTACACATTCACGGACATGTATATTTGTGCACAGTGGAGATTTAACTTTGAATCCCTTTTCTCTAAAACTTTTTGAAACTTTAAAATGCAGAAGGTTTACAGGTTAATAATTAATAAGAGGCATGTGAATAGGATAGCGCTTGTGGAAAATACTGCAGGTGAGAGTGAGGAATGCGAGGAGACTTTGACTACATGCAGCTGCTAACGTGAAATTGTCAGCTGACAAGCTCCAAGGAGTTGTGCCTCGGCCAGAGCTGGAAACAAACTCTACTTCCCTCCATCGTCTTTCAGCAAAAGAACATCATCCTCAGCAGTTGTTCTGGGTGTGCATGCAGGGTGCTGGGAAAGCTGATCTCATTCAGGGGAAAATGAAATTCAACAGTTCGCTTTCATTTGCTGCAAATGAAAGACAGAGAAAAGATGAGTTAAGCTTCAGTAGTCTCACTATGTTAACAACCTTGATCATCTTCGATTATGATTGTAATTCTTCTGCCTTTTTTTTTTTTTACAGTCCTTCTATGGCACCAAAAATCCACATGTCTCTCTTTCCTCTTTACCCTTTCTGTACAACTGTTACACATCTTCTGGTCATTCATTTGCTTCCTCTCAAGTCAAAATGGGTGAAGGATAGTTAGGGTCTTGTAACTGTAAAATAAGCCAAATCTTGCATCATATTTCTTTCCCCTGAATTTATAAGAACTCCCCACACTCCAACTTCACCATGATGTTCTGCTTGGTCAACAAACCAGTCCATTGTATAGTACTTGAATAGCGTGCATGTAATATGTAGTGGCAGTACACAATTTGCACAATGATCTTCGCCCTGTCTATTAAAATGAAGTGCCTGATTCTGACCCCAATCGACCCTCTTTTACATCCATCATCTTCTCGTGTCCTCTTCCTCTGCAGAGGTTTAACAACATCTTAATGATAAATTAACCCAGAAAACAATAACTCTACAAACTTACTCACATACTAAAATAAATGGATGGTAATGGGCATTTTTTCCGAATTTCTTTTGATGTTGTTTTTTTTTTTTAAAATTTAGTTAAACTTTGTGCTGCGGTTGGATGGGAACCTGGCCAGTGTGTTTGTGCATGCTGTTTTAACAGTGACTCTGCACAGAGTTTTATGCATCCAGCTGCAAAAAGGTATCTTCATCATCTTCATCAGGCTACTCCCACTGGACTTTGAGCATTGCACCAGATGGCAAAATCACCCTGTTGCATCATCATCAAGTATAGCAGCAACAGCTTAATAGCTGCCTGTAGGACGGGTATCGAGCCAGCCTGTGGGAAAGACAGTAAATTATTAAAATGTCTTGTGAAAAACTTTGGAATGTTTTGTTCCAAGCTTTTGTCCATCATTCCTTCTGCTTTTGGCTAACGGTCTTCGATTTTTTTTTTTTTTTTACTCTGCTGTCAAAAGAAAAAAGTAAAGACGAATGAGGCCCTATTTTTCTGCCAAGCCTGTCTTAATTTGACTACCTTTCTGGATTACATCAGGACTCTCAGTGAGTGAAGCCTGGATCAATATGTGGGACTGTCAGTTTTTAAAACCATAACTGGGTTGTTTTGTCCTCAGTAAAGTGTATGAACTGTGATCATTATCATTTGGAAAATAATGAGCCATGCTTTTGGGATGTAAACTGTCTTTTTCAGTCAATTCTCTTTTAGGATGAAGCTCTTCATTGCAATTGTCCTCAAAAGTCCTGATGATGCTTTGAATGAAAAGGTCACATTTACAGCAAAAGGCTTCTTTGCTTTATTTAATATTGTGTACATGTGTGATATGTGCATGTATTAAGTTTTTGCAAATATCTTTGGAACTTTGAAAAACAGTCTGATGGCCTTTTTTACTCTTTGATTCTGCTTTTATTCTGAATTTTAATGCGACCATATTAGCAAAGGTTTCAGTTTTGAATGAAGTTTTGAAATAAAGTAATGGCAATTTCAGGGTCTCCCTTTGAATAGATAGAACATCTTTCTTGTTGTCGTTGTTGTGTGTGTGTGGTAACAAATTGTATCAATATGTTCCTCTTCACAAAGATATGGCTTTTTTTTCTCCCTGATGGGCTACGTCTCTGATCTTTTTTATCTAAAAGTATACAGCCGTTGACCTTCACTGTACATTAGGGTGATGCTATCTGATCTTCACAAGAAAATGTACTCTCGTCCAAAATCATTGTGCACTGTCATTATCATAGGTGACATCTTTTTCCCCCATATCTCTAATGTGTGAAAAAATAAATCTCAACACATCTCAACTTGCTGCAATTCTGGACTGACATTTATGTTTGGTGGCTGTTTTTTTTTTTTAATGTTATTTGTGATCCCTGCAAATCCAAGAACAAGTTAGATGACTTTTTTTTTTTTTTTTAACCGTGAAGATGTATTGCATATAAAATTCTTAATCTAATAAAAAATTGAAGTGATAAACATCAAAGGAGTGAGTCATTGGTTAGGAAAATCAGAGTAATATTTGCTGCAACAGGCTGAGCAGGTGAAGCAGACTTGCCTGATGTGCAACAATCACAGAGAGAGATCACACTTTTTAGACCATACTAAATTAATTTTACTGAAAACTAATCTTGAATCAGAGAAGAACTCAGTCTTTGAATTGTTAAGACATCTGCCAGCAATGTTGCTTATTAATGCGGCACTATTGTTTCCAGGGTGCCAATATTATTACTGCTGTGTGCATGTGGTTTCATTTGTCACATTATTAATGAAAAGTTTAGAGAAATGAGCTGGTGGGAACATCGTGCTGGCAGATATTTGCTTGTTTTATCAAAAGATGTGTTATTTGCTGCACTTTGGGATAAAACAGTGGTACTATTTCTGATTTTCTGTGTTTGCTTGTTATGAGAAGATTGTTCTTACTCATTTCAGTTGTAATCTGTATGATTACAGAAGTAAACTGTTAAACTGCTGTTGGGAGACTGATGGATCGAATGATAGAAAAGGGACACATGGGCTGATGGGTAGGTGTATAGAGGGGTTGATGGATGAAGTGTTGACCTTTGTGAATGTCAGTAACCATAGGTGTGTAATCCCAGCTCCCTTCTCACCCTTCATTTTGGAGACATTACCATTTTAAAAACGCCTGCAAAGTGTTGACAAAGATCCAGATAGAGAATGACAGGAGTGATGCCGTTTGTGTTGCAGACATTGTCGTGGTCACGCTAAGCGCACTCCTGAGTTTATTATACTTGAATTAACATGCTCAGTGCTTTCAATGGGATTTCAAAACACAGGTACTAACTACTGACCTTTATGTAGCCTATTTTTAAAGCCAAAACACTCTCTTTTTTCAATTTAAATGCTCAACACAGGATCCTGGATAATGGAGCATCTTGACATGACTGTGCACTTGTATTTTTTCTAAAGGTTTCTTTTGATAGAAATAGGCATGAAGTCTCATCATAATCATTATCAATTATTCATTTGGAACTGTACCTGTATTTCTGATGTATGTTTTAAATATTTTATTGTATATTTGATATTGTTTACTGTCAACAGAAAGCTTTAAACAGCACACTAAATAAAGAGAATGCTGAATGTGTTTTTTTCTTTTTTAATCCTCTGACTAGTAGTCTCTTTAATTTTACTTTCGTGTACACATCTTTATTATATTGCAAAAATTACATTAGCAAGCAGCTGTAGAAGTGTGTGATTGCTTGTTTTTTTTCACTAATGCTAATGGCTCTACTGTAACAGCTCTTCAAAGAGAGATGTGGACGCAGAGGCCGAGCAGCTAATAGAAATCAACTGTTTACAGGCTAAGAGTTTAAATTAGAGTTCGGCAGCAGATAGTCAGTCAGTGAGGACAAACTAAGCAGACGGGGGCAGGCAAGCAGGTGAAAGTGGGGACCACCTGTGGGAAGAAGCAGTCAGGCAAGAAACAGGCTGGGATACAAAGACTGGGTGGTACACAAGACGGGCTGTCAAATGACTAGAAAAAGGGGAGCTGGGTCTCTTTTATTTTCTATGTTGTTGCCCCTCATGTCCTCTCTCCTCCACTCCCTGCTAGTGACCCGGTAATTCATCTCAACACACCATATTGAAGGATGTCTCCACACCTGTGCATCTGGAGGAGATAGGTGCAAGGATGCACAGGCGGATCCCTTGGGGAAGTCTTTTTGGCTCCCATGATGTTTCAATGTGACTTGACACACAGCTGCAATATACAAACCACTGAGAGGGAGAGAAGGGTGGAGGGATTTAAGGAAAGGAATCAAGGATGTAGGATACAAACTGAAAAAAAAAGAGAAGAGGTACAGGTATATATCAAAAGAGGAAATGGGGAAACAGGTGTTGATCAGGTGACAGTAAATGATTAAAAAACGGGAAAAAAATATTGAAAATGTGCAATATGACCAAACAAAAGTAACAATTAGGACACCTACAGCACTTGTTTGTATTGAGATTAGAGAGGAGAACAGATAGACATGTGTACAGTCTATTTCCATGAAAAGAGACAAATGCTTATCTGTTGTATACAGCTTAACACCTGAAACTCCCTTAGCTATAATAACTGCCAAATTTGGTGAGGGATTTCATGATGCATTGTAAAGCATGCACAAGCCTCTACAATAAGTGTTTTCTAATGGAGTCTTGTCACAACATTTAAGAGTTATGTGGGATAGCTGTGAAACAAAGTCAAACATATGTAAAATATTCTTAAGCCCCAAGTACAGTATTGTTGTGGACTGTTTTAGTGAATTAGCTGCCAATTTGCTCAGTGTCTGGGAAAAAAAAAGGGTTCTGGTGTCCCTGTTTCTCACCTGGTGATAAGCCTGTTATCTGTGCCTCCCTGCTCTGCCTCTGGCCCGCTCTCCTCGATACTTTGGCCGGCCAATCTGACAGGCAGCCACCTCAGAGTTAGCCAGGGACTGAGAGAACCATACTGAGGGGACACGGTGACTGTCACCTCAAAGCAGGAGGTGAATAGAAAAAATGCCATCTCATTTATATTGAAAAGCCTGAGGTAAGAACTAATGACTCATTCTCATGCTGTTTGCAGCAATATTTAAGCAATTTTTAACCACTGGCGATTGAATGAGCTCATTTTTCAAGGCACCAGACTTGACCACAAACTTTCAGCGCCCACTCAGTGCCTTTTTTTTTTAACAGCCAGCATCATTGAAGATGAATGAGTAAAGAAAGTAGATGATAAACCCTCATAAGGTTCAAAGTACATAAAAAAGACAGACTAATGGAGACTAATGGACGTAAATGGCACTTGAAAACCTGATGAATTTCCCCTGCATAATTTATCACATTTTTTTTTCTCAGTGTGGTCGATTACACAAACAGGAAAGCTGCTGTGAATGATTATAAGTGCTTTTTTACTTAAATTCCATGCAACATGGGCCATTTTTTTACATTAAAAATCAGCAAATAAATAAAATTAAGAACTTCTTTAAGTTGCATTTATGTCAAGTCTATTTCTTTGCTCTGTTTTGTAGCATAATCTTGTGTTTTCAGCTGATGTACATGAGAGACTCTCTGTAATCTCTCTATTTTTTGCTTTGCCTGTTTTGACAGTGGGAATACTCAAAGGGCAAAGTATTTCTCTGACTTGCTGTTCTGATCACGCAAGGAGATAACAGTGTCAGTACTGACAAGAGTGAGTGTGTCTGTTTTTCTGTAACGGGTACACAAACAGCAGATTGGAGCCATGCATGTCTTATAACACACAAAAAAGAAGACTTTATATCCATAATTTAAAATTTTTCCTTCTGACTGATTGATGTGATGTTTTGTCTAAGATTTCCAGTAAAAGACTAAATTATAGCCTCTCTCTCCATGTCAACCACACAGAGGGCAGAGCTGCTCTGTTTCTCTAACCAAGGCCAAATATGTTAACAAGGCAGTGGACTCCAGGACTCTGGGACCTTCTCCAAAGCACTCTTGGTACCTGTCCAATGTTTGGATCCATATGCAACTGTATATGATTGCCTGGGCTTACAGGTGGCAGAGAGGAGACAGACGTTGGACCTTTGTTTTCCACTTAGCAAATTTACCATTAGAGAGCCACTTGCTTTCACACATTTTATTCCTGTCCTTGATTTTCTTTTCTTCCTCACTCTGCAACTATTGCCTTTTCACAGAGATTCATCTATGAATTTCTCTAGGTGGTACGTGTGGGCACAGACAGACATGAGTCACCTAATTAGATCAAACGGTGTCTGACAAATTGACAAAACACAATGACACAAACAGCTTTCTTTCCGCGTGTGTTCTTCCTCAAGGAAAATCTGAATTGGACCCGAAATGCAAATCTCACTGGGGTGATAAGGATGCATATTTTAAAGCAACAATACCCATGTAACTGCTGTAATGAGAATCAACAATCAACTATCTTTTTTTCAGAACTTGTAGGTGCTTGTAAGCAACATATCTGCAGATATTTTGTATCTGCATAGACTGAGTTTATTTTTTATGTAATAATCCCCCGATAACAATGACTGATTTTATTTCCTTTTTGTTTGGTTTGTTTGTTTGTCAGCAGGATTACAGAAGAGTTATTAGTTGAATTTTCATGAAACTTGATGGAAAGGTGTCGCATGAGCAAGAAAGTATGTCAGGTATTAAAAATGTTTCATGTTTTAAGGACTCAGTGAAAAAAAACATAGCTTAAATTATGAGGCTTTGGGTAACACCATACTTTGTCATAATGCCAATGGTTTTGTAAATGCATAAAGACATATGTAGATCTTTTATATGCAGTATTTGCACGTTGTAGACGAGTAGAGTATCAACCAATGGCAGAGGTCTGCACTCTCAGAATGACCTATTAGTTGCATGTTACATAATGTAGTCCAAACAACCAATATTTGAAGAAACTGAGCTTTTTGCTTTACCTAATAGTGTAAAAGAGACCGAGAAGTTTCATATAGTTCCAAGGAAAAATGTGAGTAAAGCTCCGAGTGGCCTCTCATGACTAAAGGCATACATACGTTAAGTATATCACTCATGCTTTTTACTGTCTCCCCCTCTCACTTTCTCTTGTGTCTCCTGTCTTCATTCTAACCTTAACTTTTTGCCCCTCCGGCTCTGCTTTTCTAATCCTCCAGCAAACCTCCCTCTCTCCCCTGTGCCTAATTTTCTCCACACTCTCGCCTAACTTCACCCCTGCGTTGCATTCTTTTTCCTCTAGCTACATAATATCTTCTTGTCTTGCTGGGTTTTTTTTTTGGTCTCCAGCCTGGCTGAAGTTACTGTGTGAATGATGTAAGGTTGCTGCAGGTGTGTAACACGTTGTCTTTTTGGGGGTAGGGGGATGTGGGGGGGGACTGGGAAAGACAAAACAAACTGAACCAAAGACATTTCTATCTTGTTTTCTGGGGTCTTCTCTGTTTGTATATCCAGGTTGTTCAGCTTAGTCGGCCTGTGATGGTTTAGTGAGGCTAACCTTTTCCCATTTTTACCCTCCTCTTCATGTCTGCCTCTCTGCAAACTCTGACTCTTGAGTCCTGAATATTTAATAGCTTGTCCTGATCTCTCCCTGAAGTTTTTTTTCCTTCTCTTCTCCCCAACTCTAACTTTCTTAAAATCGTGAGCATACTCATCCAAAGCATTTTCTGTCCCTGAAAATCTATGAGGCCCACGTTGCCCTCACATATTTTCCTGCCACTCCTGAGGCAAAGACTGCCACCTACAAGAACTGCACCGCCGATGTCTCCCATGCGTTGAGGAGGTGGGTGAGCAGTTGCCTGTGCATATATTGAGGGTGAGAGAAGGCAGATTGTTCTCATGGCATCTCTACTTTGCTGAATCTCATTTGTGAGGAGTGACAGAATAGACACAAGCTAGCTGTGCCATAAGGAAGGAGCACCCAGTGTTATATTAGGACACAGGTAAAAGTTTGGGAATGATGGATTTTTTGGGGGGGGCAGTGACTGGATTGACTGCGTGGTCATTGCAGTACCTTTAAGTCGATTTTCTATTGCACAGTCAAGACAATCTTCACTTTATGTTAGTCATGCTGGTGTCTATATTGTCATCAATTGACAATCTGTCCCAGAGTTATAACAATGCATGGAAATTCTATGTACTGCAGACAAACATACTGTGGCAGTATTCATTTGTTATTTGTGGTAACATTCAGGGGGAATTGGCAGCAGATCTAACGCTGTGCTTTAATTAATTTTCTTGTAAGCTAAAACAAGGTATGAGTTTTAAAGGCATTTGACAGCAGGTGTTGCACAAGGACTACTCTGCCCCAAAGCTTTGCTGTAGCAGAGGTCTGGTGTTTCCAAATTGAAACCAAGTGATTCATAAAGTTTTGACAGAAGGTAATTTGGATGCATTGTTGTTTTGATTTATTTGTTTCCAGCTCTACATCCTACTAGGGGAAAATGTATTGTTGGCACTCATGCTGTGAGAATGGCAGCAATTATTGTCTACCAAATCGGACAAAAGTTGCAAGGCAACAATGGTAATTCTACAAGCATGAAAAATAAAATTTTAGAAAAGTTCAGTGTAGAAAAGTTTCATGTAAGAGTTATTGTGCTGAAAAAATAACAAGCTTAAAAAGCTTCACTGTTTTACTCTTAAGTATTAACAGCATAACAAGGCATACTTTATTATTTAAAAGCCATAAATGTATTTATATACTGCTTCTTTCCCATATGCTGCAGCTATGATGCAGAAAAGGTGAAGATATTCAATATAAACTTCTGCTTTTTCAAGCAGAAATCCGTGTTTACTTTATTTAAAACAAGATTAATAAAATCAAACAGTATTTAATCCACAACTAAAGAGTGGCATCTGTGATGGATAAGGACCACAGTGTATTACACAAAGACATGTCTAGACTCCATAAGTGTGGGTATAAAAAAACATGACTGTACGGAGAGCCTTACATTATGTATGGCGCAGTGGAACTTAAAGAAAGTAAGTTCTATATGAGAAGACATTTTTGTGAGGGGATATAAATATACTGCTTTTTTAAAAGAATAGTTTCCTCTGTAGCATTGTGGGTAATCTAAAGTCAAACTGCCATGCACATTCAGTATTTGGAGTGCATTCCTACGTTCCAAGAGTCCAGTGTTCCCAAGGTCCTGTGCTCCCATCCAACTGCAAATGTGGGCTAAACTGAAGAGTCAATTAAGTTGCTTTTAAGCCTTGTAGGACACAGCTGAAGATGTAGGGCAACAGAATGGCACAGGGACAAAGAGAGGGGGCTGCTCTGTCCTAAAACCCAGCGTCCATTTTCCTCAAGTTCCCTTTACAAAGACATGAAATTCCCCTCCTACTTTAATGCTCTGTGTCCTGCCGTGCTCTGACCTTTCATGGTTCCCTGCAAATTCATGAAGCATCACCTCTCTTTCATGTCGTACTGAATGTGTAAAGTTTATAAGTGCAAGTAGGCAGCAGCAGAGGAGACTACTTGAAAATTCTTGATCAGATACAAGAGGAGCAGAGAGAATTGGGGGAAACCAAGGCAGCCATTAAACACTGCAGCAGAGCTGAGAAGAGACGGAGATTTTAACTAAGAGATGTGTGGACTCCAATCAAATCTCTGATGAGGTTAGCCAGAGGACACCAGTTTTAAAACCTTGCCAGGAGAGACTGGAGTGGAGGAGGGAGGTTACAAAAGTTTGTGGGAGAGTGGGAAAGGGTTGCGGATGGGAAGTTCTTGCGATGTCATGAGTCTTCTCCTCCAACCAGGTGATAAATTACTCTGTGGAACAGAAAAGGAAGTGAAAGTAAAGAACAGTTTTTCTGAAGGTAGAATCAGAGGATTGAAAATCTGGCTGGTTTTCCTACGACTGCAAATGTTTATACTGTACAAATTGACTCAATGTAAGGTTGCGTAAGGGGATACTGTGAAGGTAAGGTGATAAGAAAAACATGAACAAGGCTGTAAAATGAAATAGAGAAATTTTATATTCTCAGTGCACTCATCTTGTGAGGCTCTAGAGATGGGAAATACAATTATCTGTCCTTGTCTTATTACCTTGCTCCTTCATTAAAACAATAGATTATAATCTCGCTTACGTGCTAATAGCATGTCTTGCATCATGCATGAATGTTGAGATGTATCAGTAAACATATGTGCACCTTGTGTGCTCTCATTTAAAAAAATAACACAACAGTTACAATATAAAAGGAGACAAAACAATATATCTAATTTAAATAAAAGCAATTTAAGTATTCAGACCTGGAAACATATAAAAAAGAGCTTTACTGTGATGTCAGTGATTGTAAATGTTGCACTTTGCCAAAAATCCCTGAGCAGGTTGCTTTTTAGACTCCTAGTAACTCTGACTGTGTTTTGGTGCACATACGGCACAGATAAAGCAAAAAATCTCAGTGAAGCTGCAATCTATGATGTACAATTTGAAAGCAAAAACAATTAAAAGGGGAGTTCTTATCATTGTAGAGCATTTAAAAATGTTAAAGTGGGCCTGCTTTTTGCAGGAAAAGTGGA
>JAQNCA010000006.1:11962227-11980778 GCA_029783725.1 Acanthurus tractus
GTGTGTGTGTGTGTGTGTGTGTGTGTGTTTGTCTGAGGCCCGGTGGGTAAGTATTTTATTTGTGCTTTTCTTTGTGTGACTGCTTCCACCTTTCATCGCTTACAAAAGCACAGACTTAGTGTGTCTGTTTGGGTGGTTCTGCTTTGTATTTGTGTGTCTGATCTGTCTAGCTCACAGGAGCGAAAAAGGATTTTTTTGGGGGGGGAATGTTGTCTCCTTAAACACAATGCCAAAAAAGTCTCCCTTTGGTTCAAGCTCCCTCACTCCTGTTCCTCTCTCCTCCCTCTCTCTCACTCTCTCTCTTTCTCAAACCCCTTTTGCTGGTCTCTGTAAATATCTGCTCAGGCTGACTGTAACTGCCTGACCTTGATGGTGAACTCTTCGGTAATAACTGAGAATTACAGGTGACTGTCAAAAAAAGGAGAAGCAAAAAGTGTCTGAATACCAGGGCAAATGAAGATTTTTTTTTTTCCCCCAGACTCTGCAATAATCCAGCAAGCATTTAAACACAACATAAAGCACTCATAAATCACATAAAAAGTACCTCCTTGGTGGGAGGAACACACACTTTGAAAGACAGCTGATCCAAACTGAGCGCTGCTCGACATCGGCAGTGTTCGGTGCTTATGAAAGATGTTTCCTTGGTGGCAGGAACATGCACAGCCTTTAATTGCCATCCATGTTTCAGTTAAACAGCAACTGTTAACATGACTTCAACATGAACATGCCACGGTGTCAGATTGTTAGGATCACTTAACAATGTTCCTACACTCCCAGACTGGGTTCACTATCTTTGCTGGCACAGCAGGTAATAAGATTTTAGCCTGTAAGGGGCTAATCAGAGTGAATGATGAGATGTTGCTATGGATACAGCCATTATAATTTATGATAAAAGCTTTACTCTTGCACAGTTTAGCTATTTACAAGCTCCCTTTGGGTTTGGAAAGAGATTTTTTGGAATGAAACCACTCATGTCATTTAAAGCACATGTATTGATTGCAAAGTAAAATGTGTGGCTTTGAGTTTAAAACTGTGTAATTCAATATTTGGCCCAAATAAGTGCTATGTAAGAAAAAAATATAGATTAATATCATGTTCAAAAACATCAGGTTTTATCCTTTTTTAATAAAAAAACATTTACATCTAAACTGAGAGGATAATTTGCAAAAATGTGCACATTCCTATACCATAAAAAATGCTGACTGTGAATTGTGACTTTTGACATCAAAATCAGGCCTGCGGTTATTTTTTTTAAATAACCATCTCAAAACCCCCAGTTAGAAAAACAAAATAAATTTGCAATCAACATTGATGCAACCAGAAGTTAAGTTAAATATTTTAGCTACGCTGTCATTTACCGATTGCTGTGGAAATTATGTTTAAATCTGCCCTGTATAACTATTTTTTAATCTATTAAATAACATTTTTAAGGAACGATGACTAATAAAGTAAAGGCTAATTGAAAATATCTCAACCTTGGCAGGAGTCTTTGCAGATCAAAGAGTCTTCTTGCTCCTGTTGAGAGTGTAAATGTGTACACAGATATCATCAGTGTGTGAAATATGTTAACCTTACAGGGCAGCTGGACTGATGAGATTTCAAATATGAAATTTCACAGGTCCATCTTGAAAAGCACCAACTGGATTCATTTGTGTCCGGTCAGAATATAACCGGACCAATCAGCATTCTTTGAGGAGAAAGAGGTGGTAGCCTTGGGCATTGTTGAGTGATGAATGCAAGAAGTGGCTGCCGTTTTATAAACAATGGCGAAGAGGTTCGCATGCATACTGCAATAGCGGTTGTTTTATCAGAACTGGACAATATTTCCTCATAAAAAAAGAGAGCAAAGAACGGCACTGAGGGTTTCTTCTGATGGAAAAGATGTTTTAGTTATTCTCCTGATTGGTCAAGGACACAAAAAACTGGTGGACAGAGTTGGATTTAGCTAGTTCTAACTTGGTGCAGGAGCCTAATTGCCTTTTTTAAATTTATTTTTATATTAGCTCACATTACTACATTTAAATCCTTCAAAGTTGAATGGAGTTAAAGAGGGCCTGATTAGGCATCGTTTTAGCTGCACTGCACTGCTGCGGTTGCAAGACTGAAGCCAGCAAACTAATGACCCAGAACATCTAACGGCTATTATGTGTATGCAAAAGATTAGGTACTTTGGTCATTAAAGCTGTGGAGTTACATTTTTCTCCTCCCTAAACTGTTCCTGGTCATGACTCAGAAAGTTTGAAGGTTTCATAGAGTTTTCAAAGTAAGAAAAAAATCCCTTGCTATCATTTTGATACAGAGCTGCTAGTTATGAAAGGATTCGTGCAGGCAGTCAGTGGTCTTTTGCTTTGTCTTTAGCAGGTTAATAAATTTGTTATTTTATGTGACTTCATTCTTTTGTAGTTGCTCCTATACCAATCATTATTTCTCACACCATCACACTCTCTGTGACATACACACACACAGCTGTCTATGATTCCCTAGAGACCAATTTGCTCCTGCAGCTGGCATACTGTAGGTGTTACAGGCCATGGGGCATTTGCCCATTTACCAAAGTAATGAGGCTTACTACTATTCATGGATCTCTTACTCCTCTGCTTTAAAAAGCTGAATGCTCCTCCACTTTTACTCACACACAGTGAGGGATAGTTTACTGTTGACTTTCGCTCAACCTTAGTAGAATAATTCTCCTCAAAAAAAAAGCAACCGGACTAAACTGCAATTTAGCACTCTTTTAAGGTAGAGTTAGCCCAGGAGGAACACACACAGGGGTGATGCAGGGAGAGAGCAAAAGCACAACAGCGGGCTTGAACATTACAGAAGCACAAACAAAACAGCCCCCATTGGAGAGAGGAAGTAAAGCTTTTTTTTCCTTTCTTTTTTTGGGGGGAAATTGATGGCACATTGAGTGTGACAGAGGCGTTAAGCTGAGACTTGATGCACTTTTTGTAAAGTGTTTTGCATTATACCCTTTAAAGCTCATCTTTTCTCCTTTATTTACACAGGCATATTGATGAATCATAGTTATTTGTCTTGCAATTTATCAAGTATCACTGAATGGCTGTATTGTCATACCATTATTATCTTAGGCAAAGCAATATGATGGTATTTCTGGTTACTCTATGATTCTCACTCTCAGTATAAACAGCATGAAAACATGCATTAGTTAAAGATTATTTAATGTTCCCCTTTTTGCATCTCAATTTAATACCATTTGCTTCAACCAATTGGTCCAATATTCAGGCTTTAGATAATAACTAACAGTGTTTTAGTTCACCTTAGTAGTTAACTGACAGAAGCATGACATTTGCTATCACTCTAACGGAGAGCACCCAAATATCTCCTGTTATATTGTCACCAGTATTTAGTGAGACTTTGTGTCACATAAAATGGGGGTAAACAACAAGGTGTTCCAAAGAGGATTCACGAGTTGTGCAGATCTAATAAATTAAGAAGAAAAGAACAGAAAAAAAGAAGATTTTTATTACCTGAAAGAGCGCAGTAACATTTCATCGTTAAGATCTCACCTGGATCCATTACTTTTCTGACATATCCTGTCAGCATGCACTCTTTCCATGGCATTGAGATGCTGACAGCAAACATTTCTTTTACTGTTGGGACTGATAACAATCAACAACAATTGTTTGCATCTGTTTTGACAAGGCCTCCTCATGCTGAACTATTTATGAGCCCTTGACATAAGTGGAGGAGGCGAGTTGGAGGGTCACTGCACCATATACTGCAGAGACAGCAAAGAGATACTGACATTTATACTCACGCAAGAGCTCCTTAGCAAGCTATTAGTTGACAGAAAAGCATGTGCACACGGCCCATTGACTGGACTGGATCGTAATTAAAAGGTAGAGGCTGGGCAAAAAAGGGGAAATTAGAATGAAATTTGTGTTCCTGTTTGAACCTCAGCTAAAAGCTTTTAAACAAATCTGCCAGTTATTCTAAGTTCAAGTTCATTGATTCCCCAAGATGGTGATTTGAATTTAAAGTGCATATAAAAAAAAAGGCAGAATAAAAAGAGCACATGTGGCACATAAAAAACATAATATAAAAACATAATGCGCGTCAGGAATATAGCACTTAAAACACGTCAAGCATGAAGACACATAGACACATAGAAATGCACACACAAGGCTCCAGTAACAACTGTGAGCAACGGTGAGAATCACGCCCATCTCGACCCTCGATCCCATTATGGAAAACACCAACCCACGACCCACTCCCCACGTTCAGGGGGGCCAATAGGCATCAGCACAAATGAGTTTCTGTGGCTATTAGTCATAATAGTGGACAGTATATACAGGAACCTCTAGTAGGAGTTGAAACTTGTGCTGAAGTCAGGGAGAATTTATTATTGAGTAGGTGCATGTTAAGACAGCTGAGGGAGAAAAGGGACTGGAAGATTCAAGCAGACAAATGAAAGCAACTTGCAGTCCCACCAGAGATTGTCAGCAGCAGTCTGAGGTCTGAATCTGAATTACAGTCCAACACTCAGCCATCTGTTTACTTGCTGGAGCTCACCCTGGTGCGAGAGGAATGGCAGATGAGGGCAGAGTACCCTTTGTGGATTTGTAAGCCACATGTATATGAGTTTAGGGATTTGTAGAAATGGCCAGAAAGGGCAACCACTGACTCAGACTGAAAAGAAAAATAAAAGATGGAGTCAAAAGAATGGAAATTGCATTCATGACTGGAACATATGATAAGTTTTACTTCAGTGGTGGTCCCAAAGTGGCAGGTCAAGCACTTATACAATTTCTAACTCAGTTATCCTGTTATACTGATGTTTCTATAAAGGTGTTGAGAGCATTGATCTGCTAAGCTTAGAGAAGTGGGAAATTTTTCTTTTCCTACCCTGGACCCCCTTTACACATTGGTAATCATTTTTAATATAGAAGGGCTTCTCCCCATAGTTAATTCATTATGTTGCACTCTGTAATTTAACAGCCAAGATGGGTAACCTGCCCTTTCTGTTCTTCATGCTCTAATTAATGTTTAAAAAGTGAAATATGGATTTAAGTATATCAAAAAGTCATGAATTCTTACAAAATGTATCAAGGACTCTGTCTCATGTTTAATAGGCCTGTAAAAAAGTTGCATAGTGCACCATAAAGAGATTATATTGAGGTGTCTTCACTGGAACTCCATCATCGCGCTGCAGTTCATGAAAATAGGCCAATGTATTACAGATTATCTGAATTTATATTGAGCAAACGGTTACGCAACTGTGCTGAAATAGCTGATATAACTAAATATTACGTATAATTACATGCAAATGTTCTCCTAACTTTCATCCACTCCCCAGACTCAAACTAAGCCTTGTCTGATCCCTACTACACGATGCAGCAACACTCTGTCCCACTGCAATCCCATGTGTCCTGCATGATTCTGATTAATGTTGGCCTCTATTGTAAGTGATTACAAGTGTTATCAGCATTGATGTCGGCAAGTGAAGAAGTGGGGCCGTGCTTAACAGAGTCTCTTGGAGTTTGTGTGGGCACTGCCTTAAAAAAGAAAAACAAAAACACAAAAGATGAAAGTATCTCAAATGGTAGATGCCCACTCGATAACACCAATGACAACAGAAAGTCCCAGCTCTCATTTAGCAACCCCTTATTCCATTCCCAGACATGAAAGAAAAGTTTCCTCTACAGTAACTCATCTTAAAAACCATTAGAGATAGTTTCATCAGATTCATGTGCACTGGCAAGTGATCATCTGTATTCCTCTGCAACCTCTGTGCATGTTGCAAAAATGCCTGGATGTGAAATTTAAGCAGCATAAATGTCTCTCGACAAAGCAAAGTTCAAGTGGGGGCTGTGGGACTCAAAGTTCTTTTTTTTTTTTGGAATTACATTCTAGGGAGTTGTTGGGCGAGAGTTTTTATCTTTTCTTGTAATTCAGTCTTTTATTCAAAGAGGAGAATTCCCCTGACAGTCTTTTTTTCATGGGGGATTCTAAAGTACTAAATTTAAGAAAAGAAGAAAAAGTGTTGCAAATGAGTGGCATTGAGAAGCAAGATACCTTGTTTTTTTTTTTTTTAATTTGGCTTTTGCCCTGTTCTGCCTGATGTTTCTTTCAATAAAGAAGCTGAGAATGAAACTATGTGTAGCAAGTTACATTATACACACATTTGAGATGTTTATTTTCTTTATTAGTCACACATGTCATATCCGATTGAGTTCTAGGTTGCTCCGCAATTTCCATCCCTAATATAAATACAGTATGTAAACATATTAATGCATTATCAATTCATTCCCAACGTTGTACCATTTCAGTAAACCGACGGTGACAAAAACAGTCATTAGATATTAACTTGTCCTTGCATACAATATTTACCTGACAGAGAGATGACATTTGTTATTACTCTGTTAGAGAGCTACTAAATATCTCTGTTACACTATGAAAGTAATTTAGTAAGAACTTGTGATATCATGTCTTGTACATGATCAGGTTGTGTGTTCATTGAATGAGCCTAAAATCAATTAGACTTAATCCTACCATGTTTGGATCACTCCTACTCTCTGAATGGCATGGTATTGCAATCAAACACATTCATTTTAGTTTAACTTGTTATATATGACTCATTTAGATGCATTTAAAAAGCCATGGGTGGCACATGCATTATACAAATCTCTCTCTCTCTCTCTCTCTCTCTCTCTCTCTAAAACTTCCTAAAAAGTTGTTCTGTCAGTTTCTTAACTCTACTCCACAAATGGCTCCACAAAGTGACATGTTTGCCCTGTTGCACATTCCAATGGTTGTCTGTTGTGAAGCAGCTTATTACAATAGCAAACATACACGTCGTGATCACTGAAGTCATTGGTAGGCAGTTGTCAGCACAGCTTCATTGCAAACAACAGCTGCTTTAGCTCTACCTCATGACTGGCTCCAAGCAACTTTCTGAGCTGAACAATTCAAGGATTGGTGAGAGTGTTTTTCTTTGGCTCATCTGCCATTGTCACTAAGTCGTCTTCTCTCCTCCCTGTTTGACTACTTCATGTTTTTTGTTCAAGTCAGATTATCGTAAATACCTTTCAGTTTAATGGTTTGTTGATTTTGAAGTGCACTTTTTTTTAGCTTGATTTTGAAGCTGTCTTAGACATAATCTGCATTCAGAGGTATACAGGGGTAAATTTTTTTTAAGCTATAAATATAATTTTCACAATATTTTTCCTCAGCAGGAATTTCTTGTTACTTTAATATGATGATTATAGATAAACAAAATTTTAATTTTTGCTTTGTGTTTATTTTCATTCCCATTTCTGGTAAGTAACCTGGTTACTCCCTCTGTGCTGTGTTTACAAATGATGTGCATGATAACAGAGAAAGAAGCAATGACAGGATGCGACATAGTGCATAACATTAGCCAAAAAAACTTCAGTCTTTTTCAAAAGTCACCCCATCTTAAATTGGATGATTTTTTTTCCCCTCGTACTCCTCACACACCCTTTTTATTTCCTCCTCTCCTCCTCATCCATCTCCTGTCCGGCGCTCACGCTGCTTGTGGCCCAGCAGCAGCAGCGGCAGTTTGTGTTGCCACAAACAGAGAGCAGGCAGGAGAAACCCGCCATGACAGGCTGATAACAATGCTGCAACACCACACTAATTGGCCTGGGGCTTACAGGGAGAGTGTGGTATTCAGCAGCTGGGTATTTTTGGATGTGAGAGCAGGAGGGAGTTAGGTGGGAAAGGGGAAGGGGGGGGGGGGTGAGGACGGGAAAGGCGGAGGCAAGGAGTGTCAGTTTTGATTATGGATGAGTTGTGAGATAAGTTGAGTTAGGACATGTTTGCGTGAGGTGGAGAGAATCGAGTCTGAGAGAGTGTGTGAGATTGTACATTAATGTTTGTTTGTGAACGTGGGTCGTGTGCGAATACACACAATACACTCAAATCTGCCACACAAAGCTCTAATCAGAGGAGATGGATGATGTTTTAGTACAGTTTTTTTTCCCTCTGGAGCGATCAAAGAGGGTACTCATAAAGCACGCTAACATAATTTACCACTGCGAGCATTTTATTTACAGATAATAAACAATTATCTTTGATGCTTTTTCTATAAGCCCTTATGTTAAAACCAGGCTAGGGAGTATCATTAGGATTTTCAACAAATGCTTTATTGATTTTTGCTTTGACACACACACACAGAAAAAAAGTGCCACTGCTCTCCCACTCTCAGCATCGATGAAAAGTACATTAGGCTCTCAAAAGTACTGTATATTATATGACTGCGTACTATAGGTTTATACCCACTTCACATAATTTCACTCAATACTTTCCAACTTGTTGGTCCTGTTAGCTGTTAAAACAACAGATTGCACCATTAATCTCCAGCTAAAGGGAAAGCTGACCTTTTTGACTTAAAGCTGTGCACTCAGCAGCTCAAAAAAAAATCGAGCTGTTTCAGAAATTGTACGTCTAATTATATACTGCGGTGTTGCACACTAATAAACAAGTGCTGGGAGTTGTGTCTGAGGTCTCAAGAATAAAAGTACCTCAGTGGCCTGGGACTTGGGCCAATAGACTGCTCAGTCTCAAAAAGAAGCTGCTGGTCTACACATTTCTCATTCAGTGATAAGCCTTTTATGTATTACTCTGTACTCAAGCCTCCTCTGTTGTGTGACTTTTTTTTTTTTTCCCCTCACCAGTCCTACCGGGACTCTACATTTGAGCTTGTCAGCAATCAGGTTGTGTGAGGACATGACAGAAGGGACTTAAAGTTCTGAGAAAAGAGACATAAGTACAGAACTTGCACATAAGTCTTTCTGGATATGATGTAACAACGACATCACTTCCTAATTCTCCTAATACACTTACTAGAAAACCTCCTGATGCTTTCTGAGAAAGAGCACTGAGATTAAGCCATCTGTTTATTGTGAGCAAAGAGTTCTTTAATTACAAGAAATTGCTTCCTGTCTTCCAGTCATGTTGACCAACTTCTCCACTTTCTCCTTTTCACATTGTAAACTTTTATGTATTATAGAGAAGAAAACACAACTGAACTTAAACTTAAATATTATAAATATCAATACCTTCATTTTTCTTGCTTTCTGTAAGTTAAAGTTAAACTTTGAAAATAACACAATGCAACATTTTCGCATAGAGGTTCAACTTAATGAAATAAGTATGACAGAAACATTCATTGATGTCACACTTGGTTAATAATTATGTCGATTTCTTACAGGCTTTTCACATTTTCATTTTAGAATTCCACTTTCAGAAACAAGAAACTTCATTTCATGCTGTCGCGAATTTCAAAACACACATAAATAAACATTGCACGTTCAGACACAAACATTTAAAATTATACTGTGGGCAGATTAACTGAAAAATGTCATGAGCTAAATGGATTTGGGAAAAGTGCACAGGGACTGGAGGAAAGGTAGTAATAGAATTTTAATGGACTCTGCAGCATGTACAGTATGTGTGTGTGTGTGTTTGTCTATTTGAATGCATGTATCAGGACATTTTATGAGGAATGACTACATGCAGCATCTATGTTTAGCAAATTCCTCTCAATCCAAACCTCTATGGAGGGGGTTGCTGAGGTGATAATGAGTAATTTCAGGATTATCTAAAAAAATGCATGTTACCACTTTACATATAAAGAGCAAAATGACCCAGCTGTTATTAGGCTTTAATACAGGGTTGAGTTTTAACATTCTCAACCAAACAGTATTCTGTTGGTTCAGTGTATGACCTAATGCAGGTTACCAGCTTTTCATGTGGCTTTTTTTTCTACAAAAAGCTAAAAATATATAAAGTCATCTGTACTAAGACAAATCTTAGCTTGTGACATTTTATCCTTCTTGGGAAATAAAGTTTCATGACTGTGTCAAATCCTAAAGGTCATCAACAATCATTCTCATTAGTCTTGTCAAAAGACACGTGCAGCAGCCTCCTGACACCACTTAGAAATTACATGAGCCTTTTCAATCCAATGACAGTGCCCGTGCTATTCAAACATGTATGGATCCAAAAATAGAACTTAAACGCAGTCGAAAAAGTGCGAGAGATGAAAAAATTCATCAAAGATCATTTTATTTACTTTCAGTGAAATGAAAGTAAAATTTATCATAAAGGGGGAATGAGAAATGTCATTTTACATGTATTTTTTTTAATTCTCTGTTAGATTGGGTACAAATATTATCAGGAGTGAGGTGAGAAAAGTTAAATTGTGTTGTTTGTTAGTTTTATCATTTTTGACTGAAGGTAGGTTGGATCTGACTTTTAGGGGGGTAGGGAGGAATTATTTTCTTTAATTAAGTTTCATTACAGCCTTGCTCTTCAACATACTTTGCTTAAAGGTTAACAAGGCAGTTTGAATTGGCACTGTGGTTAATAAAGATGCACTTTGCTCTATGTGGAGCAAAACTCTGTCTCTGTATGCATGCACAATTATACTTTGGTCAAGAGATGAAGGTTTAAATTTAGGCACACTATTAAACAAGCTGCATCAAACTCTGTATTTTTACACAGTCTTAACATGCTGCAGGGTTTTTTAAAGGGGAGAATATATAATCTTTGAAGGGCATTACTTTTTTACAGAGTGAAGCATGAGGGTCAGACATCCTCACTTCACTTGTAAGTTGGTCAGTATTAAACTGTGTCAACATCTATTTGTACCTGCATAGCTCATTGATACTGTTAGATAAAAGTGTCCTTGTGGAAACTATGTTGTCTTACAGTGGCGGTTCTTCACAGATCTTCACAAATCTACACTTTAGTATCTAAAAAAGCCATCAAGATCTCAAATAATGTCAATTGTTAAGAGGAAAGAAGGAGGAGGCTCAAGTGGAGGAAGAGGTTGCTTGAGCGTTAGCATCCATTTCTGACTTTAAAAATCTTCCAGGATCCTTTTGGGAAGTTTGAGCCAATCAATAACCTGTCAGATAGAAACCTCTTAACGCTTTCTCGGCCTGTCCACCCGCTGCTGCTCAACTCGACTCAATCCAGCTCACTCCTTGTTTCCTCCCTTTCTCTCAAACTCGTTTTATTACCTTGACTCTATTGAGTGGGTGTGCCGGCTCAAAGAAACATTGTCCCCTCTTACACTGCTCAGCCTCTTAATAAAAGAAGGGTCACAGTGTCAGAGATGCTCAGCAAATTGGGTGGTGGAAAGAACCTCACATTAGAGAGTATAAAGTTCGTCCTGTAAAACCAAACTGCTACTCTGCCTCGCTCAGGTGTGCCGCTTCCTGCTGACATTTGCTGCACTGCTGGCTTTTGGTTGTGTAAAAAGGAAGAGATTTTGCCACTTAAGAATTGATTGTCTGAGCTCTAAACAGGCTAAGAGTGTTTGCAGTGAATCAAAGCTGCTGTGATTTCTTTTTCCTCAAGATTAAATGGATGTATTCAATGGATATATCAATCTTAAAAGAATCAGTTTCCTTTAAAGGTTTTAAAATCCTTATATTTTCTTTTTTTTTTTTTTCTTTTTTCAAATGTAAAAAGTTCCACAGTGAATATGAAATTTAAACTGGAAAAAAGCATAGTTTAATTTATTATTATTCCATAAATGTAAAAAGTACAAAAATAAATAGAAATTCATCTATTCCACTTGTTTTTCCACTCCTGCACAAACATTGTGCAATATTAATGTTGACCTATTCATGCATGCACAAAACTTGAGGTGTAAATGATAAGTAACACCTCATCCACTGCCATTCATCCATTTCATGGGATCCTTGCTCATTTCCCATGAAGATGGAATTTTTTTTTTTTTTTTTCAAAATGAGAAACTTTCCAGAGCAGATTCCAAGAAAAAAAGGACAAATATTGTGTTTGTTTGTGAAAATGTACATTTTTACAATCTGGGATCCAGGCAAATGTTTTGCTTTTTGGCAGTTGATTGTCAGAGTTGAAAATTTTTTATATCTTTTTTTTTTATTGTTATTATTACTTTCTTTTTGGCTTTTTGGGGCTTTCAGTCCATCTCAAGTTATCATACAATCTAAACCAAAAAAGTGAAAGCCCCAGAGAAGTTCACCCTCAGGACCAGTAAACAGCCCTTACCTCAGGTAATTATCAGCTGTCAATCATCCATCACTCTGAACCTGTCAGCAAACGCTCATGGCATCACATCATTTAAATGATTGATGACCAGTTGAGTTACAAAAAATATCAGTCTCGCAATCTACCAACAAATATGGTAAATTTCAATTAGTGCGTTCATGCACAAACAAAAACAAAAGGGCTTCACACATATTGTTATTACACACCACTGTGACATTTAGCAGTTCATTGAACCTGTTTATCCACAGTCTTATCATTTACATAAGAAGAAGTATAAGTACAGTGTTCTGGGAATAATAGGGCTTGGGGGAGAGGCTTTTTTTTCTGTTTTGTTTTCAACAAACAAGAAAATGTTCTTCCAGATGGTCAACAAAGACGAGGGCTGCATCCAACTTAGAAATTTTTTTGTCTAATTGGATTTGTTTGGGGGTTTTTTGACAGGTATATTGAGCTATTCTTTCCTTTGTCTTTTCATACATACTAATCTGCTTAACCTTAACCAGAACTCAGCCAGACTGTTTTTTTGAAGCCTGACCTGGTTATACTCCTCTCTTTCAGGCTGCTACTTCTGGGGACCAGGATGTCCCCAGAGGTACGATGCAGGCTGATTGACAAAAAAAAAAGAAAAAGACTGTTCGGAGTCGCAGTCAGCTGAAAAGTCTCCAACTTGTGATTTGAATCTTTAACTTTCTGCCCAAACAAACTCCATGATACTTAATGAGTATCAACCTGGCCTCATTTCATTAGAACTCTTCCTCTATTCATAATACTCTACTTAAGCTTCTCTGTGGGTTTTCATTAAAGTTTCTCTTCATTTCTTCTTACTTCTGTTGGTAAGTTCATAATAACCCTTTATGACCCTTTCTGCACAATTTTCTGCTTAAATTGCTGTCAGTCTGAGCATCTGATGGAAAAACATTGCTTTTTAAAGTCAGTAACTGACACATTACACAGCATGTTAGATCACTCAAAGCACTGCAGCAAAGTATAATGCAAGTGACTGTCTGATGACTGTGCACAGAAGAGACAGCAAATGTAGTCCTTGAGTTTCATAAACACCTTTTCCTGAAATCAAACTGACAAGTAAAGTAGTTGTTTTACAGCTCTGCTGACTTCAATTCAGTTAAAATGCTTTTAAAAGATCAGTCACTGAGAGTTATGCTGACTAATAGTGACATCTGTAATTTGTGTTTCCTGGAAAAAGCTCGGTAATTATTGGGCACGCAGACAATAGTGATGTCACAAACTCAGCAGGATGTAAAATTTGATCAGTTAGAGCTAAATGACGTTAAATGAAAATTTAATTCAGTCCAAATTCAATATTTCTGTTGAGTCAGATGAGCTACAGCATATGTTGAAATTCTAATTACAGAACTTGTGCTGTCAGTAAGGATGTATGCTGAAGAAGGGGAAGGTACAGCACAGAGTCAAGCCTGTATAACATTTACATAAACTGTTTAAAACACTGTTTAAGACATTTTTTTTCTATGAACTGCAAATTCTCATCCTTTCTAGACAGACAAGTACACAGTACTAACTTGAACCTAGATGACTTTTAAATTTAAAAACTTATTTTAAATCCTCTCACTATTCCATATCCATTCTGCAATGTGAAAAAAGGCACATTAACAAGTAAATAAACAAACTCATGTTAATAATGATGAAATTTATTTTAAAGATGATAAATGATTGGCTTAATAGAAATAGAGAAGCAAATTTGTTGCATGCATATTTGTGTAGCTTAACTTTGCATGTGTAATACACTGGATTACCCAAAAACAAACATTGCATTCATTAATTTTATCTTCAAATGGTGTCACCATTCGATTTCCTGATAATGTACTGTACACCAATATCCATGAATATCAATTTAATTATAGTTTCTTAAGTACAATTATAGTGGCACTGTCAAGGATGAACAGTGTAGATCAAAAGAGTCTAATAGGTTACACAAATATATTTGTACCATGTGGTGTAGAGAGATTTTCATCAACCATTTATATGACAGAAAGAATGCCAAACAGGGTCGACGGGCCAAAGCCAACCTTGATGCTGTTGGTTTTTGGGAGGCTGCCACTGGGCACAATACAGCTCAGTAACAAGGTCAACTCATTTTAAAAGAGCCCAGTCTTCAGCACACGGGGAAATCTGTTGCCCAGCGGCTTCAGTCTGCCATAGTCAGGATGATGTTTTAGATTTTGTGTCCTTATTTCTAAAAAGCATGTATTGACATCTAGGCTAGGTTGCACCATTAGGGATGACTTTTTAAACCTGATTAAATATGATTCAATTGGTATTATTTTTCACTAAACTTTAGAAGTAGCCTAAACCACAGTTTAGTTTTTTTGAATCTAATTTAAAATGTGATCCAGTATTAATAGGGAACTTGTGTATGTATTGACTGACCTTATTGCTCCATTATTTAAGCCAACCAGCGTTCAAAAACGGATAAATATGATTTTTTCAACACTTAATAAAGATATTATCTGATTAACAAACAATGTAATGTTTTGTAAAGAGTTTTCCCCCCTCTGTTATATTTCCTAAGACTGAAAAACATGCAAAATCACAATTATTTATTAATATAACTATAACTGTTACTTCAGTTTGGGTAAACAAGTATCCTTTTATTGGTTTAACTCTATTAAATCTCGGTTAATCTCAATAAACTGGTATTGTAAACAGATCAACTTTTTTTGTACACAGGCATTCTGCGTAATTTTAAATTTGGATTTGTTCATTTCAATCCTAATTTTGCTAATTCTGATCAGACCTAATCTTGGACTTATTAAATCTTGGTTGGTGCAACCCATTGGCCTAACCTTCACCACGCATTCATGAAAACTTGTCAACAACTCCAAATGAAAGCATCTAATATATTATATAAACACACACACACGTATCCCTATAAAAAGTGAGTGTTAAGCCAGGCACGCTCCTCCATCGACCCTCGCAAAATGCCTGAAAGCACATTGACCGTGGTTGCCCAGTGGGACTGCAGAGTCAATATAAACCAACAGGAGCGATGATTGATTGATCCCCTGCTACCCTACTCTCCGTCTCTCCTCCGCCTCATCATGCCCTGCTTCCATGCCCTACCTTCCCTCTCCCGCTGCCTCTGTGGGCTTGTTCGGACCTCGCAACTTTACTGCAAATGTATCCAAATTGGATTAAGATCAAGGAGAGTGGGGTATAGATTGTAACTCACACCTGGCATTAGTATGCATCTCGGACCAGGTCCACATTAACTGCGCTCAATCTGAAAACACATCTTTTTTCACTTGGTTCTGGCCTTCAGTTGCCTTTAAGCTCCGCCAAAAAATGAGAGCTTTTCAAAAATGCTCTGCAAGCTGGGTGAACACAGGCTCACATTTTGAAATGGAAATAATATAAGACTGTGATATTTTACTTATTTCAGCATTGCTGATTTCACAGTGCAGGTTTTTTTTTTCTGGCTTTATAACAATAAATCTGTGATCCGATTGTTTCTTAGTGCAACAGAACAAGTAAGTGCAACAAGTGAAATAACAATAGATATACATAGAAGGAACTAAATTGATTGTTTATCTACTGTATATTCAAATAACATGTGTTATCCATGGATTGACAGAGCAGAATCAGTCCAATTCTTCACCTGTAATGCACAATTTAAAATTTACAAAAAGAGATTTTTGAGGTAGCTATATTCTTGTTGGTGTTTTATTGAGGATAAAGATCATTACAAAAAAATATATAAAATATGCCGCAGACACATTTATACACATAAAACAGATTTAGCCAACTTCAAGAAGATATAGTCCATCCTGTGATACTACTTTTAGATTTTATTTCCTCAACTGAATTATTTCAACTGCACATTTATTTTTAGGTTTAAAAATAACCTACACACAGTTTTGTCTGGTCACACTATTACGGAAATAATGGTAGAGGTTCCCTGGTATATTTCCTCTGATACGAACTTTAGAAATGTGTCACACTTTAAGCAGATTCGGCATATTCTAGCTTCTAGCAATCATCTGGATAATGCAAAGAATTGTAACAAGGTTAATGTTGACTGGATAGTTCAAGTCCAGTGCATGCACAAGGACGCCACTTAAGATGACATCATCCAAGATGTTTTTTTTATTTCCTGGCTCATGCAAGGCATATTTCAAATCCTTGGTGTCATAGATAATTCACTAAACCTTCATGCATTATCCTCTGGTGTTAAGTTCATCAGTTTTACATCAATGTCACTTGTATCTTATTTATAGAAGCAGTGCTGCCAGAGTGCATCCGAACCTCAGTCACTTTTTTTCTGCTAAGTGAGGAAAATAGTCATAAATAATTGCAGTTTGCACAATCTGGTTGCTTCACAACCCAGTCATTACTGAGGCATATGTCAGGTTGGTGAGCTAATACAACAAATTAAATAATCCAAGTTGTCATGTTGACCATGAGTTGTATTGAATGATTCAAAATGTTAACTCATACATTGTGTAACACACTGCCATTCCTCCGCTCAGTGAATTAAATTCATTTTTTTCTCCAATATAAAGCTCGCTAATGTTGACTAGTAAAGAGGCAAAAAACAACAACATAATTTTATCTTCCCATGGTTTCGTTATTTGTGATGCATTTGCAGAGAAATATTTCAAAGCCAGCCTGTTAAACTTGGCCGGCTTGTACTGCATCCACAATGCCTGCAGGAAATGAAAGCTTACTTAGCCATGTTTTCATGGCCCAGCCTGTGAGATGAGCTTGATCTCTGCCTGCACTGCAACTTTCCTCCAGAATGGATGCTACATAATCTTCAAAAAGAGTCACAATTCACTGTGAATGTGCACGCTTTTGCCTGCCTCACGAAAATAGCTGGTACTTAAACAAATAGCTCTAAATTTCTGTTTATAAAGTAATGATGAATTAGCTGTTGAGAGTAGGTGTTGATTATTAAAAAAATCTCCCATTACGGCACTGTCTAACTTCGTTATTATTTATCCTTGAGGGGAAAAAATTAGATGAACACGTTTGGCAGGAACTATGGTGGAAAACGTAGTTCGTGGTGATCACCAATCTTCACCCTTTTTCAGGGTGTACATATTTTTAATGAGCTAAACATAGAAAGAGAAACAGGAAGCGAGGTCAGCTTTAAACACAGTGATTAGCAGTTCAAAGAGAACAACCAGGGTTTCATCTGCCTCTCCTACTTCTGGTCCTCCCTCCTCTCACACCCGGCTCCTCTCATCTTCAAACGACCCCGGGTGGAGGGGTGGAGGGCGAGGGATGGCCTCTCCTGGGTCAACCTACAGGGAACATTGATGGCAGGGGGATGGAAGGCTAGAGGACAGCTTTGTTGCCTGCTTGGCCTCTCCCCTTGCTGGGCTGTGATTAAATCAAGGCCCTGGTGTGAGGCCTTCTGCTGGGGCAGCAGTGGGCTTCTATCCCCGGTGGGTTTGGAAATATCCCTTTAAAGAGATGTCACTAAGTGCCTGTTACTTGTTTTCTAAACTTACTGTCACTCTACTTTATCTTCTAGCTTCCCTACCATGGGCCAAATAAGACACTCTTAGATGTCCAATTACTGTCCAATAACTCCGTCTCAAGATGGTAATATATATGTGCTGGATGTCAAATATAAGATCAGCTGGATTTTGATGCTAATCACTTTTGTCAACACATAGCAACTGAGCGAGGAATAAAATGGGAATCTGTGATAATGACAAGAGTTGCAAAATTGTCAGTTAAAGTCAAAAGGCTGGTTTGAAAGCTCATTGAATAATGAATAATACTTTGCCTGTAAGCACAAACATTCATCAGATTTGCTGAAGAAATTCTAAGATTTAACCTTATTTTATGAAAACCCCATAGGGCTTTGGGAATGATTTAAACTGTCCTAAGACTTAGACAGGTGTCCTTTTAGCACAAGACTTCAGGATTGAAACTGAGAAGCAGGTGAAAAAATCTGGGTCAGGTGTAAATGAGCTGTCCCTTAGCTATTATTGAAGTACCTATGAGCAATCCCCAGTTGTTCTACTTGAGCTGCTCAGTGAAAAAAAAAGCAGAACGTGGTTGCCCATGGCAACTCCCTGGTGGGAATCTATATAACTGTATGAATGTGACACAGTGTGGTGCTGAAAAATAGCATGTATGATCAGCCATAGCCCCTGTGTAAAAATTATAATGAAAAAGTTGAATACTTAGGGAAAAGAACTAATTTAACGTGTAAACATTTTAAAGACGGTGGGTCCCTCCTGCAGAGCAACAACAAATGACTGTTGTGCCCAAGGTCCTGTTTCTGTCAGCCTGGCAGGAAGCAGGAATTTATTCAAGGAGAGTTTTTCCAGAACATTTTCATTCCCTTTTTTTTTTTCCTAATACAGGCCCCCTTTAGCATCTCAGAAGCACAAGGTACCCTCTACCCTCTGGGTAAAAAGCACAGAGCTGTAAAAAAAAAAAATCCAACGCAAATACATCTGCTGCAATTATAGACACTCAAAGCAAGGTGAATTCTGGACAATAAATAAGTCAAACACAAGACTTTTATC
>JAQNCA010000006.1:12004483-12026781 GCA_029783725.1 Acanthurus tractus
TTATTTACTTTTTATTAGCTGTATGCTTGCACTTGCCACATTAAGTTAAATCTTTTTTAATACCTAAAATGTTCTTTGCACTAACAATTTTACATGAGACTTTACATTTCTATGGGATGGGTATCAGGATGAATGTTATTCATGATTATCTTCTATTGATATTGATTGATAAATGTGTTGATAACGTTAATGAGCTTAAATTTTGGTTAATATAAGGTCATAAAATGGGGGAAAATGTTTGTCTCAGTTTTCCGATCTACTCATTCATTAATTGAGGCATCAGCCGGTAGGATAAGATTGAATTTAATGTTCTCCATCTTGTGGTTCAATCTGGTTCATCTAGGTGAACAGTTTTCAGAAACAACAAACCGATTTGTTTTTTCATTGCAGCAGTTTAAGCTGAACATTGAGCTGGCTTCTTAATGTAAAGCAGTGCTTTTATAATTCATATATCAAATTTTTGAAGCTTTTCTGAATCCAAAATAACTTAATTCAAGTTCAAAAATTTAAAATAACAACAACAACAACAACAATAACAACACAGCAAAACCGACTCTTTTGTATTCAGCATTTTTATTCTTTATGCTCATGTGTGGTCTAATAGCTCAGGTTGGAAAGTTGTACCTGAGCCTGAATGTTTACTGGACTGAAAAACAAGGCAAAGGTCCTCACTTTCGCTCACCCTTATGTGGAATTTTCCATGAGGTGTGACATGACTGTTGCCTGGTCTACATGACCTTTCAGGGTTTATGTACTCATGTCACTAAGTTCTAGACAGATTCCATTATTTGGAAATAGGTCACAATGTTACGCTCCCGTGTGTGTCACCCTCTTAATTCTCCATCTCTCGTCTGTTGGACATACCACTGGACGTCCGCCAGGCCAACACAACTTTGCTTTGCCGCAGCACAATGTTTATACCCCCTCCCCTCTTTTTTTCCCCCTTTCCGTTCCTCCAACTGCCCTTAGTATTTGTTTTCTTCTATATCAAGTATTACCTCTCAATGTGTGAGCTCAGCACTGGAGAATGTTCATGAGATGTTGGACAAACTACTGACCCAGAGAAACTTCTCTGTGTCCAGGAAAGAGGTCTTACAGTTGTGATTGGCTTCTAGGGGGTTGAGATCACATTTGTTGCACATTTTTTGAGTATCTTTTTTAATACACACTCTTCTTTTTTAATATTAACATGTATGTGTTGTGTTTAAGAATTTTTTTTTTTTCTGTGATTTTGCACCTGAAATCAATTTTACTCATCACATGGAGCACTGGACTGTTAACTGTAATGAAACCAGTGTGATGTCTCCTGTGGCTCTGGACGAGTTTTCCTAAATTTGAGGGAAAAAAAAAAACTTGATGAGATCATGGTTTTGTCTGCTTTTGTTCTGACAGAAAGTTTGAGTTGCATGGAGTTCAGTTGAGTTTTGGAAGTAGGGACGATCTAACAAAAAGGCACCATTGAGTTGCATTTCAGGAATGGTATAATTGTAGGATTTTAGAGCGTGGGCCATACTAAAACCTTCAAGTCAGAATGTCTCAAACTCTAATGCTTCAGTTTTTGACCCATATCTTTAAAATCTGTCTTATGTAACCCCCCCCCAGCTGCACAGTAGAAGGCTATAATATCATAAATTTCCACTCACAGCTTTAAAAGTCCTTTAAAATATGAAAAAAAAAATATGATATCACATTAAATATGAGACCGAGTTCTTGTCCTGGTTGTCCTGGTTGACCTGGTTCTTGTTCATCTTCTTTGGCCCACTAAGCATTTTATTTTCCTGAATTCCTTCTACTTCGAGCACAGAGAACAATGATAGATTGTCCTTGCTTGGACTTTTTGACCTTAAGCAGAGGGAATTGATGACAAAACAGTCTGGGCATGTTTTGTTTCTTATGCAATGTGTAGAAGTGACACAGTGTGATGAGCCTTCACTGCATTTTTGAAGAAAGTGTTTCTCTGTCCTGAGTTATGATTCTCCTTGTGTCGAACAGTTTGTTCAAGAGCTCTGCCTCCTCTCCTGTGAGTAGCATCGTGTTATGTAACATATGTCTGCAACGTATCCAGCAAGAAGATGGATTATCCCTATACGCCTTGGGTTTTTTTTTTTTTTGGCCAGAATTCACACAATGTGGATTTGGGTTGCGTTATGTAACTCCCGAGGAAAAAGTGTTCTACTTACAACAAGTTTGACTAGCACAAGTGAGCTCCCTCAAACTGACGTGTGACACTTAACCACCGTGTTGCCGCTGTTCACTGAACGAACATAGCTTTTTCAGACTTTCAGGCAGAACCGATGCTCTACTGCAAACCTAAAGAGGATCTCTTCCTTTTTTTTCCAGGTGAATTTGCCAAAGCAACTGCTTTTGTCAAGTAGGTTAATCTGCGAATGCACAGCAGCTACTGGAACCACCCACTACGTGATATATTAATTAAATGGTTGCATTTCATCACCAAAACTACATGATGCAGAGTAGGTAAAGTTTTTAGGGGTGTGTATCATGTAATGATTTGAGCATCCAGTGAAGTGTGTGTAATGTGTGGTCTGTGAGACTGCTGCTGGACCTTTCACGGTTGTTTCCTCTTTATCTTTGAGGAAGTTGGTGAGCATCTGACTTAACAGTTTGCTAAGCCTTCTTCTTTCAATCTGTTTATTAACGCCATGCATAAATGTAGCCTATAACACCACCTTTTGATGAAACAATGCTTTGTGTGGGCTATTTATTCAGTCAGTGCCACTTCATATTTCATTATTTTTTTCTTTTTAATCATCCTTTAAAAGTTTTCTTTAGACTTGCTTGACAAATAAATAGAAACAGCTATTACACCTCATCTTTTCTCTCTTTCATGTCCCATCAGGTCGTGTTGTGTGATCGCTCCCCCTTCTCCTCTGAGCCTCGGTCAGCCTTCTACCCCTTCCCTCCCTCCCTGAGGCTAGTTTGTAATCCATGGCGCTAATGAAGCTTCTGGGTTTCGGGAAGCAGATGCTGAGGGTGAAGGTGGTGAACTGTAACGCAGAGGAATCCCGTCTGTCTCGATGCCTTAACACTTTTGACCTGGTGGCTCTGGGTGTGGGCAGCACGTTAGGCGCTGGCGTCTACGTGCTAGCCGGTGCTGTTGCACGAGAGAATTCAGGTAAGTTAAAATTACGAATGATTAAAAGATATCTCGAAAGATCAATGCTAAAGCTTCTAATCACATGATGTCACTGTCACCCGTAGGTCCTGCCATTGTGCTGTCTTTCCTGATAGCAGCTTTAGCCTCTGTGATGGCTGGTCTGTGTTATGCAGAGTTTGGAGCTCGTGTCCCCAAGACAGGCTCAGCTTACCTTTACTCCTATGTGACTGTAGGAGAACTCTGGGCCTTCATCACTGGATGGAACCTCATCCTCTCCTACATCATTGGTAAACATGCTCAGTTGCTGTGTTGTTTTCTATTTTTTTTGGGTGTGTTAACATCCAGATACAGAAGCAGAATGAGAGGTTTAAACAACAGAATAAAAGCATGGTGACAAAACAGAAAAGACACATGAAATCTTGCTTAAGCTGTCTTTCTCCATTTAAGGTACCTCAAGTGTGGCCCGTGCATGGAGTGCGACCTTTGATGAGTTGGTAGGGAAGCGAATAGAGCATTTCTGTAGAGAGTACATGTCCATGAAAGCACCAGGTATACTGGCAGAGTACCCCGACATCTTTGCAGTTCTCATCATAATCATCCTCACAGGTAGGAGAGCTACCTTCTGTCTTTCTGTCCCTCTCAAATGTTATTTCTTTCACATAGAGTATTCCTAATCTTTGCGATCTTTTAGTCCTGTACGTTCAACACTTATAACAGGTGACATTGCTATAGTGGCAGATATGTCTAACTACATATATGTAATTGATAAATTGCAGCACGAAAACAATCCAGTCTGGTCTCTAGTTTTTTTTCATTTTCTCTTCTGTGTTCTGCATTTTTAAGGTCTGCTGGCATTTGGGGTCAAAGAGTCAGCAATGGTGAACAAAGTTTTTACCTGCATCAACGTCCTGGTCCTGCTGTTCATGGTGGTCTCTGGTCTGGTCAAAGGCACTTTGAAAAACTGGCAGTTAGACCCTGAAGAGGTCCTACATGACAATTACACCAGTAACTCCAGCCTCAAGTAAGAACACGGATATACACACTCACTTCTTTTGCATAAAGGAGGTGCAATCAAAAACTTTGGAGACTTTTCTTCTTGCACTCAAACAGAGCACTGCACAGTAATGTACATGCAGCAGGTGTCTAACAAGCCATCAGCAAACCATCAGCACCTGAATTACACATTTTTGCGACCCACTGGTACATACGTTTTCTCATGCATTTTCTCACTGGGCCTGGAACTTGCATCTGTGGCTACAAACCAGAGACCAGACTTAATGCTGGGAGATGTCACAGCCAGCCAAGTCGAGTGAGTTGGGAGAGGTGTGGGGGGGGGGCAACAACTGCACTGGTTGTGAGCCATAAGAGAAGCATGTTTTCATAACACTCGGAGTGAGCACATTGGAAAAAGCAGTTGCCACAGTTCAGGATGTTTAAGAGTGTTACAGTGTCAGTAGAACTTAAAGGTCCCTTGAGGATGAATTCAGGGCGCACAAACACATGAAAGTAAAAAAAAACAAAACGCTGTGCCCCTGGATGCGCTTCTGATAGAGACTGCGGGCTTTTTTTTTCACCATGAAGACTGCTGCCTGGTTTTCTGGGTCAAAGCTGTAAACATAAATCTTCACCAGGGAATTCTTCAACATGATGTTTGGGTTATCCCAAGCTCCTCCCCAACTCCGGAGCCTCCCAAACTTGGAAGTCAGGAAATCACAAATGCACACATACTGCTGGCTATAAAATGCATGTAATTCAGATGCTGATCATGATCAAGCCATAAAACTTGGAAAACTTACTCGCTGGAGTTGCAGCTGGCATCTACTTTGTGCGCATTACTACTTTGTGCACAAGAAAAACAGTCTTGCAAGACTGTGCCTCTTGAAATATGTTCTGTGAGACAATATATATTATATTCAATCTGATCTGCATGTTTCAGTGTAAAGGGCCTCAGTCAATCCAGCTTCTTTGCCTATTTTCTTTGTTCAGTTGACCCTTTAAAACAACTAATTCATACAGTATAAATTATTTTTTGCTTATTTGAATCATTTCTCACTGCTCAGTTTGACAGACATCCTGCCAACCAAAGAGAGTTTAGGAGTGGGCGGCTTCATGCCGTTTGGTTTCACGGGCGTCCTGTCAGGAGCTGCTACCTGCTTTTATGCTTTTGTGGGATTTGACTGCATCGCCACCACAGGTCAGTCTCAGATAAAACCAGGAAACCCTCGCTCTGTGGAGCCTGTTCTCCTTTTGCTCTCCCTTCTCAAATCTCTTCCACTGCCTCATGGGTATGCTTCAGCTTTACAGAGGGGGTGGGGGCTGGGGGGCTGGTGTAACTGAACCTCGAGTAGGGACCGTTTCAGTCCCAAGCCTGTCTAAGCATCCAAGAATGTTACATAAGAGGGGCAGGGTGTTTGGCCTAATTTCACTCTTGGCAGAATGGCAAGCAGGTTAGGGGTTTAAATCATGATACATACATACAACTCATGTTTGTTGAGAAGATGATCCTCAGGTTTCTGCAGATCTTCACCTGCAAATGTGCCTCTGTTTTATCTATTAAAGGCCTCTTGGTCGTAACAAAGGGAGAGTTTCTTCCTTCCAGCTTGCCTGCTCTCTGGCCCCCTGGCATTTCCCACCTCTCTTTTTCCTGAATTCTAATTGGCTAGTGCGAAGTTAACCCTGAATGATTGCTGAGGTTTTGCTTGTAGGAACATGTCTGTCACACACACACTCTCGGTCAGCCCCAAGCCATTTTATAATCTGTATGTGTGTGTGTGTTCTAGCTAGCTTGAGTAAACTTGGCATGAAGCCATTACCCCTCCCCCCCAAAAAAACATCTGGGCCAATCAGCAGCTGTCGTCTGTCATGAATAGCGGTGTAGAAGAAAGGTTCCAGGCGGTGTTTCACACACTCCATCATCGTGATGTGATCTCACAGCAGAACAAGATGTGAGTGTTCGCCTGAGGAGCTCTGTTGTGTAATCACCTGCAGCTGAATAGTTGGGTGTTTCAGTCTTGTAGATGCAGGAACATAAGCTTCTTGTTCACTTTGTGACAAAAAACATGCAAATACTCCTCATTACATATTAATCAAATTTTATACATTTCCCCAAATTTACCATATAATTGTGAATGCATCATAAAGTTTAGAATTTGTGCAAATCTTGCATTAAAGTTAATAGTTAGGAACCAATGAACAGTGATTTATGGGGATGTTAAATTAGTATTACAACATTTGCACCAAATTGCTTTTTGTAGATGCAGGAACATAAGCTTCTTGTTCACTTTGTGACAAAAAACATGCAAATGCTCCTCATTACATAAAAAACATGCAAATGCTCCTCATTACATATTAATCAAATTTTATACATTTCCCCAAATTTACCATATAATTGTGAATGCATCATAAAATTTAGAATTTGTGCAAATCTTGCATTAAAGTTAATAGTTAGGAACCAATGAACAGTGATTTATGGGGATGTTAAATTAGTATTACAACATTTGCACCAAATTGCTTTTTAAGAAAGTGAAAGTAATAATTTCAAACTGTAAATAACGTATACGTAGTGCATAATTTAGTTACTTTATAAAAAGAGTTACAAGTATTTTCTTAATAAAGCCTGGAAGCTCACTGGAGAAAACAGTGAACCAGCTAATCAAGATAATGTCAGTCACTATTTACAGCTGATAGGGAGATTAAACTTTTGAACTATGTACATATATTAATATATGGTTCTGATTATATGGCTTATGATGTGAAAGTTGAGGGTTAACCCAAGAGTTAACAAAGATGGATGTTAACCAGCTTCATTATGTCAATTGATCAAGTTCACCATGTACTTTATGTAAAGCAAGTAGCCCAAAGAGAGACGGGGAGACCTCAGCACAGCTACTGTTGCAATATTGTGGTTAGTTGCTAGGCAAGTTTTACAAACTTTTTTTTCCTGGTCTTGACGAATTCTGAATGTCTTGGTGCTCACCTCTGATCTGTATCTCACCAGCCCCCTTTCTTACTGCCTCTTTCCCTTCTGCTGTCTCCTTTAACCTGAAACTGTGTTCACATATACACACAAATTCATATTGGCACAAGATCAGCTATGCTCTTCTGTGTTTTTTGCAGTGCATCATTCAGCTCTGTGCAATGAATGCTGCATCCCCTAAAGATTAAACCGAGAAAGGCATTAGCTTGAAAATATATAAAAGATGTGGGTAGATGACAATGTTTGGTGTATCAGATGTCCTTCTTTCGTACATATGTGAGACGTGTCCCCGGGTTCCCCCGTGGTATTTATGTGCATGTATACTATTACCTGCCTGAGTACAGTATCACTACTCTGCATTAAAATGAACCATGTATATATCTAAGTTTAAAGTGGCACACTCTTCACAAGTCCAGTTAGGTTATTTGCCTTATTTGTAATAAAATTGCACTCAGCACTAAATTTCTTATTTCTGATTAATTTGATTAATTTGTTGAAGAGTATCTGAAAGAGATTTTTTTTGTGTGTGTATTTGTTTGTTTTGCAGTAGATAGTTCTGCATTGTCTGACAAAAAATAATTTTTGCCTGAAATTTTTGTAACTTTCTGCATTTTCTTTCATATAATACCACACATTTGTAGCTATGCTTCATTATTATTAGCACCTTGAAATTCCTTATAGGACTTTAAAGAATCAAATACAAATTAAAAAAAAAATCAGCAAATTTTAAAGTCATAAAGAAACAGAATTGTACTTTTTGACCCTTAAACTGTGCCTGTTTATCGTTCATCAAGGTGAAGAGGTGAAGAATCCGCAGAGAGCCATCCCTATTGGCATTGTTGCCTCGCTGCTCATCTGCTTTGTAGCATACTTTGGTGTTTCTGCCGCCCTCACCCTCATGATGCCATACTACCTGCTGGACAGCAAGAGCCCTCTGCCTGTAGCTTTTAGATACGTGGGCTGGGAAGGAGCCAAATATGCTGTAGCCGTGGGCTCTCTTTGTGCTCTGTCTACAAGGTAAGCAGTTAACACACACCTGCACTGGTTTGTCATTAGTAATAAATGCATGCTCACACTGTAGCTCTCTCTCTCAGATAAACATGCACACACACACCCATACACACACACACACACACACACACACACACACCCACACATACATATATAGACACACATCCTGATAGACATGTCTGTGTGCATGCTTGTATGCGTGAGAGTGAGTGTATATTTAACTTCAGAAGGCATTTGATCCCTGAACTGATCATTAGAGTCGAGAATATTTTTTACCATCAGTGTATGTACTTGATTATATAACACCGACTCATGACACCAAATCGTGTCACCAAAGGCCACCACCTGCATTTTGAATTAATATTCAGTTTTATGGTTTTAAAAAGCGGTAATACTGTAGTCTAGATATGCTTATATACATATAATTTCTGTTTTTTTGATGGATGTTTATTATGATTGACTGAAATGATTTATATCCATCTGAACTTAAAAATGTATGCATAATGTATTTAAAGTCTGGTCAATAGATATTAACTGACATTTGCTTTGATATTATTTTTGCTCCTGCATGCTGCTATTATTCTGAACATATACAATTTGCACAGTGCACGTTGCATTTTGCTGTATAACTGTACTGTGTGTGTATGTGTGCTGTGTGATGTTTCTAGTGAGCTGGTGTCTTTGTTCATGTATGTTTCATGGGGCTGTTTAAGTGTAGATGCAGTATATCCTGATCTCCCTCCCTGGTCGCCTGCTGGGTGCTATGTTGCCTATGTTCTGTGTGGTCTAGGTTATGGCTGACGATGGGCTGCTTTCCATATACATGGCCGAGATCGGCTCCCCGCACCAAAACCCTGCTAACTGCAACCCTCTCTTCTGGCATAGGGGCAAGTGAGACACTAACACGCATGTTTAAAAACAGCATCCATGAACACTTCTGCTTCTCTTCATGTGGCTGAGCTAAACTGAGTGAAAGCTCTGGCTTGGCATTCTGTAATAACTGTGTAATGAAGAAAAACCTGCCAGAAACCAATAATCCTGCATGAAAAGGCATTGCTAACTGTCTATTTTTACTCTCTTACATGGTCAGGATTGTTTGTAATTGGCTGAGGCAGTCCAAGTTACACTTTCTCATTCTTCTGGGTCAGTGACGCGATGTTTCAGTGAACTGAAGGAGACTTAGCAAATATTTTCTACCAGCAACTTGGTGGTGTTGAATAAATGCCAAAAAGCTGCATGCTAAACTAACCAAAGATTTTTACACTTGAATGGAGCTTAACAGCATGTTGAGCACAACATTTTTGCCTGCTGGCATCATAATATCATTGGTTCAAAAAATCCTCCTGTGGCTCCACACTGCAAGTAGTCTGATGTACCATTGCACATTCTCCCACCTTAAAGCTGAAACTCCTATTCTGCCAACCACATTTGCTGCCATTGCCACACACTTTTTTTGGTATACTCACCATTTTTCCTCTTATTCCTCTGTTCCTTGTACAACTGTCATACCAAATCCTCCTCCTCCCAGTCTGCTGGGTTCCATGTTCCCCCTCCCCCGTGTCATCTTTGCCATGGCCCGGGATGGCCTGCTCTTCTCCTTCCTGACCCGCGTCAGCGAGAGGAAGTCCCCCATAACATCCACTATGACCGCAGGGGTTTTGTCTGGTAAGATGAAAAGGGATTGTAAAATGAGGAGGGGAGGGAGAAATTTGAGGAGAGGGGAAGAAATGGGGTTGGATGTGGTGTGAGAATGCAAAATATATAAAGATTTGAAAGCTGAACTATGGAAATTCAAAATCAAGCTAAAAAGGAGTAAAATCTGCATTATCGCTTTGACCTCCCTTCGCAATCACTTTCAACGATAACAGTTTTGGACTTAAACTGCAGCAGAGAAAGAAAGTCTTAATCATAACTTGTGATCCATTTGTAATCATATCTTCTGCTTTGTTGCAGCAGAGCTATTTGTTCTTTTCTTTATGTGGTTGTAGTGAGCTGCACTACTTTATCCATGTGTACTGATTTGTCATGACAAAAACATTTGTTTATAGCCATGTAGCCTTGTGAGGCTTTACAGCAGAGCTAAACTTGTGCACAATGACAATGCTAACATGTTGATTTTCATCAGTTGTAATGTTTAATGTAATGTTTTAATGTTTAATCTTAGTTTATCTTGGTAACCTGTTAGCATAAAAAATAACAACAAAAGACCTAGGTATTTAAATCATAAAAGTTTATGGTGGATTAGATAATGTGTAGAGGATCTTAAATACCTCATGGTCCTCATTACCTAATTTTCACTGAGGCTAACTGTCACTTTCTTTTTCTTTAAAGCAATCATGGCTTTTCTATTTGACCTGAAGGACCTGGTAGACCTGATGTCAATAGGGACGCTGCTGGCCTATACATTGGTGGCTGCCTGTGTCCTGGTGCTCAGGTCAGTAACTAACCAGCATGTTTAATATGAGACACTAGTTTGCAACTGTCCATATTTTTTAATGTTTTCAAAACTCAATGAGTAAATCCTGGAAATCACAATAACACTAATCAGAGAAACAAAGTTATTCTAGTGAAAGCTGAAACACTTTTTTACTACATCAATTACCACCAGTGAAGGTTATTTGTAATAGGTTACAGATTACTAGTCTAGATCAATACTTTTGGATCACAAGCAAATGTTCAAAATGGTTTTAAAACTTAAGTGTCTATGACTGATTGCAAGAACATTAATTTCCTGTAAATGTTTAACTCTTTGACATTGAACATTTGGTTGGATTTTAGGATTATTTTTAGCATTTTCATTTCATTTCAAACACAGCAGACTCAAGTTGCCTAGAGTGATGCACATTTGGCAGACCGCAGGTGGTGAAAATTCAAATTAGAGAACCAATCAAAAACCATGCTCAAGATTTGAACTCATACTGCCTAACAAGTAGAGCCTGTCTAGACATATAAAACATCTCATGTAGGCCATCCTACCTTGATACTGTTGCACTCAGATTTGTCCCTAAGGCTTTGCTGGCAAGAGATGGAATACGGTGGGATGAGTTGCAATGAAAAAAACAGTTTAGTGCATCATGCGTCTAATTGACAGGTACCAGCCCGAGCAGCCCAATCAGGTGTACCACATGGCGAATACCCAGGAGGAAGTGGAGCTGAGCGACAGCATCAGTGCCCCCAGTATGGGCATCCTGCCTGGTTTCGAGGAGAGATTCAGCCTCAAGAACCTTCTGTTCCCAAAAAACTCTGAGCCATCCAGTCTGTCTGGCTTCACTGTCAACATCTGTGCTTCTGTCATGGGTAGGTGATCATAGCTGACCTGCTTTGAAACAGCAACATAATACAGTAAATATTAGATTAAGTGGTGAAAGTGATCATTTGCTTGAAATCCATGTGAAAATGTAGTGAATTAGTTAAAATTTCTTTACAAATTCTTTGTTGTGAAATGGGACAATGTATGAGTTTCATGTGAAACAAATACTTATGTACATCTGCAGGAACATTGATCCTGGCGTTCAGTATACTGGCAGTGCAGGGTGGCACTGCTGTGTGGAACATCATAGCCCTCACTATCATCTTCATGATGTGTCTTCTCATCACATTTATCATCTGGAGACAACCTGAGAGCAAGACAACACTTTCCTTTAAGGTTGGATTTCAAACTCTTACTCAATAAAGAAAAGTATAGATTAAAAGTCATTGTTTTAGGATTTTTCACCTCTGCCTCTGGCTCTTTTACATAATATTTGCTCACCGGTTTCCTATCTATGCTGCTTTATTCTTCAGGTTCCATTGCTCCCATTCATTCCTGTGATCAGCATGTTTGTCAATGTTTACCTGATGATGCAGCTGGACAGAGGGACTTGGATACGATTTTCTATCTGGATGGCTATAGGTAGGTAGTCTCCATTTCTGTTATCATGAATGGCTTAAGTCCAAATTTTAAAAAGATGTATGTGTGAGTTGCAGAAATTGTTTGGAGAAAAAGTCCTTTAGCTTGAGTTTCTCTGACTAAAAAGATGGTTGATAATATTGCTCATACACTTCACCGAAGAAGCTCTCGGACTGATTACATACAGCTGGCGCTTGCTTTACAAGCTTGAAATGACACTCAAACAAAGTAACGATTCAGTCAGCTTGACTGTGTCATCATTTTGTAGCAACACAGCTGTAAACAGGAAGTGTTTTGAAACATATCTTCAGCCGTACGTCCTGCAATTAATGTGACATTGAGTTTTTAGTGTCTGTTGCCAATAGGAAGTATGGTTGGTTGACTGAGATTGAACTCTTGTAACTCCAAGATGTCTCCTACATTTCAAATGTAAGAAAGGATTTAAATCTATAACCAAAACAAAAATGGTCTGCTTACAAAATGGTCTGTGTTTTGCTCTGCTTTTTCAGGTTTCTTGATCTACTTTTGTTATGGTATTCACCACAGCACTGAGGCGGCTTTAGCTCGCTCATCTCCAGACACAGAGCTGAAGGGCTTTGAACACGACCAGGAATCGGAGGCCATGTCACCTGAAAAGGAGGCTTTCCTACACTATGGGATCGGTGCCAGGGATGAGGACGAGGGGGATTTGTAGGAGGCACTGGAACATGCCGCTTACATTTCAACCCACCCCAAAGCCAGTGTACCTGTATAAGAGTATTTATGACCAGATGACCATCAGTCCCTCTGTGCAGTGCTACCCTTTTGGGAAAGTAATTGTGAATAACTCTAACCTTAAAACTGTAACTTTCCCCCTGACTTACTATTAGAAGAATAGGATGTAGCCGGGTTAAGCTAAGGTCAGCATGTCAGTGTTTCAGTAAGGAGAATCTCAAAAGACTAATATTTTCTCTTTATGATTGGTTCTCACTCTTGATGCCTCACTCTAGTTACTTCTTTTGAGAGTGTCTGGGTTACACTTCTTGCAGTAGAACTATTAACATTTATCATAACAACTTTCAGGTGCCAACAAATGCAACCACAGTACATTTTTTGCCTTTTTTCTTTCGGTTTAAACATAATTTAACTGTTTAAAGCTAGGTGATTCTTAAAATCAGATGATACAGTTCATATAAATTTGTACCTATAGCTACATTTTCCCACTGGAACTTTATGAAAAAAATGGTATAAAACTGTTTAAATACAAACTTTTAATGTGAAAAAGTAACATGTTTGACATAATTTCAAACAGCTAACCAGCTATCCTCAGTGTTGTCCAGCCTGCCCTTCTCACATCTGTCTCATAGGTCCACTTTACCACAAGAGGCAGTATTGAGTCATTGCAGCATTCAGTCTGCCCTTAGTCCAATGTGAAACGATGAAGAAGCGCTGCAAATATGTTTGCAAAGTTAGCTGTTTGTTTGGAGTGTGAATTCAACAGACAGCTAGTTCTTACATATAGCACCTTTTAGACCTGTCAACTTGTGTTTAAACTGCTGCTTTAACAATTCTTCCCGCACAAGTGAGAGCTCGCTAAATATGCACATGACTTGTAAATTACACAATTAGCCCTGTCAACCAGCAGAAAAAAGGGTGATTGGGCCAATGGCTGCACTTGTAAGTGGGCCAACAGGGAGCTGTGGCTTACAGTCTCCATGAATACAGTTCAAAATCTAAAAGAATGCAGTAATAGCGCCAAGGGTACCGGAGATGGCAAAGATATAAATAGTTAGTCATTTGGTCCAAAGTAAATAGTAATAGTTTGCTGACAGATACCTGGCTGTTTACAATAAAAATAACTGGTGTACAAATTCACTCTATTTTAGGGATATCTATTATAGGGATTCAGCTTTGGTAAAGATATAAAATCTAATATGTGAATCCTGATACGTGCTGACTATCAATTGAAGACACTGACATTGATGCCAAGTACCATTGCATGATAGTGCATTTCTCACAGTGCTGGCTGCTGTGTCTTTATATTCACCTTTTTTTATTGCCTCCCTCATCAAAACACATTCATTTTCAGTGTGCTTTTCAGATTATGTATCTGGCAACTTCATTTCCCTGAATACAATCAAATGCTCAGACAATGCCCAGAACCAAAACAGACTGGTACATTTGTGTATTATCCCTTTAAGTGAAGTTAATTCATTACTTAAAGGAAGATCTTTCTCTCAACATTAATAAGTGCCTGTGTGTATATGTTATTTTCCCACTAGTTTTAATCCTTAAGTCCGTTCACTGTGGTTTCGAGAATCCTTTAAAACAAAATAGCCATCTATAAGTAGAAATATGTATAATCAAGATTGTGTATATAAGGGATTGTTTATATTTCTTGACGTAAATTATTTGTAAATTGGTGAAAAGGGCTTATTTTGCGTTGCCTGTTTGTGTTTAACATTGTGTTGTTTATATTGTGTTTACATGATCAGTGCAACTGAAACTTTATCCTCAGGGTTGGCAAAATTAATGCCTTCACCTAATTTTACCAATAAATGCCTTATTTACAACAAGGTGCAGTTATATAACTAGAGATATGGGATATTAGCATGACCGTGGCAGAAACAAGTTTTAGTGGGACATAGTGAGTTGCCTGTAATGTGGCCTTTCACCATAGATGTGTGATATTCATCTGTTGAGTTATTACTTAAAGTGTTACTGTTGTCAACAATGCATGACCAACTTTTTAAGGAGTTTCAGTAATTTCTGACTTAAAACATCAGTGTATGTTGCGTAGTTGATACACAAAGCAGTTATTCTACCTGTATGTAGTAATAACTAAAACTTCAAAATTTCTCAAATCACAAACTTGCAGTTTTATCAGAGTCAGACGAGCAATCTAATTTACCAAATTTTCATTTGTTTCTCCATAAAATTTGAATTTTTTTGTCTAATAATTCACACAAAGGGATTTGGGTGTATTTTAAACTCAGTCTTTTTAATAAATACTTGATTTCCTTGGTGTCATGCCAAACATCAGTGTTTACTTCTAAAAAAAATTACCACGTGTATAAACATGTATAGGCCTGAATAGATGAAAAGGAGCTCATTTCTTCCCCTTTGATGCTGCATTAAAACCCTGCTGATTTCCCAGCGTTCTCTTTACATAGCATATGCCACATTGTTGGGCTTTTGATGTTTCAAATCCATCACCAGTATTGACGACCGGCTGCCTCATGTCCATTTTGCGGTGATTATGTCACTATCTCAGACTGCTACTTTTTGTTGTCCTTTTATGCTTGTCTTCTACTTGCTATTTATTTGTTTTTTGTGTGTTTCAAACGGGTCTGTCACTCATCATCATCAAATTTTCTCTCTCTGTAATTCATCACCATAATAATGTTTGTTCTTCTCGCTGCATCTACGCACAAAACTGCAATTGTCAGTTATTTATGTGTGACATTGCCATGTAACCAAATGTATACTGTGATGAACATGAAACGAAATGAAAAATGAAAGTTTGTTCTTGGTTTTGCAAAAAGTCATGGTCCTTTTACTTGTCCTTTAGTTTTAAGCCACGTCTCACAGCCATGTTCAACAAGTTGAGGTTGCATCAGTTGTGCAAATGAAGAAACTGGTCAAAGTGCTATTTACTTATTGTGGTATAGGTGATGACATCAGTAATTGCTGTGACAAAAAAAGACTCCATCTGCTGGGGGAACCCTGATATTTAACTGAAAGCCTTAGAAAAACTTGTAGTTGGGTCATGAACTGCAATGCTTTTTCGCTCAAGCCTGAAATAGCTACCAAATCTGTGTTAAAATGCTAAACAGTTGTCTTTGCTAAGACTTTTAACAGATAAAATGAAAACAGATCTCGCGTTCTTTGATTATTTTTTAATCCTTTACTTTGGCGCCTCCTGCTGGAAGTATCTGGTCTGATCCGACACGCTGATACTGTACAGGGGGTCTGAAAACAGCTCAGATTATCTGTTTTTCTTTGAACTAAAACACTGCACAGTGAAAACCCGGCAAATAATGCCAGAGTCAGTGTGTCCAACAGCTATGCATCTCTGTGTGTTTGTGCTCGTCTTCTTTTTACCTTGTTGTGTTTTGTTTAGTTAAGTTTCACTTTGTTTTGTTTCCCTCCTTTGTCAAAAGTCGGTGTATGTACAGTACTTTACTACTGTAATAAAACGAGCTTTTCAAACCCTTTCTTCGGGTTGCTCTTTATGGAGAAATCTAGTGATTTTGTTGCTCATGGAGACTTTACATCACACTTCTGACAAGATCCAGCAGGGAGCGCAAACGTGTAAGGAGAGAAACGCCTGGGCGCCTGAGAATAAGGAGAGGAGGCTCTGCCAGGTGTCGGCTGCAGCATCAGCATCAGCACCGCTCCTCCTCCCTCCTCCGGTCCGCAGCATCACTCTTGCGCCTTCCACTGTTTCTGCCCGTCAGAGGGAGAGAGTGGAGACACGCTTCTCCGCAGCCCCTGCATTTGACCGACATTCTTGTAAAAATCAACACTGTAAAATTCTGAAAGGTAAGTCGCAGAAGCTGAATACACCGTGCGAGGTGTGTTTGCAACGATGCTCCGCAGCAGGCCAGCGTCGGTTTTTCCTTGAACAAGTGTCGCTCGTTAGTTTTTGTTTGTGGGGGTTTGGGTCTCGGTGCTGACTCGGTTCGCTCATAGTTAAAGACGGATCTGCCCATTTTTTTTCTCTTTTCAAATGTGGTCCGTGCGGTTTGTGAGGGAATTTGTGGAGTTTACAGCCTTCATTTCTATTTAAAAAGGCATCAAAACATGAAACTTGACCGGCAGATTATTCTGTAAGTGAAGCAATAGGCTAAAAGAAAGCATAGCTGGGTTGAAGAGGGAGTGAGGTCAGACAGGGAAGCGCAGGTTGGTGTGATGGATTGAGCAGGTCAAGTCTCTGTGGGTGATGCTAATGATCTGACATAGATTATCCAGGCTTTAGACCTGTCTGCAGCTATGATCCACTGTACTGAGAGGTGACATCAAAGACACTTTAAAGGAATTACAAGAATGATTAGTAAATAACTTTTTATTTATTGGTTTTGTGCAGTGATTAGTAAAATTTATGGATATGCAAGACTTTGTGGTGTAAACATTTTTTTGAAAAAAGATACATTGTACTTTTATGCTGACCCAGATTTTAGTCATTTATAAAAGTGTTTTGTTTTGTTTTGTTTTGTTTTGTTTTTTTCAAAGAGAATCACACGAGAAGTGGAAATGCTGATCAAACCTTCACTGATCAAGCCTGGTTTTCTTCACCGGTTTCCTTTGTAAAAAACTTCCATTGTAATTCTATGTTGTTCTTTTCATTAACCACTAAAGGCATGAATGAGTGAATGAATGAGACTGCAGCTGCATGTCAGACCGCATCACTTGGCATCTTTTAACTTGTGCAAAGAACTAAGGTGTCAAAGTCACATTCAGTGTATTTTTATTCACTGTGCATCTGACTTAGAATTTTATTGATTTTCATGGATTCCCGGGTCCTGAGTCTCACTTTTTTGGCCTCTCAGAGAGGTAAGACAGGAAATGATGGATCCGGTAATGGTGAGCAGATTGAGGGCATGTCTTTCAGACTTTGCTGCCTCTTGTCCTGATTGATTGGTGTCTGACGATCAGATTGCCCTTGAAACTGTGGGGGCAGTTCTCTTGTCTTTGTTAGGAAGGGTATTTAGTGCATGTTTTATCTTTTTGACCAAAGTTACTCTAATATTTTCAGTTTTTAACTTTAAAGGGGGGTTGCTGTCTTTTAGATGATATTTCCTGCTCTGCCCCTGAGATGTTGTGCATAAAATGTGTGTGGGAAGTGGGCTTTTTGTGTTTATTGGAATTGTCTGCAACCATAATCGATCCCAATATCAGGAACTTCCCACATCCACCTTTCAGTCCATTCTGCTAAATCTTGCCAATCCCTCCCGGTCATGTAAATGTGGAGGTTGACACTGCATTAAAGCAGGGCAGTAAAGCCTGTGGCCTTGTAACTGTACGCTGTTTGCTGTAACTGCTGTTCCAGATGCTGATGCATGTGTGATTGATTCATTACATCTGACCTCTGCAATGTCTGAACAGCGATCAATTCAGCAGATCTCTGCCAGGAAAATCACTCACAGCAGCGTGTGCGCGTGTGTTTTTGTGTATGTGTGCGTGCATTAGTTTGTGTGTGTGCATGGTGTGGCTCAGGTGCCTTTGTATGTGTGCATGTTTCTGCAGGTAAGACAGTTTGTCACAAAGCCCATGAGTGTAGCGCACCGGTGCGACCTTCAAGGTCATTTCATAGGACAGAACGGAGGAGAAGGAGGAGCAGGGAGGGAGAAAATAGAGATGATAAGTGAAGTGGAGGAGAGAGCGGAGGATAAGTGTGTCAGTATGCCTCTCGGTTACATGTTGAATATGTGTATTTACGAGGGTTTTGCTTCATTTTAAAACCTAATTGCTACTTTTTTTAGTCTATTGTTTGGATAAAAGTGTTGTGCTAGTTGTGTAAAAGTGGTTCTGTGTGTGTGTGAGTGACAAGAGAGACTGAACAGAAAGAGGCTGCGGTTATCTATCTAACCTGTGTTGTGATCACTCATCATTAAAATATTGGGACGCTTCCCTTCGCTCAGTATGAGAATGTGTTTGCTTGTGTGACTGCATCTGTGTGTGTGTGTATGTGTGTTAATTCAGTGTGAATGAAGTGTCAACACACATGCAAACACACGTTCCCACATTCACACCGTCTTTTGTCTGGAAGGTGGCAATGAGCTTGTTGTAGCTCCTCCCCTGCAGTCATGGGCAGGACATCAGAGGGTGAACAGTGAAGCACGCCTCCACGCATGATGACACACACACACACACATACACACAAACCAGCGCACACATGTGTATACACTTCCCTGTCTTGTGGGAAGACAACATGAAAGACCTTTTTCCCCTGTGTGCAAGCATGTGCATCCATTTGCTGAATCTGTGCAGTCAGTTTCAGAAAAATTTCTGCAGATTTTTCTGTTTTTTCTGTTTAATCATCTTAATTTTATTAGTCAGCAAGCTACAGCCTTTATTAAGCTAATGAATGCCGCTCTATGGGCAAACCTAAGTGCGCAGCATTTTTTTCAAGAGGACAGAACTGTAAGTGCTATACTCAACTTGACTTTACAGAGTCACAGAAACATTCACTGAGCCTACATCATTCATTTTTAATGATACGTCTCCATATCTACATTTTTTTTCGGAGCCTTGTCAGTGTTCCCAAAAATAAACTTATCAGCAGCAGCATGTATGAATCCTTAAACTGAGCAGCAGTCCTCTTATTACCCCAGTGAGTGCTTCCTGTCCTGTGCTTTCTCACCTTCCTTTGTCCAGTGTATGAAAACAGTTTTTTTTTTTTTACACACACAGCCACTTTAAACCGTTATCATCTTTTTTTGCACATAATCATCGCCCTAAAACCCTCAGCTCTCTCTATTCTTTGCTCACCTCTCACTGATCCTTTGCCAATCGTCCCTCCCCCACACCCATGGGGTTTGCCATTTGCACATTACACATGCATACACACACTTACACATCACAATATTAACTAGAATCCCCCACATCCCCCCTTTCCCACCCTCCTTGCTCACTGCAGCATCATTTGTTTCTGTTATCATATTTTCCTAAAATACACAGGAGTGACTCAGCCTGTCTGAGTTGCACTCTGCTTTTCTTTGTCTGAGCCGTTTCACCTTTGCCGGCTTTATGTCTCACTGTGTATATTTGTGTGTGTGTGTGTGTGTGTGCGTGCTTGTGCGAGCCTGTGCCAACTTCCCTACAGTCCCACAGAGACTTCCACCATGGTTGGATTCTTTGTCTGCAGCTGCTTTGCATCTGAAGTGAACTCTTCTCCTCACCTCCCTTCTCCTCTCCTCTTTGTCCCCTCATACAGATTTTGCCCACCAGCCATGCAAGAGTTAACATTTTTCTCTGCGACAGGAGTGAGGGTTGTGGGTGGAGGGGCTTTGCTAATAACAATGCGGTGCAACCAGCAAACCAGCGTGGACAGACACCCCCTTTTTTTTCCTCTCCTCCATGCCACCCCTGTCTGGATCTACGTTGCTCTGCATTTCAACTGCAACCAATAAAGAGAAAGCTTGCGTATCCTCACTTCTCCTGGTTCTCTCCTCCAGACTGTAGCAGTCTGTTTATTTCTAATCATGCTAATCTTCCTATCAGTTCATCTTTGTGTTTTGTTCCCAATCTTTTCTCTTTCCCATTGTCATTTCTTTTATCATCTCCCTCACATTCGTCTTCCCTTTATCCATCTCAACCAGAATCCATCCATACAGACTGCACAGCAAAGCAAAAAACCAGACACAGAAGCAAGACCATGTCTGATTTAGAGAAGATTCATTCCTAGCACTTGCCAAGAGCAACACAGACAAAAAAAAAAAACGATTAAGGAGATAGAATATTTCATCATTTAGTGTGTTTCTTGCGTGACAAACCTCTATTTAACAAGCCACATTTTCTCCCAGAGAGAAGCTGTCTCTTTGTCTGTGCTCCTGCTGCAGTGATAGTTACTGCCTGCATGCGTGTAGGTGGTTCTCATGTGCAACTTTGCATGTGTGCATGCAAGTGCATCATTCTAGCTCGTTTAATTCTGAACATGTCACTTTTAGTTTTATTTTGAAGGGTCTTTGTGGTGTTCTTTTGTCTTATCAGTGCAGTCTGTCGACTTGTCAGCCAACAAAGAGACAAACCTCGCGTGTGAACACATGTTGATGGACAGATGTGTGAACGCATGCCTCCATTTTTTTTTTTTTTTTTTATTTATATAGCTTCAGCTATTAAATCCCATTATTGGCATTTTGTGATTTTCTGGTGATTTCATAGCGGGTAGCAAACACAGACCGCCTGCTCACAAGAAGGAATAAATCAGCTTTTATTGCAAATGATCTGATTTTCTCATTCTCCTTATTCAGTTAGGTATGACCACCCACTCTGACCCAAGATCCTGCAGAAATCCCGTTACAGCTCCCCCTGCGATTCAGAATGACTCTGCCTGGGGTACAAAAAGGCGTCTGACTGAGTGTATGTGGGAGTTGAGTGGGAGAGAGAGAGACAGAGGGGGAGAGAGGGGGGATTATTTGGGCAGAGGTAGCCGTATATAGATGAAAATGGGATTGATCACTTTGCCCTGCCCTCATTAACTCTGTATTATTAAGGTGGAAGAGGGACGGGAGGGAGCGAAAGGAGGAAGGGATAGAGTCTGACATGAAAAGGTTTTTTAGTAAAAGGGATAAAAGAGATGGGAAACACTGAGAGGACAAACATTCACTGAATAGAGCTGGGAGCTCCTGTGTACTGTGCTAAAGTCGGGAAGCTTGTTGATAAGAAGCAGCTCAGCTTTGTTGTTGCTTCTGTACCTATACATGAAGTGCAAAACAATAATCAAGCGACTATTTCTGGGTTTTTACCAGTTCTGCTTCACTGTTCCGTGATGATAATCCCTTTGCTGCTGTGCATACTGAGTTTTTTTTGTTTTTTTTTCCCTTGAGCACAGTTTAGTGAATCATCACTTGTGAAAATCTGTCTGCAGGGTCAGGCTGTTTATTGTGTCTTCTGTTAAAATGCAGCATTTAGCTTATTTCACTGCTATTTCTGTCTGTGTTGTGTCTCTGACTGAGATGGGAGGAGAAGGAATGGATGACTAAAGCTTAGCTTGTCTCTGAATAGACTTTTGCACTAAGCTTTATCCTGCTGGACGACTGCATGTGAATAGAGTACAGAGAACAAGGAGAAAGGAATACTCTTCCAAAATGAATACGCTCAGCCTTTGAGAGTTTATTTGAATAGTAGGTGCAAAATTCTTATATACATCCACATGTTTATAGTGGGTAGATGTTCTCAAGTTCACACTTTCGCTCAAACACACATATCTAACACAGCCCGGCCTGGGGAAAGTGTGCAAGGACATGCAAGGATGATGTCATTAGCGATTAATTACATGCATGCAAAGACACAGCATGTACTGTGTTAGAACGACTGGAATTTCATCTTTAAGGATAACAGCTATACTGCATTTAAATGTAAATCTTGCACTTAATCTAAATATATCATGTGCTAAGACTCAGGTGTCAAATTATGGCTCCGCACACGTCAACGCTCTGTCGATTAGCGTTCCCTCCTTCTCCTTTGCTTCCAATTCAGTGTGTTGGAATTCACATTTCTGCAAGTGTATGTGTGTTTATACACATGGAAGAGATGGCGTGTGTGTATGTGTGTGTGGGAATGCATGTGTGCGTGTCTTTGTGTGTGTGTGTGTGTGTGTGTGT
>JAQNCA010000006.1:12033096-12068302 GCA_029783725.1 Acanthurus tractus
CTTCTTCCGTCAACCCCTCTCCGGATTCACACACTAATGGGTCAACCAGAAAGTTTACAAGATCGTCTTTACGTGAGCCATCAGATTTCTCTTCCCTTTACAACTCACCTGGATTCTCACAGGCCAGGCAACCCAACCAGGCAGCCCAGGCTCCACCTGCAGAAAAACAGCCAGCCACACCCGCATGGCGTAATTCAAGTCCTTCCAATCTTTCTACTTTGGAGAAGAGACCCCAGACTCAGCTCACATACAGACGGAATTGTTCCAGTCCCAACAGGACAGGGGTTGACTCCAGGTCATCCACCCCTCCCCAGTCGCCTCTCAGGACACCCCAGGGTTCTCCACGCAGGCAACCATCCATGTACCTCGTTTCCAGGAATGTCTCTGGAGTGGTTAGACAAATCCCGTCAGGATGCAACCCTGCTGTAACAACATCAGCTCAGGGCTATGGCAACAGCTGCATCAGAGCACCAGTCAAAACCAATATAAGCACAAGTGGAGTCCCCAAAGCGCCTCTTAGCAACCAGCAGAGCTCTAACCACAACTCCAGCCCCAAAGAGAGCTCCCCATCCCCTAAACTTAAACCTAAAGGAGTTCGGCCCAAAATCATTACCTATGTCCGCAAGAATCCTCAATTTAAGCCCCAGGCTTCTGATGGACCTTATCAGGTATCCTCTCTACCATCCCGACTCTCAACATACACACACAGCCAAACAGCCTCCTCCTTCAAAGACGCACCTAAAGACCCCTCAAAGCCCGATACGGACACCAGAGGAGCACCAGTGCTCAGTGCCTCCAACTTGCTTTATGACAAGTACCGCCAAGAGATGCAAGCAAACATCTTCCCATCTGGAATGCTGAACAGGAGTATCAGGCCCCCTGGACACACACACACTGTCCCTCCTTCACACACACACAGCCACACAGCACCCCCAAAACTGGGCAGCAAAGTAGACAATTTTTATGGGACGCAATCAGAGGTGAGTATGAGGTACAGTGTGGACTATGAGTAGTTGATTTTAAGGTTGTTACTATAAAAATATTTTCATAGAATCAAAACAGCTAGAGAAATGCAAGGATTCAACACAACCCACTACCACAGCATATGCACAGAAAATAGTAAAGGGTAAAAATAGGACCTAATTATGATGATTCCCATATCAATTAGCAGAGATAACTACGTTAGGATGTACAGTATGATATATATGTACACTAGTATATATATATAGAGTACCTCTTCTGTTAAATTAGTTGACTCTGCATATCAGTTTTACGAGCTGCTGTCCTTAATTTCTATCCTGCAGTAAACCATGTATAATTGATCACAGCTCCTCTGTATTTTATTCCCTCTCTCACAGGAGCTGCTCATTATCGCTTTAAAATCATTCCTTATTGATTCTGATTAAATAGCTTCATTTGGCATTCATATTCATCCAACGTCAAACACCAGCATGTGGAAATAAATAGTTAATGCATTTTGAAGTATAAAAGTCCACAGGGACATGGTGGTTCTCAATTATGATGGGTTTTCAATGCTTCACATGCCATGTATGTTAGCATTTTGTCCAACACATGTGGTAATACAATTGAGAGATAGAATAATTCATGAATTATGAATTATGCTGATGGTAATGTTAAACAGGTCAAATATCTGGATTTTTCATGCAGAGCTTTGTTATGTGTTCTTTTTAGAGAACATATGTTTTCAGATTTGCTGTGATCTGAATTCCATTAAAATTTGTGATAAACTGCAACATTTAATGAAATTAACTTTGACCCTTTACTTACAATACATCAGTTTCTTGTCAGTTTTCAGGCAGTGTTTTAGGACATGTTATAGGAGGACAAAAAGACAGACTCATTGGGTTTTTCTGTTGAAGAAGTAAACCATAAAGTTTAGCAGTTTGCATTGTGAATCCACAGGTACAAATTGGTAAACCATAGGTAGGGATTTACACATAGCTTTTGCTATGTTTTTTTCTCAAGGCAACATCAGAGGGGGATCAGTGAGAAATTAACCCTTGTTGTGATGAACACTGTAGCATTTTCTATGTAATTTTTGTTCTAAAACAGTGAAAATACTGATTTGCCTCTTAAGGAGAATTACCAAGGTCACATGGATCAAATAGCTCATGTATGATTTACGAATACTTCATAACACCAGGAATGTTATAAAACCATTACAAATTTCTGTTTTAGAAATAATTTCATTATTTTGAACTCTAGGTTGGAAGATCTGGTAATTTTAAAGGAAGTGCTGCTGAGGAAGCGCTGCAGGCTCGGACAGCAGCTCAGGCTGCAGGGAGCGGCAGTCTCCTGCGCTCTGGTAGAGGACTGCGTCTTGGCCTGGGAGCTGTCACAAGGACGACAACAGGATCAGCCAAGGGTAGAGGGCCTGGTCAAGGTCAGAGGTCGACACTGGTCTTCGGCCAGCCAGTCCAGCCTGTCACTCCAGCAACCAGTCAGAAGAGCCAAGATAACACAGGTAGGCTAAATAAAACATCTCCATACATGATGTAGTTGATCAGGTTTACTTTTTCGTTACAACTAGAGTAGCACATGAAGATTGCCTCTTTAGAGCTGCTAAATTTTATATCAGCGACCCAAAATTTTGACACAACAGAGATCTACCTTATCCCTCTCCTCCCTCGCAGCAATGAGCTGCAGTGGGACTTTTCCCTCCTAAAATTGGCGTGAGATGAAGGCAGCTCATTAAAATGCGTTCTCTGAGATTAATTTTGGCTGATTTGATTGGAGGGCTTTAAGGAATACTCGAAGGGGACTTCTTCTGCTCCAGAAGGCTGCCATCTACAAAACAAAATAAATAAATAAAAAGCATGCTCACTTTTTCTCTCCACATACACACACACACACACAGAGTGAATTTCTGATTCAGATGATTCAGATACCAGCTCTGACTGCTGAAGTCAGATTTACTTTACAGCTCGACTGTCACTGGAATATTGAAGTATGAAATTCGCTCATCACCCTGCACACTGCTGGAAGGCTGTGCCATTTATCACTTCCATGCATATTTGATCTGGTCTCTCCCTGTGTGTGATAACCCAGACCCATGGCATAAAAAATAAAAAATATTCAGACACTTACATGTGCATGTGTACACTCAGAGGTGCACTCTTAGCCCAAAATTGCACATGCAGAATCGATCAGAATAGTGTTATGATGTGCCAGGCTTCTTCATCATAATCCCTATTAATACATATGTATGGTGTCTCAGTATTGCTTGGCCCTCTGGGAAATAGAGGCTTTGAAGTGCAAAGCAATTAACTCTTAAGTAATGTCAGTATCTTGATGCTAGAATATCTCTCATCCATGCTGCCCTGCACACACTGCATGGACAAAGACCAGCTCATATGAATGCTGTGTATGTGAGTTGGTCAGCACCTTGTGAGGCCATGCGTCCATTCTTGCATGTATAAACTGAACAATGAAGGGACTTCTGTTGTTTTTAATGTTGTTGCTTTTTTCATTCATTCAGTTCTGAAGAAATCGGAGCCATAACACTTAAAAATGTGCCACTTCAATTTTTGTTTCATCTTCATTGCTGCAAATCACAGCTTGTCGGCCTTTTGTGTGGGAAAATCTTTCCATCATGCATGCATGTATTATAATAATTATACTGCAAAGCAATTGTGTAACAGTCAAAGTACCCTGACTACTCACATTATTACTGTGCAGGGTTTAAACTATGTATTGTTATTATAATGAGGATCATCCACTTATAGGACAGGACGTCTGTGTTGAAGCTGCCATAACTTCTGCATATTGAGGCGATCACCCTAACCCCTCGTCAGCAGTGAAGCTTTGCTCGAGTACCTCTGCAGAGATTGCAATTCACTCGAGTATCGCATTTAATAACATGCAATTTAACGCTTTATGGATGAAATTCATGCAGGTTTTTTTCAGCTCACCTTGGGCTGTAATTAAAATCAGTTGGTCATTATAGTGCTCATCGTCACTGCTTGTCCCATTGACTTTTCTGAGCCCACTCATGTAATTCATCCAAGATAGGATGCTCTCTCTTTCAGTAAAAGTCAATAGATGCCTTGAAGATGTATTCATTTCGAGGGGTTGTTGAGAAACTGAAAGGTGGTGGTTTAGACCCACAGGCGATGTAAAGTGGTTTTACTGAAATCTTTAAAATGGCTTAAGGGAGAAAACTGCAACCCTAGGAAAACAGACTGTTTTTTTTATAATTTATGATGTGTTTTCAAATTCATACTTTCATGGATTTTGCTTGTATTTTGGTTCTTCAACAGGTCAAATGTATTTTGAAGGTGTGATATGTGAAAGAAGAAGGTAATAGATGCAAGAGAAATGCAAAAGCAAAAGTTTAAAAAATGTTATTATGGGACAAAAGGAAACACAAAAAGAGAGAAGGGCAGTCAAAGTCATATTAATAAATTTATTTCCCTCTGAATCCTTTTTATATTCTTATAAATAATGTGTATTTTCATTTAGAGGGAACATTGGTCCGTGATATCTGGGCAGAAGTGGTTGTTTGTGGGGCTCATCTCACTCTCAGAGGTGATGAATTGAGGGAGGGAGGAGTTACAGGAGGGAAATGAGGACATTCATCTTTAATGATCCTGACCTTCTCACTCAAGAGGAGCGAGCTCTGATCTAATAAACAGACCACATGGCGCACAGGAAGATATTGAGGAAGGAGGATATAAAGTGATAAGTGTGAACAGCAGCACAGATGATGCCGGAGGGGGAGTTACACCGGAGACTTTTTCTCCCTCTGTCCCACTTTGTTTCTCTCCACTAGCAGAGCTTGTGTCCTCCCAGTTGGAGTTTTGTCTTCTATTGATGAGGTTGTTGCCCTGTAGCATGCACGGGAGAACACAGCTGTGCCAAATAGAGAGGAAAGAAGGGCTGCCCACCTTATCTCCGCAGCCAGCAGGGGATAATGCTCCTCTTCCACACAGGATCTAAACCTTGTGCTGCAGGCTGGGCCAGCCAAGATGGGTCTTCTCTCTGAGGCCTGAGGATTTGCCCGCTGCCCACTGTGTGCATTTGTGTGTGTGTGTGCAGCATGGTTGTTCATGTCTGCACATTTGATCTGTTTTACCATTGGAAACCATACGATTACCAAGAGGGAGGATCTCTCCCCATTGCTAACTGACAATAGCTGCCAATATGGTGCTCTGATTACTTTTATATCCTTCCTTTCGCTCTTTGATTTCCTGTAGTTTCTTTCCCTCCCTCTGTAAAGACATTTTCTCTCCTCTTTATTTTCTTCTCTCTCTTAATCCATTTTTCCAAATTGGTCAAGCCACAGCTTCTGTACAGTGGTGGGTAAATGCAGCTAAAATCACTGTAACACTAACAATAACAAGGAATTACTGATCATGTAATGAACTATAAACACAAGCTAAACACAATGCATGCATTGAAAAGATATATCATCTATGTCCTAAATTGTAGGTGTCATATTAAAAGTCATAACAGTGCAGGCATTAGAGAAATTGCTGGCCGTCAGCCCAGTCTGCAAGCACAGCCAGAGCCAAAAGCAGCTGTTAGCAGGTTGTTGTGTTTACGGTTATTTTATTTGCTTGCTGCAGCAGTCGCAGTTATAACACAGGAAACTTCCACTGAGAGCTTAGTCAACACAGGTTGATGAATGATTCACAGGGGAAATAAACATCATGGCTGTGTTGAATCCTCAGTATTTTGTTCGTAGGGGAGTGCTGGTTAATGAGTATGCAGCATTCCTTCAAACTCACTCTCACACACAGACACACTCGATGTTATTTCCTATTCTTGCTCTGCTCTCCCTGTAGCACCATATGCTGCAGCATAAGTTGAAATGCATGCAATGATGATGAGTGTTTACCTTTCTCTGTGTAGTGTCTGGCTGCTGCCTATATTCTCTGCCTGGATAATATCAGTTCAGCCAAGGACACTCCGTAAAGATGTAACAGTGGACCTTTTGAAAGGCCTTTGTTTTCAAAGTATTGGCTAATGATGCATTAAAAAATAATGAAAATAATTCTCTATGTGTTCTTTTTCTAACAGACGACCAGGTCTTTACCCATCATGCTGCTCCTCCTCCTGCTCCAGCCACAGCCCAGCCACAGACTGCCACCTCCAGGTCTCTGCTTCCCAAAGCAAGCCAGTCAGGCCTGCGACCTCCGGGCTTCAGCTCCAGCCGTCTCCCCGCGGGTCGCCTGGCAGCCTTTGGCTTCGTCAGGAGCTCCAGTGTGTCCTCCGTCTCCTCGGCCCACTCAGCCGACAGCACACAGAGTGACCCCTGCAGGACCGCCCACCGTGAGTCCACTCAACACAAATCTGGTGGCACCATTTGTGAGATTCCTGATGATACTTCCCCAAACACCTAGTTTTCTTAGTACACCATTACCGACATACTGTCTTTGCTGCCTTATTCCCCTCATGAATATACTTTGCATAAACAGCCCCCTCCTACATTCATTATGTTACATTTTGCTTTCTTTTCCTGATCTCCACCCTGCATACAATTTATCCTTCACTCTATTTTCATAAACAAGCTCCAGGTTAATAACAACTGAGGAGCTGCAGTTTTCAAAAAGTGTTTTTCTATAACACACGATGACACAGTTTGAGGAATTTTTCTGGCAACAGACATAGCTGGTTTTCTTTTTTGTTTATTATGATGCAGTAAAGTTTCACTGTCATTGAACCAAAAAGGGGCACTAATAATAGTTCATTTAAATCATTATTGTTAATACTAGAGGTCATAACATTGTGATGTTAATTTCCTCCCGGACGATTCTGACAATAAGAGTGAGACGACACAGTGCACAGCTGGTGTAATATTAAACCCAAGAAAGCTGAATGACTGTTAGTTAGGATCTTAGAAATATAATATGAATTTTCTCAGTTTGCTGCATCGCTGAAAATTCATTGATTCATATTCAGAACAAGGCGTGAAAAGTGTTCTCAGCTTGTTTTGTCTTGAATGTGTGTAAAAATAACAGAGAGCATGATGTCATTCCCCAGATTCATCAGTAATTTAACAGGCTCTTAACTAGGTCTCTGCTGCAGATTCAGCCAGCATTAGCAGAGATAACATTTTAGAGTGGATACATTTAAATTTTTTTCACAGTCATAGAGAACCGGAGGTGCACTTACAGTTGTGATTTTCAGAGCTGCTTGGCAGGCTGGTCGGTTAGTTGGCTGAAATTTGAGGGAGCTTGCATGTGTTTTTAATGTGACCTACATAGGCAATGCTTGTTCTTCCTCTCCCAGTTACAGTTGACGTAAGCACCTCCACTCTCACGCACATCAGGCCCCCTGTTATGTCATCACCCCCACAACCAACAACACCCCCCCACACACCCCCACCGCCCTCCACACACACACACAGACACCAAACACCAAACACACACACACACACACACATATACTCACATGCACTTTTGTATTTGTACTTTTTCATCCTTCTTTTCCTTTTCCCATTGGTTGAAAATGAACACAAACTGTGCTTTAATGTGTTTTTTTAGCTGTAGAGCAGTGGGGAGAGGAGGCTCCTTTGGGTCTTCAGATCAGAAATAAAGGCCTTTTTAATTTATGAAGCGAGTCATATTTGTTTTATACAGACCAAGATATTGATTTAATGATTGCTTTTATCTATGATGTCTTCATATTTGGGTAAAACATTATGTATAAAGGCCTTAATGAATTAATAGTGCTCTAACTCCATTGTCAGCATTTACTGATTTATTGTTAGATTACTGGTTAGCAAAATACTGTAAGCAGCTGTTTTGATTCTAAGTTAATTATGGATGTTGTGCTCATAACCTTAAAATCAAGGAATTTTTATTCACTTTTTGTCCAAACGATGAACTGATAAATTAGGGAAATAATCAGTTAACCAGACCAAATGAGAATGTGCCACAACAACAAAAACAGCACTCCTTTTGTTCTTGTATTTTTCATGGTCTTATTCTCCTCCACGCATATTTTTTTCAGTCTCTGCCTGAATTTTAAACTTTTACCTAAACTTAGTCTCATCTTAAATGTTGTGGCACAAGCAAACAATAGTTCAATATGATGTCGTCCAACGGCGTCAAAGTAAATCTGTGGAGTGAATATGTGAAAAGACCAATGTAAAACAGAACAGTAACAAGCTGAAAACACACTCTCCATCGCGTGTCGGTGCTTGCACGCTACCAGCTGCCGCCTGCAGCTGTACATTTTGATTTTTCTATTTATGCTTCAGTTAATGTCGGAGACAAATGCAACATAATCAACAGTATTGAATTTTTACCCCTCCTTTCCCGCAGGACAATAGCTTCATTTATATTACTATATTACAAATAAATTACCCTGCTAATATCAATATCACAAATCAATGAAATGAGATTCAAGCAAGAGAACAGCTGTAACAAAAGATCACAAGTTCATTCCCAACACTGTGCATCTGACTTCATATGACTGTTTATGTGACTGCAACAAGTGCATCCACTAAAACAAAAATACACAATATAACAGTGACAGCTTTTTTATATAAGCAGCTGCAAATAGAAATGTGCACATTTACTCCAGTAATCTATCATCTGTGGTTCAAATCTCAATAAGCATTTCAACTACTTTATATCACGCCTGTAAACACACACACAGACACACTCACAGAGTGCAGGAACACCTGCCAGCATGGTGCAGCAGACTAGAAGTTTTTAAAAGTGGTGCCTGCAGCAGAATGTTCATGTTCGTGCCGCTCCTCAGAGCTCAGTGAGACCAAAATGGAATCAAGGATGATAGACATGAGAGGCAAAAGATTAAGGGCCTTTGATGTTCATTTCTGTGTGTGTGAGGTGTGAGGTGTGTGTGTGACAGTGAAAGAAGTAAGAGGAGGGAGCAGAAAAATTCACTTCCACTTTTGAAACTGTGTGGTGCTCGTGACCTTTTTGTGGCATTTGAACTCTCCCATCTATTTGAACCTTCAGGTCTAAAGTGGGCTTGACTGTGGACAGAGCTGTCTCCTTAGCTCTCAGTGTGTGAGCACTTGTTGAGCTTTAACCTGAGGCTTGTCCAACATCTTTTTCTCTGACCTTTCTTTAGTAAAATAGGGGACACTTTGGATGTTTGTTTGTTTGAATAAGGCACAACATTAAATGTTGAGTTGTGGTTCTGTTTCACCATATAAACTGTCTGTAGATGTTGATGTAATGATTTAAAGCAAGACGATGAAATATCAATATTTTTGCACACAACTGTCTTTTAATTCTGGTAAAGTCACATTAGCTAGATTAAATTAGCTAGATAACGTCAGCTAAACTAATGCATCCAATTTGATTTACAAGGTTAATTAGTTTATCATTTTACAACACAGGCTTTTACAGAGAAATGATAACTGTAGTTTTTTATAGTGCTGGTGACTTGTACTTGTTATGCAAGTGTGGCCAGATAAGTGAGAAACAGGTGACGCTGTTTCAACCTCTGAGAAACTCACCTGCAATATCGCTTATTTCCATCGATGCCACAAAAAGGCAATCAGATGTAAAACTCGGAGATGGTCAAAATTATTTGTAGATGCTTGTGCACAAGTGAGTGTGTGTCAACATGGGAAGCAAGAATGTTTTGAATGTTTTAGATACCCGGTTTTCCTCTACCCCCCTCCACTGGATCTTTGCCCCCTCTCACACTGCTCCTACTGAGATCAAAGAGCAGACAGATTGACAGGTGAGTTCTCACAGATTCTTCTGTCAAGGATGTTGAGGGAGCTGCGGCAACCCAGCGCCTCCTTCTGCAACAGAGAGAAGAAAGGGCGAGGCTCAGTTGCTTGTTTTCCCCATTGATTAGCAAGCAAAGAGGACTCCATTAGGGCTCTGGTTGATACAGATAGGAGAAATCGTTAAGGAACGGAGCAATAGGAAAGAAACGATTGCCGAACTCCGGCAAAGTGGGTTAGAGGCAACATCCCTGGAGTTTAAACTACCCGCTGTCATAGCAGGTCAACATGCTCTGATCAGTGCCCAGATGTGCGCATGTGTGTTTCAGTGTTATTGCGTATCTGTGGAGAACAGAGCAGAGAGGTAGAGACATATGGATGTATGGCCTGGGAGAATATGCTGTAATTTACACAAGCATCAGTTCATAAATACATTGTTGAATGGTCGGGTCATTGAATTACACAAACAACACACATCACCATTCTTTTAAGCCATGCATATAACTATGGTTTTATTTTTTTCAGTTTTTGAGAAATCAATCTCGAGATTTTTGCCTGCAACCTGATAGCACGGTGTTAAAATGAAATTTTGTTTGTGATGCTCACAGCACTAACAAATGATATTTTAAAAAATCAGCAGGTCCCTAGAAACAGTGTCCCAATTACTCAAAATAATAATAACAACAACAACTGTCTTACAGGTACTAACTCCTCAATAAAAATAATTAGAATATGAACTCTATATACAATCAGATTTCCATTAAACTGTGCTGTCTTGGACGATGAAAGAAATTACTATTTTTGTGGCTAGATACCACTGAAGGGAAGCATGGATATACTTTGTTGAATTTTCGGTTTAGCAGCCCTTTAATATTGTTACAGTATCTTATTATATGAAAAAACTAGCCTTCCGGGTAACCGCAAAGCTTTTGGAGTGAAATAAATCACAGTTATAGGAGACCTGAGACACACAATTACTCGCACATCCTCACACTGCGGTAAGCAATGTGACACTGAGCCAAACTGGTAGAGCTTTGATTGATTTTTATCGGCTGTTTGCATATACAGTATTTGTGTGTTTGTCTAGCATCTGGGGGTTATAGGTTACTCCATATGACATTGATTGGCCATTAACCCAATCCTCCTTTCAGCCTAGTCGCTGACATTCCCCACGGTGTTTCAAGGATGTGTGTGAGTGTGCATGTGCCTGAGAGAGAGCGAGCATCTGTGCATGTGAGAAACCGAGAGGATCCATCGTTAATTCCGCCGTGACTGACAGACTCCATTACATAGCAGATAGGAGGAACCAGCAGAAGGAGGCTGATGAAGCCTGCGCCTTTGAGCCGCGCCGACTCCACACTAGAAACTCAATCACCAAAACAAACGCCATGTTATTAGAGAGCTATCACCTCTATCCGTCTTTTTCTTCAGGTGATAATAAAGTAAAAGCAAGTCAAATGAGCAGAGGGAAAAAACACTGAGCAAACAGCGGATCATGGGAAATGAGGAGCTGAAGGGAGACGCAGTCATAAAATCAAAATTCATTGAGTCAAAATGAGCAGAGGAGCGAGAGAGAGAAAGGGAAAGAGGAGCGGAAGGAAGGAAGGGAGGAAGGAAGGAGAGGAGCATGGAGGGATTGGCGCAGGGAGGAGAGTGGATGGCATACCCCAGATGCCATGGCTCAGATCTGGTCTGTGACTCATGCTAGCTCACTGTGAACAGATGGTTTCTATGGTGCATGTGCACACACAGATATTCACAAACACACACTAGTAGAGCAGCAAATTAGATGGGCCAATTAGATATGGCTGCCATTCTGCGGCTGAAGAGAGAAGAACTAACATGGCAGAGGCTTTACCGAAGCAGCAGCGGGAGGATGGGCTCAATGGGCCTGTTCATTAACTGATAAACTCCCAGCGTATTTTATCCAGATGCATGTTAATCACTGTTTATGAGCTTAACTGATGGTCCAGACTGACAAAAACACTGAGGATATCAAAATAAGGAGGCATTATTGTCAGATATAGTTTTAAATCTGAGCTTTGTCTCACTCAGAGCAATAGGATACTCATCATATATATCGGTATGTGTTCGGTTTGTATTAGCAAAGGCTTAAAGGGTTAAAGGTTAAATAAAAGAATCTAAATGTGTAATTCTAGATTATTTGGAGAAGAGAGTCTCAGTCATTGACAGCACAACAGCATCCCCGTCACTCATCCTTTCTCCTACTGAGCAACCCCCCTTTCTGTCTGCAGTGCCAATAAATTGCTTTTGGTTCCACAGCATGTATAGGCTTTTAACCGGAGCTGGTGTTTTCACAAGTAAAATTGCTGAAAAATTGTATTATTCCTGTTGATGTTTAGCTTTTGTACTTATATATCTCTTTTCATTTATGCTTCACTTTGATTCGGCGTAATGCTTGTTCTCCATCAAAGCCAATGGCCCCTGTAAAGACTCTTTTAATGATAAAAGTGAGAGATCTAATCAAAATGACTGTGTGCAGGATTTTTGAACAGATACAAGCTGAGGACTTAAGTGAACCCATGCGTAAAACACATGCCACTGTTTCAAGAAAATATTTGGCTATTTATCTTGCTGTATCAATTTTCTACCTTCTTAAAAAGAGGCTTCAGTAGTTAAACAAATGTTTATATAGTCATAAAACAACTCATGTTTTTCATCCATTTTTTTCTTTCCATTAGAAAAGAAATATCTAAACTCCTTGTGGCTGGAGTGAACCTTTAATCTCCTGACATCTCGGTCCTGACAGAGGACAGAAGGCCCGTGGATGCTGCTGTCAGCCGGTGTTATCATCTAATCTATCTCTCAGTCTGCAGCTAAAGTCTAGTCTCTGCAGGGCCATTACTTTGTGCTTCATATATGCAGCTTTAACCTTGACTTTCATCCACTTCGCGGCAGATGCACAGTTGTGTACATACTTTGTGTTTACAGACACTTTTGTTGCCAGGAGGAAATTATTGTTTGAAACACACAGTGCAAAGTTGTCACATACATCCTGTTATCCTCACAAACACTGATGCTGATTTGCATGTAATTAAAATTAAACATTTCTCTGAGATACGGCTTGACAAATGTTTAGCAAAATATTGCCTGAGGGTTTTTGAGGGATTTCCAAGTTTCTCTTGGGACATGAAACAAAATGCAGACAGTATGTTATATATATGCATAAACTGGTGGGGAATAAAGTACTCTGTACTTTGTTACTGCTGGATAAAGAGTGCCAGTCATTTAAAACCTGTTTCAAAAGACTGACAAGAAGCAATGATTAATTAGCAGGACCAATCATAAAATCTGATGAATATAATATGCCTCAAGCTTAATTACACTCAGTGTCTTCTGTGTTGGACTGAATGAGGCTGACATCTGTCTAGTTTAATCAAACAGACTCAATTCAGGTTAGACTTAAAATTACAAATTCAGTTTCTAATCCTTCTGTGGAATTTTTATTTTTCTATCAGCTGTTTACAGTCTGTGTAATTCTTAAACAATATTGAAGTTGAAAAAATGGATTTGATTTAAGAAATGTCTGATAATGCACAACATCATAATGCAAGCAACAGTTTGATCTTCCTGATTATCCTGAAAGATAAGATAAGAGAAACTTTATTTATCCCAAGAGAAATTCTTGATCATTCTTTTGCAGTAAATTTTTATGCTTGTTTTACGCTTATTTTGATTAAGATTTTTGAACTGGTTTCCTGTGTGCCTTGGCATCTTCAGTACAAACAAACAAAAAATCTACTTAGGTATCACTTAAGTATCATCTCATACTTTTTTATGCCACACAACTTTTTTGGGGGGATATTATACTTATTTTATTCCATTACATCAGTCTGGCAGCTACAGTTCCTCACTACTTAGTTTGCAGGTTATGATTTACCTCCAAAACATATTGATTAGCATATCTATCAGTTACTACCCTGTATTCACCTAAGCTTACATTTAGCTCCCCTTTGGCTGAACAGAATGCTTCTTGCATGTAAATAAACCATAAAAAATTATATTAATCTGTGTAATGCAAATTTTTTGAATAATACTTCAGTACATTTTGCTGATAATACTTTACACTGTTATTTAGGTACAATTTTGAATAAACATCATGTAATAAAATATTTTTGTAATGTAGAATTCATACTTCTTACTTAATTACTTGTAAAGTATTGGCAAATTACATACATTGACCTTAATTCCCTGTCTCTCCAGCCCACCAAAGCCCTCCAATCAGTTATAATCTGTCCCCTTAATACCTCAAAAGAGTCCATTCAGACCATTCTGCTGCGGTATTTTTGTAGGCATTCAGTACTTTTTGAATCATTTGTTTATTTTCAAGGGGCTGTGTGGTTTTTTGAAGAGTAAGAGCTTTTCTTTGGCATGTCAGCACTGCAAGCTGTGCACCTGGGTGTGTGCTGTAATCAACCTGGACAGACTACGCCACGATCAAATCCTTCAGGACCGCGTGAGGGGTTTCTTTTGCAGAATGTAAATGTGCTGATTTAGCTGACAGGCACAGAAGGGGTATATGCTTCAGTGAAACGAAACACCTCCGAGGTGGAATTTTAACAATCAAATTAAAACTGTTACCTGTGGAAGTGACATGCGGCTACACTTTGGCTTTCCATTTATAGAGGGAAAACAGAGAAAAAAGCTGAGAATGCACAGAGTACGCTCCAGTATCTATTTCCTCTTCAGCCAGGACCGAGTACAATATAACATAAGATTCAGCATTATTCCACTGGCATTAGTTTTGCTATGATGTGCACATTGCTCCAATAAAATGGCCTCCCACAGAGCTGGAAGAACCTGCTGCCTTTTGTTCTCAGCTGCTCTACTTGCTCACGGTCCCTTTTTAATATCTTTGGTATTTTTCATCCATCTTCATAATACACTAAGCTTGCCACAGGCTCCTTCCCAGCACCATCCATTTATTCCTCTTTTGTTTGTCTCATCTTGATCCCATACCAGCCAGCCTCTTCCTGCTTTCTTCTCGCTATTGTCCTGATGCTCGGTTATCCATTATCGCCTGGCACTTTGACAATCGGCGATGCATATCAGCCTGCTTTTACTGTGAATGAAATCCATCCCTTTTCCTCTCTTCTTCTAAGCCCCCTATTTCGCAACCCTTTTTGTCACTCCCAGCATTTCTAGCATCATCATTTATGCTTCCGGTCCTTATCTTTAATATCTAACCTGTGCGAGCCCTCACTCAGATGACACTGACAGGATTAATTGCAGAGCAGAAAGTCAAAGATCATATCTGACCCGGATGAACAATCTATGTCCTTGACTGGTTAATGAGGAGGAAATACTGTCAACAGCCTCGCTAGTCAGCTCCTCAAAGAGCTCGGAGATGACAGTTTGGGATTGTATCATGCATCATTTGAACAGTGGGATGTAACATGTCCATGTGTTTTTTCATTTCAATCAAACATGAGCAAATTTATTCTTAAATCAATTCATATTTAGATTGAGGAATATGATAAAGTACTGCTTGTGTGTCCCTTTAACTCAGGGATGTTTTTACCAGCTTTATTTTTCTTCAGAGTCTTCAGAGACATATATATTATTCAACGCAGGTTACTTTATAAATTAAAACAACACTGTGTGACAAAACATACAGTAACTAGTTGACACCAAAATACAGTCCAAAATTTTGGGCATTTCTTTGTTATTGGTTTCATTAACAAGGGCCAAAGCTTTCATTTCATAACTTGTCTTTTAATGTATCCTGATTTACTTGGCTAACATACTGCATACGTGCAGTATTGTAGTTTGTTTTACATAGGCTAGTGTAACTGCTCAAAAACTAGCACTGACTCAATACATTTGTCAAAATATAGTCATAATCTATTTCTTGTTTATACATTGCAAACAGTAATCCCTTGTTTTGGCTCAGATTTATGAGCCTGCATTGTTTGTACTCTTTCACCAAATCTTTCACTGAAATAACTGGTTAATCATTTACAAACATATAATTCTCATCAGCTCTTGCTGCCACATTGTTTTTTTAATCAAAACCTTTCTATGGCTCAGGAGGTAGAGCAGATTGTCCTCTGATTATAGGATTGTAGGTTCGATATCCCCTCCTGTCACCATGCTGTTTTTAAGGGTCCTTAAAACTTGGAAACCTGAATTTGGATGTGTATATAAAAAAGAAAATCTCTCACATACTTCAGGCCTCCAAAACCTTATGAATATTTCAGAAAACACTAAAGCTTTCAGCAAATGTGACTCTTTAGACGCCGAAAAAGCTCAGATGAGAAAAGAAATAGAAGGAACTCGGCGGCTTTACTGAATAAAAATGGATGACTAAAATGATGTAAAAGCCTAAAATGTAGACCCATAGTATAGGTTTTATGCATACATATACTTATATGTTGCACTGAATAGATAGAGACTGCACTTAATATTAAGTTTATAATCAGTTCAAATTGTGTGTTTGTGTGTGTGTTTTGCACTTGTTTGTATATGCACGGGGACACAGTGGGGAGGAATACTTTGGTCACATAAACAATCCACTGCAGAGTCTCTGCAGCGAACTATTCAAATCCTGAGTGCCTGAGGGACTTGACTGTATCATAAGACAGTACAGACTAAAATAAACTCTTTATATCGGCATTTTCTCATCAGCTGTTTTTTGTTTGTTTGTTTGTTTGTTTTTTTATGCCATCACATTTTTTTTCAAAAAATGCATTGATCTCCGAGGATGCGGAGAGATGAAAGTCACGCTTTATGGCTTAATCACCATCTCATGGCTCCTTACAGCCAGCTCCGCATTAGATTGTTTATCCCCGCTTGTCACATGAAGAAGGTGCAGAAGTGCAGGCAATCAGTTGTGTCATCATTGATCGGGGATGAGGAGATGAGCAGGATATACGCAGTGTGTGTAAGAGTGTGTGTTTGCAAGCGTGTAAACTATCCACTAGTCGTTTGATGGATTATAGTGGGATACCACAGCAGGATGAGCAATGATCAGTGCGTTACTGTATGACTAGCATTGTATTTTCCTGTGTGGGAATGTGCTCGTTTGGGAGCACTGAAGTGTCCCTGTGAATACAAGTGTGTCAGACAATGTGTGTGTGTGTCTGTACGTGTGCAGGATGAGTGTCCAGGTTAATAAAAGGGTGATTGAGAGCAGCAGCAGAGAGACCCAGGGGCAAGGAACCATTTCTCAGTCCAGTGAACCTAAATTTAGACAAAACACAGTCCTGTAAGATTGCAAAAAGAATGTGACGAGAAAAAGGAGGAAGGAAAGGTCACTGTGATACAGCCAAACAGACAGGGAACTCTGGAGATACATTTTTCGATAAAATTTAAAAATCTGAGATACAAACAAAATCTATTTGTGTGTATTCAAGGTCTGAGTGTGAGTGAGGAGCCTCCGCCTCACAGAGTGACCACCGGCCCTTCAACAACAGATCATCAGAGGGGGGCACCTTGTCGCAGCAACAGCCTCCAGCCGCCCTCCACTCCGGCCCTGCCCCGCCGCTTCCTGCCTGCCCAGCCAAGAGGCTCCCCTGGAGGTCAGTCAAAGTTTTTGAAAGAAGCAAAGCAAGATTCTTGAGAATGTTTTATGTTTCGTTCAGATATGGACTTAAAACAGGCAGCAGACCCACCCATACATGCAAATGTAGTCTGAGCTTAATGCATGTGAAAAGAGAGAGAGACAGAGAGAGAGAGAGAGAGAGATGCTATTTTCCACCAGCAACAGATTGTGTCTTCTTCTCACATGCTGGTGTCACATACAGTATGTGGTGAACAATTTAGTCTCTGGCAAACCACACATGCTGTACAGTATCATGTATGAATGTATTCAGAAGCTCAGGAATGCTCAGCTTTCAAACATGTTAGTAATAAACAACATATTGTATGAGTATAGTCAGTATTTAGGATATTCTCTGCTCTGTTAAATATTTATACTCTGAAAAATTCATGGTAACAGAGAACTTTTATTTTTCAGCTTTCCTCTGCCCACATATACGGTGCAGTGTAGCATCTAGCAACACATAAGCCCCTGCTCTCAGGTGTGATTGAAAAAGCATTTCTGTGAATGCTGGAAGCTACTATTTTAACACCCCAACACTTCACTTCACTTACAAAATCACTCACAAAGTGTATTGAGCTTTGTTACACATATTCAGGGTTGCACTACCTTTAAAGGGTTCATTTCAGCAATTTATTCCAGTTATTTCTTTCCACAATGACAGCTTTTTCTCTTGTCCTAGAAAACACCAAGAGGCTTTTAGCTTTTAAAGCTATGGTGAAGCATCGAAAGACATTTTTAGCATCTTCTCCGTACTCTACTACTGGTGCATGTTTATGACCTTGCTGGGTCTCAACACGTACACCGGCAGTGATGCTTTTCGCACTCAGTTGTATTTTTCACACATGGATATTAACAGCAGAGGCCTCGTAGTATCACACTTTGCTCACTCACACTTCATGTGTGTCTTTTAAGTTTTACAGTGGCTGATTGAATAAAAGACATCTTTGTAGTGTTAACTGAGCACCACAAAAACAAACACTTCTTTTCCGACAAAATGCACCTTTGACAGCTTAAGCTTAACAATGCAGACATCAATGTCTTTTTGTTGTCCATAGTTTCCCCCCCAGCCGGGTCTATGTATGCAGACAGTGTAGTGACTGTCTTTTGACTGTCTCTCTGTAGCCCTGAGCTGATTTTAAATATGCTGTAAATTATTGATGAAGAAGTACCTGAGGAGTCCCTGTCAACCTGCAAGACACGCACAGACACTATACTTTTTATCTTCGCTATAAATTTAATTTTTGTCTACCTGTCTCAATACAGCACTCCCACATTTTGTCACAAGTGCACGCATCTTATCAGTAGACAGACACCTCTGTCCTGCCATGGCCCTGAAGCTTCAGACAAAAACCTTTGCTTCAGAGAGACTACATCAGGCTCCCATGCACATTCGGATATAATAGGAAAGAGCAATTACAATGTAAACATACACTGTAAATACACATTAATGCTAGTCACACAATCACATAATTGCATAAGTATTATAATTATGTAACTGCTGAAGAAGGGGGGAATCTGTGATTGTGTAATGCCTGTTCAAATAAAATTAACTGAACAATCCATGATTCAGATATGAACACACTATTATCTGCTATTAACAATCAAGTCTTACATGATAACATAATTTTCTGCCAAAGCCAGGACAGATAATGAGCCTGGGTCCCTTTAATTTCCTTAAGTTTATGGTTTATCTACTGTAAGTTCAGTTTTGACCCCGAATAAAGCAATGTCTAGAAACTGTTTAATGATGATCTAGCAGACAAAAGGTAAAATTTGATCGAACCCCCGTTTTGGTCCAGACTGATATATTTCTGTAAAAATCGGTTGACTTTGATTCAAGGTCAAGTGATTTCCTGATGTTATGGCTGGAGCCATAAGGTTAACATTCATGTTTTTTGTTTCTTTTGTTTGTTTTTTTTGGATGAAATGCTCCTACACCTGAATGAATTGCAACCAAATTTTCACACTTTCATCAACCCTGCATTGCTTTCAAATGCCTAAACTAAGATGATGAACATTATAAACTACTATGCTTATGTCTACTTAACATAACCATGTTAGTATTGTAATTACTGTGTGTAAGCATTTAGATAAAAGCACTGCTGAAACTGTAGAGTGCAGTCTCACAGAGCTGCCAGCATAAGGTGACTGTTAGCCTCATTAGCCTACATTTTCAAGCACATAACCAACTATCTGTTTCACTGTTTACATGCATTTCAATATGTTTATATGTCAGTTGCCTGTGAACAAGATAGTTTGAGGGATGTTGTCATTTTTATCATGATCTTTTTACACCTGATAAATTCTATTTTCCCTTGCTTTGAGTACTTGTGTTTAGCTAGGCTACATACATCAAAGCGAGTGCTGTATTGAACAAGCTAAGAGGAAATCCATCCTAACTACAAGTGAGAGTATTTGGGAAAATGTTTGTTTACAACACAAACCTTCAACTGCAACAGTTTTACTGAGTTTAAGTTACAGTATTAAAGTGTGGCAGTGTGTGTGCATTTGTGTGTGAGGCAGGGGTTCACTTGACAGTAATGAGTCACTCTGAGAGCCACATTTGCATGGACACACCAACACATGCACAGCGAACACACACACACACACAAACACACACTCACACACAGAGTCTCTACAGGCCTGAAGTATCTCTCTAGGGTTATTTTGGGGATTTGTTCAGGATCAGAGGCTTCTCTCCCATTACAGGTCTAATTAGTTTCTTTTCAAGGCCTCTCCCTCTCTTCTCTCTGCTTCACAACAAATTCCCTGCTAACCTCCTGAAACCTACTTCCTCATTCACTATCATCACCACTCCGAGCTCCATGGGTTATGCATTTCACATTTATTGTTTAAAATCAAGCTTCTGTCTTTGCTCCCTCACAACTCACCAACTTTGTGACAAGAGTTCCAGATTGTTGTCTGCATTGCTTGCTCGCAAAGTGTGAAGTGTTGCAGAGAGCAGGGAGGTGATGGGCATATCTCCTCCCAGTGTGCTCGGCTTCTCTTTGACCCAGAGTCCCAGGGGACATAGTTAGACTACACAGCAGGGAGGGAGATAGCTGGAGATGAAAGCAGGAGCGTGACAGAAAGGGTGGAAAAAGTTAGAAGAGGAGAAAAATCAGCAAAGACATGAAAGGGTGGATAAGGAAGAAGAGAGTGAAGAGTCGATAGGGAAGGATGGTTTGATGGCTGTGTGCGTATGTATAAGGAAGTCTGATTGACATGAAGTTGTGTAATTCTAAATGTCTTTTTCTATATTTGTGATTTAAGCAAATAACGCCCACTGATTGGTTGTATCCTTGCTAATTGACAGTTGGGAGGAAGGAGTTTCAGCGAAGTTCAGAGACAGCACGTTCGCTCCCGTCCTCCCCAAAGAGGCTGGCGGTGGTTCCTCCCAAACCTCAATCCCCAGGTGAGTTTTTTCGCTCTTCATCAAATCAACTCATACAAAATGCACATACATAAAGTTAGTAACAGCTGTCCTCATTTACCTACTGACAGCGAAAAGTTCAACAAAAGGGCAACACAGCGACAAGAAAGGTCTTTCTAACGGCAGCCATTTTGTTTTTCCAACTTACAAAAGCACATAATTATTGCTATTAATAACATCAATAATGGCTCCTATACATAAAGTGGTTTTGTGTGTGGAGTGAACCCTATTGCACAATACCCAGATGTCTTATGTAAAAGAAGCAGTTTTCGTTTTCACAGCAGCTAGTTTGAGTCATTCAAGTTAGGAAAGCATGCACAAAAGGTCTTTTCTCAACAGGTATTTAAATTTGTTATGACAAAAAATCATAGTTTAATGAATTTACACACAGTATGGCTACATTAAGCATCAGCATCTAGCTTAATGAACATCTCCTCGAAAATAACCTTAATAATTTTGTTCTCTTAACACTCCACTCACACCAGGAAGCAGCAAAGTCCGACAGAGACATCCATTTCAAATATCTGGCGCTGGCTGTACACAGACTCTAAGAGAGATCTTTATGTTCTTATTTAGCCATGCAGTCTGGACATTTCTTCCTTTTGGCTCTGCAGTGGTAAAATAATTTTCTGACAGGATTGCAAAGGGCCTCCTTATCCTTCCTTGCAGAGTTGACACACATTTCCTCAGGCTACACCTCTCTCTTTGCTCACTTCACTAGTTTTCACTTAAGTGCTGCTGTTACTCTTCACCCTTCTCTTGTCTCCTCCCACACAGTCGCTAAATAAGAACATTTTTTTTCCTCTCTCTGGTTCTCAGCACTGTAGCTTTGCTGCTGTTTACAGATATCATCAGTTTGTTGCTCCTACTTGAAGCTGTTCAGGACGGTGTGCCAGAAAAATGTCAGCAGGCTGAAATGGAAATAAAATTTAACTCATAAGCAACCAGGCCTCACCACCTTTAGCTAACGCCTAGAAGAAGCTCACAATTACACACATTCATTGCATTAGTGTCTGCAACCCCCAAAGTCTGACAATGCCATTTCTTATTGTTTCTCGCATTATTATTCCTCCTCCATCAACCCCTTCGCCATCATCTGCATTCTGCCTTCACACTCAGCCACATAAACTCATTTGGTATTCACTCAACTCTCTCTAACCTCTCAGGTAGAACCTACAGAAGTGTGTGTGTGTGTGTGTGTGTGTGTCTTTTTATGTGTGTGTGTGTGTGTGTGTGTGTGTGTGTGTGAGCATCTGTGTGAAAGAGGAAGACATCATTTACATAAGACTTCTAGTCATTTTCAAAGACTGGGGATCCTAATGTGCCTTCAAGGCAAAGACACTGATGAAGATGTAGTGTTGAAACATTTGCTGATATTTGCAGTTTTGCACATTTTTACAAGCAACGCTCAGATAATTAGATACCACGATTACACAGCGCCCTCTTTCATGTACCTTTTCATATCACATTTTTACACAGAAATACCTCCCATTTAAGGTTTTATTCACACACCAACACTTGCTTGTATATGTATATCATTTCTATATACTGGCCTTAAACATTCTTTGCTAGATATTATCATCATTCAGCACCTTCAGATACCTTCCCCCTCCTCTTAGTGCAATCATTGTCTGCTCTCTCTTCTTTCATTCACTCATGGCCCACAGCTCTCCCCTTATTTTATCCCCCCTCCTCCCTCTAACCGACTCATTACCTGGGACCCTGCACCCCAAGTCTAGCCTACGTTGTCATGGAGACCACTCCTCATTCCTCATGAGTCAATTGGCTTGAATGATACGTTTGAGGCAGGTGATGTGGAGAAATTGTATATTCTGTGTGTGCATACGTCCAGTTTGAGTGCACACTAGGAGGGCATGTTTTAAAAGAATTCTGGGTAATGCCGTGTTATGATGCTGTAACTCTCCACAGGCTGTCATGTGTTCACTCTGCAAGACAAGGTGACTCACACAGAGGTTAAGCAGAGATCCTGTACATTTACTGCAGCTTAATGGCTGTGTCCTCCCCCAGGAAAAATGGCGGTCACATGTTTGTCTGGCCTTTAAATCACTTTCTATATTAAAAGAGCCTTTACACAAAACAGAATGCAAATGATACACCAATTCAAGTAAATTGCAATGCTATATTAGTGCATTCTCCAGCTCAATCATTTCTTAATACTGATCACATTCATTATGTGACAAAATGGTCCATCATGAGGAACACCAGCCTGGGAATTACCCCAAGGCTTCCTCTGTAGAAGAGATTCAATTACCTTACTATCATTTGTCATGTGAACATAGTCATTAGGAATAGGTCAGGTCAAATCTCCTCTGATTTAATGCTCATCAATTTCATTATTATAGATAGATGCGTCCTGGTCAAATTTGGGAATTAGTGAATGACTAATTAATGACATATGGGAGATATCATGTTGTGTATTTATCATTTCAATATATTCAAATCATACATTTTTATAGTGTTTTTCATTTAAAAACAAATCCATGCTCATGGAGACTCATTTCTCACTGAATTCAATTTTCATTATATGTATTTGTTTTTTCTTTCCCTACAGTCCAGTCCGGGCAGCGGCCCGCAGCAGCAGTGCGAGGGTCAGCTCCCCCGGGGTCTCCTCGCCGCGTAACCCCCCTTAGACTGCAGCAGGAACAGCAAGAGAGTCTGCAAAGAGAGAAAGAAGAGGCTCAACAGAAAGAGAAAGAAAGGCAAGCAGTGGAGAGAGAGAAAGAGGAGCAGAGGGAGGAGGTAAGATTTTGGAGGAATCAGCAGCACCACTTGGAGTTTGCACTTTTGCCTTCTAATTTTTTTAAAAATATTTTTAATTCTATTTCATTCTTTGTCACTTAGGTTCAGAGGCTGCAGGGACGCTGTGAACAGCAGGAGAGGCAGCTGAAAGCGCTAAAAGAAGAGCTGAGGAAGACTTCCTTGGGTTTGGAAGCCTTCATTATCACCACACAGCATTACTGTCTCAAGGTAGCCAGCTTGAATAATACAATACATATGCTCAATAAAATTCATATTGTTTTACACCATGATAATGACATTCTGCACTACTGCACAAACGAATAAAGAGTTCTTGCGCAGCTGTAATTATTAAGTTTATTTCACACGCTATCTCACCTCTGATAAACAGGTCATGGTCTAAGGTCTAAGGTCTAAGGTCTAAGGTTCATCTACGACACCATAACACTTAAAACTACTAACTTAGTTATAGCCTAGATTGTAGAAAAGGCCTGCTCACACACAGGTGACCCGAAGAACACATACAGTATTTAACACCATGAGGTGCACAGCATGGTCTGTGAGCAACATGATGAACAGGAGTGACTGTGGGAGGGGTCCTTCAGAGTTCAGTGTGCCGCCGAGCTGGTTTCATCCAGCTGTCTGTGTCTGATGGAATCATTTAGCTTCTGAGGTGCTATTGCTGTAATACTGCTGTCGGGGGACTGTCTGACTTCTTTATGGTCACTGTCTGAGTGCTGCACCCGCTGGTCGACAGTGTAAATATGGAAGACATGAGCAGTTCTACTGAGCTTATTGAGAATGTATTAGCTCCCTCTGCTGGCATCAGTCAGACAGAAAAATTACATGTTATGGTTAATGATATGTCTGCTATAAGATGTTGTTGTATATTCATATAAACATAAGGTAGTGTGATCCCCCAGCAGCAGGTAAAATCAGTTCCACCTGCATGTTTGTACTTTGACTCTACAGTTTAAGTGCGCATTCCATAATCCTTTCTGGTTCTTATCTTTTTATAGCCTTTGTGGAAATGTCAACCAGAGATAAACATTAAACCAGGGTTAAATGTTAGGTCAAGAAACTATAGAGCATGATCAGAAAATCTTAGCCTGCAGGCATTCTTACATTAAAAATAAAAATGTTAAACATTACCTACTGGACATCAACACTTTTGCACATTGACCACTGCACTGTAACCCTCATTGAGTCATGGCCATAGTTTCACATTTAAGCCTAGCGAGGCTACATTATCTAGCAATTAACTTGTTTGAAGTTTTACTTGTTAAAGTTTACACCCATACAACATGAGAAACTGTTTAAATGGTACTTGAATGCAAATGTTGTTTATTATCACTTTACAGAACAAAACTACAGAAGAAAATCAAAGGAAACTGTCCTTGGAAATGCAGAAGATTAGAGAGGAAATGGGTGAGAACCAACGTTTGAACAGATAAATTAAAAAAAATAATCTGCAGAACAAGATGACAGAGAGGCTTTTCTCACAGCAGACATTTTCCTAATCTGACATTCAGTCATAACCAGCATGAGCAATAACTGCAGCTGAAGCAGATAAATGAAATAAATCAATAATTTGGGATACTTTATCATTTCTATGCATTTAGTATTTGTTTTGTTTTTTTTTTACTTGCTTTATTTTAAGTATATGAAATTTACTTTGAATAAAAACATTAATGAGTTCCATATAATAGACTCCCACATGGAGCCTTATTTTACAATTCAATCTAGCTAAACAGAAGTGAGTTAACACTGACACATTTTGCATTGTCATAAATGTGCAGTAAAACTTTGAATATTCTACACTGTCTAAGATAACATGCACCCTACTCGTTGCACAGCATCCAACTCAATGCGCTGGGAGAGACTCCATCGGGAGAAGACGGCGCTGGAGGCGGCGTTTGAACGAGAGCTGCAGGAGCTGCAGCTGCAACAGGAGGCTGAGTTGGCTGCGGTGGAGGAGGGGCTGAGGAAGTGTCACTCAGCTGAGGCTGAACACCTGAAGGCGGAGCATCGTTCAGAAATGGAGGAGCTGAGGACTCAGCAACAGGAACAGGTGAGAGAGGAATCACAGAAAATGTGCGTGTTTCATATAAGCTTTGATGGAATCTGATCTTTTATATAAAATCGAGTCAATCTTGAAAGGACATGGCTGTGTGTATGGGTGTGTTAGGTGGAGGAGATGACAGTTAACCACCAGGCAGCCATTCAGGAGCTCAGAGACATGCATAACATCACCATGGCAACACTGCATGAGGAGCATGCCCGTACCATGAGAGGTATGATTTCAAATCTCATTTTAAAAACACAAATAACACCAGCACTGCTTGAAATAACATCTGCCTCTTGACATTTTCTGTTCTTCTATGTGCCTTTAAAGATTTGAGGAAAGCTCATGAGCAACAGAAGATGCTTCTGGAGGAGGATTTTGAGAAAATCAGGCTTTCTCTACAGGTATGATCCCATTGAACAGATGTTATTATGTTTTATTTTAATTTCTAATTTAGTGCACAGCAATATGTACTGATGTATTGTATGTTATTGTACTTGTGTGGATGCTTGTGCAGGATCAAGTGGATACTCTCACATTTCAAAACCAGAGTTTGAGGGACAAAGCCAAACGCTTCGAGGAGGCTCTGAGGAGGAGTACAGATGAACAGATAGTTGTGAGTTTTCCCAAAACTACATCAATCAATCAAATAACAACCGACTCCTGGAAAACTATGTATTTCCGCATTTATTGAAAATGATATGTGAGATCTTTTCCAAACACTGTGATCATCACTCTCTGTCTCTCTTTCCTCTTGCTCTTGTCTTTCTTGTGATTGTTCACATGTGTCTGTTAAAGGATGCTCTGGCTCCGTACCAGCACATTGAGCAAGATCTGAAGAGCCTGAAGGAGGTTGTGGAAATGAAGAACCAACAGATACACCAGCAAGAGAAGAAGATCTCTGATCTGGAGAAAGTGGTAGGCTCAAATAGGCTATCTCAACCACCCATCTTTTCATCCACTGCTACTAAAACACACACATGCACACTGGTCTGGGTGCACATGATGGTCATCATGTCTGGTGAATGAAACATTGCGCTGTGTTTGTATTTTACTTTTGAGCAGGCCCAAAAGAATGTGTTCCTTGAGGAGAAGGTCCAGGTTCTGCAGCAGCAGAATGAAGATTTGATGGCTCGCATCCAAATGAACTTAGCATTGTCCAGGTAAAACACATTCGGTCATCGTCGCCGTCATCCCTGTGGACTCTTGAGCAATAGAATGCTTAATATTCTAACTTAATATTAAGGTTAGCCTTTGCTGTATTTTCTGTAGACAACTGTCTGAGGAGAACGCCAACCTCCAAGAGTCTGTTGAGAAGGAGAACACAGAGAAAAAGCGGCTGAGTCGCAACAATGAGGAGCTACTGTGGCGTCTCCAGACCAGCCCCCTCATGTCCCCTGCCTCCTCCCCGCTGCATCGCTGCTTCTCCACCTCCCCCATACCCTCATCCCCATTCTTCTCCTCCTCACCTGGAGCAGGCTGCTGCGACTCCCCCACCCACTGTCATGGCTGCCCCCAGCAGGCTCAATACTGCTCCCCCTCCCACAGAGCCACCACCAATCAGAATTTCTCCCCAGGGCCGGCCACACCCACTCACAGGGCAGCAAGCAACCAGAATTACTCCTCTGGTCCAACAACACCCACACATAGAGCAGCAAGCAACCAGAATTACTCCCCTGGCCCGGCCACGCCCACACACAGGGTGTCAGCCAATCGCTGTAACTCTGCCACTTGTCTCAGCTCTTTGCAGAGATAAACTCTCTTCTTCTTGTTCCTAACCCTTACCTTCTTTTCCTTAATACTCCTCTCTTTTATGTCCTTGTCCTTTTTGAATGTGAACGACATCGAAGAACATGATGGATTTAATGAAAAAAAGGGCTGTAATCTCCAGTCATTACGGTAAAAAGTGCAGTCAGTGTCAAAGTCAGTGTCCATCATATTAGACACAACACAGCTACAACAAGAGATAAAACGTGTAACGGATAAAGAGGACTGAAGCTCAGTTTTAAGTCTCCAATCCTAATTCGTATGTAGACTTGAAATGCAGACTGTATATACTGTATGATAGTGGCACAGATAGTGTCAACATGTAGTGAAACCTCCCTGCATGGGTAGTCATGAGCCCCGCACAGATGGAAACAGTACAGATGGAAAGTAGCACACTCCTGTCACCATAACACAATACTCTGGTGTGTTAAAAAACCCGGTCATGTCCTTGATAAAATAAGATATATTCTCTCCCGTTGGGATTAGTTTTTCTTCTTTGGTTCTGTTTTAGGAGATGAGTTGTAATTCTGAGTCATGAACTGAATCAGCTCTCAACAAAAATGTGTTTTTTTTCTCTCTCTCTCTCTTTTTTTATCTGGAAATCTCCCTTACAAAGCGCCTTATACTCCGTCCTGCCATTTCACCAGCAGAGAATAAGCAACGTTTTATTCCATAAAGGACTTGGGATAAAGAATTGATTTGTAAAATTAAAACAAATCATGTTTTTCAGCCTCCTGGAGGTGTGTCAACATTTTGTAATTAGTTCAAGGATGATAGTTTTACTTGTGTGGGACAACCCTTCTGGGAACCCCAGCCATTTTACCTGCAAAATACAGAGGACTTACATGTTCAAACCTTTGCCAGGTCTTCCTACAGCGTCTCGCCACATGAGCTACTCTTCACTCTCGGGATCCCTCAGGTCAACTTGCAAAAACTACGTCTGCCATTTTGTATTTACCTCAGCGGGAATGTGCAGTCTGTTGTGTTTGTAGCTCAACAGCAGCAGCAACAAAAACAACGACAACAACAACAAAGACACAAACAGCTACCAGGGAGCTCAAAGCTAAGGGGGGGGGGAGGGGGGAACCCAACACAGGAATCTCTGTTTTAAATGTTGTGGATTTTTTTTAAGAAATGTGATTGTTCAGATCTAATTTATTTGTTACATGTGTTTTGCTACTTCAGCAAGCATGTACTGTGAAAGTCTTCCAGTTTTAATGTGAAACTTATTATTGCTGTGATTTTATCTATTTATTAAGGTAGGGGTGAGAGGGAAATACATGGTGTTTGTAATTTTTGAAAATAACACCTATGGGACATAAGTGGAATATGTGATGTACCCCAGGAGGAAGGAGGTATAATGTTTTGTTTTGTTTTGTTTTGTTTTACTTGTCACCACACAGACATACAGTAGGTTGTGTTCAGGTGATGAACTTATGATAAAATATGATATGACATGAGTCGATAAGCTATTTAGGTTTAAAATATACAGGTTAATGCTCTGTTTACCTCCTAAGCAGGACCCTGTCTGAACCTGTGTTAACCTCTTCTTCAGCTCTTCTGATGCTTCTGGTTTGTTTACCTGAATGAAACTTTTTATCCTTCAAGTGTTACGTTCAGACTTTTGCAAGCTGAGCTCTCAGTGCGAAAGAATATATTGTTCAGGGAATTATTTTCTAAATTTAGATTAGACATACTGTCAATTTTTATTTTGTATTGCATCTCTACAGAATATGACTCACTGTCAAGATGTTTCCTGAGATAATATTCCTCCTATATAAAAAATAGAACAGAGAAAACCAACCTTTGGTATATAAAAATGAGAATTATTTTATAGCATACAATATGTCATAGCTGCCTCCTAATGTTCTCTACTGACTCACTTACCCTCAGGGCCCTAATCCTTCACCTGGCTTTGAATAAGTCAACATACAAAACAACAGTATTATACAGTAAAAATCTTAGTGATTCATTTGCATGTTAGCAAACAAAGCTAAAGCTGCTCAAACTACACATGAAAATGAGCTGCTGTAAATAAACAAAGGTTAGCAAGAAGGGACGAAAGGTAAGTGTGTGTGAGCAGTTACTGCAACATTACTAATGGAAGAAGGGGTCAAGGTTAGTGACTAATGTAATATTGTTGAAAATAAGTAGATGCATGGTGGGAAGTTCTGAGGTTTTGAAATACCTTGCAGCGTCCTCAGTCGCTTTTTCTGTTAAATTACAGGTTGGGTAAATGTACATTTTTACCAGCATGTAAATGAAGACATTTCTGGGTTGCCAGTCTTTCAGTAAAAACACTTTTAAGTGGATCCTTATTAGCAATGCCAGCACCTTTAATAGCCGCGGAAAAAAAAAAATAAGTAAAAATGATTCTTTTCATGGATCTTCAAGATTTTTTTGTATAGTAAGTACACAGGGTTAAATGCTCTTAAACAAAAGAATGTCAAGTACAGGCAGCGCAGGATTTGAGAAATATGTCTCAATTCTCACTTATTTTGTACCTACACTGATGATTTTGAGAATGTCTTTGCATAACGATCAATTGTAAGAATTTGCTAGTCAGAAGGTCACTGTGTTTTTTTTCTAAATTTTTAGAATTACAGTTCACTTAAGTCATTGAATGAGTCTTCAGGGTCCTCCTAAAGGTCACTTCAGGTGCAAAAATACAGTCTACAAGGATGCAACAAGGACTATTGTTTACAAATGACAGTTTAAAGTTACCAATCTCATCTAAAATTAATATTTCGCCTTTTAGTGGACTTTGATTTCTAAACAGTGGACTATTGTAATGACGCTCCGATGTGTCCTGTGGACATTTGTGTCTCACTATGCGCTGAATGTCAAAAAGTGTAATGACTGCATTTTATACACGTCATTGATTTTTTTTTTTTTTTAAATCTAGAAGGATCTCCTGTCTGACCATAATGTAGCAGCTTTTTAATATGTAGCACTCGGTTGGGCCTCCCTACAACAAACATGGGTAATTTATCTAATTCATTAGGAATTGAAACATCCATGTCGGTTTTTTAAATGCTGCTGTAGCAAATGTTTCCATGGCTTTTCAACTATGAGCACTAGAATATGAATTTGTAGATGTAAGCTAGACAATTACCCCTCGTGGATTTGGTCCAGGGACAAATTTTACTGAATTTGTTTGGTCTGGCACTGATTGTATGTTTGAATGTAAATACATTTACAACATGAGTTGTGTCTTAGTGCACCAACGGAGTAATAGAAGCATGTTTTCTCTGTCTTTGCTGTTTCTCGCTCTCCCTTTCTCTTCTTTTACCTCTCTGCATCTGTGATGGTTGAAACGTAACTGTAGCGTAGGAGGCCTAGAGGACGAGGAATGAGATAGTTCGACATGTAATGTATACACAGTATGTTGATGCTTTAATTTGTACTTTTTTGGGGAGAACACTATTAAAAAAGATAACTGAGAAAATGTCATGTCATGTCTGTGCTTTATTTCAGGAAACGTCCTGCTTTACATTTAGAAATTTAACTGTGTTTTGGTTTTCTGAACTTGGTGATGGGTTGCACTTTGAGGTTCAAGGTTCAACAAAAAAAGAAGACCAGACATTTAAAAAACACTGTGAAACTCACAACTTTTAAAACAGTTTTTGTATTTATTTATTATTTGTACAAGTTCTCTCTATATTTCAAAATTTTAATAAATTTAAGAAGACTGACAATGTTAGACTTTTTAATATTGTTTTAAAAAAATATATATAGTATAGCGCAGAGGATTTGGGGGAAACTGTTCACATCAGGCTTGTTTAACATCACAGGCATCATATTATGGGTTCAAGGTCTGAGAAAGGAGGCAACAGAACTTTAAATTTCATGCATTTAAGGTGTTTAAGTGAATAAATGATCAATATAGTATATCATTAATAAGACACTCATATAGTCTCAATGGCATATAAACTCACTTAAAGAATACATTTTATCACAGACATGTAAACGATGTGGACCACTGTGAATTGAAACCAAATTACATTGGTTAGCAGGCCTGGATTGATCACAGCTTGACTTTATAAACCATCAAGATGTTTGATCAAACAGCAAAACCATTATCTTGCATCCCAGAAGTATTATACAAGAAGCCATAGAATTGTACCTCCCACTTAACTCATGTTTGATTAAATGGTGATTTTACAGGATGAGCAAACAAAGGTGTCACGTAGGCCTCATTTACGCATGAAGTGAGAGAGGACATCCATGGGCAAGGGGAAGATGATGGTGGAGTTCTTCTCTGCTGCGATGGTGTTGAGAGTCTGCAGGTAGCGAAGCTGCAGGGCTGACGGGGACTCCGCGATCACGAGGGACGCCTCCTTCAGGGCACGAGATGCATTCATCTCACCCTCTGCTGCGATCACCTGTATGTGGATCACAAACAACAGATAAGAACAGGACATTGTAACTGCCTTAAAAGCAAACACCTGGAATTGGTGCACTTTTTTTCTTTGCTATTCATGTGTGTACACGTTATACTCTACAGTGAATTATCATTAGTGAACTCTCCAAGCACACTACATGTCCTGACCTTGGCTCTGGCCTCTCGCGCAGCCTCTGCTTCAGCAGCCATGGCTCTCTGCAGCTGATGTGGCAGCTTAACATCTTTGATCTCCACGCGCTCCACCTTGATGCCCCAGTTGTCTGTGGCTTCATCCAGGTTTGACTAGAAAAGTCAGAAAGAGGAACAGTTCAAACCTTTTGTTTACACTGATAATAGTTCTTGGGTTGTGCATTGAACTTTGAAATTTTTTGGCTTAAGATTCTGTACCTGCATGCTGTGAGCGATGCCCTCGCGGTCAGACAAGAGCTCAGCCAGGTTCTTCGTCCCCAGGACATTTCTGAGGGTGGTTTGAGCCAGCAGACGGGTGGAGAAGTCAGCATTGCTCACGTTTGCCACGGAGGCAATGGGGTCACTGACCCGGAAGTAAACCACTCCATCTACAGAAACTGTGACTGAGTCCTTGGTCAAGATCTACGATGGAAGTACGTGAAAGTTTATGAGTTAACATCGGCAGATTTTAACTGATAATACAACAATTTTTGACTGTTACATTGTCTTACCTCCTGTGGTGGAATGTCAAATGAAACTGTTCGCAGATCAACTTTCACAAAGGAGTCGGTGCACGGCAAAATAAAGAAAATTCCTGTGAAAAACAGGAGAGAAAAATCATTATTTACCCTGTTTGTAACCACAAGTAATCATTCCAGAGCAGGAACTGATTTAATCACTAGTAAAAACTAAAATAAAAAAAAAAATGAAAGAAATTAATTATAAGTGTGTTTACCTGGTCCTTTAGCCTTCCTGTCTGTAATGCGACCCAGTCTGAAGATGACAGCACGCTCATACTCTTGAACAATCTGCAACATCAGCAAGAAAACAATACAAGCTCAAATCACATGCAACTGTGCAACACAGGAAATGGCAGTTTCTGCTTTTTAACCTGCTGTACCGATTTACGAGTTTACTCACCTTCAGACAAAACCAGATGGTGAGGGGAAAGAGCAGAACTGTGAAGATGCCAGAGAGTATAACTATGAACCAGCCAGCGCATCCTAAAGACCCAGTCCGTTCAGCTGAAGAGAGGAAAAACAAGAGTGTTTTTAAGTGTCTCTGATGCACTGTGCAACTCGTAAAACAAACTTGAGGAAGAGAAAAGAGTCTCCTTTTTATTAACAATGTTGGAGACATATGAAGAGGTTTGTACTAGGAAGAAGTAAGATCTTAACCAATGGGACATAAAGAGGGGAATCTGTCATGAATGAAATGACATGACTAGATTTCTTTTGAAGTGGAGGTGATGCCTTTTGCTTTTGTGTAAGACAGCAGACCTCACAGAAAGCCCTCAACCATCAGTCACCCAACCCATGTTCATTTCAATTACTTTGAATAAATAAAAGCTTTGCATCAACAATAGCAATTAGTCGTGTGCTGTGAATCACAATAGAGCGAGCTTTTAGTGGATTGTACTCCCATTTTTCCAGCAGAGAGCAAACAAAGAAACCAACAGTGTAAAATATTGACTGATGCAACATGATCTAAAGAGTACCACTTTAACAATAAAAGGAAATCATTAAAAGAGAGAAGGATCTGGGTTTTATACCATGTCATATTTTCCATCTCTAAAGGCTGTTTGTCTTTTGCAGTAAAGCATTGAACACCCTGCATTACTACATACAAAACGAAACAATATTTTTATATCGGTTTGAAGAAGTCTTTCCTTTGACCTGTTTTGGTCAAAACTTCCTTCCTCAGAGAATCAAATACAACCCCACATTTCTGCTTCTAGGTCAAACCACAGGAGCAGAGAATGCGGTTTCCTGTTGTTGAACTAATAGATATTTTACTGATGCACAAAACTGTAGAGCAGGTGTGTATTACAGATTCAGCTCTGTTGTAACTTGGGATTAATCATGATTACAAAAAATGGTCATGCGTATGTTGCTTAGTTTGTAAGGACTGATATAATGTAATTATAGTTTTCCCGTTTATAAAAGAATTCAAGATGTTTAAAGAAAGCAGAACTAAGCAGAATCATATTTTTTGTAATCATGAGACATAACTCATGCTCTATGGATTTGTTCTGTTTAGTCAGCATGTATTTGTTTGAAATTAATGCATGAAAATAATGTTAATGTGTACACAGTGGTCTATGTAACATGAACCTGTCCGACAGGTTGGCCTGGACAAAGACCAGGGAAATGATTATGCCGTAAAACCTTATCAGTGTCCAAATTAAAGAACATTTACGCTGAAGTCAAACACAAAATGTGTGAAAGAGCAGCTCTTTCGTCACAGACTACAGAAAGAGACACAAACACTAATGCCTACGGTCACCTGCTTTGAGACTCCTTATCTCAGTGACATGTGATTTCTGTCTCCATGGAGTTCTACTTTGCCCTGCTGTGGCTGCTTTCTACCTGCACAGGTGAGCTACCAGTACATGTGTGTTGAATACGTAACGCACTACACTCAAAACTGCTCACAGTAAAATGAACATGTAAGTTTGACACAGAGCTCACGGTTCCGAAAAGTAAACAACACTGTTAATCTAAGTTTAAACAAAGTCCAGTGTTTGTAATGTTTAACTTTTTCTTAATACAGTTGGTTAACTTTAAAGCTCGAAAAATAAAGACAGTAAAAAGAAAAAAAAAGGTTTATCTTACATATTAATTCATCTCTGTAGGCTCCTCTCTTCCTCTGGCTTTCCATTTGGTCCTCCATTTCCATATGTTGGTTACAACTGAAAGAGGATATGTCCTAAGAGAGTTTGTTGAAGTCAATCTAATGAGGGGGTGGTGACTCAGACTTTTAAAGCTACAAGGCTGAGAGGAAAAAGGTGTGGCTCTTAACTCCAGCACGATCACTGATCATTCACGAAGCAGTTATCTTGACCTGAACATGTGACTGGAAAATATTATCATGATGAATACATTAGGAGTTTTCGCATAGGGAATCTTACCAATCAGAAAATTAAGCACTAATGGTATTTCTCAGAGGAAGAAATTAAGAATGCTTTGCTATCTCATTTTCACTTCCTTTTAGAATGAGGATCTATTCATGAGAACTGTATCTGTGGATATCTTAAAATGAACTCGTTTGAAAGGCTTTATTTTTTTGTTGTTGTTGACAAGCAACAGAACCATCACTGATAACCATGACTATTAGGGCATTTTTTAAGGTCATTGCCAGAAATAGTCAATTAAATTATTTTACAGTATCTATTCAAAGCCGCAGAAGGAACAAAAGCAAAGGAAGAATCTGGAGGGGAAATTCAGCTCTTCTCTTTCTCCACCTGTTCCCTGGGTTAGGGTTACACTGATAATGCTAGTTTCCTCTTCAATAAATAGCAGAGTGAAGGTTTCGATAGTGAAATGCTTCCTGACATTACTGACTGAAATGATAAATAAATAAATAAA
>JAQNCA010000006.1:12071178-12082926 GCA_029783725.1 Acanthurus tractus
CACAGTCAAATGTAAGCACTTTTAATGCATTTTCAGGTTTTGTATTCAAGCTTTTCCACGCAAGCAACAACATGTCCTTCCCTAACACCATTTTACAGTGGCGTGAGAAAGGTAAACACAGATGTGTTACATGTTTCAAAATATGCTACCTGTCTGTAAATGCCCTAAATGACCTGGCTAAGTCAATTTATAACTATTTATTACATAATTGATGCAGATAAAAGTTTGAGCAGTTTATCAAGAAAAAAAAAACTTTCAACACTTGATCCAAAATCTCAACACTTTTGCTTTTTACTTGTGCTGAAAACAGCACATAAAAAACGCATTTAAAGATTTCCAGCACCTGTACAAACCCTGTCTATACAATGAATACTCAGCAAAAGTATAGGTTTCTTGCTTAATTAAACGCTCTTGTGAGGAGGAGAAAGCTTGACTCTAGAGTTTGAAATGTTGATTAAGATGAAGCAACACTTATCATCGACAAGATAACATAATAAATATATGGCTGACAATAAAGATCTTGTGGGAGGCAGACAACTATTTAAGACAAGAGCAGGTGTAAAGGTGAACTTTGCACTTCAGTGCACTTAGGTGTTTCCACTTCGCACATAAAAGCCAAGGTGGAAAAATCAATGTAGATGTTGTGTAATGCCACTGGACGTGAAAACTGTAAATTGGTGTCATGTGATCTTATTACTCAACTAGTATGTATGGAATTTAACCAAGGATATTCAACTTCAGTTGCTATGGCCTTTTCATAGGGCCTTTGTTAATTTTTTTTTTAGGAAACCGATATAAAATTATGAAGTGCATTAGTTAATGATTACTATTATTAATCAATTATAATATTTTATTATTCATGGCTTCAGTAAACTAGACAATAAAAATGGTCAAAGTCTTCATACCCTGGCTGGAAGTTAGAGCTGAAAGCAGACGCAAAGCCTGGTAAAACTGGAGATGAGGATGGAACTCCAGCCACGGCAGCAGCTGCAGCGGCTACTGCTTGCAGCGGAGCCACTGGTGCTACTGAGGATGGAGTGGCCCCTGGCAGTCCTATGAAAGAAGACAACACCGGGCTGCCAGCACTGTGCCCTCCTGAAACCCCCAGTCCTGGGAAAGCAGCGGGACTAGGACCAGGTGGAAGGCCTGGGAATATTGAGGGGGCAGAGGTGAGCCCCAGACCAAAAGGGGAGGCTGCACTGGGGTTGGCGTTAGGAGCCAGGCCTTGATAGATGGAGGTTGGTGGATGGTTAGAAATATTGCTGGTGGGAGGCACTGCAGGCATGGATGCGGGGATGGTAGAAGGAGGGAGAGAGGAAGACAGGGAGGGAAAAGGGGAAAGGCCAGGATAATGAGAGGGTGCTGGGCTGGAGGACATAGCTTGAAGACCAGGGATAGCAACAGGACTTGAGAGAGAGACTTGAGGAGAACCTGAGGGATGTGACAGACCAAATGAACGTGCCAGGGCAGCTTGCGCAGAACCTGAAACTACCAGAGAGCTAACAGATGGTGTGCCAGACCGAGAGGCACCCTTGAAAGCAGAGGGCACAGGGCTGTTACTACCACTGTTACCACCCCCAGCATGTCTGTTTAAGACCCCAGCCGTGACCATGGCAGCCTGAACCTGCGCTGAATGAACTGGGGAGGGTTTTGGGCTGACGCCTGGGGTGGAACAGCTTGGAATAACTGGAGTTGATGATCCAGGAGTGAGAGATGGTGGTACAGAGGGGGTGTAACTTCGGATGACTGAGCCCGAGGGGTTACCTGCTTGTGGGTGTATGCCAGAGAGACTGGGTCCTGACTGGTGGTCTGTGGAAAAAACCTTCTGCTGAGTTGAGCCCATGGAGTTTGCCTGAGACAAGTGGTCTGGCCCGCTACGGGAGGTAGCAGGAGTGCCTGGTCGGGACAAGGCATGGAAGGGGGAAGAGGAGAAGCTACCTGGGATGGGAGTTCCACAAGGGGTGCCTGAAGGGGTGTGGGCTTTAATGACAGATGAGGGTGTAGGTGTAGCATGGCCACTGGGGGTTTGTGGTCCTGCTTTGATCACAGATGGGGATGGAGCAGGGGAAGGAGAAGGCCCATTAGGATTGTGAGAGGGCACCATGCCGGGAAAAACTGGCGTGATGGGGGTTGTAGGAGGTGGCTGAGCAGGAGATGCCTGGGGTTGGACAGGAGTAGAAGGCGTGGACCCATGAGGAATGAAGAGAGGCCCGCTGTGAACTCCAGGTGTGGTGTTCTGAGGATTGCCTGGTTTGGCATAACCTAGATGCAGGAAAAGATCAGAATTGGTGAAAAAGGTGACAAGAACTTGTGACAACCAATAGCTTACATGGCTTCAAATTAAATAGCACCACATATTAACAAATATAATTTTTTTGTTTTGTATTGTTTTTGTGGGTTCTTTTGTTTTTTTCCTGATTAGTAGTGTTATTATTCAAAGCAAACACAACAGGTTAAAACCCAACAAAGTATTACAGACCAAGCCGTTCACTTACATAAAAAAAAAGAGAGACACAGCAAGGAGCAATAGCAAAAGGGCATCTCTACATGCAATATATATGAAAGCCTGTGAGTCCCAAGAGTGGGAAATATTTTTTTCTATAGCTTGGCTATATGGACTATAAAAAAAACCCACATTGGTATTTTCTAACTGAATGGAGATACACTACATATATCTCTTGTAGGTCTGTTTGTATTTGAGGTGCCATCAGCTTTCTTTTTTGCTGAAATAGAATGTGTCAAAATAAAATGCAAAGACATGGTTTCCTTTCTTGTTTGATAATTAATAGTTGCCACACATATAAATGAAAAATTATATGCAATGCATGTGAATAGCAGGGTAGTATCTTTCTTACCTCTCGGGAACATTTTTTGCATTATGATTTGACTAGGTAACTCTGCTTTTGACCATTTAGTGAAACCTGACAAATCCTTGTGCCTATGACTATGCATATCTCCCCAAAAGACCTTTAGGATGTATTTTAATTGAGAAGAGAGATGACAGAGTGCGTTAAAAAAAACCCCAAAAAAACACAAAGATTAAAAAAAAGTTATCCCAAGCGATGCATGTTAAATGCCAGCACATAGCATTATTATTCTAGAAAGAGATGATTAATGACATTAGTTTACAACTATTCATAGTACAGACAACCAAAGACCCATCTTGACATTCCCTACAATGACTGACCAGAAAATAAAAGTACCAGCACATTGTACTAATATACAATGCAACAGTACTGCAAAATATAAGTTACTGACTGTAGATTGTTGTTAAATTTAACTTTTCATTTGTCTACTTCATATGCTTACCTGAAGAGAAGGAAATAGTAGAAATAGGTTGCATTAGATAAAATGCCAAGTATAACTCAACATAACACAGCAACTGCTGAATTTGAAGGAAATCTTATACACATCTGTTGTATTGGGAGGGGGTATTTTTCTGGTCACTCAGTGTACTCTTACATGACTAAGAAGCACATTTTTCACCTGATAAATGCTCTAAGCTTGAGAAGCGCAAGTAAGCAGCATGCCAGGTAGCTAGGCAGCAAGCTTCAAGGAGGGTCTATATGCTCACTCACTCACACACACACGCACACACGCAAGCAGACACACACAGGTGCACACACTCGAATCATACCTGCTACTTTGTGGGTGGAGTTGTAGGGGGGAGGGGGCACGTTGGCTGTTATAACCCCTCCCACAGAAACAAGGCCTGCATTGTTGTATGCACCTGAGTAGCAGTTGCAAATATTAATAGCGTCCACCACTCATTCATACATAAACAAAAATGTGAGAATAACCCAACCACAAATTACACCTCAACCAAACCTAGATGGTAGTAAAAAAAAAAAAAAAAAAAAGAATCTAACTGAACCTAAAACCACTCAAACCAGATTCTCTTTTACTCAAGTTCCTTCTTTTTTAGTTGTTTACAGTGTTTCAATCCTTTACAGGGAAGCAGAGGATGCTTTAAGAATGGATGTGTGTGAGTGGGTTGTTTCTTACTTGGTGCAATGGTAGCATGGGGCCGGCATGGTGGTATAGGATAGGGCACAGGCCGATGCGGGTTGTAGGTTGAGGGAAACTTGGAAAAAAAGAAAAATATATATAAATATTTTGAAAGGCCAATAAGTGTCATTTGGTTGCGACACTGGATAGAGTGCTGGCTTTGCCATGAATATATGGTAAGGTAACTTGATATCAGCTGACACCAACCAAAGCAAAATACAATGTTACTTATTACTGGGGCTGCAGGTCGCTTATATATTTATTGCGTTGACCATGTAGGGCTCATTATTTAAGGTAAACACAAAAATCTTGTGCTACAGAAAATGGACCAGACTCAGTGAATAACTATCTAAGCCTAACAACTGTCTTGCACCCTGTCCTATATGACCTCGACATAAATATACTTACGACAAATCAATATCATCTCATCTCATTAAATTACCATTGCACTCTGTTTCAGACCCTCAGTGTTCATTTACAGAAAATAATAACATGAAATTATTACTTTACACAGCAACTTTATCTTAACATCAAAAGGGAAAACTCGGTTATTAGCTTTCCAGAAAGCTTGGATTATGAGTTGTTGTTTTTTTTTTTTTTTAATGGCATTGTAATAGTTTGCTTAAACTGATTATATATCAAACAATATCCAGTGCTGCTGATAACATATGCTTCTAGAGAAAAGAATGATTGTTATACTTATAATGATAACAATAACACATGCCTTAAATTCCTCAGATATGGCTTTACAATTGTACAAGCTGACTGAATGGTATGCAGTAGAAGATAGAAGGTCTATCACCAACATGACAGAGACTTGGTTAAGAATTGGACCAAAGACTTGACTTTGCCAAATGTAAGTATTCATCACAGTACGGTAATTTCCATGGTTCACATTTTAATGGCCAGGGTGAAGTTTGTGTATTCTTACTCATAGCCTAGCGTCTGTTTGTTTTTTCCATTATTCTGTTTACACCCTTCATTGTAGAGTCATTAGTGCAATCAATTTCCGAACCTCCCTTTGAGTTATCATTAGTTAGCATATGACTAACTTGAAGTGTAAATTGAAGTTTTTACCATGCAAGCATAATGAAATCAGTCATAGAGGCCTTGTCACTCAGTCATCAGTTTTTTTTCTGGCAAATCTTGGCACCATTACATCACCTCAGCAGTGTTTTCCACACTAGTGCTTACTGGTTTGAAAGGTCCCGTGATCCGAGAAGCAATCCCCTTGCCCTCCATATTGTTAGATGTGTCCTCTTTCTTTTCACCTTCTTTTTTTATTGGAGGGATTCCCTGTAATTTTGAACAAAATAAAATCCATCCATGGTTAGATTTACATTAAGCGAGCAAAAAAGAAATAAAAAACAACAAAACAAATCGGGGGAATGAAACATACAACTTTTTGTGTTGTCCTTTTCAACAACAATGTGAAGACAAAGATATAATTTCAGTATTATCTAGTTCAGCCAAAATAAATTTATTCAAGCACGGAAACTCACCTTCAATCCATAATAATCTTTAATTGTATTAAGCTTTAATGTTTATTATTTCCACAATGTTTGTTTTTATAAATTTTTTGTAAAAAATATTAACATGCACTATTAATAAAAAACCTTGAGTTTACAGTACTGTACTGTACAGTACTACATTGAGATGGAACAAACCAAATTACGGAGAAATAAATAATGAAGACAGGGTGACCTGCAAATACTTACAGGGAATGTTCCGCTGATCAAGCTGGGTCTGCCTTTAGGGTATGGATTCCCTGGTATTATACCACAGGAGGAAATCATGGCTACAGGAGCCTTGCAGCCAACCTTACACACCTGGTAAGACATTAGTAATTTTAGAATATATTTCTGCATTCATGTTAAGCTTTAGAATTGTAAGGGATGTCAAACATGATGACGTAACACAAGCAGACCACTATTCTATAAGATACATTTTTCTATCTTTTAATTGCATTTTTTACTTTTCCCCTGCACATCTAACAAGGCAGCAGTTACTTCTTGGGATGCCATGGCTATCAAGGTAATCCACAAGTTCTTGTGATACCAAGACATACACATAAGACTAGCAAATAGGCTCTCTATGCCAACCTATCTATACCACAAACAACAACATAAAGCTATATTTGTAGTGGTAAACTTACTTGCTCCAGTATCCTGCGAGCCCGTTTTTTCTCAGACAAGTGTATGCGAAATAGATCCTCGACTGGACGATAGTTTTGAGCGTCTGAAATGTTCCTGTATGGGAACAGAAATCCGATATATAACAAGTAACTAATTAGTTTAACAAGTTCAGTGCTGGCTTAACCCAACAGGCTGCTTCAGACGATAGAAAATTTGACTAGAATTTTTTAAGCTTTAGCTTGTTCAGGGTCCTTAAGTGAATTTTCCGGATTTACTTACAAAGCTATAAGTTCCAGAACGATCAGCCTGTCTTTTGAGAAGGTGAAGCAATTCAGGATATTTGCAACTTTAGTTGTAGGGATTGCAACCATTTTCTGTGGGCAAAAAAAGGCAAATGTGTTCAATTAATAGAAAGAAACATACAAATGAAAGACAATACCAAATAAATTTTTAACTCTTTAGTTTCACGACTACTTGTCTTGTAGGTTCTTTTAAACACTGCATTTATGCATATTTTATCAATATATATAGATAAACATATTTACTGATGCAAACCACACTCACATGCTGCAAAGCTTTTACAGCTTTGATCTGTGGTTCTGCCCATGAGAAGTACTTCAGTATTTCCATCACCTGCAGGTGTTAAAGACAGTATTACAACCTATGGTAACACTGGAGCTGTATTGCTCTAGTACAGAAATAGCATAATAGCATAATAGGCCATAACTGGAATACCATCTTTACTGTTTAAAGAAAAGGGGAAAGTAAAGGAGTTTTCCCCCCTTCTATACATAAACAATGTAGAAATAACAACCGCAAGGTATAACAATTACAAATTAATATTTATCCTCAGTGTGCATTAAGTGTAATAAAGTTTCATAAATTCCTTTAGCTAAAGAATACAATTCTCTTGTTAATTAATGAAAGTGCTACTGTTACAATTACCTGTTCACTGGAGAAATATCCATGCACCTGCTCTATGGCTTTAATCCGCTGATCGGTCAGGACGCACTAAAACACATGATAAAATTTTACAAAATCTTTTAGTTGAGAACATTTTCAAATCCTAAGTCTGACAATTTCGGATTAAAAAAATCCTTACCTTTCGTATCTCGTCCAAGACAATATCAAATGATTTCTTGTCCATTTTTGCAGATTAAACTAAATGTTTGCCTCTTTTTCAATTAACTCAATTCTTTACAATACGCAACTGGTAATTACACACTTTTACATTAAAATAGATAAGGTCATTTTAGATAAAATGCATTAAGTCTGCATTAGGTCACATTAAGTCTTAAGTCTAAAGTTAATGACCCCACGTTACTGATATCAATTCATAATCCTGCTTAAGCATGTTTTACATCGATGGATATTTGCAGTAAAATGTTAGCTCCGTAATGAAGCTGCATGGTTTTTCTGGTCCTTTCTTCTTACGATACAACTTTCCGCCAGTGAACAATGACTTCAAAACAAGAGAAGCTGTATCTGCGGTGCAAAACCTGTCTGCACCAGATTTGTCCGAAGCTAACAACAAGCTAGCCAGCTACAGCTATCTTAATTCTGAACATAGCTCAATGAAAAGACACAAGGAAATGCGAAAAAGATATTTGTGCATCTTTTCATTCAAGATTAGTTTAAACCCAATGCCAATGGTAACTACAATATAGACTAGAAACTTTGAAATAAAAAAAAACAATCTCAATCTAACGCGCTTGGAAAGGTACCAATTTTGCTAGCTTTCTCTGACAGCTTGCGCTAGTAACGTCAACACTGGAAAAGGACCTGTCTGAGGCTGCCTGTCAGAAAAGACACCGGGAAGCAAATTGTATTAAAAATAACTAACTTAAAGCTAGTTTGAATGATGTCATCAGTACAAAGAGTTTATTTAGAGTCAATGTATGGTACAATTTCCTTAACCATATTATTTTATGCTCTATTAGTGTTTCTGTGCAGGCACTGTCAAGCCAGATTTTGAAAGCAAACAGGAAGTAAACATCTCAGTAGCTTAGTGAAGTCAGGGATTGCAATTAATATTTTTGCAAAGGTGAAAATGGACCGCTTTTCGTGGTCAAGTGGGCTCTTGGAAATTAACGAAACATTAGTTATTCAGCAACGTGGTGTCAGACTGTATGACGGTGACGATAAGGTAAAGTTTTGTTTTGCATGAAACAAAGCCCTTAAAACGTATAGAATGCTACATTTATATGATACTGGAAAAACGTAGCAATGCTGGTGGTGAAATAGAGTTGCTGATAAAGTTCAGATGGATTATTATGTGTGTGGGGGGGGGGGGTTATTTTGTGATGCGAGGTCACTATAACACGAAAAGAAAGACAGGAACTTGATATGGGCACATAATAACATAATGTTCTTTTCTGTCATTGTATAAGGCAAAGCTGGATATTGGAGTTGCCTTGTTGAGCACGCATCGGTTGATCTGGAGGGACGTAAAAAATCACGTAAGAGAGCAGAAAACACCACATGGTGTCTGCACAAACTGTGTGAGAATTACTCACAGAATTGTTCTTTACCATTGCGTGTGCTGACTCTAATGATGACTTCTGTATTTGCCATGTGTAGGAATGCTGTATAGCCATGCCCCTGTCACAGATCATCTTCTTTGAAGAGCAGGCTGCAGGAATAGGAAAGAGGTAAGAGTCAGTAAATAAATCTAACAAACTGACAACTGAGATGAGAACTAAGACAGTTGTTGAGTGTTTATATGTTAATGTGCAACTCAGCCAAAGAGTCCTAAGTCAAGGTCCTACTAGCTTTTTCTTAGACTTAAAACTGCATTTCTTTGACTTTTCATTGGTGTGTGACCAATTGAGTATTTTAGCTGCTATGGAGATGGCTCAACTGTCATCAGTTGCATTTATTATGGATGTTTGGCCATGTGAAAAGTGGTGGTTGTATTTTGTGAGAGGGTCATAGCCCCCTAACGTTAACCTGAGGTTGTCAAAACACTATGTTAATGTTCATGGATAAACTTTCATTGTTGAAGAAAATGGTAAATAAACTACTGGCATCTTTATCCCACAGTGCAAAAATAGTTATCCATCTGCACCCAGCACCTGACAACAAGGAGCCAGGTCCCTACCAACACAGCAAATACTCCTTCATCAAGCTGTCCTTCAAAGAACACGGGCAAATTGAGGTAGCCCCGCTTTTACAAATAGCCAACATAGCTTTTTATTTGTTTTTTTGTACTTACTGTGTAATTTACTTATTGATCCTATAATAAGCTGTCTCAAGAGGGACTCTGCATTTGATTCTTTATCACTTGGAACTAACATAATGTCACTTGCAGTTTTATAGGAGGCTGACAGAGGAAATGACTCAGAAGAGATGGGAGAACACACCAGTATCACAACCCATCCCAGCAGGAAACGGCTCTCAGGTCATAGAATGGACTCATGTTCCCTCTCACCCAACTCAAAGCTCTTTCTCTCCATTGTCTTATATTTCTGGAAAATGTTTGATTGAGATGCCAGAAGGCTTTCTAATAACCACAGGGATGTAACTGTATCAGCAAAACAGTCATTCAATAGGCGATGTACACAGGAATGAGACTTGAATTCAAATTATGTTCCACAGGGTGGCGGTGTTGTATCAGTATTCCACAGTTTTACAGTTGTAAGAGAATGTCGCTAATTATTTTCAGGGTGTTTCAAAAATAAGTATCAGAATGCATGTTGTTGGTTTGCTGCTTTCCTCTCCATTTAATAATATTTGAAATGAAGATCAGTAACCTGCAGCAGTTCTAGTACCAAAGTAAAGATAAGCTTTAGTAGGCTGGTACACGCTGTCTTTTCCCTTGAATTGGTGTCATATGTCTCCAAATGAGATTAAATGAAGCCTTTTGATCACCATTATAAAATATTGGTCTCAAAATTCATTTGCTTCACATTGACTGTAATTTTTTCTCTCCTCAGTATTTCGTACCCTGTCCTTTGCAGCTTGTCCCTAACTCTTTGTGTTTCACTTTGTGTTTTTCTTCCCTTCGTGGTCATGTAGGCAGGAAGAACGCGGGCAGTGGGGATTGTTGGTATTGAGAGGAAGATAGAAGAGAGGAGGAAAGAGACAGACAAAAACATTTCAGAGGTACTGTTGAGGGAAAATGCTTGAATACTTAGAGGTGTGTCAGAGTGGAAATTGTGGTCTTATTCCTCTGGTATAGAGTTACATAATGTAATGCAAACTAAGTTCAATAAACAGCACATGTCCTGCCATCAACCTCTGATAGCAAAAGTTTTGTATTTAGCCATTCTTTCACAGAAATGACCATGCATATAGTGAGAATACAGAGTTCTAAGGTTTTAGAAGTTTCTATGAATGTGATGCTTTTTTTTGCCATCGATCCATTTAAACTATCTCTGTAGACAGAGACAGTTTGAATACTGTGATTCAAATGAGAATTTTTAAAGTAAAATTTACAAATTATTTTCCTTTTTCAGGCCTTTGAGGACCTCAGTAAGCTGATGGTAAAGGTAAAGAATCCCCCCCTTTGTTTGTTTATGTGTTCCTGTAGATATTGCCTTGAATAGATTATTTAATCTTTTTTGAGGTCATCTTATATTCAAATTTCTGGAACTTAAACTGCATGATTTGCTGATGATTGTCGACTCTAATAGGCAAAAGAGATGGTGGAGCTTTCCAAATCTATAGCCAACAAGATCAAAGACAAGCAAGGAGACATCACAGAAGACGAGGTAGGAGCTTTCAAACAGAAACAGAAGGACAGTGTAGTTTTCTAGTTTGTAGAAATATCCCTCTTTAATCAAAAAAGCCTCTAAGTAATGCTGTCCAACCTCACTGGACCAGCATGCATACAACTTGACCTATCTATACCCTGATACACATATGTACATAAAAGCAGTGTTAATGAATGATGCGGCTACGCCATGCAGTTCTCATGTAGTCTGCACTTATCAACAGTTATGTCTGCTTTATAGACAATCCGGTTTAAATCCTACCTACTGAGCATGGGTATTGCTAACCCTGTTACCAGGGAAACACATGGATCAGGTACGCATTACCATATGCAGCTGGCCAAGCAGCTAGGAGACATGCTACAGGCCCCTCTAGAGGTAGGTGTGAATTTCCCTGTCATGCGTTTTGTATGAACACAGGCTGACATCATTAACTCATTTCAAGCTTACTCCTTTAGTTTTAATCTCTGCTAGCTCTATTTCTCTTACCACTCCCTCCTCTCTCAGGAGCGCGGGGGCATGATGGCTCTCACTGAGGTGTACTGTCTCGTCAACCGTGCTAGAGGGATGGAGGTGATGCTCACACTCGTGCACACATTCATACTTCACATAAATGTCTTTAATTGCCTGTAAGATACTGACACTCCTTTTCTTTAACCCTTTCTACACAGCTTTTGTCTCCAGAAGATTTGGTGAACGCATGCAAGATGTTTGAGTCATTGAAGCTCCCACTGAGGTAAGTTTGAGATTTGTTTTTTGTCATTTATTGTATCTGTGCACTTCAGGACACTCATTTAGATATATAGAGCAGGCAGTGTAGTTATTAAAGGAATATGGAGGGCAGACATCTACTTCACAGAGGCCAGGCTCTTCCTGCCTGGCTTCCTGTTGTT
>JAQNCA010000006.1:12083567-12095294 GCA_029783725.1 Acanthurus tractus
GGCTCTTCCTGCCTGGCTTCCTGTTGTTGGAAGTGGTGTCCAGCCCTGTGTGAGTGTCATTTCCTGTCACTTCCTGGGATTTAAAAAAAAACACTAACCTGTTTCCTTACCAGGATGGTCATAGTGGCCCCAAACATTTGCTTTTGTTAGTTTCCTATTTTGCATAATAAGAGCTATCTGTAGCGTACATTTTTTGACAGGATCTCATTTTTTTGTCTCTCTCCACACACACTTTTTCCCTCATCCATCTTGTCTTCTTTGTAGGCTGCGTGTGTTTGACAGTGGTGTTATGGTGGTTCAGCTGCAGTCTCACAGTGAAGAGGAAATGATAGCCTCAGCACTGGACAATGTAAGCTTCACCATTACAAACATCAGGCCTACATTGACATGGCTGAGAATGATCAAACAGTATGCACTTTTAAGTTTCAATCTGACACCCTTCTCATCTCTGTGTCTCTATATCTTTGTCTTCTACAGGTGTCGGACAAAGGTTCTTTAACAGCAGAGGAGTTTGCCAAGCTCCTAGGACTCTCTGTTCTTCTTTCTAAAGAACGGTAAGTTTACTCCTAGACGTAGATGAAAATAGCTTAACAATTTACCAAGACTCATTGTGTCAGTCTTTTTGTTTTACAGCACAACACTAGGATAATATGTGAATGATGTCTCATTCTCATCTTCAGGTTGTTGCTGGCTGAGAAGATGGGCCACCTGTGTAGAGATGACTCTGTTGAGGGCTTGAGATTCTACCCAAACCTCTTTTGACCTATTAACAGTCATTATTGTTGAGATAATAACATAAACTGTAACTCAGCTGCACTGTCTCTGCTAATAGACTGGATGCATTAAAAAACAATCTCCATACTGCTAAATGTTCTTGGTGATGTACAACAGCAGAGCACTTGCCGCACCTTAAATGCAGTGATGTACCATCCAGTCTGATTTTGATAATGATTATTGAATGAGTGGAGTCATGTTTGTGATGGATATCTACATTTACACTGTAGATATTAACAGCTTTTTTCTCTGTAGTTTTAAGTGAGGAAAATGTTTATTAAGAAGATACTTTTTTCAGAAACTGTTCTGGAGACTGTAAATGCAGTATGTGCAGCGAAGTGTTCCAAGGTTTGTTCTTTTTGGTGGACTGATTATTACATGTGTTTAGTAATAAATGGGTTTGGGGAAAACTGACTCAGTTGGATACACTGTTTTTTTTTATCTCTGGTTTTAGATTTAATTGATGACAATTTATTGTTATATCCAATTTCAAGTTCCCTGTACTGTTATGAAAAGCCCGTAGCTGGAGATCACATGTTTCTCTAAGTGGAAAATACATTTATGTAATGAATGATTAAGGAAGGTTATTATGCCGTCCTGCTCCTGAGGAGCGAGAGAACACACCCATATCTGAACATCTAACTTCACCTTCCATATTGTTTTTGTTTCTGTCTATCAAAAGAACTTCTTGTCCCTTCTCTAGTCAAACTGTCTTCAAGTGTTACAGTCTTTGTGTAGTTTCCACTCAAGAAAATTCAGAGACAAAGATAAGATAAGATCTGCTGTCAGTTTGGTTCACAGCATTTAAATAAAGGATACACTGCCAAATGCCATTAATCACTTCACTGCAGAGACTGTCTTATAAGAAGTCCAATTATGGCTGTGTTGAAGCCAAACTGAAAGGTAAGTACTCTAATAAGTGGCACACTGAAGTGCTTGAAAATTCCTTAACAAAACCACATCTGCTCCCAGTACATCATATAAAGTGTAACTGCAAAAACAGTAATGAACGTGTCAAATATGTGCTGGTAGCTACATGTCTAAATGTTATACTTGCTGCTGTGAGTGTTGTCAATATACTGCTATTTTTAATTTCATGTGAGTCCCTGTAGGGCAGAAAAGGCACACAGATTAGAAAACTTCTTTGTTTCCATTGTGAACTATGCCGAGCTGTACAGGGTTTCATCTTTAGAGAAGCTTCCTGTTTTCTGCAGGCTCTCTCTCTGGAGGAAAAATAAAGGTCTGCAGTGCTCCGCAGCTGATTAGATTAACCTACCATGTGGTTCACTTATTGATAGAAAATGAACTTAATTGCTTCATAAAGTCTTGAGAGCTGAACTAAGGCAGGTTTGATCATAATATTTAGAAATTCATGTGTGACATTGAACTTTTGGTGAGTGATTTTTTTGTAGAAAATCTTCCCTGTACTTGCACACCGAGATAGACTGATTTACTAGATAGTTCATTTTAAATAAATCCACATCCTGATTTGTCATCTGTTCAAATGTCAGTATAATTAAATAAGATATGTATCAGTCATCTTATGTGGGGAGAAAAGGAAATGTGATTGTGTGAGATGAATAGTTCTCCTGTGTTTTAGGATGTTTAAAAATTCCTCCTCCTGGGTTTCTTGCTAATTAATTTTACTAGTATCTGAAGGGGCGGATCATTTTGTTGCATGTTTCACCATTTTTCAATGCAGTCACTTCTCTCCTTCATCTGTGCAAAAATCTTTGGATGGCTCAGGTGCCTAATGTTAAAATCTCTGAATGTTGCTCTTTATACTGTATTGAATTTTATTTTTTATAATGCTTTACTTATTAGCCTGTTATTTTCTAAAATCTTGCACAAATTTTGTAAATCAATCAAGACAGAAATGAAAAAGTTGTGGTGAAAGGAGGCAAGAGTACATTAATTTGAGCCCATACAACTTTATGCTTGTATTTTGTTAATGTGGAGGTGATACTGATTATTTTTTGTTGAATAATAGTTTTGCAAAATTAACACAAAACAGCAACTGTCCAATTAATGTCCAGGTGTAAAAAAAAAAAAAAGCTATAATAATTGCCTCTGACATGTTGTGAGATTGGCTGGAAATAGAGAGAATCTTAAAATAGATGTAGGCCTACTAAACTTTGTAATTAATGTTTTATCTGTTATAACTGATTTTTTTTTTTTTTTCCTGAAAGAAATAAGCTCATTGGTTTGGTTATCACAACGTCACAGTGGGCTCTGTTGTCTTTACTGTGCCTTTTACATTTGGGAGGAACAAACATGGTGAGTTGCACATTGCAGCCATTCAATACGCCCTGCTGCTGACCGTGAAGTGACTGTCCCATCTCTTCCACGCGCTCTGAACACCGGCGCGCGCCCTCGGAGAACTCCTGGAGCAGCTGTCCCGCTGCTTGTCTCTTGAACTATCAGCGCAGTTTATAAATCGGAGGAAATGTGTAACCAGCAAATGGAGAAGCTGTTATTGCGTTTGCTGTGTTGGAACTTTGGAGGGGAATAATGTTGCGCCGAGACAATAAGAGATGTGAGTATAAGAGCTTTATTTTTCAACTGTACTTTGCAACGCAGTTTATGATCATTAGGCTATATTACCCAGAGGTAGGTTTAACTTTAGGTTCATGTATTTGGTAAACTCAGCTAATCGTGAGCATGGGATTAGATTATGTTTTTAATTTCATATTTGTACGCAATTATAAATTGGACTTTATAGTGGTATAACAAAATTTAAAAAGAGACTCAAAATAGATTAGCCTTCCACTTTGACTTAGTGATGGCTTAGCTCCTACTGTCTATGTTTAGCACAGATACATTTGAGTTGAGGATAACGGAGGGAATTGCTATTGTTATGCTAACTATTTGGTTGGGTGTTGACTCTGTACTAATCTCGGATATCGTCACCTAAGAAAAATATCAAGCCAACTGGTTCCAGCTACACAATTGTACAGTATGGATCGATTTTATTGGCCTTAATTGCAGCCTTGCAGCAACACACACACACACACACTCACAAAACAAATAAATGTCTCAGGAATCTGGTGCCCATAATCTTACATTCAGGAATTAGTCTCTGAGAGAGTCAGAGGTCTGTTTTGTTCTTGAGGAAAAAAAAAAAAAACAACAGTGAAAAACTTTGCAAGCAGCAAAGAAACAAGGATTTGGTTTTGCGTCACAAATATTTGTTATTCCTCCGTACCCATTGTGAAGATGGAAGGAAGAGGAAGACGCCACTGTAAGTCCAGAAAAATCATGGTCACAGCTTCATGCTGTAGCCTTCCTGTTTTTCATACCTCAGATCAGTGCACCACTTCCTCTCTGTCTTCTCCCTTCTGATGACACCTCAATTGGTCCTTCTTGTAGAATATTTCTATATTTTGTGTCTTTGTCCTTTTTTGTTTGTTTGTTTGTTTGTTTTTGTCTTATTTCTGGTTTGCCTGTGATTTGTAGAGGTCAGGGGTGGCTTAAGAGGATGGTCATGTGGTGTAGGAGAAAACAGAGGCACACACATCGGAATGCCACAGGCTGTCTCACTGCTGCCTTTTCTCCTGGCGCTCATGGGATGCAGTAAGTGTCATCAAACTTTTTTATTAACATAACTCCATGTATGAAGAGGCTGGCAGGATCATTGATTTTAAATTCACCCCATCAAGCAAACACTTTAAAGGACAGCGCCAACCCGCATTTATGCTATGTGCCCTCATTCAAATGGGAGAGGAGTATTAGGCTGAAGAAACAGTCAGAGGAGTGAAGTGGGTAATGGAGGGTCAGCCTCTTCCTCTTCCCACAGCCTCTTTGCTTTGTCAGGATGTGAGGTTTGCACAACAGGATTTTCACACTATAAAGCACAAGAGCTCCTGTAACAATATGCATATACTAGTGTATTGTGGCATGTTTTATTTTTCCCCAGGTAGTGGTATAGTTGTAATGTGCTCAGAAGTGCTGCTTGTTTGAATGTGTAGCATACCAGTACTGATGCCCATAAATTAGTTATGTGCATCTATTGTGTCTGTGCTTAAATGTGAAGTTATTATTTTGTTATACTGAGGAAATTTCATTATCTCTTTTTGTGTTGTTATGAAATTGACATTGTTGTCACATAGACATGGGAAATATACCATTGCACACATAATTAATTGTTTTTAAATAACTGTTGTTGTTTGGGTTTTAATTAAGAATCATGATGCACAACTGTTTGCACAAAATGACTCTACAGAACAATGAATTCTATTTTCTCCTACATTAATTTCTAAAATTTATGAGTGCCAGAGAAATTAAATTAAATAGTGCAGATATACAAAATACACTTAGAAACAACCAAAAATCTGTAACCCCACATTTTGCCAATAGTTAAATGATATGTTTGTTTTGTGGATAACTAACAGGGAAAATGTCCTTTGTCTTAATCCTAACTCCTTGCTGTCCATTATTTCCTGTAGCTCTTGCAGGGCTCAATATCTGGCCCTCCTTCCACATTGCCCTTAGCAACGCCAGTGTGTTTGTGGACTTCAGCACAAAATCCAACGGCAGCACCATCCGCAGTTTGAGCCTCTCTCTAGTCAACACAGAGACCAACACCACCCTTCTGACCAGGACTCTCCCCAACAATCAATTGGCCGGTAGGGTGGAGTTCAACTGCTCTTGCTTCCTGTATGCGGGAACTTTCCGGTTCCTGCTGAAGCAGACCAGCATCTCTGCTGTTTCTCATGCTAACAGCACAGGTGACAGCAGCAAGGAAAGCACAACCTGGTGGTGGAGTTCAGAACTGCAGGTGCAGTGGCCCACCTTTCACATAGCTGTGGAGAGGTCTGGCAACCACTCAGGATCTTTTCAGGCAAGAAGAACAAGCTCTCAAACATAATACCGCCTTGCAGAATGTCCACCAGAGTGATTAACAAGTGTCTCCACTTCTCTCTCCAGGTTGGGATATCCACGAATGAGCACTTTCAGGCCTGCTCCAGTGGGATTGACTCTGCTCTCTTTCTGGAGGTCAGCTACATGGAGTATAACCAGATAGGGCGAAACAGCATCGACAAGGTCCGGGCCCGCACACGACATCCAATCAAACCCCTCCGATCTCAGAGCGTTGAGCTGACCTGCGCCTTCCCCTTCACAGACAAAGACTTCATTCGGGTGGCTCTGCGGTCTCCTCATTCAACTCAGGATGTGAAGAGCTCTGGAGCTCTATACCTTTCCCGTATTTTCTCCTATAAGCTGTTGGTGGAAAACAGCAATGTTTATAGAAGTGGTTGTGAAGGGACCATGACTGTTAAACTAATAACCCCACCTTGTGCTCACATCAATGGGAAAGTGTTACTGTATAAGGATGCAGGTGCTGGAAGAGGGGTTGCTGTTTCCTCTGGGATGGGAGCAGGTGGAACAGGACTGCTTGGGTTTGGACAAGAGGAGCCTACCTCTCCTCCATTGGCCTTTAACTGGCTGACTCAAGGAGAGAATGAGACTGAATTCAACTGTTCTGTGTTTTACCCAGGAAGGAATAAGTACTGCTTTCGCTTTGTTTTCAACTTTAGTCGCTCGCCTAGTCCTGCACAGACCTGTTTGGTGGTTCACAAGAGTGCAGGTGAGATCTAATAGATCAACCATTCACATTTTGCAGCTGTCAAAAATTTATTTATAGTTTACTTCTGGTTTATTTAGTAGTGTCAGTGGAGCAGGTCTGCAGTGATTTGCTCAATAAGACCACCTGCATATTGCTTAAGTCATCCAGATTTTCCCAGATAAAAACATCTGATGGATAAAGTGTAGTTAATAATTGAGGAATTGGCTCAATAGAGGCCTTTGTCACAGAAGATATTTGACTTGTTGGTAGGACAAACACGAGATAAATTTTACATAGCTCTTTTGTTTTCAGGATTCTGTTGGCTCACAATCACACAAGCTTTTCCTACAATGATAAAGATGTCCCCTGTAAAAAGGACAATATCTTTGTTTTTACTTTTTCTGACAAATGTATGCTAAAATAATTTACTAATCAGGATTTTGAGTCAACTACACTAAATCACATTTTAGTTGTAGTAAACCTATTTAACACCTTATTCTAGTATGATACTTAAGCTTGTCTGAGTCTCGTCTCATTAGTCCACATTTTAAAAATAGCAGCATCTTGTTGAGAGTGATAGTTATGAATGATATCAGCCAGCCCAATGCATTATTTCACATTTGAATCAATCTCTATTGTAAGGCATGCAAAACTGTAATAATCAACCTTTCTTTTTTATTGTAAGATGGAAAATGACCCTAGTATGTTTCAAAAGCATGACAAGATCACTATTCCCATAGTAAGATATTTCGCTACTATATCGAATTTTTTATACTATGTTGTTATAATGCAATGTGCTACCAAGAAACAGGTAAGGTAAGAAATCACTGCCATCACAGCACAATACCGAGAAAAGACATTATAACCTGCAGCTAACAGGCCCTGCCATGATATCGACCCTTCTACATTTCCTTCAGCTCTTAAAGTCACATCAAAGTCTGCAAATAGACTATTAATTTGTTTGTGTACAGATGCACAATTGAGTCATTCATACGAAAATTATGTCATTAGAAATGTTTATGTATGCTACACTATATTAAGTCCACTCACCAAATAAAGTGAAGTAAGTAAATCAGCCATAACTTTAACATTCTAATTATAGAATGTGTCGTGCAGCTGTGTCCTTGTTTTATCTATTTTGGGAATAGAGCATTAACTGTTTGATGTGTCACGTGATATGATGGTTGAGCCTTTATCTGCTCCATGTGTTAAGGTCGTATTTGTTATACTACTACCAATTCATCTGCAATTTAACATTTTTATTTATTTTTTTCTTTTCCTTTTTTTTTTTTTTGCAGAGTCATGGGGTCCATGGCAGCCATGGAGCATGTGCAGTGTGAGCTGTGGGGAGGGAGTGAGGGAACGAGTGCGTGAGTGTTTGCTGCCCTCAAGTGTAGGAGGAATGCAGTGCACTGGCATGGTGAAGGAGCAGTCCATCTGCTCACTGGAGGACTGTATTGGTCAGTCTCTTCAACCTCATCTCATTTTTTTGTCTCTTCTGTTTTGATTTTTCTTGCAGAATCCACTTTAAAAGATAACTGTCTTGCTTTCTTTCCTAGTATTGCCTGAACCCTCTCCATCCCTCCCCCCTGTGCCTGTTGGAGTTGCACCCCTAGGTGGTAACGTTGTTGTGGTGGCTGGAATCTCTCTTTGCCTGGCTGTGATTCTGGCTACTGTGGTGGTGACTGTGTGGAGAAAGCTTTGCAGAACCCCTCAGTGCAGCTCTGTCCGTAGAGGGTCCATGCATTCCCCTGGGGGACGCAAGCTCTCTGATGAGGCCTCCATTTGTGGCCACAGCCTCCAAAGACCCAGCCTGTCTGATGGCCATGGCCCTCTTGGAAGCATGGGTGTGGGTGCAGCCCAGAAAGACACTCCTGTCCTGGGCAGTCAGCCTCTCTCACAGTCCCTGGTGATTCCTGTTCCTCAGGACCCACAAAGACTGTCTCCCACAGGTCAAAAGATACTGCCAACTATATTTGGGTATGTTTCATCACACATAAAATATTTCTGCCTCATTTATCCTGCCACCCTCCAGTTTTGGATATTTAAATAAAAGTGTTTCCTTAGGTATCGACTGGCTCAGCAGCAGTTGAAAGAAATGAAAAAGAAAGGGTTAAAAGAGGCCACACAGCTGTACCACGTCTCCTCAAGCCCAGTTCATGACACCTTGTTAGAAATATCTGCTTCACCCGCCACCTCCCCCATCCCTACACCAATTGGATTCAATCATCCCACACTCCCTTTGGGCCTCCAGGATGACACCAGCCACAACCATATTCGCACTGCTGCTTCCTTTTCTGAGACGCCAGTACAGACATCCAGGGCAACACCGGACAGACAGAGTCCCAGAGTGGAGCTGGTTCTAGGTCCTAACGTCTCTGCTCATGCCGGTGGGGGTAGCTCAAAGTGGCGGGACCGTACTGCAGACTGGGTGGAGATGGTGGAGAGGAGTGGATTAGCGGGTCTGAGAGGAGGGGGAGGAGATACAGGAACAGGGAACTCCTATCCCAAGAATCCAAATTTCCGCCGTACCTCGAGTTTTAACGACACCAAGCCCCAGCTTCCTCCCTCTGCACACTCCAGACAGTTCAGAGAGAGGAGCATGACCCAGGTTAGCTATTCAGCTTTATTTATGTGTTTATGAGCATATTATATGTAATATTTGTGTAGGTCTATTTAAAACTTTTAAATGAACAAAGATTATATGTTGTCGTTCTCAGGTGGGATCTCGGACCCTTCCTGAAGGAAGTTCTTGGACCAAAGGAAGATGGGAGAGACAGCCATACTGCTCTTACCCCATTCCAGAGCATGCGGTCACAGGGTCAGATAAATCCAGACCTCAGAGAAATGACCAAAGGAAGCCTTGGGTAGAAACGGCTGTTCCTTCTCACAAAACTGAAATCAAGCACACAGGAACCAATACAAACAGCATTTCATCACATGCGAATAATTCTAAAGCAGATCTTATAGATGCTGAAAGGCAAAGAAGCAGTGAGATAAGAGGTGGAGGGGGAATCTCAGGGATTGGGGGTCCATTCGCAGGGACGGCCAGCCTGAGTGTGGATCGCGCAGAAAGGGCTGAACAGAACTGGAACCGTCGTGGCCCATCGCCTATCCAGAGGAACATGCTCGCCCGTAAATTAAAGGAGGCTCAGTCCTCTGGGATCAAGGGGCGGCAACGCAGCTCTACCTTTAGCATATCATCCTCAGAGCAAAGAAAAGATCGCTGTCACTCTTTACCAATGTCTGGGGACCATGGCAGCGGTGGTACCTCACCCTACAGGCTGAGTGAGGCAGAGCAGAGGATGTTGGACCTAGATCTATCTTCATCTTAAGTAGGAGAGGAGGATTAGATAGCAGAATTGCAGTACCACATCATAGAGTAACTGATATTTAAATATATAATGTTATCTTAACACAGACAAAATATCAGTGAATACTGCATTATATGTAAGAGCTTTAGGTCATTTGGGAGAGCAGAAAGTTTATTTTTTTCTCAAATGTTTTTTTAAAAGAGTCTGTTTTGATTTTTGAAATAATTGCATTTTTTAATTGTAATTGTTAATATTTTTAATTTTAATTGCCATTATAACTGAATATTTTTTCTTCTTGTTCAGAGTATGACTGTTTATATTGTATCTTTTTGTTAGCTACTGGTATAGTATTTACATGCCATACTCAACATAGCCATGTACATGTCTGTTTGCACTGTTAAATACAAGGCCCATCAATGCCAGTTTTTAAAACACTTCAGAGTACAGTTAAGTTTTATTGTTCTGCACTGCTGAACACACTGTTTTTGTTATGCTGTGAAGTTCCTTTGTACAACACTGTGCTGAAGTGAGAACCGCTCCTACTCTGGTGTTGTTTACCTTTTAAGGGATATTTTTTTAATATATTTTCTGTAATATGGACAAACTAGAGCAAAAGTATGCAGCTGTAACTGTTGTTGAAGAAAGTCAAACTAGAAATGTCAGTGACTCATTGTGGCTGAGATGCTGTTCGTTTTTATTGTTTGAGTAATATAACATTTTATAGAAAGAATTGCTAACTGAAAAACAAAGAAGACTGTACTATTGCCATTTGATATTAGTTTCAAATAATGATGCAAAGGGAGAAATTAAAAAGAGTGTAAAAATATATGTGTCTTTTCCCATCATTCACAAAGGAATTTGAAGCCTGGTGTTTTTAAATTTCTCCTGCTCCACTCCCCATGGCATCCAAGAAAACCAGTGGTCGCACCTTCATGGTGGTGTGTCTAAGGGAGTACCAAAGGCCTTTCCAGGTCCCCCAAACCACACCGTTGTCATACTGGGCCTTGTAAGTCCCTGTGCGATAGTACTTCCCATTTAGGTTCGCTGCATGACACCTGTAGATAGAAGGATGGTACACAATGTCAAAAGTGTTTTCTAAAAGACAAATTGAAGTGAAAAAAACTTTATTTTATAAAGTTTTTGTAATTTCTCTGCCTGGTGCACGTGAAGAGGAGTATTTTTAAACAATAGCATTTTTTATTTTAGGAAGAACCATGTTCTGGCTCAACCTGTAAGGTCGTAATAAACCATAAGAATGGTAATAAACACTTGGATTTGTTTGATAAGTCTGACCTGTTGAACCACCATCCTGCCATGTTCTCCTGAGCACAGCTGCCTTGAAGGTAGCGGTCATTGTCCTGTCAATCACAAATCAACATCATCAGTGTCATCACAGTTGTCATCTCTGCATTATCAATAACTTTACAGTTATAAGAACTATTAAAATGTAAAAAGGAATATATTATTAACCTGATCTCTGGTGCTGAACTGCATGCCGCTAAGACAGGCTGACCAGCGCTCCACCATCCCTCTACCACCAGTCAGAGCATCCCCAGCTCGCCCACTATACACCTCATATTGGAGACGGTACTTGTCCTGAAAAAGGTGTTGAAGCAAGTTATGGTTCCTTGGAAACTGTAGCTACTTTTGAGACCTAAATACAGAACTGAACTGTAAAATGATTTATCTTACTGCCTCATCAGTGATCCTGAAGTTTTCATAAAATGCATGCGTTCTTTGTCCATCCCAGTCCATTAGATCGATCTTCACAAGATTGTTACCTTTAAGGCAAAGAAATGTTGACAAAACATGAAAAGGAAGTAGTGGAGGAGAACACTGAAAATGCTTGAAGAAAATACTTTAAAAAAAAGCCATATTAAAAGGATTTATCGAACAAGGATTCTTGGATATAAATTATATCTGACCCTCCAAGAGTAGAGAGTAAATGTGCTCATTTCCCAACCAAAACTCATCATTCCACAGTTTGAAGTCACCAAAGCCGTCTCTGTAATCCACCCAGTCTCTGAAATGATATTTAGACAGATGTTTGACCCAAAAGAAACTGTTGTGTAA
>JAQNCA010000006.1:12100644-12116898 GCA_029783725.1 Acanthurus tractus
GTAGATGCCTGTGTTGTAGTAATCACCCTGGTGGTCACCATGATATACACCTTCACCTACCTGTCAGGAGCCAGTCTCATCCCCAGGTACCGGCTTTCTCCTGCATACTGAGATTAATTACAGTTTTGGAAGAAATGCTGTTTCTATGCAGTGAACAATTGATAATAAAGTATATAAGATCACTGTTGGATCTGAAGGAAGATTTAAATTTTAGAATTATTTTTTTTTTTAGCTCTGAGTACCTGGAGAGTCATTTATAATGATCTTCAAACTAATCTCCAATTCTCCATCCACAAAGGTGTTTTCACTTATGCTGTCTGATTAGACCTGTTCTCAGGTCTGTGTGCAACCTGCGGATGTCTGCACTGTTAGTTGTAATTAATTGAAAACACCTGTGTTGGTGTGCAGGGCATTTAAGACTATTATTTAATATAAATTACATAGTGCTGCTCAGCCTAAATGGAAAATCAAAAAGTATTTCCTTTGGGCGCTGCGTTTACTGTTAATGTATTTCAAAGGTTGAGGCAATAATAATGCTTCTGCAGTGCACAGTACTATCTGAACTCTTCATGAAAAACAGAAGTAGTAATTATTAACATTTTCGGGCCTACAGTCAACAATAAGTGCCATTGACATAAAGAGTTTTGAACATTTTGCATTCATCGGCCATGTTGAGAGTAAACTGATATCTTAAAACACTGATCAGTAATGTAACATTAACTTTTAACATGCCATGGTCCTAATGCCACCCTTCAGTCAATAGAGTGCCATAGACCCTATTATTGTTTTACCTTTTTGAAAAACCACCTTATAAGAATTTTTAGTACATTATATCCCATGAATACAACGTAAGGATGTTTTTATTGATTCATACATTGTTTTTCTCATTTCTTTGTCAACAGGGTGGTATCGTTTCTTCGTTTCCTGCGAATAATAATCTTGGTGAGGGTTTTCAGACTTGCAGCTCAAAGGAAAGAGCTGGAGAAGGTCACCAGGAGGATGGTAAGGTCTTCACTCAATGTAGTAAAGTTGACTGGCAGATTGCAGCTGTGAAGAATGAGAGTTGGCATCTAGAGAGAAAATGTCTGCTATCACCTGCTAACTGACTTGTCATTTCTCTCAGGTCTCAGAGAACAAGCGGCGCTATCAGAAGGATGGATTTGACCTTGACCTTACTTACGTCACAGGTAGTTTTTACATGCTTCAAAATTGAAAGAAAACTTAATAAATACATGTCAGAAAATGCATCTTCAGGAGATAGCTGAAAGAGACATTGTTAAAGAAGTGAGACGTATTTTTTGCATTCTCATCCACTTCTCTAGACCGTGTCATTGCCATGTCTTTCCCCTCGTCTGGAAAGCAGTCATTCTACAGGAACCCGATCAGAGTAAGTCTGACCACAGACTAGCTGCACGAACCCAGCTTCATCACTCACTTGCCTCCGATCTAATTACACTCACCGATGTCAAACTCAATCCACTTATAGGCACAGTTGTTAAAAGGAACTTTTAACATAAAATAGACCCACAAGCCTCTAAGTATACACACCTTCTCTTTCTGTTCAGGAAGTGGCGAGGTTCCTGGACACCAAACATGAAGGCCACTATAAAGTTTACAACCTGTGCAGTAAGTTGGCATTTTGTCTTGGCACGTACTGTATTTCCTTTTTTGCAGAACTACATAAACAAGGTCTAAATAATGTTTTGTTTCAGGTGAGAAAGGCTACGACCCCCAGTTCTTCCACTACAAGGTTGAGCGGGTGTTCATTGATGACCACAACGTCCCCTCCTTGGAGTGAGTAACACTTTCTGCCGTAATGTGTCCTTTTCGTTTCCCCTCTTCATTTTTCCTTTTAACTACACTGACGCATCTCAGGTTACAGCTGCACAAGAAGGCCTCCCATCCCATCTCTTTATTATCGTATATTCTGCTCTGTTTCTCAGGGACATGTTGAAATACACAGCAAGTGTGAGGGAGTGGATGTCTGCTGATCCTAAAAACATCATTGCTATTCACTGTAAAGGAGGGAAAGGTGAAGCCTGAGATCACAGCTTGCTTTCATTGTTGTGAATTATTTTAGCTTGAAAAGGGCATCAATTTGATGTACAGCTGTTGAAAAACTGCAGTTTTTTGGGGTTTTTTGTACCCTCTATTGACAATTATACTACTGCTCTCCCTCAAAGGACGCACAGGTACTTTGGTGTGCACCTGGCTTATTGACAGTGACCAGTTTGAGAGTGCACAGGTACGTCTCTTTAATTTTTTATTTTGTTCATGCAAAGGTTAATGAATTGGTGAAAAATCCCTGACATTCCTTTCTGTTTGTCCACCAGGACAGTCTGGAGTATTTTGGTGAGAGGAGAACAGACAAAAGTCGCAGCTCCAAGTTTCAGGGAGTGGAGACTCCTTCTCAGGTGAGAACAAGTCAGTGAAAGGTAAAACTTACGAGGATTATTTTTAAAAGAGGCTTTTTTATTTTGAAATGTTGCCACATAAGGGTTACACTTAAGTCACTTTGCGTAAATTTGAAAACATTGAGACTGGCGCCTCTTAGTGGTCAAAAACTAAACTGTGACAGTGGAGTATGTCACATTATTATTGGCTGTGTCGGTGGACAGCTGTGGCTTGAGGCATTCTGTTATCTGAAGGAACAGACATGGAGACTTCTCTTGAAGTCCATATCTCAGGAAATTTCTTGAGGGAATTTCTTCAAAGTTGGCACAAGTGTTCAGACTAAATGTTAGACTTAAGGATAAACTGTCTAGAATTTGGTGGTCAAAGGTGACTATGACCTCACAAAACACATTTTTGGTCATTACTCAAGAATTAATGTGGTAATTATTGCAAATCACATAAATTTCTCACAATAACCGTCACACTGTGACATTATGTTCTGTAAAAACACTTTTTTATTCCTTACTATAATTCAACGCTAAAACTTAAGAGCAGAAGGGGAAATTATGACCACATTTCATATTTTGTCTGATACTGAATTTATGACACTAATCCCGGGCACCTCACCTGAAAATAGGCTGACTTTGTGCTGCTGGATTTAAGATGTTTAAAATTAGTAGCTTTTTGGAATCTATATCTGAAGTATTGTTGTCCAAAACAAGGAGATGGGTTTTGCTCATATAGAGCTTCAGTTTACTGTTAGTGCATCTCAGTCCTCTGTACTCCTCTGTAAAAATAATCTCTAGGTGGAGACAGCTTGTTTTATCACTGGAAATTCTTCTCTGGATTCATATCAATTTAGTGATAACTTCCTTTTTGGCAAAAATACACTTAACGTCTGTTATTAAATTACGTCATAGTGGTTACAACATGTATGTGTCTGGACAGACATGGATGTCAACTGCAACTTGACTGGCGGAGGCATACAGCTGTGAGGCAGTAATGCTGGATTAATATTGTTGCAATTCTCTTTTGGCAAATCTGTCGTTCCACTTACTTCTGTTGTGTCTGTGTGGACCACAGAGCCGGTACGTGGGGTACTACGAGATCATGAAGAACAAGTTCAATAGACAGCTGCCTCCACCTAAAAGCCTCAGGATCAAGAGCATCCGCATCCACTCCATAGCAGGTAAAGCCCAAAGAATCCAGCAGGACACTCCAATATGGAACTTTAATCCCGTACATATCCCTCAGTTCCAGTGTTCGGTAATACTTTCTGTTTTTGCTTGTGACCCAGGTGTGGGTAAAGGCAATGGCAGTGATCTGAAAGTGAAGATAATTGTGAGGAAAGAGCTGGTCTTTCAGTGTGTGTGCGCCAAACAGGAGAACTGCACAGTAAGTCTCACACCAGCCACATGTTCCCATCAGATACCACTGATTCACTTGTTTACTCATTTCTGGTGGTTTTAGGTTTTTCCTGATGTGGGCAACAACGCAGCAGTCATCAGCCTGCAGGAGGGGCCTGTGGTTGAGGGGGATGTGAAGGTCATGTTTGAGTCAAGTGCTGTAAGTTCCTGCATTCACACCTTTCAAACTACACACATAAGGAGAGGTTGCGCTCACCCTGATTGCCTTATGATTCACTTTATCTTTGGTTTTCATTTTTTCCCTTCAGGGTCTGCCAAAAGGATACGAAGATGTTCCGTTCTACTTCTGGTTCAATACCTCCTTCATAGAGGATAACAAGTATGATTTTGTTGCTTAAATCAAGTTTTTACGGTAGATCTTGTTTAAAAAGGTGTCATGTCCTGCTTTGACATTATTGCTGACCCCCAAACTCTCCACAGGCTGTTTCTACCCAGGGAAGAGCTGGACAACCCACACAAACAGAAGACCTGGGACCTTTACAAGGAAGACTTTGGTGTCACTATGTTCTTCTCTGATCCATAAGAAAGGCGCTTTTGAAAGATGAATACGAGAACTTGTCACAGTTGTTCTTTTAATGACCGATGGCAAGCAGAAATGTATTTTTAATATTGAACACTAACGATGATAATAAGTGAGAGGCATTAAATTACCTGTGTTCAAATGTTGTTGTATGCAGTGGGCTCCACCACTTTAAAACACGCAGACAGCAGTGTTGCTCTGATGAGTCATGGCACTTAAAATGAAACTTATAATGAGGGAAATGTGAAGTACTACAATTATGTAAGTAGTCGTGTCCTCCAGTGAACCAGTTTATATCTGTTTGAGTGCTAGCTCTTTTGAGTATCCTAAAATAAAATGTCAAAATCAGAAAAGTGTCAGAAAAACATTTGCACCTGATTTATTTTTCAAAAAGCTATTTGTCTTCAACAGCCAGGTACCTGAGTCTTGAACTTCTTTCCAATACTGTTGTTATTTTATCCCTCTGAAGTATTCAGTCTATTTATAACTAGCTTTTCTTCTTATGCGCCAAGAGGTTCATTAGTGAAAGGAATGGGATATGATTGGACTCAGTAAAATGTGATCATAGATCAGCTCCACTCTGAGGCAAAGTTTGAGTCTTGGAGACTGCAGGTTGTTCTTACCGCCTCAGTTGATAAGAGTAGTGGCTTTCATAAATTTAAGGTCCATTGTGTAAGATTTAGGATTATCTGTTGCACCACATGATGCAGGTTCTACAACAACCCTAAATGAACAAACCGAATACTGACTTTCAGGAGCACCTTCCAATTTTTTGTGAGTTTCAAAGCATCTTTAGGCTCTCCTCTAGGCTTGGAAAGAAGGTGAGTGGAAGGACGTCCGGTTAATTGGTTTCTGCAACTTTGCCACTAGATGTCACTAAATTCCACAAACTGGACCTTTCACTTCCATAAATCTATGATGCATGCGTTTTACTGAGTTTTATACATGTGAAAATATGCTACATCTTTCTCAGGTTTATTCATGTTTTTGTGAATAGAGGATCAATTGGAAATAAACATTGATAGTTGATACAAAGAACCTTAAGAAGGTGAATTACTCTATTCTTATAAACAAGTGAAAACAAAGCAAGTAAATAAGATTTTATCAAAATAACATGATTTTGAATCCATCCAAAAGCTGATTTTTCCTTAATTGATTCTAAGGACTTCCATTGAAGCAGTAAAAAGTACACTAACTTTAGTGCGATGACATTTTACCAATGTACTGTCACAAAGTAAATGTGCTACTACTTAATTTTGCATTCAACATTTTCCACTTTAATAAATAACCAGCAAGTTGACACAAGTATCAGATTTAATATTTTATTCACATTTATACAATCTTCTTAAATTACTGCTCATTTTACAAGTTGCATCACTTGTCATGCTTATGTTACACATCAGGTCACATAGATCAAGATCTGAGATCCTTCCAATGCTAGTTGCACTTAAGGTCAATCAAAAATATTCCTCTATTATACCAACATGTTTAGGAGCCAACAAAGAAAGTGCAGACATACGTAAACCTCTGTGGGAAATACTGTTCGTTTTTCAGCTTCAAGGACCTCTTTGCTGAGGCAGACGGTGTTTTACATTAAGGTAGATGCTTTAACTGACCTAAGTCCCTGCAACGAAGTAAACCAAGACCGCTGACAGATTATAGAGAAATATTTAGTTATGCCAGTGTGTTCGGTTTGGCCACTTAACTGAGCTCAAACCTGAGAAGAGATGACTGAGATCCATTTATTCTCCGGATTTAATAGGGTCAGTGGCCTTTTGAGTCGTACTACTTTTAAATCCCATAAAAAACTGAGTTCACATTGTTTTGTGGGACAGGTCGAAGGGACAATATATATATATATACATATCTAATACAAACTTTCTGCCATGTGTCATAATACTAATGAGAAAAGATTTGAAATGAAAATCCTGCAAATAAAAATCTCCTGAAATTTTTCAGATTTGAAAGTCTATTCTAATATTGCTCAGGGACATTAACATTAAATTTAAAAATGGGTGCAAGCTATTCTGTAACAGAGTAGCATTTAGAGTGGCAACATTGTTGTAAAGACAGATACGTTTTATGTTTAACATGATCATATTCTCCCTGATACAAGGCACCCAGTACAGCAGAAGAGCCACAACATCTTTCAGGACAATTACACAACTGTTATTGTAAAACAGCAGCTGACACACCAGAGGCATGTTGCAAATTATGCTCTGGTGTCTTTGTAAAACTTTACAACAGAAGGCATTACTGAGAGCTCGAAACTCTGTCAGATTTACAAAATCCACATAAAACTGTCAGAGTTAAGAAGTAGTTGCTCCAGTGACTTAACGTTGACAAACCAATACAACAATCCTTGTTGATCAACCAGCAACAGGACAGATAAACTTTTTTGGGCTCATTTTTATGTTTGGTCATATTGCTTTTCCCCAGCATGTCATTTTCAGTCCATGTTTCAGGTCAACAAAGGGTTTTTCTGGCAGCTCGGGCCATTTCTCCTCCAAAACCATTGACAATGTCACACTTTTCCAGCTCATCGTACCGCCCGCTTTGCAGAAAGCAGAGCGTTTTAGTTTTGCAGGACTCCTTGCAGGGCTCTGACCCGTGTCCTTTATGTCTGAAGTACCAGAACTTTTGGAAGACCCGGTCATCATTGACAAAAGTGTGCATCAGTCCGCTGTAGTCAGACGGAAACAGACTGGTCAGACCATAGGCCTCGGTGGCACGGTATAACAGTGTCCATTTTGGGTTCTTTTGTGGGCGATTTAGTGCTGGACTGTGGTTTGCCTCCGTGAGGTTCAGGATGAAGGTTTCGTGATCGAGCACCAGCCGAGAGCTGCCCTGGTAATTCCCATCCACGTAGTAGACACGATATCCTGAAAAGAGAGAAATTCAAATTTTTTAAAAAACTGTGCGTTTTGCTTCTGACATGGTGGGAGAACAAGTTCATGAACTCACCTGGGTTAAGATTGACAAAAGTAGTGACACTTGGAGCAATGAAAGCCACTCCCAATGGACGGGTCATAGTTGCCTCGTCGTAAAACATTTGGAACTCATCCAGATGTGTGTGGCCAAAAAACTGCCCAGTAATTGTACTTTCATATCTGAAACAAAATTGGTAGGTTAATTAATCAGGTAGTCTCATGCAGAATCTTGGCTAAGGTAGGTTATTGAACTTAAGGGAAAAAAAAACAATTACAACAACAAAAAGTCTTGCTGACTGATTCACTACCGCAGACACAAAAAACCACAAGTGATTTCTGATCCGGTCAGGCCAACCAAAGAGGAAGAGAAACAAGTGTGAAAGTATTGAGTGAACCATGTGTTTTACTGAATAACATTATCTTTTCAACAAACCTTCATTACTAGAGTCCCAGACTAATGATCTGTCTTCAAAACCATGTATTGATGTTATACTTAACAAAAGGCAGTTTAAAATTTACATGTAACATTAAATAGCTGAAAATGTTTGGTGCACATTACATTTAATAGTTAAAATCTGTCACTTTATACATATCAAAAGTTTGGGATCCCTTTGAATTTTCTTGTATTCAGTGGAAACACACGCAAGATTATCCTGCATAGGAAATGTAGCTATAAACAGGACATGGCGGCACTGTCACAGTAAGAAATAATGATTTTAATCAAAATTATGACTTTGTGCTTCCAACATTGCCTTCATCAAAATAACCACATTTTGCAGCAATTGCAGCTTGGCAGACCTTTGGCATTCTCACTGAGGGTTTTTCTTGGTAATCTGATGGTTACCTAGACCCTCACGCTAGCTCCACCATGTTTGACAGATGGCTTTAAGCATTGGTCTAGCATTTGAGGTGGTAAAATCGGAGATTTGTATAATGTGAGAAGGGGTCTTAAAGAAGAGAGGCTACAATACCAAAGTCATGCTTTACCCTGTGGACCACTTGACAGTTTCATCCATTTCCTATCCCCCCAATCAAGTGCTGTCCACAGAGCATGCCATGGCCTTACTTTGACAGTGTCATCATGTCCTGTCTATAGCTATGTTTGCTATATTTCCGATGCAGGATAATCTTGCGTGTGTTTCCACTGAATACAAGAAAAAAACAAAGTGTTGCCAAACTTTTGACCGATGGTGTACATTCAGGAGAAAGCACTTCTGACTTTACTTCCTTCCCCTGTGACAACAGCAAACACAGCACAATGATGTAACACTCTTTCATTTGTCTTTACCACTCTACAGCTTATGTTTGTTACAATTCTTGGAGTTTATACTTTCATATTTAAATGATCAGTGTTGCTACCTGTTTACAATGTGATAGTAGTTCCAACTCCAGCTACCAAGACACAGGCCAGGCGGGATGTGACCGATGATATGTACCTAAATGAGAGAGGAAATGACACAACACAGAGGAGGATTATTGCAAACACAATTTCAATACCAGTTACTTTAGGGAAACACATGGGAAAAGCCTTAAAGACAAAATTTACATTTATAATGAAGCGTGTGGATAAGGAGGAACTGAAACTGGGCCTCACTAAAACCACACTGAGCATATTTTTAACTTTACAGTTCTAAGTAACAGCAAAATCTTCTGTCAGCTTTTTGCTGTTAAACCCACCTTCTCTCCCTTATCCTCACTGGTCTGGAGGACACGCACCAGCCACTGCAGCTGGTTAGCAGGATCAGTCGAGTTCACCATCAGCCAAAAGTTCTCTCGAGCACAGAAGTTCATGTTGAGAGAGACCACCCTCAGGCCAGGCTGAATCTCCAGAGTGTAGAATCCTCCATATCTGAAATTACACCCAAAAAGATGCAGTTGAATAACTCATTTCAGCGAGGCAACCACAAAAGTCCAAACCTGCTATATGGAAAACAGTATTCTGAGAAATGTTACCAGAAATGAAACCACAAACTAAAACTACAGGAACAAACATTACACAGAGTTCCTACTTTAAGATCTCAACCAAAGCTTTTGCCTGATGTTACCTTTTACATAAAAACTGCATTTATATCTTAACTATAGGTACCCTGACCCCAATGATGCAAAACACACAACACATTTAGATATTAAAAAGAAAAAAAAATCAAAGACCTCAAAGTCTTTAAAGCCTCTTCCGGTAGCCAATGTGCCCATTCCTTTGCCATTGTATCATAGAGCCAGGAGCTGGATCTGTTGCCATGGACAAAGGGTGGGGGGAAGCTGTTCACCGGTGTACTCTCATGGTTCCCCACAGCAGGGTAAACAGTCACATTAGGTCCCAGATGACTGGAGAGGGGAAGAGATGAGTTAAAAGCTGTTTGGATCAAATAATTTATTTATATTATTATTATCATATTTATTTATAAAAATGACACATGACCAACATCTGATCAAAGCAGCAGCAAAAAAACAAAAAAAACAAAAAAACACACCCTAAGCATTATATACATGATTTGAGTCAGGGTTAGAGTTAGTAAGTACAAAACGAACTGCACTCTGACAAGCAGCACAGAGGTATCATCTGCTGTTACAGACCACAGAGTGGCTTCTTTGCTCCAGCTTTTTTTCCATTTTTAAAACTTAGAATTTACTAAATAATTAATCTATTTTTGAGTAGCACAGAGAAGATCAACTAGCATTTTATGACATAATACTGTGTTTTACAATTTCAGCATGTTTTGTTAGTTATTACATTAAAAACTCTGCTGTGGTTATGGGTAGATATCTGCTTAAACATCTAGGCTACACATCCTCTGCACTGCAGGTGAAACAAGAAATTATGTTAAGAAACTCTTCGACAGAAGAGGAAAATTTACTTGAGGATGAGCCTGGAGATGACTGTAAGCTCTGACAGCTGCTGCTTTCTGGTCTGAGACCAAACATTGTGCGCTGGTATGTCTCCAGTCCAGTAGACCCAGTCCCAGGGTCCAGCTTTCACAACGTTTTCCAGGAGGTTTTCCACTGTCCGCAGAGGCAGGTCACAATTGCTGTAGGTCCCCCAATACCCAGCCTCCCTCCGTCTCCAGCTGGGAGAGCCAGAGTCTTTTCGGCAACACAAAGGATGCTTACAGTCAGGGCTGCTGCCGGGTTCATACTCCTGTTGGTGGAGGTAATAGGTTTTAAAAGCAGTCACCAGACCAAATCAAATCTTCTACGAGACAGTCATTCCAACTGTCCTGAGAAAATAGCAACTTTCTCCTTTAGCAAATGGCCTAAATCAAAGTGAGCTGAGCACAGAACTTCTACTGCCCTCTATCAATATGAAACTGGGTTTGATGCCCACGCTTTCTGATGGACAAGTCAAGTCACTACAAAGGGGGCAGGAGAATTGGTGGGATTTTACATGTTCAGCTATGGACTGATCTCTTCAACTCACCTGGTCCCAGTGGATGTCAGTTAGAAACAGGACCCTGCTCCGTGGTGAACCAGGTTTGGGAGGAGATGGTGGTTTAACAGGGGGCTTAGGGACGTTTGGCAAGGTGATGTTCCAGGGTGCATAAATGTCAAATTTGCCGCAGGAGGGGCCCACCAGGAGGGCACACGCTTCAGTAGGCCACAGTAAGGACTCCTGCAGAGCCCGGATGAAGTCATCCCTGAACAGCTCTGTAATATTTCGACACACTTGTTCATCAGCAAGGTGGAGGCGGACACACGCCTCACCGACTGCGTGTGCCACTCGCTCTTCATTTGCATCGCTCTGAAAGAGGTCATAAATGCAGAACAGGATTAGAGAATCAGCGAAAATATAAATTTAAATGTATCAGGGTTAACTAGAAATGGCTTAAAATATGAAGCTTATTGACTGATGACAGAAACTTAAACTTTCTCAACAAATGAGACACGCTGACATCTATTTCATTCATCTAATGATCCTACTTATTTAACCACAAAATAATGTCTACCATTATAAACACTTTTATGGAGACAGTCTTTAAATGAAATATTTAGTCTTTTTATATATTTAGTCTATTTAACCATAAAAATAAATTTGAATTTATGTTTTTAGGTCGACAGTTGTGGCTATCTGAGGACAAGAGTACTTGAGGTCAACAAACCAGTCATATGATCAAGATGTCTCAAGTGTTTTTTTGTGCTAAATCAGCTATAGTGGGGAAAAGGAGCTTCTCCACATGGGAACCTTAATGTCACATGCTGCATATATTTGCAAACTCTGCAAACTTAATTACCATCTAAAGTAAAAAAAGTGTTTGTTTGCATGAAGGGTCAAGATGGGATACACTCACTGTTGTCTTAATCTGACTGTACTTAGCTCGCAATTTTTTAATTCAATTAATTGTGCTGACCTAATTATTTTCAAGATTAAAAAAAACAATCAGAGACATATAACCAGATGTTCAAGAAACCATTTAGCCTAAAGTTTAGTCGGGAAACAAGAAAGGAACAACTCGATGATAAAGGGAGGAATAAAGAAGTTGCCCTTCCAGTTATCACTATCTGGGTTATATTCACAGCATGCCTTGATCTCTTGGCAGTCAGCACACCCCTTCCAGTTTGGAAGGGGTGTGCTGACTCTAATTTCTGTAGAGTTTTTGTGCTGTGGCCGTAGTTTGTAAAGAGCTGTAGACAACCATCAATAGGTTGGACAAGATGTTAAATACTATCTATAGAAAATCGTATTAATAAAATGTAACACACTCAAATGCAAAAATACATCTTCTAAAGTGTTAGTAATCATTTAGTTAGTCATTAGGTAGAACAGACACCCTAACTTTACCCTATCAGATGCACAAAAAGAGCAATTTACCTTTTACATAAATTGAATTAAGTAATTTGGCTGCTATATTGAACTGCATTAGTTTGAGCTAGCAACAGCTAATAAACCAGCTAATAATCCAAAACTAGATATACCGTTATGCTGACCTTGACGATATATGCGCAATGTTACACATTATTGCACATTTCCTATAGCTGTTTTCTCACTTTTCTTTTATTTCCCAGTCAATGACGAGTTACACATCCTTGACTTCCTGGACTGAACAACTGATTAGTTAAACAGTTATTCCTTACTAGATGTAACCGGTTTTGATCGCTTTTTTAAACTTTCTAACATAATTTCTTAGGTAGGTGTTTAAATGATGTACATTTTGTGTGACGACCTTAAACAGCCTCTTTAGTTTTAAGGAACATGTTCATTACCAAAAGGGCGATATCAAGGATGGTGAAGACAGCTTCGCACAAGGGGCAAGTGATATTTTTCCAGTCAAACCGGACCCCCGGGCGGTTAAACCGCTCCATGAACACCAGCCTGGGCTCGTCTTTGGTCGGAGCTGGATGACAGGACCCCAACAGCGGCAACATCAGAGCTACGGTGCAGGTTAGCAGCCCAAAGGGGGTCAGCAGGGTGGGGACCCTCATTGTTCAAACAGCAGGTGTCCTTCAAAGACTGTTTACTTGCAGCCACTGAGGGGGGAAGAAATGAAGTTACAGTCACACATATGACACTCAGTGGTATAATTTAACACCTAAACTTGAAAAAGAGCGATTCATTCACACCCACAAACACATTTGAAAGAGAAACAAACATCGACACAGTACAACGGTCGGCTAACAAAGTAGCTAGCTAACTACTGTTTTGCCACTTTACCTCTCAAAGAAAAAAGTGTCGTCGTCTTCCCCGTGGTTTGTCTAACAATTGCAGGTCAGGAGGTTCGAAATGGTTCCGCTTCAACTTTCACAGTGTGTACTGAAACAAGGTCGACAACCTCCTCTCCTGTGTGCTCATCGGCCGGCAGGACGCTGTTTGATATGGTGAGCGTCTCACTGCTCGGTCTCGTGCAAGGTACAGAGTCAGCTGACTTATCACGTGTCAAACTTTTTTTCTCCCCCCCACCCCCTTTTTTGTTCGTTAACCCGAACACAATGTAACAAAACAAAGAAAGAATCGCAGTTTATTTATCACTTAGGCCTGTTGTCATTAGCACAAGTTTTTTGAGATCAGAAAATTGATCCTACAGCTGTTTAGCGCACTTCCTGCTTGAAAGTGTCAACACCAGAAACGAACGCTGCACAGGAGCTGATTAAACTATAAATTACCATCATAAACCCAAGCTATAACTTCTTTGCTAAACACCCAAATTAACCTAAGTCCTAAGATTTTAAAACCCAGTTTAGTGGTCTTCTTTTGGGGAGAAACAGTCACTGCAGTTTAGTGCAGTTAAGTGCATCTGAATCATTTGCTGTTTGACATAGATGACTCTTACCCTGCATTAGGAAAAACCAATGAGTCCTTTAAGTTACACAGGAACGAATCTTTGCACTTAAATAAATAAAATAAAAGCTGTAAATAAAGCTTTCAGCCCCCAAAAACAACCGCACTTTTAAATTCCAGTTGCTGAAGAGTGTCAAAACATTTTGCTGAAAACTCTCACACTTTCTATAACCTTCCAAAAAAATGTTTTGGAAAACCCATGTGAGCATTGGGTGTTCTACAAAAGACAGATAATTTCTCAAAATAAAAGAACAACAATTAGTCATAAATATAAAACATTTATTGCATTGGTATTTGCTCATGTGTTTAAAAGCACTGTTTCCATACACATTTCTTTGGATCAGCTTCTGTTTTACTCATAATCTCTGAAAATAATCCACACTGGATCAACAAGTTCAGTCAACATATTTCCACTATAATAAAAGAGCAACATCATGAGGCTGAAAAACATTTATACCCCACATTTAAATTATACAAGACAAGCAATATAATACTTGTTGTTTTAACTGTGTAGCTGAAGTGGTCTCTGACATTATTTACAGTGGCTTAGCAGATACATATTTGAAGTGAAGATATCAAGTGGTTTGATGATAAAAAAAACAACAACAACTAATTGACAGGAGCGTACAAATTGCTGCGGAAGCATTCACTTGTCTTGCATCTTCTCCAGGATGGGGACAATCATGTCAAACTTAGGTCTCTTTGCTGGGTCTTCGTTCATGCAGAGCCTCATCAGCTTACAGATATGAGGTGAAATCCCTGGTGGAATGGTTGGCCGAAGACCCTCAAGAGCCACCTGAGTAACAAAGGAGGGATACAACATTGTTAACATCCTGGACACGCAAACCTTTGAAAGCTATGGGATGTTTTGGAGAAACTGTTTTTCAAAAGGTAAACAGATGTAGATGAGAACATACAGTGTCAGTCTTAAGATAAATACTTGCCTTCATGCCTATTTCCATATGTGAGAGGTCAGCAAAGGGGACTTCCCTGGTAACCAGCTCCCACAATAACACAGCAAAGCTCCACATGTCAGCAGATCTTCTGTTAATGTCTTCAGGCTTCTTCTGCAGAGCTGGAAACAAATAAAGGACAATGAAAACACATAAACAAAACCAGATTACTACTCATAGACTTTGTTTGTATTCTGTAACATGGGTAACACACCAGATGAACAGAACAACTTCCACTGAGCTGGGATTAAATTATATGGTGCAGAATGTTCTTTTCTGAATGACTCATAAAGTCTAAGTAGGCATTACAGAGAAGGAAGTAGATGGAATGGAAAACAAAGAATGATAAAAAGGAATAAATACCTTCAGGGGCCATCCATGCTGGAGAGTACATACGACCGGGACACTGGAAGGAGAACTTGGCATCTGCCATGCTTATTCTGGCTGTCATGTCCTCATCAATCTGCAAATTAATCACATCATCAAACATGTGGCGAGTCAGTGAGTCACTGCATCAACTCACTTAAGCAGTTTTAAATTTAAATCTTTTTGTTTATAAGCCAGATCTAATATTAGTATTTTTTTTTATTGTCAGAGACAGTAGAGCAGTGTCTTACCATGATATGCTTACTGTTGAGGTAAAGCCGGGAAACCATTGGTTCTAATGTGTGGAGGAAAGCCATGCCACTGGCGATGTCCAGTGCAAACTTCACCGCTTGGCTTTGGTCGACCACTAGAGCTGAAGAGGAAAAAGACGAAGAGGAAGACAGAGGAGGAGGCAGGAAAGAAAGGTACCTGTGAGATGTGTGTGAGGTAGGGTTGTGAATCCAACTCTGAATTTTCAGGGGTACCAGTTGAATTACACTGGCACCATAAAGAATCCTTTTACATTAAATCAACCAGTGTCAAACTACATTTGCTGCAATATTGTGTGAAATGTGTTTAAAATGTGAGGCTGGTCAGGGAAACACAGCTAATGCAAGCAAACACCTGGTCAAACACAAAATTTATATCTAAAAGCTAAAAAGGTGCAACATGTTTGATAGCCTGAAAGCAAAGTGCCCTGCAGCAGACACAGCTAACATTAGCATGCCTGCAGCCAGTGCTGCAGGAAATGAGCCCTTCATGGATGATGGAACTTTAATTTCATAAGGATTTTACAAGCATTAGTCAACGCTCTGGCCGTGTTTGGAATTCCTTACAAATATGCTATTTAGTACACTAAAAACAGTATGTGAAAAATGTTAGTATGTCTGAAACCTCAGTATGAAATTGATAGTATATCAACTGTAAATGATTCATAAAGAAACAAAGTATGCAACAATGCATACTATGCATACCATGCATTACAGAAAGTTAGAGTTAGTTTCAGCAAGAGCAAAGTACCAAAAAGAGTTATTGTTGGCTGGTGATACCAAATTATATATACTGGTACCCATCTCGAGTGTACAATATCCTGCATCTATAGGTAAAATATTAGTCCTAAACCATAGCGTTCTGGGCCTTTATTTTTCTACATGTACATAAATGCAAACTACTTACTCGTGCCCTGGTGGAGTATGGTGAAGAGGGATCCGTATGGCATATAGTGTGTAATGATGATGGGGTGAGGGGATGGAGGTGCCTGGCAGGCCCCAAGAACAGGCAGAATGTTTGGATGAGAAAAGATTCTATGGAGAAATGACAAAACAAAAAAATGAGTGTGAATGTCATTTGAAGGAAAAAGATAAGAAAACAGGGAGGTATTTCTTAGATGATAGAA
>JAQNCA010000006.1:12121368-12163420 GCA_029783725.1 Acanthurus tractus
GTCATTTAAATGTAATCTTCTTTTGCTTTTAATTCATTTTCCATCAGTCAACTAAATAGTCTCAATACTATAATCGAAAGTCAATCTGGGCTTTTCAGTCCAGTGTAGGGATGAGTTTTAGGCTATATTTCTGTTGCATGAGTCATTTATGTCACCATGCAACCTCCCAAAATCACCCACTGCTATTGCAAACACACGCAGCTCTTTGGTATGACATCATAGTTAAAGAAATCTTAGAAGAAAATGGAAAAAAAAGGAACAAACTGGACTGCAATTAAAGCTGGGTGATGCTCAGCAGCATTTGGAGCTGCAGAGAGAGAGAGAGAGAGAGAGAGAGCACAGCACGGAAACTATTTGACCACTTTGCATGTGCACACACTCACACATACACACCAGCACAAGATCACCTCACCCACCATACCAAATGTGGTGCGTTTTGCTATGAAGTCAGCTAAAACCATTGAGAGTGGCTATGGCTTGACTCTGACGCTGAGAAGAAGAAGAAGAAAAAAGGAGTCTCACGGCAGTCCACTTCAAAGCTTTATGCATGTGAGTGAAGTGTATGCAGATGTGTCTGCTCACCCCAAGTTGAGGTCATTCTCTGTGTTGTCCAACCACAGGCGAACGGCCACAGAGTTTCCTTCCCGACACTGTGTGAAGATGTCATCCATGGTTATGCTGTGGGCTGCCTCTCTTGAATGTGTGATCTTTCAATAATCTTTGAGATCAGGAACATGTAGCCTATAAAAAAAAGGTGTTAAACACAAATTTCTTATTTTAAATAAAAGTTGTTTTTTTTTCCCACCCTCTGGTTGAGTCATTACATAATAGATTTTCATACATTCTTTTCCATGCACTGCACATCTTCCAGGAGAAACAATATAAACAGTCATCGCTCACTGTCTTCTGAGCACACACAGGGCTGACTTGGATTAATGTCCATAAAGTGAATTTAACACTAACCCTTCAGGTGAAGTCTGGCTGTACTTTGTGTTTTGTCTTTGACTGAATGAGCGTATTCCCAAACATTCCCTTAAAGAGTAGATCACCTTTTAAGTCGTTAGTTTCGTACTGACTGTTAGATGCATCATTTGCACAAACAAAGAAGAAGAAAGAGCGCTGAAAGAGGATAGAGGCAACCACAGTCCAGCGAAATGAAAGTAAGCACATCAATAGGAAAGCTGTGCGTTTCCATATTTCCCCTTAACTTATCTTCCTCCGTGGACTCGGATAGGCTGGCCCGTCGGATAACTTTGAAATCCATTGTTAAAAAGTCAAATTGGAGTTGGACATCCACAACAAAAACTTCCAAACCACACTGAAACAACACTGTTAAACATCCGGAAAAGTTCTTAAACTCTTACCAGCTGCTAATCGATATGTTTCTTTTCAGTTTCTTTTTTTTTTTCCCGAAAGTCCGCCGTCTCCTCAAATTTGGGAGCACAGAAAAGTCTGGCTGAGTCCACGCCCCGCGTCTCCGAGCTGATGTGGGCTACTGCGGGAGAGGAGCCCTGCTACTGGGGGCGCCGTCCCTGGACACGCACGCAACAGCGGCCCCTGCTGGTGGCAATGCGATCATGCAACATCCTGCATTACGAGGTCAGGTGAGGTGGCCCCCTTGAAGGTATGTGAGCAATTTTGCTATTTTAAACTAATTTATTTATTTGGGACATACATCTCAAACGCACTAAAAAAACTTGACTTAATTTGTCTGACAGCTTTGGTTACTTCTTACTTTTCGCCGTACAATTCTCATACCGTTTTTGTCCAGTAGCCTAAAAAAAACAACTTATTTAAATTCAGTGAGCTTGAATTCGCTTTTTCTTATACAATGAAGGACTAGCCCATGACTACTGCTAACGGCGACCATTTTCTGCAGTGTCATTAGTTAAACTTTTGATACTTTAAGTCATCTTTCAATGATAAAACGTAGGTGCTTCTACCGTCTCACTTACCTTCTGAGTTCATTTTTGAATGCAGGAGTAAGTACAGGATCTAAACACATCTCCTACCGCTGTTAAGAATAATTACTTTTGTTATTTGTTTAAATTAAAGAAGCATTATTGGTATAAAAGCTGCATGACATTTATTCTTAACTTATTGCACAGCCTTTGTGTTTTAATAGTGAGGAACTCTAACTTTAATTATTTAAGAAATAAGACTAAGATATGAGGCCCCCTTGTTGGCTTTTATTTGGTATCTTCCACATTATATGCTAACTAAAACAGTTTTTTTCTTGCAACTAGTGGTTGTCCTTATTGTACACACGTAGGTTTGTTTACTCACCTTATAAAGCATCACGCACAAGACTGATTATTAATTCAAAAACAGACAGAGCAGAAATTGTATTTTTAAGATTTTACTTATTCAGTGTTCCTGTAATCACCAAATTTCTTCTACTGCTACTTTCTGACAGCAACAATCTCATTGGCTCTAAGCTTCAAACACATGCATCAGCAAGGCCGAAGAATGCCACAAACTTTGTGGGTGAGGTGTAAAGCCACCAGGAATGCTGTTTTAAGATCACTTATCACAGCTTTGCTGCCGGATTACATTTTTAAGGAGCACCCAGCATGTCCCGCACCCACAGGATATTATTCTAGGAGAGAGGTGATGATATGTCAGGAACTAGATTCACACCCACAGACCATGAGGCACACTTCCCCACCCAATGCTACATTAGGACATCCAGCTGCTGGAGGGTCTTTAATAATTTCAAACTACAACTACAAGAGGATGTCAATGGAATACTTAAATAGAGAAATATGAAAAAAGTAATGATACTAATTTTTATTACTGAAAATTATCCAATATCTGCACCCACTGAGCAAATCAATGATCGTCAGGTGTGAGAGTGTTTTAGGAGTCATAAGACAGAGCTCATGGCTCCTGAAAGCTGAAATGCGGTCCAGACATGATCAGGTCTCCATGATCAAAGCTGCGGGCCTGGAATTGGTGCTCCAATATTACTAACATTGCTAAGGTGTTTTTTCACTGCCCCATCACGTATTGATAGAACAACTTTCTCTCGTTTTTTTTCCTCTAATCTCAAAAAATAACATTTGCATCAATAATTTTAAGTTGTATATATTTGTTTTGTTATCAACACTTATGACCTCATGGGGAGTCACAGGACATTTAAGCTGCAGTTAAATTAGATTATTTTATTATTCTCCAGTCAAGATGCCAAAATGTCAAAAGAGTGTGTGTGTGTGTTCATCTCTTTCTGATGAGCAGGTTGGCACTTCATATCCATGCCAAAGCCATTAGAGTGTGAATGTGTGTTGGTGTGTGTCCATGGGTGGATGTTTGAGTAGTCAATAGCCTGGAGAAACACTAGATAAACACAGTCCATTTACAATTTAGTTTTGATTAAGTCACAATTCTTTTTTTAAAAACAATGACAATGTCATCACAAGAAAAAAACAGTCCCACGTGAGGTCTTCAAATTGCTAGTTTTGTAAAACAAAAGTGGAAAACCCTCCCACATTATCATATGAAAACAGAAAAATGAAGAAAAATAGCAAATGCTCACATTTGAAAGACTTTAGACAGCAAAGTTTGTATGACATAATGATATGGAACTATCATATTTAATTTTTGTTAAAGGTAATATGTTTTATAAACTACATAATCTTTTAATCACCATATCTTTCTCACATTGAGGTCTGTCTGGGATGAGCAACCAAACAGATGTTGGTAATTTATGGTGGGAATCAGGATCACATCAGTTACAGTCTGAAACAAACAGACTCAAACAGACCCAGACTGGACATCATTACTGGTTTGACACTGGAGGAAGCTCTGGGGCGCTCTCTTTTGACTGTGACACTGTAGGTGCAGGTACTGCTGACACGGGCACATCTGCTGATATGAACGTTGGGTTGGATGGCATAGACACGGGCCCCGAGTTCTGCGACTCAATCTGGGCACCAGCTATTGGAAGCTGAGAAAGGCTGGCTGCAAAAGACGGTCCACTGCCAGCATCATTCAGCACCGATGGCATTACTGCCTCAGCTGCAGGTGTAAGTGCTGTGGCGGCTGACAAATTGACTTCGTTTGATATTGCAGATTTGGAGACAGGAGAGTCAAGCTCAACTGGAATATCTAACCCTGCTGGTTTTAAGAAAGAGCCATCAGCCTGCAGTCCGACATCAGTCACTGATGGAGTTAACAGTGGGGGTATTTGTGGGGGCGGAGATGATGTGATGGAGCTTTGAGATGCTGGTAAGGCTTCTGTAGCAGGAGGTCCTGCATGTGCAGAAGCAGCTGCCTCTGCTGCCTTGGCATTTTCTGCGGCCTTGCTCTCCATCTCCTCCATCCGTCGCTGCACCATCCGAGGCATCAGCTGCACATAAGTGCCCATTAGGCGGTGATTAGAGCGAATTAGCTTCCCTGCACAGTTGTCCACACAGCGCTCCTAAAAAGACAACAGCCATGAGAGTGAATGAGTTAGGTTTTCAAAGTACAGCACACAATGATATACAAAGTACAAACAACAAAGCTGAGATATTCAATACACACATACAGGAAATGGATGTATATTTTGTTGTGTCTACCATATTTTGATAATTTTTTTTCACAATTCACCATGAAAAACAATCACATTTAGGGCTGCAAGTTTATGCAATTGTGTCGCCATATTTAAGGACATATGCGGCAGAGTTTTTATGTTTTTCAGGATGCTTACCTCGTCCATCGTGAGGTTTCTGTAGTTGAAGTTGCTCGTGCATCGCTGGAAGCAGATTTCAGTCATGCGGTTGTACACCAGAAGGAAATCTCTGAGCTGTAAGAGACCCAGTAAGTCAAAGATAACATCAAAATATTTGCAAATTAACCCAAAAAGCCCCCGATGAATATGATTAAGACTTACATTTCTCAGTTGTTGGTCAGGATCCATCGCGGCTGTTTGGTTCAATAGCGTCTGTGCTTGGCTAAAATGCTTCCTCTTGGAGCCGGTAAGCTAAGTAACTTAGAGTTTCCCCGATCTTTAGCTTTCTTGAGTGAATAAAAGTATAAACGCACATTCGTACATGCCGGCACTTATGTGTCACTAATCGCATCTAACATAAACATGAACTAATTTGGATCACAAATGAACATGGCATGACATTCACATGCGCGCAGCCATGTTTTTAACGAAGATCGTCTCCGTGCAGGAAGACGTTTCACTCGGTAGTATAAAAACGCAATTTCCGGTTCACGTTGTTTGCAGTTGCATCGGGCAGATTTTCATGGATCAGTTTCATTCACAAACAAAATGTTATATTCTGTTTATAGCATATCAACATATAATTTATATATATATATATATATTATTTTTCTATATGCTAACTTTTTTGCTTTGTTATTTTTAAACTTCTGAACAACATCGCTTTATTCCCTAAAACTATTTCTCAAGTTCAGACCTGAGCAGCCAACTGTGCATAAAATGCCTCATAATAATAATTCAAAATTAATCATTTATAACACTAATGACTTCAGACAGCTAGGGGGACTACTGGCCAAAAGCTAATTATGAGCTTAGCGCAGCTGTGTTAAAATACAAATACAAAAAGATATGTTGACACAATTCTTTACCAGAAATCATTGGAATATTATCATCAAAACTGGAGCTGAATAATACTCCTTTGTCATGATTTTTTCAATATAGCGTAAGCATCCGAAAATAGGTAGCAAAAGTAAAATACAATGGGGCTATCATTAATTAATAGAAACTTACCCAGCAATTATATATTTTTTTCTTGGCATTGACAAGTTTCAGTGAGTAAACAAAGAGTTTTATTGAATCATTTCAATTTACTTAACTTTTTTTTTTGTTGGGCCAGTTGACCATCTACACTGTCAAGGGTGACCACATTTCATTATTAGCAAAGACATTCAAAACCCCACCCTGCCAGTGATTTAAGACCTAAAATATACACTCTGATAGTCAAAATGATGTACTTAGATATTTTTTTAATGATATAAATTAATGTTTGTCTTAGAATTGCTTAAATGTGACACTTTACCTTGTCCACATTAAATATACAACTTTATTACATTCATGAGGTATCCAAAGTGGCCACGCCCATTGTATGCAACCACTCCTCTCCACTGTTCTCTTGCCTGAATCTTACAGCATCAGCTCGCTAGCTGTGAAACATAAACAATGAAAGCGTTTTTGAACCAGACACAGCCTCTGTAGAAGAAAAGAGGACGACCTTGAGAGCGGTCGCTTGCAAACAGACGTATCAGAATGTGCTCACTCTTTACAATACAACTGCAAAAGATATCTCGACACTTTGGCCTGACTATGTTAGCTGTAAGCTTATAATGGCATGAGATATAGCAACCTAGCTTTTAGCTGTAGCTCCATTCTGGCGGTTCCGACCGACTGAATGCAGTTGTAAAAAAAAGACCAAACAGACATGTTGAGTTGGTTAAAAACTTGATCGTCTCTGAAGTGGCTCTTTCATATGAACTGATTGGGCTTATTTATGTTTCTTAAGTTACATAAGAGTTTGAGGATTATAGCCACAAAGCCAACTTAATGGCATATTAAACAAAATCCATTTGAATCTGATTCTTATTATTTTGAGACTGATATGATGCTGTCAGCTTGTATGATACCTTTGGAAAATGCAGATACTTCCCGAATTCCAAAAGCTGTAAAACCACATTTATTTATTTAAGTTCAACTGAATTTAAATCAAGTAATATTTCGGCAGGCAGCAATTGTGGTCATATCTTATTATATTACAGTTAACACTCTGCCCGATTGAAATTTACCAAAAAAGAGAAGAAGGAATATAAACAGTTAATAGCAGTTATAATTTATGATTTTAATTTCAGTTAAGTGCAAAACAGCCAACGTGTTATTACAGAATGTAAATGTACCTACGCAGTGCGCCACATTAAAGTGCACTAATGGAAATATCCAAATTGAGACTCATTGAAAGTTTTTGCTTGCGATATGCATTTCTTCAATTCTTACTGGACATAATGAGATCCCTTTTTAATGTACTTTTGGTGTAAGTGATTGGGGACAATCCCAGTTTAATTGTGTAAGTATCCCTCCACTGCGCCTCAGCTAGAAAATATAAAAAACAAAGACAATTACTATCAAGAAGACTAACGTTTGAAAATACTCACATGACAGACACAAACAACTATATTAGCTTTGGCTAAAGTTGAACTTATAGAACTTATAGGATTCTTTTTTTCCCCATCTCCTCCACTGAGGGCTCATTAGAAAGTGATCTTTTTATGGCCAGTATAAACAAGGAAAATAAAAATAGCAAAATATGTTTTCAATATGCATCTTGACACCTAACTGTTGTTTTAAGACAAAATTGAAAAACTATAAACCTACTCTTTAAATTTAAGGATGACACCTTAGCATCATTTCTAAGAAACTCTCCCTCTTACGTGGCATAAGGAGTTGTTTTTGTGAAGAGGGGAAAAACATTGAAATTATTTTTCAGTTTGGCTTTATCATTGCGCCATCTGCTATCTCAGGAAACCTTCGAAACTTTCACTTTGTTTGAGCCAGATGAAAAAAGGTATCCCTTTTATTATGTCATCCAAAGCAACAAAGGGAACATCCTGTGCAGCTAATTGAAATACAGTAAACAATGAATGAAGCAACTGATACAAAGTGTAAGCATTCTTGGCAATGATGTGCATATATTTAAAAATCTGGCTGATATTAATTTTCTTATGAAAAAAAAAAATGTTATTAGTAAACATGATGTAACAATGGTTACGTTCTGATACGGAAGCACTCTATATTCTGAAACACAAATATTTCCTCTTTTTTTCACACCAAGATTTGACTGTTCCTGTTTCAGTGCCCTGTTATCCGTGTGTGTGTGTGTGTGTGTGTGTGTGTGTGTCCCTTTATGTTGCCTCACTGCACTGTATGCTGCAACAATTCCAGATCCGAAATGCCTCAAGCCAAAAATTAATCCATAGAGGGGAAGTAGGCCACGGTCAGCTATTGAAAAACTGTCAACAAACTGTTCGTGGGCTGCAGGCCTCTGACTGCTGCCCGCAGAGCTCAGTCCCCTCAGCAGAAAGACGGGCAGTAAATTATCTTCCCTGAGTGAGGATTACAGTGAAGGAAATAATCATTTAAGCATATGGTGCGTTAGCTCATAAGTGCTGTAGATTATAAACGTAATGACCACTATCATAACTTTGATGTGGAAAATCCTCTGTGGGTGACATTTACATAACAATATGCCTAAAGGGGAAAAATGCATTACTTCTATTTCCCCCTTTTTGCTTTCTTGGCCTTAATTTCGTATTTATGGTAATTTTATCTCCGCTCAACACTGACTGACTGAAAGCAGATTCATGTGTGCTTAGGCAAGTACATTTATTCAAGAATGTGTCAGCTCTCGAGCCTTGGCCATCGCCTACAGGATGGAACGCAAATGAAAAATTTTTTTTTTCCTTCACACCTTTCAACCAGACATCTGTTGATGTCTGACTATGAGACACTGAAGCAGTGAAAGTTATTCCATGTCCTGTGATGATTTGTTCTTTTCCCGTCTTTTGCTGTAACTTTAAAAATTTCCACATGGCCCTTGACCTCTAAATGTCACACACAGAGTTTCCTTTCCTCTGTATATCCTCTACGTTTATAACGTCTTCTGCACAGAGAGACACACCTTTTGTTCCTCTGTTGCTCAATGTTGAGAGTTCAAGAGGTAGTTTGAGTGCATCAGAGAGGAAATTGCTCAATTGCATAAGGCTTATATACTACTGAAGATGACAGAGTTTCCATTATTGCAGCACCATAATGGACTTTTACTGTTGTTTTCTTTTTTTTTTTCAGGTGGCCTACTCAGTTCTTAGCAGTTTGACATTCAAAAACAGTCTTGACATGATGTTTGCCTAATCTTGTTGTGCACTATTTTGGCTAAAGTTGCTGCTGAAATGATCTGTGCCACTCTCAATAGCCTCTACTTCAGACAGCTGTGTGCATACACTCCCATTACTACAATGCTGTCTCTCTTTTCCCTCCCCTTTCTCTTGCTCTTCTTTCCATTTTCTGCTTCCACCATCCTCCCTCCTTCTTTTTCCTTCCCAGCCCACATTCTCCCTCTCCATGTTAATTCCTCTCTCTATTTCCTCTGCCTCCTGGGCTATCTGTTGACTGTTCAGGTAGATGCTGCCACATGAAACCATGGTGCTGGTGTCTCTGGAAAGAAGGTGAGCATCCATGTCAGCTTCCACAGCCAGGAATGCATTTGCAGGGGGTGTGAGGTGGACTGGCAACTGATCTTTGCTTCGTCCCTGAGTGTGGCCTTGCAGGTGGCGTTGTTTTTTCTTGTATTTTGCCATCTTCAGATCCAGTGATGCATAATTCAGGTCAGGCTCTATAGACTGGTTTCAGACAGTGGAGACAAAATGGGGTTGTAGAATACTGTTTTTGGGTGTAAAACAAAGTGCTGAAACAGTTATTATCTATCTATTTATCTGTCCATCTGTCTGTCTGTCTATCAATTTGTCCATCCACCTATCCAATCTTCTGTATTTATATATATAAATATATATGTTTTTTTTTTGTCGTATCCTGTGGCTTCATGCTCTCATGTATTTCTGTAAGGCCACTTTATTTTTAGAACATCTTCTTGGTGGCGTTCACAGTTTCTTTGACCACAGTGTCTCTATTGTCGGCCACCTTCCGTATTGAAAGCAACATTGGTTCAAACTACGTGAGTAGTTTTTGCAAAATGCACACCATCTAATATTTGATTTTGGTGAGAACAGAACAAGAAATGTGCTGCAATATCAGCATTGACAAAATGAATCCAAACAAATCAGAATATGACTCCTCTTTTTAAATAACTCCTGAAAAAAATTTCTTCATTATGATATGCATTCATACAAAGACACACATGCAAGTCAGATGGAATTAGAAAATTAACAAAGTAACATCTACAAGTGAAAAATTAAGCTTTTACCAAAGTGCGGGGCATATTAAAGTTTTTTTCTTCTTCCATTCTTCCTAATGAGTTCAGCCCTCAATTATAAAATAACATACCTTACATTTGTTACAAAGTCACATATGTAGAAGAATAAAAAAAGAAAACTCTGCAAAAACTCTGCACCTCCAGAAAGACATTATTGCTAAACACGCAGTAACAGCACTTACCGTCACATGATCTCTTGTGCGTTGCATGGTCATCATCTCATAGCAAACCTCTACAGAACCTGAACAAATAAAAAGCAGGATTAACTAATTTGTTTCACATTCTACAAACTAAAGCAGACACATCGAAAACACGTTGATGAACAAAAAATGTTCTTTCAGGTCAGTCTATAAGACACACTATGGTCTTTATGAATTTATTGAATTCATTTAATCAATGCTGTCATGAGCGGCAAATTCTACAAAATAGTGGCTGTAAAGATTTCACTTCCCAAATTCTCCTTCCCATAGGCTAATTAAAGCCAAAAAAACAAGATTACAAAGAACGGCTAATTGGCTGTTACAAGGTTTCGTCTTTAAACATCAAAATCAGATGCAGAACAAATTAGATAAAGTACACCGTAAGAAACTAGTATACGCAGGACGTACAGGGGAAGATTAAAAAGAGAAGAAAATAGCTTTTAAAGGCTCATCGAAGAGCAACTTAGCTAAATATTGGACTTAAAATTTGAATTTAAAAGTTGGATTTAAAATAATTCTAAAAAAGGTTATCACAATGTGTTAATCTCAGGTTTAACGTGAATGAATTTATATAAATTTTCAGTACAGACTTCATTTCATTTGGCTGAATTGAATTTCAAAATTTCATTCATATTACAGATACTGAAAAGGGAAACATTTAGTAATAATATAAAAATACACGTTGCTCATGCTAAGATCATTTCATGGCGAACTATGTAACATAGTGGCATTCCCAAAAAAATACAATAATTTTCTGTTACTCCTTTGAGCGTATGACAGAATGCAAGCCTGTGCTCACCTATTCGGTCTGTGCTAATGTTGCCATAGATTGGATTATCCAGTTGTTCATGGTGACTATGGGGCTCTTCTTGCTGTTCATGGTGATTTTGGTCATGGAAATAATGCCCTTCATTTTGTGATTGGCTTCAATAAAACACAGAGAAACCGTTCCACAGTTAAATTTGTATATGTGATATATGATGTAATTTAAAGATATTGGGGAAAAGAAAAAATATTGGAATATCTATTATTTCTGCTGTGAAAAAATTAAAAGTATACCTTTCCTCCTCATACATGCGTAGGCTGATGCCCTTATCTGTTTTTGCATGAATAAAATATTTATTAGTGAATAGAAAACCTTGTTGTAAAAGCTGACAAAAGGTTGAATCAACAATGGCTACCTTTCAAAAACTGAAACAATATGACAGAGTAATTGATTTTACATATACCTTCACACAAAAAGGCTTTTCGTCTGATGCAAAAGATGACATTGAGACAGAAAGAGATCAACAAGGCCAGAGATAACAGTGCCAGACCTGCTACTTCAGTTTGACAATTTGAAGCTAAAAGACAAAAGACAAACTGACCATTAACATGTCAACCTTCAAAATTATCTGCATTGGCCTCAAACAGGGATACGTTTTCAAAAACAGTGTGTAGAATATCAGACTTTTATTACTCATGTTTGGAATTTCCCTGTGTACATCATGATAACAAACAGAAAAGACTGAAAAGCACGGTTGAAATGTGTCATCTCTTTTGCGTCGGTAATGATACTTTAACAATGCCGGACAGTTTTGATGACCATTAAAAAAAGAGCACTGCAGTGATCAGATAATGTTATGGCCATTTGAAATTCTAAGTGTAGGTTTACATCAGTTTTATATGAGATGTGCTGCTGTTTATAAAACATCTCAAAGTCAAGTGATTTCCTTTTTGAAAATGGATATATGTATTGTAGAAATTTCAACTAAACTGTTTCACAGGAAGTCCCGTCTTCCTGCTCTAACCGCAATTTTACTGTAAAATGTATTTTAAATGATCTGTAGTTTATTTAGCTTACAAGTGTTTTGGAAATCAAAGGTGCTGCACATGATGAATGTTCGCACTGTCACCTCAACATGTCCAGGTTACGTATGAAACTGTTGAAAACGAGGCAGAATACCATTTCATACATAAATTATGAGTGTTAACTCATTGTGTTGTTTGCAGTCATCTTAAGATCTTTACTTTCACCTTTTAGGTTTAGGAATGATTTATCTTTTCCCATTTTTTAAGTTAAAGCAACTTTTTAAAGTACTGCATTATTAGAAACAGCCACTGTTTACACAGATATAGACAAAGCAGAAATTTTAGATACAAGTCTAAAAATCTATTTTTTTTTTTTAATAGGCTGTAGAAGTTGGTCTGATCTTACCTGGCATATTCCAGCCGTCTCAAACAAAAACGGGTTGTCTGTTTGACACGAAAGCCTCTCAGGCATCACAGTGTTCAGTCAGTGAGGTGTGCTATTTTTACCTTGCCTTAGTTACCTCTTACGAACACTCACTGCTCTTCAGTTACAAACAGGAAACAATGTAACCTCATTCTGAGGCACCCAGTCTAAATACCACTGTAAGATGAAATTCAATGTCACATGGATAACCATTTTCATATCTTCTGACAGCACAGCTTGTAAACATTTTTTCTTAGTAGTAATTTAAAAAATGATTTTAATTTTGTGAACATTTTAATATTCCAGGGCATCAAAACAAAACAAAAAAACAACAAAAAACCCCAGAAAAATAATTAGTTCTGAAAAGTAAAAGGTTTTTTTTTCGAGAGAATTTCAAAATATTTAAAACTAAGTTTTAGCCCGAGCCCTAAAAAACTGAATTTTTCTCTGAACTTTATCCTAAAACAATGCCTCAACCCTACAACAATAACACTATTGGCTTCACCATCTTCTCAGTTTCCTGTCAGCGAGTGAGTCCCAACCCTGCCATGCATAACAAGAACACGTGTAGATTTGGATCGAACAGACCTTTACTCGATGTGTGCGTGCGAGGGGCTGCAGAGCTGTCTTTATCAAGAACCTATATCTTGCATATACACAATTGTTCATTTCGCACATTGTGGTTTCACTGTGGTTGGAAAAATCAAATGAAAAAAAAAAGAAATGTTAGTGTCAAGTTTCTCAGTACATCTGACGCACAAGAGTGTGCATTTGTTTGTGTTTGTGTGTGTTCAGTCTGCAAATTGTTAAAGTTAGTTATCAAAGGTATATGTCACACAGAAATAAAAATGAAAAAAAATGTTAAAGCTCAATTTATTTAAACTAATGTCATATTAAAACCCACTTACATGTGTGTATGATGGTATCCAGTGGTGGTTATAGTAGTTAGCTATTTACCATGTGGTTTATGGTTCAAGCCTTTGATTTTAAAACTCAACTGTCCGTGTGGTACATGTGGACAAAATAGTCTTTGATAATAATGTCGACCCGCCACTTAATTATATCTTTAGTTATTTAGTACAGCTACATCAGAGGAAGTCATTGAGCTTCTGGGTAGGAAATCTTAAATCACATTACAGAATTACAGTTCTTTTTTTTAAAGGACAAAGTAAATTAGCCTCAAAGTTTAACCAGATTATTACTTTGCAAATAGAAAACTTGTTTACAGCTGCATAATATACAATAACTGGGCAACCTAAATGACTGCTAAAAAAGACACTTAATATTTACTGGAATACTGCAAGAATGTTAGAGAGATTAAAGTGAATACCACAAACGCTTGCACTATTAATGAGCTTTTATTTTTCAATCTTAGAAGACAATTTTAATGACGTTTAATACATTTCAAACAAAAGTAAAACCATAAACACATGTTACACAACGGAAAAAAAACACCCCAGATAAACACACAGCCCACAATCACACAGCCTTCTGCAGCAGTTTTATCGCTGCAGTTTTAAACTGACCACAATGACGTATAATACAATTAATGTGTATAACCGTGACAGGAGAGAGTTCAACTACATGTTCACAGGCAATTTATCAACTGTCAGTGTGCTATGTATAAGGGGTTACATATAATAAACATACTTTTCATATCACATTTACCGAGTTGCATCTTGAAATGGGGAATCTCTGTGTTGAAATCTCCCTGTTACTCACAGGTGCATACTTGACTGGAGGAGGAGGGGGTTTGAACGGAGGTGGTAGATCCATCCTAAAGAGAAATCAAAGATATTGATTAGCAGCATTGGAAGAAAGTGAGCTTCACCCAGGAACCGTGCAGTTATTATAGGTCATGTGCATCTATTATATGCATTGATTTTTCACTTTTTGCAGGGTTACCTAGTGCATGACCCTGGATAAGTGCAAGCAGGTGTAGAAAATGCTTCAATGAGTAGATAAGAAGAGTTATACCTCTTTTTTATAGTTCGCTTTCTGTAGATGAAGCCAGCCACAACGATCAATACCAGCACTGGAAAGATGATTAACACCGCAAGATGACTCCGCACACCATCGTTATCTAGGAAGTATATTCAGAGCGTGTTAAAGTATCGATACACATCATGCCTTGTAAGAAACCCTGCAGACTTCAGCAAATGTTAACAGTAAGTATAAAGCCACAAAGGGAAACTTTTTGCTTGTGTGTCCTGCAGCAATCTGGCCTGAGGCTGAGAAAACAGCAACCTGAAAAGCCTCCACATGTGATGAAGATGCAGATGGTGAGGGTTAAGAAAACTGCAGTTGATCATCTGTACTTTCTAACAGGGTCTTGCCTGTTGAGCATTTAGCTCTTTCGTCTGCAGCCATTTGCTTAATTCAAATAATTTTTACTGTTTACTTTCCGATACCGCAGCTGCTCACCTCACTTCGTTAGCCACAAACAATGCTAACTGCCCTGCTGGCAGCAGAGCAAATGATGTGCCCAAAACAATCTGAGAGGATCACTAAAAAGTCAATTTCAGGCAAGCAAAGGGATGTTTGATGATTCAGGGTCTCAGACAAAGACTGGAAATACATAATATAACACGTAGCTGATCGTGATATTTTTTCTGATTTTCCTGAAATGATTTTATTCTTGAAATCTAATGTAAATAATCTGATTGGGAAATAAATCATTTTTACCTTCATCCTTATTGTTTCTTGTATCTAAAACAATCGGGGCTGTGGTGCGGCCGAACTCCTCTTGGCTGGTGGAGGAGTTGACCTCTGGATGCAGTGTATGTAGCAGGGACACATTCCTCATTTCCTGTGTTGATCCGTACATTGTTCCGTAACTTGATGTTGTGGTTTGATTGCTGGCCACTGGTTGGTCAGAAAAATGGGTTGTGTTTAAAGTGTAAGGTGTATTAATCTCATTTTTGTCTGTGTTGTTGAAGTAATAGGGGGCAGTGTGGGTGGCAGGGGGCGATGTGACACTGTGTGTATTATTCACGGCTGTGACTGTAACATTTGGATTGTGATCTGTTGCACTGGTGCCCACACTCCAAGTTACGTCGTTGTTAATAGTTGAAAACCCAGTGGTTGGTGTTGTGGTGAGGCTGCTGTCTGCTGATTCGATCAAACCCTCCTCGGTTACGTTAAACTGCGGTAGCACTGTTACAGAATCTGTAAAAAAAAACGAGGAAGTCTACAGTAAACACGCTGTCGGCAACAATGCACAGAGATGTTTTGATGTTGTCACTGCAGTAAAAAAGACACACTGTACTGCAGCTCCACAATCACTTGTTTGAGAAGAGACATCTGACATGGAAAACAGTGGCTTACTAAAATATATCCTTCACACAGGAATCTGTTTGTACATGTTAGTGATTGATAGCATAGTGAAAAGTGTTGAGTAGTATGTGTATATGTTTTGTTTTTTTGGCCAAGATTTGGAAGAGAAAATTCATGCTGCTCAAATCTATATGGTAAAAACTAAGCTGGAGCCAGTAGCTGTATATCTTGGCCTAGCATAAAGCCTGGTGACAGGGGAAAACAGCTTCTCTGGCTCTGTTTTAAAAGCAAAACCTTTTGATGAACACATCCTAAGATTGCAAATCAACATTTCATATGTAGTTTGCTGAATCGAACAAAGTAAAATGTGAAACCAACACTTTGTCATTTTATGGGGAGTTTTGTGCTAGAACATTTTCTTAAACAGGAGTCATAATTTCTTAAGGTCTCCACTGAACGCCTGGCAACTGAGCGAAAAACACATAACCCCTGCAGAACAGGGCTTTTATACTCGGGTTTCTGTGTTCAAATGTTCCTTTAACAAGCTTCATTCTGGAAAGCTGAATAAAGAGAGGGAAGTAAGCCTATCAGTAATGCACCAGAAAACTTTTAAAATACCCGGTGCACACTGACACATTATTAAAACATGGACTGAGTTGGAAATTATGAGCACTTAGTGCATAATCGGAAGGTAAAATAAGGCAAAGAGCTTATTCGAGAACCTGGACCGTGAAGCCATGGGCACACATTCCTGATTCAAAGGAGTGGGCATGAATTGCAAATGTAGTAGTACGTTGTATGTATTCCTAAGTAATGAGTACAGTTAATCCTTTGTGCCACTAATCTTTTCTACCTGACATGCACAGCCATACACACACCTAGACAGATTTATAGTTTCCTTTCCAGTAAACTATTTCCAGTTCCTTTATGAGGCACAACTGTAAGATTTATGTTATGCCAAATTTTGTTTAATTGCAAAGCATATCAAGTGCTTTTTTTTTTTTTAAACTCTTCATTCGGACTGTATTTCACCATTTGTCCAACAGATTGTGCTCTCACCCCATGTCATGATTCAGTAAGGCTGCTGAGACTCTGCTGTGAGTGTTTGCTCTTGTGGTTTGGCGACAGACAGCGGCGTAGAGCAGGAAGTGACTTCTGTCGCCTGTGTTGCTTGTTTTCTGTCTTTTGTTACACACTCATATTGATATGAGAGACACGTATACAGAATGAGAAAGTGGGCAACCGGGAATTATTTTCCTACTAAAGCACAGCCCACTCACCGCACTAACCCAAGCTTTAACGCCAGTGGAGGCAGACAACATGCTGTTTGGCTGTTTTACAGTCTAAACTCTGAATGCTGTTTTAGTTCAGCTTAGCTCACTATTTACACTAAATCCCATGGGGCCACAGATTTGCAGCAAATACATGAAAGTTTCACTCTAAAGTTGTGCAGTTTCCAGTTTATTTACAGTTCGGCTACTAGTGCGTCCTCATGACGTGGCTGGCAGCTCCAAAATTCTTCGAATGTCTCTCTTTCCTTTCAGCTAATTAAAATTAAAATTGAGAGAGCTACACTATAATAACAAAAGTCAAGTATCAGCTCTCTGGTTCAGTGCCGTTTATTAAGTCATTCAGTCTCTTGGGCCCTCTACTAGATTGTTAATCCAGCCCTGAGGAAATGCTGAAATTGAGTGCTGCACAGAGAGAAGAGTAGCAGCAAAGAAATGAAGCTCACCTGTCCTTAAGCGAGTACTTGTTGATAGCACTATGATGGTAAACTCTTTGCTCAGATTTTTGTTTCCTGTGTTGACAATCAGCTTGTATTCCCCTGCGTGAGCATCTGTCACCCACGGGAGCTTCAGAGATTCATTCTCTGACACCAGCTCTGCGTTCTAGGGCAAAACAAGATTATGCAGCACATGAATACCTTACAAATTGAAAAGATGTTTTTGTATTGTAGGTTTTGATGTCAGAAGTAATCAGATCACCTTGACGTTTGGTGAAGTGAAAATTCACTGGAATAGCAGAAAGGGGCTGATTAACTGATTCTATTTTCTGTTACCTTAGTCCATCTGTACTGTGCATTTGGGAGCACTCTGCATCGAATAGTCACATTTTCTCCAGCATGGATCTCAATGGTGCTATTAGCATCACACATTGTTTTCACATCAACATCTAACAGAGAGAGAATTTAAGATTAATTTAGAAAAAACAAGAAAGCTGTCGCAAAAGATTGCAGAGAACTGAAAATTAACAGCATTTCTTGTTATCGTCCTCTTCCTCTATCATGATCGTAACAGTTCGCTCAGAGCAGAAATGAAAGTTAGGGTATATTGTGCTCGCATCATTGAACGACTACATGTCTGACATCAATAGGCCAAACGAAAGGGAGGAAGAATAAATGTCTTGTGGCAAACAACGCTCTTACTGTCGATGTGTTTTTGCAATTATTACATACATTCACTCAGAAGTAAATAACTGCTGAGATTGGCAGAGGAGCAGCGCTGTGATGCAATCAGGAGCAACATGAAATAAATGCAATGGACAATTAGATAGAAAGTTATTGCACATCACCCAAACGTTAAATCCTGTGCAGACTGCAGCTGCTGATTGAGGCATGTAGGTATGGCTTTGCATGTATTTGCCTTTGTCTTACCTTTGATCTTCAGTTGTGTTTCTGTCCTGATGGAGCCAAAAGGAAATGTTGTAATGGAACAAATATAGATATCACTGTCCAATTCTGTTACCCCAGAAAGATGTAGATGGGAGCCTTTTGATTTATTTTCAATTTCGATGGTGACATTAGGCCAGTATATTTGTTCTCCATATCCTGGGCTGTACAGAGCCAGCTTTGTGTTGGTAATTATATTCTTACTCCATTCAATACTAACAAGCTGGAGAGTAGTATTGCTTTTTACAGTACAGGGTAACACAACGTCTTGGCCCGCAACTGCTTCCATTTCTTCAATGTGGAACACCTGAACATCCTTGAGTCCTGTCAAGCACATCAGATAACATTGGAAGCAAAAAAAGAAAAAAGTAAGGAGACAAAATCACTTACACTTCAAAGTTGATATTGCATACTGCAGTCCGCTGGGATGCAGGCAGATAAAATCGGAGTATTATTCTGAAGCAGCTTGTCACACCAGAAGCCAATACACGTTTCAAACCCTTGGTGACTATCCCATCTTTGCTGGCATATTATATGAGCAACAGCACATGTGGTCCAGGATTACCTTGTATAATAGAGGCGAGGAGCAGGAGGGAAAAGGCAGTTCCCAGTGCACTTCCAGCCATGTCTGAGCTCCCCAAACTCATTACGATCAATCAGGCTGAATCCATTGAGAGATTCAGCAAAGAGAGAAACAGAAGACTGTCAGCTGAGGTTAAAGAGTCGAGCAGAGACTGTGAGACTGAAAACAGGATGACCTATCTTCACAGGAAGCCACAGACAGAAAAAAGTTTTGGTGTAGTGCAACAGCAGCTTTTGCGGTGACAGCTGCTGACTTTTTTAAATCCTGCAAAGCACATTTGCATCAGATACAAGTCTTAACTATCCTTTTATGAATTTATTGGTATGGTCAGAGAGCAGAGCTGACTCATTTGGTTTTAATTCACATGATTGATGATCTAAATCATAATCATCCAGGAAGAAAGACACCGAGGGAGCACGCAAGCACAAACAAGACGGAAAGATTAATTACTGTTCTTGTTGAATAAACTTCACTTTTATTAATTAATTCTAAACCAATCACAGGTTGATCAATTGTCAGTCATTTGAGGTTAAATGAAATTATTCACATAAAGGTTTTATTCATATTTTTGCCATTAACTTATAGTTTGATGCAGTCCAGTGTCTTCAGGGGTAAATAGATGCCCCTTAACATGAATATGAATATCAATATAAATGTAAACATCGGTTCTTAGAGGCCATTCAAAACACATACTGGTGACAACTTTGCAGCCAAAATGTGCATGTATACACACACACACACACACACACACACCTACATACACCTACACACACACACTCGCACACACATGTATATATTTCATTTAGCTCCATCTGTTGGTCATTTAATACTCCACAGTCTTTTTTTCAATGTAAGCCAGTAGACAGAAAAAGATAATGCATAATAGCTGGTAAACTTACTGAGATAATGAAGATATGACTCAGAGACTTGATAAGGTGATTGCTACACATTATTGGTCCTTTAAATTACAGCCTTGTTTTGCCCTCCGTGCTTGATAAATGCTTGATTTCTTAGAGCTGAATTTAACTATGAACCTTGTCACACACCGCTGGCATTAAGAAATAAAAGGAATTATTACCCAAATAACAGGCAATTTTGGCAAATGTGGTTCGATTGCTCCAATTAAATAATTTGTTTACCCTATTCTTAAGAGACGAATAATATTATTTTTGTAAGACGTGATGTCACAACACTGGATTTTTAATGCATAAATTTGTTCTTTAAAGTACTGGATCATTTGTCTGAAGCTTGGTGAGAGATGTCTTCGTCTAACTACACCTAATTAGCACAGATCATAAGAACAAACTTGGAATTCTGTCTGAATCCTCTAACCAAAGGCTACATCTTTGTGCATAACTAATAGGCTAAGAAAATGCTGATGATAAGGCAAATGTTTTTGTAAAAAATGTGCTGAACATATTGAAGATAAACTTGTCGACATTTTAGATGAATAGATGGAATGTTTTCAGAGGTATGGGTAGCAATTTTTCAGTAAATAACCGTCGAGAAGCAATATTAACTGTTGTTAGAAAAAAATGTTGTTATCTGAGCAGTTTTCATTCTTTTCATCCACCCTTCACAAATTATGAGCTCTCCCCTTTTATTTATAATGAATACTCCCTGTAGACCCCGCAATGCATTTAGATGATTGATAATTTTAGAGTCATATTCTGTGTATGACCTTTATAACTTAAATTAGGGCTTAGAAGAGTGACTGCTATCCAAAGGGAGATTTCTATCAGTATTCTGTCAGTGTTCTATCAAAGTGTACGGGGACCTTGCTGCACTGCTCCATTTGATAAGGGCAGCATCACTTCCTTCGGGGGAAGTCAGTGAAGTCTCAAGGATTTCTGTCTGAAAGTAAGACCACTGTGACGACTTTATTCATAGGCCCAAGAAGAGTGATTAGAGAAAACTGTGAGGCATTTGGCTGATAAGCTTTTTTTTTTCGTTTGTAATAACTTTCCAATGTTCCTGACAGAAAAGTTAAATAGGAGCCAGTTTCAATCACAATTAAATAATAATGAAATAGAAAAAATGAAATACTGGTCTTAGTGGACTGCGCTCTCCCAGGTGCAGTGAGAAAGAAAGAAATTGCAATGACCTGCTGGTGCACTCTGCTCCCTCCTGCACACACTAATAGTTCCACACTGAGGTCATCCCTGCTCTTAGAGCCTCTAGGGTTCCCGGATACCATTGTGACCTGCAGCAAATTGCACTTTTTGCAGCACATTGCACCGGAACACTAATTGCCAACTCTGTGTGATATTTGTATCCGTGTGTATGTGTGCAAAAGGTGTGTGTGTGTGTGTGTCTGCTGACCTCAAGGGGAGTTCTTGTATGACCAGTGTTAATACGCATTTGCACGTGCTGCGCTGCTCATTGAGCTGCATTCACCGCTCAGTTCCGCTGCGAGCGCTGTAAATATGTCTGTGAACAAGTTTGATTTTTAGGGGCCATGTATTATTAAAGTCTGCACATGTTGTACAGACTGTCAGACTACAAACCAGTCAGAGCCCTGAGAGACTGTTTTAATGTACTGCTGCTAAATGTGACGAGGAGTGTAAGATAAACTGCTTTCACTATTTAACCTTCTAGCAAAGACCCATGAATGTGCTTCCTACCTCCCTACCTGTTTTTTAACTCTTCTATGTATTAACCCATGAACTGGATTTTAAACTGTGAGACTAATCTTAAATAACTCTTTCTGCTACAAAAGGGGAACTGAAAGAGCAAGTCCACGTGCTGTTAGAACTGTATCATATGATTTCTCATACTAAAATAGGTCATTGTCAGGTCTGTGTAAAATTCACTCTAGTCAGTGGTCTCGGCCCGGAAGGCTTGGAACCAGCAAACGAATGCTTTTGAGAGTGTAATTGCACACAGGGCGAAGAGGCTCAGAACCCCACTTTTGGGGTGAAATTCAATCCCAGTTCATCCTCTTACCTTGTCTGCTTTTGTCCTCCTAAGCATTCCTATTGAAGTACAAATACCACGAGGAGTGCTTTGGAATGTAAAATTGTAACCCCAAGACTAAAACTTTAAAGCCCAACTAGTGGCCCCTGGAAGCTGCAATGAGGAGACCAGACATACCAATTAAACAGTGACAGTGCCTGTTTTAAAAGTTTGTCCTGGCCTTCTGACAGCAAAACTCAAGGTCCCCGTATTTAGTATATTATGCAAGCTCAGTTATCTATATCTCATGCGTGTTAAACAATGTAAAACTATAAGTAATTTTGTATAAATGATGGCAAAGTAACTATTTTGGTGACATCTTTTCAAAGTTGATAAGTTCAGTAAGGGAGTGTAGGTTTATAAACTAAGATGATAGTCAGTTTAAGAACACCTAGCACATTTATTTTTCAGGACAGTCCCTTCCCAATTTAACACACTCAGTCCAGCTGCTGTCATACAGATCCCATATTTGCAGAGGTTGGCATTTGGACCTCCAGAAAGCACCAATGAAATTATCATTGTTCTCGAAAATGGCGTCCATTGAGCTTTGCCTTCATCTTTCCATTTTCTCAGACAGAGTTGACTCACATTTTCGATTTCTTAAAACAGAAATACTTCCAAAGTTTTTAACTTCTAAGGTTTTTTTTATAATCAGCTGAGAAGTTGAGCTGCATGTGCATCTACCCTGTATAGAGATGGAGAGCTGTATAACTCATCCCCTTCTATCTTGGCAACAAACCAATTAATCACCCCCTTTACAGACCATTACTCCACAAAAATAATGCCGACAACAAGCTACACTCATGCAGGTGGTGCTTTGAGGCCATACTTTGACATAATGGTGCTATAATGGAACATGATTTAAGTGACCGTGTTCACATGTCGATATTCAGAAGGTAGAATGATAATGTCCATTATCTGTTGGGTATGTTAGCATTTTAACATTTAATAAGTAGCTCTAAACATAAAGTACAGTTAAAGTTGATGGGAGTTATGTAAAAACTTGGTAGTAAATCTAAGTTTTGGACAAATTTCATGTAAATGTAAATGTAAAATAAATGTAAAATAAATGTATCTCAACTGGAAATCAAGGGAATGATAAACTCACTCAGGCTCTATTCTTGGGAGACCATGAATGTCACCAGTATGACTACAACAATTAACTTTTCACTTTTACCTCTACCTCTTGATTAGTGATGCTGAACAAAAAAGGTCATAAAGGTCACCGAAACCATATTCTGGGGATCGTGAATAGGCTGACAGAAAGAGCAATATCCCATTGTCACTCCTTCATTCCTGCCCTTACCGACTCATCAAAAACGTGACATATTTACAGTGATTGTTTTCCCCTCTTTCACCTTTCTTCAATTGTTCTGCTTTTGTCTGTCTCCCGTTTCCCTCATTAACCCTATTATTTGTGGGAGAAGAAAGTTCAGGTTTTCTTTTGAAGAATGAATGGATGGGTCCAAATAACAAGTAAAGCAATGATTGAGCAACTAGAAACTCTGAACAATTTTCTGAAAGTATGACATTTTGGAGACTGTCAGGGATCGGAGCGTGAGGGAGGGAGAGGGAGACAAATTGAGGGAGCCATTGTGGAGGATAAAAATGAGTTTTATAGCTTGTCAGGACTGTACACAATGGGACACAGAATTAATGGTTTAATGGTGAATAGTGTATGTGGGTGTAAGGTGGGATAGCAAAAACAGAAATGTAACAATTTATTCATTACTCATTCACTCTCCCACCTTGTAAAAAGAATGACACAATGAGAAGCAACACCAGAAATTGTAATGAACCGAACAGTAAAACTGAACTAATTATAACAAATAAGAGGAGATTTTATTCAAGTTTTTATTTGTGGTTGCACTTTTCTGACTATCTAGTCAGCCTATATTTCTTCAGTGAGATAAAAAAATATATCAAACTTGATGCATTACATCAAACACTGCACATCATCAGTGTATTTGTTGGAGGATATTTTTCGCATTTGCCAATCACACGAGCTCCTCTGACCCCAGTATGAGACCAAACTAAAGAAAAACTCCTGCAAAATCTCAATGGCCTCTTGAAAACTTTACACAACAAAAAGAGATGGGTTGGTAACTTTAAATCAGTTTAAGGTCACTCACTTCCTGGCTGAATACGCTCATGTTTTCACGATGGCTCCCACTCTAACAAAAAGCTCCTAATAAAACTATACTTAGAAATGCACAATTGGTTGTCTCAGAGCAAATCAGTGTTCTATAAAAGCCATCAAAATGCCAGCTTAGATCCAATAATCCCCAATTATCCCCTGGATATGAATAAAATGTCTCCATCAAACAAAGCATAGAGGGTGAATAAAATGTGATGGCAATGTAGGATTTTGAAAGCAGGAATGTTGTTTTTTCCCCCCCACTTGCTTTTTCTGCACAACAAAAGAAATGGCATCCAGCCACTTTCCTCCAGTGGTGAAGAGGAGTTTATTTGTGGCAAATCTAAAATTGTTTTTGGAGCTTATGAAGCCACTAAAACAATAGCTTCAAGTCACATTTTCTCAAAGTGAAAGGCGTTAAATTCTCTTGTTTATCTTTATTCTCTTTATTTCCGCTTGCTCCCTCGGGTGGGGGAGAAATGCCTCACTTTTTACCATCTCATGAATTTACACTGATCTCTCTGACAGCCGAATAGGTTTCGCAAAGTTGTTGGGTTAATTTTTGCTACAGAACCCTCACCCTGAAGTCTTGAACTTCTTGCTTGAATGCAGGTCCCCCGGAGATCAGATTTAGTGCACTGAGCAGGAGCTAAACCAACAAATCAGAACCTCAAGCTACAACTGTTTATTCATTCCTTTATGGTATACTCAGCTCCATCCCTTCTTCAACCCCTTAGTCCAACTTGCACTTTGTCATGTCTTTCCCTTCAGCAGTCTGTCTGTATCCTAAAGGCGATCCACTGATTAGGCTTTGATGTGCCTTCACTCTCAAGAGACAGTTTACACGCAGGTTGAATTCTTACTTGCCATAATTAAACCTACGCCTGTGTAATGACCATTGACAAAGCTGCTCCATCAGTAGAGGCTACTTGTAGAAAACACCAACAAGGTTTCAAAAGTTAATAGTCTTGATGGGTGGGAATTATTTACCAATATAAGCACAACTGCAAAAAAAGGTGGAAACAAATAAATATATGTAGGCCTGACAATACGTTGCTCAGTGTTCAGTCCAAAGGATTTGCTTTTCAACTCTGATGCAATTGTTTTTTTTTTAAACAAAAAATGTCTAATAAACACAAATGTACATTATGTGCCCAAGTAGCCAACAAAAAGTTAAATATAAAATATGCTAAAGAGCTAAGAGTTAAAAAAAAAAAAATACAGCCAGAATAATAATGTCACACAAACATTAGCTAACCCCTGCTAGCTTGTTCTGTCAAGTGAAAAAAAAGACATTGCCAATAGGCTAAAATAAAAGAAAACGGCTTTATGACATGTAGATCAACTTAAGAATGCATACAGATGTGGCTTAAATAGTTGAAGTCTCAGGTGGAGTTGACCTTTTTTTATGTCTTTATGAAATTTTCTCTCAATCACACATCTAGCCCACAAGTCGTGCTAGCCAGACTTACATTTTTTTATCAGCTTGTGTGTCATGCTATGAAACTTTGTGAAGGTAGTCACAAATGCGCTGTACAAAACCATTTGCAGGAAACTGTCTTTCTGTAAGCAAGTTGCTGTAATAAGCGAAATGTTTTCTTTGTTTCATGTCTGTGAATGTGGTTACTGTTTCTTTACAAAAAATACTGAAAGTGTTGACTAATGTAAAAAGATCCCTTTTGAGTTTTAAGATAACTTCTTGGAAAAAGCACCTAAGGCACTCTATCTTGTTACTCTTCCCGATGCAAAGTCATGACTCTTGCATTCACACACATACACACAGCTTGTGTCTGACAGTTTTCACAGGGGTATTTTGTCTGCTATTATCTATAATGACATTTGAGAGGGTTTAAGAATTTGACAACATGTCTAGGGACCCTGAGTTTGCACTGTGGGTCAAGATTGGCAGAGGAGGGTGTATTTATGTCCATCATTTGACTGTAGTGGTGACAAAGAAATGATATCTAATCTTGTGTTTGTACAGCAACATGTCTGTGTGACTTTGCTCTTCCATGTGTTTTTTTTTTTTTTGGACGAGGGACAAGTAAACAACTCTCCTCCAGTTTTTCTCTTGTAATCCTGTCCAATTCAATCCAATCATAGGGGTAGTATTTGTACAACCGTGTTGGCTCCTAGGGTGCACTACTTATATTTGATTGTCTCTTGATTTGCTCCAGTTGGTTTTCAGTGTGTACTGGCATAGTATAGGGGTTGAACAGTGATTAAAAACTGGCACTGAAGACAGCAGACATTGAACTGAAAATGGAAACACTGGCATTTAAAAAATGTTTCTTTGGCAGTGAAACAGTTATTTCACCTGAATAAAGTTCCTCTGAAAAATGAAATATTAAAAAATGTTTCATATATTTATTTATTTATTGTATTTTGATGTGCTTGTCAGAGGCAATCCTCTGATTTTTCTATTCATGTGTCTCTTTTTTTGATGTTTTTTTTTTTTTCTGTCACAATTTTTCCCAGGAGGGGAGGGGTTTAAAAGCAAACACAAGGAGCTTGTAAATTATTGTAAATTGACGGAGTCCGCAGGGTCTGTGCACAACATCAGCGATGGAGTACACATAATACTTTACTAATACACATTATAAATTTATAGATGTAATTGTTTGTTGCATACTATGCTTTTAAAATAAGACCATACAACTTCAGATCACATGGCATGCATGAAAGTTGGTCAGCAGCTGTTGGTCAAACATATTCCACTCACCTCAATTGACATTCATTTATCAAGCTGTACACATCTAATACACACAATTACTAAGCTTTATTTAATCAGGGCTCAGAAACTTAAAGTGAGTGTTTCAGTATCTGAAGGTCAGCTCTTATATACAGAAAATCATATCCGCATACCTTGTTACAACACAAACTGCAGACTAAGCACTCAGGGGCTCCTGTGGTCCACTCTGCCTTACAGAGCCATGCCAATGAGGCAGCAGTGTTGTTTCAGTGCTGCTGTTCTGGCGTGGTGTAACAGAGTCACATTGAGACATGACTCATTATCCTTTTGGCTAATTTCACTTTCACTTCTTCAGCCACCCCCTCATCGAAAGGATTATCTGTGCTTCATCTCCCTCTGACTGACAGATTGATTCTAGAACCATTTCTTACAAATACTCTTTGTAGGAGCAGTTTTAAGCCTAGCCGCTAACATGTCCTCATGTGAAATACATTAAAGCTGATATGACAAATCAAGACCTGTTATTCCGATTATTATGAGATGGCTAAAAACAAATAGCATGAAATTAGAAAAGTACATATGTATTTTTGGCAGGTTATAGAATGCTACCTCACCAGTGTGCAATGCATTATTTTCTAAAAATGATAAATGATAAATCAAACTCATAATTACTGTCATTTAACCGTTGGACAGCCAGTACGACCGTATAAAAAAATATGTTCAGACTTTCTTTTTAAAATGCCTTTACCACAAAAACTGAGTAGCAATGTTTTTGTTGAGTTGTGCATTTTGCAAGCTGTGCATGTTTTATTTTGTTTCTGTTCATTTTAGATACTAAGGTGCTGGGAATTGACCTCATAGTGTATTCAGAAGCAAACTGGCTTATTCTTTTTAAATAGAATTTACAAAACAAAATGAGTACTATTGTATTTTTACACATCATTAATTTGAGCTAAATGCTAGTATAAGGATGCTAAGATGCTAACAGTGACAATGCTCACTTGTCAGTAGAAGTATTTACTGTTCACCTTACTTGAGCTGCAAGCGTGATAACATTTTCTAAATAGCATTAACACAAAGGACAGCTAATATTGGTGGGATTAATAAGGTTTGCAGATATTTTGGTCAAAAACTAAAGTACTGAACAATTAAAATTTTGGCTTGATTATAGAATGAGACGGAAGCTTAAGGGATAACCAAAGTTATTACAATTCATCCTGAGCAGGACCTGAATGTCTGCACCACATTTCATGACAATCCATCTTTCCAGACACTTCATTAATCAAAAATGTCAACCAGTAGTGGCAATAGACAATGTGAAAACAAATGTCAATGGAATCCATCAACTTTGGTGAGATATTTTAGTTTGGACCAAAAATGATGGACAGACAGACAAGCAGAAAGGCAGACAGACTTTGCCATTGCCATCCCTAAAGCCATGCCTAAAGCTAAAATGCTATAATTCTGAGTTCACACCATGAAATCACCCCTTACAAGATATAAATTCAGATTAATCTGTCAAATGAAGTCAAAGTATCTCAAAATTGGAACTTTCTCCTCTTCCATTAATGCCCCCTCCGTGGAACTCTGCAGTATTTAGTTCTTGATCTTCAGTGTCAAAGAGTCCTGGATAGCTACCAATATTTCAATCCTGGTATTACTTTGCCCGCCGCACCTTTCTGTAAGTATTATGAAAGAAGGACCACTTTTGCTCATTGGCGGTTGATAAAAGGGTCACAGACCTACAAAAGCCTTTCCCTCAGTGGGTAAAGAGACATAGAAGGTATGTGTGCATGACTGTTCTCTTCCACCTCCGTCCCTAAACCTTCACAGTGCACAGCCAAGAAGCCCGTCTTTATCAGGGCCAGGATGGTGCTTTAATGACACTGTATGCCTTATGAGTTTGTTTCCTAGAGAGGGTGTTCCTCTCTCTATATGTTCCTGCATGCATGACACATCACAGATAAGCTTCAGGCAGAAGTCTTTAAATTTGCCTACGCATTACGCAATTTTAGTTTGCTGTGCTTCAACCAGAAAAAAGTGAGTGAAAAAAGTGGAGGAAAAAAAGTGGGTGAGGCGGGGAGGATTTATGCCTTTATGGCAAACTCTGAAAGCATCATTTCTCTAAACTTTGGTAATTGTTACTTTTCATGGTTTGTGTACTCTCAGACTGCTAAGAAGACAATCTTCACCATTTAAGGGTCACTGACCTGATTTTCTCTCAGGGAAAAAGAAAACAGGAGCTCAATCTAAAAATGTTAAAGTGAATTTTGGTAAATAGCTGGCAGTAATCTAAAGCATGCACAGTTTTAACGGGCCAAACCACCGGTAAGGTCCTCTTAGGCTGCAAGGATGATGTTAAAGCAGTGGAAAAATAAGCTACTTGCTCAGAAAGCTTGATATGATCATAATCTTCTTTTATTGAATTCTGCTCTGTCTAGTTGTGTCTGATAAATTTCATCAAGTTTTTAATAACTGAAACCGCCACAAGTCACCTACGCAAAGTCAACAATGACGCACATTTTTTTCTGTTATTATTCGCCTGTCTTTTTTTGTTTTATGACATGTGGACGGCTGCTCACCAATAAACATAAACACAACAACATATCTCATGTGCTGAAGGTTTCATAACCTTGTGCATAGAGACATACACAATATCACACAAAAAAACAAGTTAAATAAGAGTGCTCCCTTCATCTTTAAAAAGCCACTAGAGACAGCAAATGGGACGTCAAAGACGATTACACATTAGACATCTCGGTATATTACAAAGCAGGATCTGTGTCTGACTCCTCTACCCACATCAAGCTTGCTTATGCAACTACCGCTGTTCTTGCTCAGGCAAACAGCCAGTTAGTTAGCTTGTAAAGCACAGCAGCAACAGCAGCTCCAGTATTCACATACTGAGAAATAGCATGGTCATGGTATGTGCGTCCTGACTCCCAGCTGGTTGGCTGGCTGCTCCATTTCATCTGTAGGCTCTGTGCCAGTGCAGCATACGGACAACAGGAGACTGTAATCACACATTATGGAGATAGAATGTGATAGAAAAATACCCACTAAGGGAGTGACTTAAAAGTAAACATTTTTTCCAGACCTTGTGTCTCTTTTGTCTTGATTAAAAGATGTAAAAGAATTTGTCAAGGTTGCCTTCACTCTCTGACCATCTGCCCTCTGCCTGTTCTATTTACTGAAAGAGATGATGGTGCATGCAAAGGGCTGTTTGCAGCACACATCAAACATTCAGCCTATGATAAAGGCATCCTTCTGAGACTGTCCTCACCACAAAATGACAGCATTGCTATGCTTAAACTGTGCCTGTTTTTCTGACAAGCAACCTCTTACAGTAATACAAACACTGTCACAGATTGCTTTTATTTGTGGAATGAAGCATAAAAACGAAAAACCGAGAGAGATGTGACAGTTTTCTTATGTAACTTCAAAGAAAGGTAATGCTGGCAAACGGGCAAACTTGAAAAGTTCTTGGCAAAGCAAAGCAGCAACTTACAATAAACATAATCCCTAGGAGAATGGCTTGATTCCTGAATATATTTATATCCAGTTAACCAACATGCAGTCCGACATTGACTATGTAGTCTGGTTTGAATCCACGGGGAGGCCTCCTTTACATCACCGACCTCCTCCCTCTGCTGGGAGCCTGCAATTTGCAGTTGTGTTTTGGTTTTGTAGTCCCTGGAAGCATCATGTGACAAGTCTTATTGTGACAGGAGCTTGCTGTTGCATTGCAGTCCCAAATGCACTCGGTGATGCTATTCCAGGGGGGCATGATCTAGCTGTCCCCCTCGATGAAGCACAGGGCTAACTGCGTGCAACAGAACAAGTCTTAATGAACTGTGTGGCTGGGATGATTGTTGATCTGCTTCTCTCAGCTCTGTTTCTCTTTGTAGTTCCTCTGCGACTGTTAGTGTTGCTGCTCAAGTAACTTCTTGAACAGAGAACCTTTTCAGCTCAGTGTACTTCACTTCTCATGCACTCAAGATCTGATTATACCCTTACCTTGTTTGACTCAGCTTTCCACTGAAGTGCCTCTCGTTTTGTATCATTTTTATGTGAGAATACGCAAAAGCTCTATTACTTTTATTCACATTTGCATTCTTTTTTAGAGCATGAGCACTGGAAGGCATAAACTCGGCTTGACAAGGTCACATTGTGACACATCAAATTTATTCAAGGTCCAGGAAGCAGCACCTTTTAAAAAGACAACGGATGTCTATTACTGCACACACAGAGCAGAACCTAGCAAGCAATTTAGTCTTTTCTTAGGTGTTGCTGACATGTGCAAACCCTTAACTACCATTTTATGCTCATTTGCTGTAATGCAGTTTTAGCATTTTATTTTATGTCTTAAGGGTCTTAAGAAATAAGTTCATGACCAACCTCTTTTGGGGTGGTTGCTCTGGGATATTAGCCACTCCATCAGTAAAAGAAAGACTCCCCATAAAGAAGATGCCAAAAGAAAGACAATGTAGAGGCAAAAAAGACTGTGAAAATGTAATCTTATTTTAGTCACCATCACAAACTCCAGACTCCTTTTAAACTGAATGTCCACGTCGAAGAGTGGGCTGATGGAGTGGCTCCCGAGAAAGATCGAGAGATGGCCTGATCCAAGTGAGCTGGTTGCAGGAAGAAAGAAAAGAAACTTTAACTTGAGAATAATTTAACTACATACACATTAACACAGATAGGAAAGGTTGTATTCACCCAGAAAAGCTTAAGTCTGCTTACTCGCAGGTTACAGGTCACCAGGTTACAACCTTACTGACCTTAGCACTAGGAGACATTAAGAGGATGTATTAGCATAGGAGCATAAAGAAAACTGCTTAGGGTGTACAAAAATGACTAGATAATTAGCATTCAAAGCTGTCAGGCAGGATCAAATATAGGCTTAGTGAGGAACACCTCCTCAGAGCTGCGGCCACTTCCTGCTCTGCTACTCGATATGAATTATAAGGTGTGAAAACACATCACAGTTAGTGTTAAATGTCTAGAGTATAGAAGGCACAAGCCTTGATGGTTTTCACTGTCTGACTGATTGAGTTGCATATATCTAATACAGTTATATAACCGATCAAAGCTTCCATCTTGTTCCGCTAAAGTAATGCATTCACATAGCAAACATTCATATTATGCAACGCTAGATTCCATTACAGAGTTCAAACAATGAGGAGTCAACATTTTAGGAAAACAAAGATAAAGTCAGAATCCAGCTAGGTTGGGCTCCACTCTGGCATAAGCAGTAAAAATTATAGTGTTCTCATCGACCTCGTGGTTCCTAACTTACTTGTTAAAAGCAGAATGATCAGCAGTTTGGAGAAAAGGCTGTTTTCCCTGTTTTATGTTGTTATAAACCAACTCGGACCGTCTGCACATTAGCAGAGGTAAGTTGATGCTCAGTGTCACAGTGACCCTTCTCCAGAGCAGGGAGTGAGCTATAGTGCCCAGCTTTTTCTCTCACTTGTATGCTGAAACACAGCCTCCCTCACATGCACATGTATTTTAAGTCTTTGTCTCTTTTTATTATTTTATTTCACAGAAGAGATGTTATTTTATCTAAATTTATTCCTGTCCCACTTTTGAAATTCTTCTACTTAAATTACCTGCTTTCATGTACCTGTCTATTCTCCAACTAAGAGGTCGTGAAATATATTCACACATTAAAAAAAAGAAAACACTTGTCATAGAGTTGTTTTGTTAGAGTTTGTCTGAAGAAAAAGTTTGTTTTGCTGTTAGGTCTAATTTCATACTGAACTGCTTAACTGATAGGTGCTAGTGGTGAGGAAAGAGTGACCAGAATATTAGCCTATACCAAAGTGTAGTGAGTGAAGTACAAGAGAGCCAGACAGACAGATAAACCAAGAGCTTTGATATGGTCCAACACACGCATCTCTTTCACTTGTTCAAAGGCCCCTCTTTCTCTCTCTTTCTCTCTCTCTCTCTCTCTCTGTCTCTCTCTCTCCCACTTCACTTGATCCACCCAATCTCCTCATCCTCTCTTTCCATTATTGTGAATGCAGCATAGCAGACTAAGTTGGACTTGATCCACAAGTAATTCATTATAATTAGATTCCACAGTTAAACTGGCAAATGTTTTAAATGCAGGACGAGGTCTTTAGAAGATGAACCAGAATTTCATCAGAATTCTTAATTACGCCCTTTTTTTTCATAAGCAGAGAACAAAATGACATTTTCAAGACTTGTCACTTTCAAATTTGTTACATATGCACTCCCCCTTTTAATGTGTGTGTGTGTGTGTGTGTGTGTGGTCTGTAGTCCTCCATCTCTGGATATTCTCACCTAAAATGTTCTGATCAGTTATGGCTAAGAAACACCCACATGTTAATGATGTTATTAGAAATAGAAGAACTGCCCACAGCTTCTGCAGGATCATCTTTAATTATGTTATCAGACCTTCACTGAGGGCTCACATCGTTGCAATGGCATTTACATTTAAAGTGTACTTCACAAACAGTATGCATCGATTTCTTAATTTATTATTTTAGAGTTTCTTTAGTTACTTTAAGTTTGCAGTTAAATCTTGCAGTGAAATAATTCCCTGTACTTGTACGGCCTCATGTAGTGCAGTTTTGTGTATGCATGCACTAAACAAGTGGCATTTACTGAATATTTTAATGTTTTTGGTAAAAAGTAGACTTAATCTGTTTGCAATTAATAAACATGAAATGTTTTATGGCACCAAGCATGACAGCATTGAGTCAAAGTCTTTTTCCTGTGTTTCCCCTAACATCAGCTCAGCGAGTGCAACCGGCAATTCAGACACATCTAACAGTTTCTGCTGAAACCAGCTCTTATTTATCTTTGGAGGATTACATGAACAAATCAGAACAGATCCCAGAAAATCACAACATTTTTATGCAAATAATGCCTACTGGGTCTGAAAAAAATCAGCCTCATTGGGAGCAAATTTAGTTCCTTCACTCAAGTCATGTACTCACATTGATTTTTCTTGACTTTCAAGTCATCTCTTTGATTCTATAGTAGTAGCAGAAGAAGAGTTTTATTTAGTTTGGGAAGTGGGTACTTGCAACGATTGGGGGCTGGAGAAGGAAGTTAAATTCTGAAGGAAAAGCTTTCAACTCATTAAAAAAAGAGAGACAAATGAATATGAACTAGTCAAATTTTTTGGGACTGTTAAAAATTCAGAATATGTGAATGTACCTAAAATTTTAACTTTGTTTTTTTTAACTTGTACAACATAGACATAGTGGAGCAGAGAACTTAATCTGTTGTCGGCTTGGGTGGTATCAAGGTATTGCAATCAAAAATAAGGATGGCCCTAATTCTTTTAAACTGACATATAGACATGGAGATGCTGTTTTGTGGAGATGTATTGTAGGTCACAGTTTGTACCACCAGTGGCCAGTCTCAACAAGTGGAACAAGCAGCTGAGCTGACAAAGATGGCGCCTGTAAGTGGCCGTAATAACTTAACAGGGACAAATAAAAAAGGCCTTTGCAGCTGTCTCAGAGTGTTTTGGATTCGGTCCCTGTGGTAAAGGTTGGCCAGTCATATTCAGACAGAACTGTCTAAGTAGGCTAATTGCATACCATATTAGACACACAGCAGTGCTGGAAGGTAATATCATCTCCTCTAAAATGACTGTAAGCAGCCGCTCAGTGTTTACCTTTGTTTTCTTTATATAAGATCCGTCATAAAGGCTAATGTATAGACCAGAGAAAGGTCAGAAAGATAATGAAAGTATGAATAAATAGATACCTCCAAGCCTATTAAATGAAGTGAAAAACAAGCTCACAGAAGGCAGTGGATGAGAATATGGGGCTGTTTTTGCTGCACCTAATTACAGTTTCAAATACCTTTCATGTCAGAAATATAATACTTTTCTATGAGAAAATAATGTGGCTCATATCTGACCATATCTGCAGCAACAGAGGAAAGAAATATATTAGAATTCAATGCCTCAGACCACTTTATGTCCACAGTAAATTTTGGATTAGCTTTTCAATATCATGGGTACAAAATGGACTATTTGATAACTGAGTGTCCAAAAATGCATTAATTCAAATTTTATGCTCATTATATTTTACTATTAGTTCTCTACATGAAAACATTCATCAAGAAGTTACACAAGACAGTAACTGTATGAGCTGAACGAATTAGGATTGATCCTCTGTAGACCACGAACACCCAATCTGTAAATTTGGTCTCCATTGTTAATATCATGTCTGTCTCTTTCACAAAAAGCTTGGATGGAAAAAAAGACCTTGCATTTGTTAGAATCAAGGTCAGCGGGTACTTGGTTCTGGATTTCAATTAGTAGAACTAACTCTTACCCAAAAGATGGTCAACATCGACATGTATTTATTTTTGTCCTATAAAAAGTAGAGGTCCAAGAAAAAAGCTTGTATTTAACTTAAAAGAAGGAAATGTATTTTCTCTACGGAGCTTATGTTGCAGCCAGACTTTGATCTGGACTTCATTGTCAGTGACACCATTACAAGATGCTTACATATGTCCCAGTTTTGTCTCTTTGTTTTTTTTTGTATGTTATGTAAGCATGATTATGTCATGCATTCATACGTGTATAAATTTTCCCTCATGGCCTTTGTATGTCGGTCATGGACAGCTCCAGAGCTAATTCCAATTCGTGCTGTAAGAGGCGCTCTTTGTAACATTCTCATTATGTGTTGAACACATAAAATTGCAGGAGGAAAACGGTGGAAACGGAAAGTGTAAATTGAAAATATACGTCTTTACATCATCTGCATCAGCATGAGCAGAGGGTTCTACGGGGATGTAAACTCCAAATGTTGTGTTGTTGGCTCTTTTAACACCATTAAGGAGGCATGAAAGAGGGCACTTTTGGTGGCCATTTTTTAAAATATGGCAATAGAGTAAAACAGAAAACTGAATTACACTCTGTGAATTTTGCATCTGCCTACACTTATATGTTAATTTGTATAAAACTTGATCAATTATAAATAAAACATTTTTGCAAAAACTTTTTCACACAATATTGATAAAACAAATAAAAAAAACAGTATGAGGAAGTTTAATAAGCTGTAAAGTCAATTTATAAAATAAATAAAAAATTGTATGATTTAGTTTAATAATCTGTAAACTCTATTAACAAAATGAATTTAAAAAACTGTATGATGAAGTTTAATAAGCTACAAAGTCAGAGTCGAGATGGTGGAGGGAAGCCAGGTGCCCCTGAAAGCATCAACACTACAGCACTACTGTTTCTACTGTTAGCTCCCCGGGGCTGATTCAGTACAATTTTCAGAAACACATGATGTTGCATTTACTAATTAATCCTTACCAACTCTGGTCTATTTTTTCCAGTCAGCCATATTTTGATGTAATTAACTCTGAGTAGTAATTGTCCAAAGATGGAGTCTCTTTTTTTAAGCAAGCTGTTAACACATGTTCCTCTTGTACATAACAAATGAAAAACTCAAAACCCAATTATATTGCTCTGGCTTAATTTTTTCTAAGAAATCTCATCTAGACCAGAGAAAGAGGTGCATTTTACATTTTTCAACAGCTGGTTGTCCAAAGACACAAGAGACAGGTTGTTTAGTCATACATCTGCATCACCAGAAATATTTAGAGTAGAAATATATGTGTAGCATAAAAAAAAATATGCTTGATAGTTTGACAAGATGAGAGTAGGTGTTTGTCAGGACAGGGGTGGATGTGATAACATGACCAAGATGTGCACCAACTTCAGAAAATTATACAAGATTTTCTGTTTTTCTCTAACCTCATTGGTCATTGCTGTAAGACATCTCAGTTGTATATATTACATATTAGTATTGCTGTCTGAATTGCCTAAGGCTGATTAAATTAGAGCATTTTGTGAAAGAAAACATTTATGTCTCAAATGCCTCCAATATTCTCCCTCTACAAGTTTAAAAAGAAAGTAGTTTTACATTATTGACAAGAAAGTTAGGAAAAAAAAGTGCGACACCGGAGCGAATGCATAATGATATATCATTAGTAAGTCACATTTTTGTCAAAGGCAATCAGTCCTTTCATTTTATCCAGTTGCACATTCTGCAGTTATGGAAGTGAAAGTCACAGTTAAATACTGATGGATACATACCAAATGATGTACAGCTCCTAAGATTAATCACTGAGTAACCTTGCTTCAAAGCTTAATCTAGGATTAAGGTATGATGCCTGCTGCCAGTACGTGACAGCTATGCATGAGTTTCTCAGGCAATTTGAGTTTCTCAGGCTTTTCTAACCGCTGCAAGGAAATGTACTAATTTTCAGGAGCTTGTATTTGAGAGTCTAGGGGACCTAATAAACACAAAATCAATTTTTGTTCTGAATAATGTGATGATTTATGTCTCTCTTTTAGTACAAGCGCTGTGTACCTTACAGGTCAGCCCACTTGGGATTTTTACATTACAAGTGTTTTTTTGTACCACATTTTATTGACTTCAGATCTCTATTAGGATTTAATGTCAGAACTTGTTGGCAGATTTTGGGAAAGGTCAAGGCCTTTCTTGATGCCCGATTAAACAAGTCTCATTCAGTATGGAGGAATTACACTTACTAAACTTAACTTGATACATATGCATTTTAGCAACTCTGGATTTAGTCTACACCAAGCTGGTTTTTCAAATGATTGTCAAACAATGATGATTGTTGTTGAGTGTTAAACGATGGGGTTGGTTGATTTTGTTATTAAACAGCCAACCATTGCAAATATATTTGCCAGAGAAGCACAAATGTTCACAGATGATGAATTCAAGTTTTGTTCATGCTTTATCTACATTAAGTCACATTTTCTGGCCTTCCTCCTCACACTTTCACTGGTTTTAGCCCAAAAGTTAGCAACAGGAAAGGAAATTAAATGGGCCCCTGCCTTGATTATTGTGGTTTTCTCTGAGTTTAAACCTTTGTATGTTTTGTACGTTTGAATGTTTTAAGATATTTAAGTGTGAAGATAATGTATATTGTGTCTCGGAGTTTAGGTTTAAGTTTTGTTTTGTTTGTTTATTTTTACTCTTTTTTGTGCATTTTTTTTCTCAAGTTAAACTCCAAACCTTGATTTAGCCACAACTATTGCACTTTTATTTGGACTGATTAGACCTTTAATAGGGTTGAGGGTGTCTACAGACTTTGCCAGATTGATGACTCCCTGATTCTCCTGTTTGTTTTGTTGCACCGCTTTAGAGCAAGACAACTTATACCTTTATTTATTTTTATTCAGTTTGGTGACTGCCCAATGTCAGCCTGAGGAGAGGTCTAATCAGCCATAATAATTGAAAATAAGGTAACAGTGGTTACTTTTACATTTGTTTTTGTACTTATGCACTTAGTTTCAAGACACAAATTGCTATAAATGGATCTCCTGTAATGGAACACCATTTATTTTCTTATTTAAAAACAAAAATAATATGTGCATAGTGCTGCATTATTAAAGGACAAAAATCACAAAGTGAGGAGATTTTCACAGATCAAAGCTGTGTTTAAAGCTGAATGAAATCAATTTACAAACATAAACTGGGTGCCATGCTGAAAGCACTCGAAAAATTGCTGTTTGTCCTTAAGGGCAAAGAGAGAGGTTTTAGTGATTAAAAAAGCAAAAACACAATAAAAGTCTCCACAGGGGATATTAGAAGACACATGGAATTCCCATTAATCTTTTGTTTTGATATTTCCACTCAGGCTTGGGAATGAATTTTGCAATGTAAAGCAGCCAGGCAGCCAGAGATTCACACGTAAATGAATAACCCTGTCCCTTCTACTTATCATTCACCTCTGATTTCTAAGTGGAATAAATCTCCATATACAACCTGTTAATATTTTTATCTTTGGTTGAATTATGAAGGAAAACATTTTTTCCAAAATTATCATGCCAAGTTGTTTTGAAAATACTACTACTACTACTACTACTACTACTACTACTACTACTACTAATAATAATAATAATAATAATAATAATAACGATAATAATAATAATAATGAGTAGAAGATAAAAACAAAATAATAGGAGCACTATGCATATGTAACATGTGGGACGGGGTCTGCACATGTGCAAAAGTTGATTCAATAAACTATGTTTCATCAGCGTAAAAAAAGAATCCTTTTATAACCTCTTTAAACTGCCTTTCATTTTACATTCTGCCTCATATTTGATGTTACATAAAAGGATGCATTGTACTGTGGGCTGTTTTTTCTTCTAGAAAAAACAAGAACTACATTAACAGCACACGTCTGTGCCTTAGTGTTGTGAGTGGCTGCATGTTTGTGTAAAACAGGTAATTTTTTGCTTTTATTTGTGAGCAGATGAAATTTTTAGTGATGACTACAAATTGGCCAATACATATCCTACACACGTATCTAGTCATTTTCTATACCTGTTTATCCTGTTCAGGGTCACAGGGGGCACAGACCCATTTCTTTTTTTTTTTTTGTCTGCATTTGTTCTCATAGTTTGAGGCCACACTGGGTAACAACTTTTTATGAGATTAATGCACTTTTGGTCTTGCAGCCAAAATTTGTATTCTTTTGGTGCGTGCACGTGACCATCACCCGCCCTCAATGGATATTTGGACAATCAGGGCACAGACCTATTTCAACATGCATCTGGTTAAAGGCTTAGAAAATCTGCAACAGTTTGCCAGGCAATCTCAGTGCTCAAAACACAAACATTTTTGTTTTATGCAATGGAAAAATATGGTAATAGCCTGAGGAAGTACCATTTGGGGCACTTAGGTTAAAATAAGGATGTGATTTTCTAACTCCTTTGTTTATGTTTTTTGAACCTATATTTTTTCTGGGATGATATTAGTACCACCACCAAAAAACACATTTTTATCTATTTTCATATAATTTTGACGGACCACTCACAGGCTGTTAGCTCAGCCTGATTAGCTCTTTACTGCAATTTTCAGTGCATACTGATGTGACAAATTGTTAGAGAGCCTAATGTCTTGTAGTTCTATTGATGCAGATTCTTTAAAGATACGATTAAATCATTAATTGTTGTCCTATAATAAAAGGTTGTGGTCGGAGGGTCCCCTTATGCTAGCACTAAACCAGAAAACAATCTAAATGTATAAAAAATAAATATGTTAATTGAAGTAAAAAAAAAACATACATTACACACCATCATTTTAATTTGTGGATATAGATAGCCCAAACATAGATGGGATAAATAACATATTCTTATTTATCTTGGGAAATATGCCACACAACTTTCTTCGCGGCAAGATTCCTACACATATCCTAGAAAAGCATGTATGAAGATAATAACTCTCCTCTATAAATAAACAAATCTTATTTTACAGTGTGATTTGTTTATCATTAATCAGCCAGTAGCTTTCTAAGTGATTCTGACTTCTGGTGAATAAAATCAAAATTTCACCTTTCAGAAGACACCAAACCATGCATGCACTTCAAATGGTTAAGAACAACTCATATTTTACCTTGGGAATGGCATTTTAGTCTAATTTAGTCTAATTTTACAGGGATTGTCATGAGGTTGTAAAATTAGACTGAATTAGACTAAAATGCCCATAAAGGCATACTCAAGGTAAATTTTAAGTCATTCTTGAGCAGATAACATGTTTTTGTGCATAAATTTGACACACATCATTCAATATGATGTTTTTAAATAACACACATTTTTCATACAAGTTCACTCTAATTCAAACCAAAATTACTTGCTTACAGATAATACACATTGTTTAGTAGATAAGATGTGCATAAATGTGCATTTAATATGTTGTTTAATGCACAGAATGAACTGTTACATAAAAAATATAATTTTTTAAAACATTTTGTGTTTATGTGTACCAGTAGCTGAAAAGCATTTTAATGTTCTCAGCATAAAGTTCTCAGCTACATATAGTTTTAGCATTTAACTGTTTCAGTTATCAACAGATTCTTGTTCTCAACTTGTCACATACTGACACTTGGTCAGGACCACTTTGCTATCAATTTTTAAAGCACTGATTATCCCTTAAGTGTATTTTTGCAGGTGCAAAGTATTCCTGCCAACCTGTGAAACTGTCTCTATTCAAACGTTTAACATTGTTAAACTGTTGCAGTTTGATCAGGTCTTTGGTCAGATTTGGACAAAATAATGACACAATCTGATTTAAAAAAAAAAAAAAAAAGATTTTCACTGCTACTTGCACCCTTGTCTCTTGTCTCTTTTTTCAACTCCCCACTCAACCCAAACCTCTGACCCTCTTAGGACAATTTTCCTCTTTGTACTTTGTTGCTAAGAGCATCCCATGTAACTGCAGGTGGGTTTACATAGTAGTTACTCAAGAGCCCTGTGCATCGTTAAGCAAAGCTTAAGGTTTAGCTCGTGCTTTAAAAAAGTGACCTGACTGAGCTGCCCACTGTGACGAGTTGGCAGTAAGTAAATTTTACAGTGCTCACATCACAAGGATTTTGCCAGGGTCTCCCTTCGTTACATAAGCAAGGTTTTGTAATAGCTCCGTAGAAAATTGTGTAATATGTTCATGACCTTTCACATGGATTCAACTTAGCTGGCCTAAGGGAAGTTTAACTTTGTCAAATCTCACATGGGCCACATATTAAGTAGAGGTGTCGGAGCATGAGAATAAAGTATGACCTGGGGAAGTTCTGGTGCTTATGGGATTTGAATTTCTTCAAAAAAATATAACAAAAATAGCATAAATAGGCCCCTGGAGAACCCCCTTCTATAACCATAAACACAGCTTAAAACTCATCACACATTTGAAAACAAATATCTTATAGCGCTTTAGATTAATCATATTTTATTTTAGGACAAATCAAATACTTAGTGTTTTAAGTGTCCTTTGTAAGAGATGAGACCATAATAACAATTCTAACCAAGTGAAGTATGAGTGAACTATGAAAAGACTCTTAACAAGCAAAGAATGACAGCTTTGCAGACTTGTACTATGAACTGTAATTGCTACATAATTATACCTCATGTGATTGCACATTATTTCAAACCACTGACTGTACTGAATATCATTGAGATTACATTTCTTCCACAGTTTAAGGTTGTTAAACTACTTGCCACTGAAGATAAGTAATTTCTTAACCTGAGGTGCATTTCCTTAATTGATCTTTAAACAGGCATTTTGTTTTTTTTTCTAGCAGGAAAAGTGCAGCTGCACATAAAAGACATTAATAATAGCTGTGCTCAATTTTGACCAGGTTCATCTTCACAGCACATACACATTGTCCATATGATTTATAAACAATATGTTCAACACATTACTTATCATATTGTACTGTTTCAATGTCAACATAGCTTACCTTCATATAGCAATAAGAAAAGCAAAAAATGAAAAAAGTTTCTTTTTTAGATTTAATGTCAGTATTAGTAGACTTT
>JAQNCA010000006.1:12168868-12204424 GCA_029783725.1 Acanthurus tractus
ATCATTTTATTCTGTCTTGGTTTTCTCTGTTTTTATCCTGTGAAGCACTTTGAGTTGCATTTTATCATGTATGAAAAATGCTATACAAATAAAGTTTGATTGATTGATTGATTTAAGTAGGCTTACAAGTTGGGCACAAGCTAAACCCCTGGTGGGAATCACTGTAATGAGACATTATATTGTGCCATTCAAAAATAGTAATAAATATTCTTTGCGCTTGCAGGTTTGTACTGCCTTGTTTTCATTTGAAACGATGCACTTACAGGCCTTGCATCTAACTCTTTGTCCCTGTTTAGGTTAAATGTACTCAGCCAAAATTGGGTTTCACAAATGAATGTAATAAAATGCATGTTGCCTTACTCAGCCGAAGAATTATTAAATTAATGCTCATTACGGCTGCCTGACTGGAGAACCTATTTTTGTCTATCTTAAATGTACTTCCAATTGTTTGATATAATAAAGTATAAGAGCTTGTGAAGTCTAGCAGAAGTATCATTTAATACATTTTCATGGCAAGAATACATAGCACAGCAAATGTGTGCCCCCAGTGAGTTGGGAAATACAATGCACTTTTACAGAAAGTGATAATAATGCAGTAAAGTGAAACATCAGACGGAGGAGAACCCCAGACAATAAGCCACATACTGTTTGCAAGGTTAACACGGCCATATTAGAAAAAGCCAACTGAGGACACAATGCTGACAGCGCTTCCAAACATATATGAGTTACATGATGGCACTTCCTTGACTCAGTTAAGTGGCAATATCATTGTATCCACTGAACATGTGCACAGCTTTGTGACCTCCAGGAGAGAAAAAACTGAACAGCAAAAGAAAATTAACTGGATTTTATACTTAATGTATTTTCATTTGATCCATTTGTTCATTGGAGTGCAAAGAGTGTTCTCATCAGATTGATTGTCCACTGTTCTGGTCTGTTGTGGTAATTGGCTGGAGTTCACTCGTGATTTATTGTGACCAGGTGCGATCTCGGCCCAGGCAGCACATTACTGCCGTTGGAAGGCCTTACGTGGATGTCTAATCACACAGCAGGCCTGACCTCCTCCTCCGGTTATGGCTTTCTTGTCTGGCTGACCATTTAAGCAGCTTGTCCTTCTTTCTCTTTGATTCAGTTCAACCAAACTTGAAACCTTTGGTCTTTTTTTCTGGCAGAATAGGCAATTAGGCAATGGGGCACACCTTTTATTCAAATTGCCAACTGCTTTTAGCTGGACCCACCTCTTCTCTGCCAGAGCAAACCAGTGAGAAAGCTGAGTCAATGTGATTACTGAGCTGGAACATCATCACATGGCCACCAGCTTCTTAGTGAAATTACAGTCTCCCAACTGGCAATCAGATGGCAACATTTTAGATTATTCAGGAACCAATCAACATATGGTATTAACACATGGCCAAAACATATTACAGATCAACACTCTGCAATCAATTCACCATCAGGGAAATTCATCTTTTACAAAATCAGCAAGAAAACGAGGCCTCGGCACTGTCCCACAAGCCCGTTGACAATGGACCTGGACTCCAAACATGCTTAATCAGACCTTGTTCTTGCTCTTTTTGCTAATCAACCACATGCAAATACTGTGAACATGACTATGGACAAGTGGAAGTGTTCTCAACAAAGGTTAACCATAAAAGACAGCCACAAGGTATGAATGTTCAGTATTTGTACAATTTGGATGACAGGCAAAGCATGAAAATTCTGCATAACACAGATACATTCGGTGGATTTAAAGTCACTGACAAACATCTGAGGAATGTGGATGGTAATGGAATATTGCTGTGGTATGAATAAATTCTGTCTATAATCAGCTTTAACATCAAAACAGGAAAACTATTTATTTTTTCCGGCATATCCTCTCTTTATAATCATATTCTGACAATGAAATAAACCTGAAGTGATACATATGGCACACTGTATTGTAGAGAGCTTTTCAAATGATCAAGTACATCATCAAAATGGACCAAGAACACATTTGATGTACAAATGTAAAAATAAATAAACAGTAAACCACCCAGGAACATAAAATCTGTTACTCATCTCTGACTGTAGACAAATGAGACACACCTACATCTTTCATTTGTGCATGTTATTTGCATTACTGTGTTCATGATTCATTTGTTATAAAACCATGCGCCCTCAGACATTTTAATCAAATGGCAATAGAGGAAAAAAGGGAAAGACTGAGTTAGAGTAGAAACGGGAAGACAAAACGAGGAATGTAATTTATGGCTGACTGGATTCTCTGGATCGATGTCTCACATATAAGATTACTATACAACTACTATTATTCCTTTTGGCTGCAGTGTATGACGCATACAAATAAATGCAGTATAAAGTAAATAACTGAGCTTATAAATATTCCAGTATCCCACACATGCCCACAAAAATGTTTTGAATGATTCAGAATTTAATTCACAAAACAAGATGTTAAATTGATGCAGGCATAGTTAAAAAAAAATGGCCTCAGGTTTTGATTAACACCTACACACTATGATGTGCTGCACTGGAGGTAAGATGAGGTAACATGAAACTTTTTCGAAGTTATTACTTGTTAAGTAGAAATTGAAGCTAATGATTTGTGTACTGCTGGGAGTGCAATGAGCAGTGAATAATTGACAGCTTTTGTCATTAGCAGAATGGATTTTTTCAATATAAGCAATGAACTGACTATAAACACTGCGCAATTAAATTGTTTTGATGGCCCCGCCATATCATAAAAAACTGTTCAGATTGTCATGTAATCAAGTTTTTAACTACCCTGTGTGAGGAAACCTGATTGTTTCTTAAGTTGTTTATTTAGTTGATGATTAGAATAGTTCACGATTCAGGTGATTTAATGTAACTCAACCGTTCTCATTGTGTCTGCACCATTAAACTACATTGACGGTTTTGCTCTCTCCCTGTGTTCAACTTGCATAACTCCCATCCATATTTCCATTTTATCAGAGGAGCTGTAATGAACAGATCTCAGATTACTGTTTGATGTCGTCTTTAATCCTTCCAGTCAGGCAACTGAGACACCTTCTGGACTGCCTCTGCTGAGCAGATTTGGATCAGGAGAGCTGGGACTGCCTGCCAATCAACCCAATGAGTGTTCAGCATGTGAACATTGACTCAAATGCATTCAGGAAATTGCCTATTAACCAAACCACATTTATCTGTAAAGCACCATGAAATGCAGTTTTGTTACTCAGTGACTATATGCCATTTGCCAAAAATGTGAACACTAGGGAAGCTTCAGTCATGTTTGAAATTGAAATGCGTCAAGAGTCTCATAGTTCATCTGTTATACAGACAGAATGAAGAGAAATCCATTATCTGTTTCACAAGTAACAGACGTCAAGATTGTCTCATAGATCTACATACATCCCACTGGCACTCAGCATGCCTGAGTAGTGAATAGAAACATAATGATAGCATAATTGTTATTCACACATACTTACTGAGCGACTGGCATAAATATATGGGAAGAAGCAGCAGTTGTCATTTAGATAATGTATTTATTTTTCCCAAAAATAAATGAAAAACTAAACTACGAAAGAAAAACAGCTACGAAATTATCCGAACTAAGAAAGTGGTAACAGTTATTTTAAAATAAAGTTCAAACATAAACATAAAATAATGTATTTACTATACATTACGTTTAACAAGTCATTGCACAACAGTTATATTACCTATCATTGTATCAATTTATCACCTATTGCATGAATTGGTGCCAATTAAGGATTAACTTAAGCATTAAATTTGGAATCAATCAGGCCAAAAAATAGAAGGGAATTTATTATCTAGTCAAATACATTTTTGCATCTGATATAATTAAAGGCTACAGGACTGATTGATTACAGTAAAAATGGATTTGAAGCAGTGTGAAGCAGAAATTTGGAAGTCTAGACAAAACTACATTTTTGCTTACTGTTAATGTTCCTTTTTTTATTATCTGAAGATTTTATGATATACACTCTTTAATTTATTTGCTCTCAAGTGGGTTTTCTGCTGCCAGTTAATTTACGGACCATTAAAGTAACCACTGCAGCAGCAGTAATGCTATCACTTACTAGCTAAATTACCAGGCTGCTGGTTCAGATCTCACACATAAACTGCTATTTAAATGTCTTTTTTCAAAGAATATTAAAAAGGAAAAGAGAGAAAGATAAAAGTGACAAGAGAGCAAGCAAAAAAAAAAATCTTCTGATTCAGACTTTTTTTTTTCTTGGAAAAAGTAATTTCAAAACCATCTCAGATACAAAAGACGATGAAAATGAAAGTGATAGGAGTCTTTGTCAAAATTTTGACATAATGATGAACATAAAAAAAATCTTCAGATGAAATTTTGCACCTCAATGTGACCCATGTGAGGCGCTGAAAAGAACCAAGTCATGTGCATCAGATCTGAGGAGCCTGATGGAAATACTAAATGCCCTTTAGACTTGCTGCTTTAAAAAAACTTCATCTTGGTTTTCAATCTGAAGAGGGCACGGAGGACAAAAGGGCATGGTCTAAATTGAAGCCTGCACAACCAATTACGTGCTCGCTGCCTATTTCTATTAAAGATAAAGTTGATCGTTTGAGCTTAAGACGCGGGAACTCTCCTTATTGAGTTCCCTGGTAACAAAACACTTATCCATTCTTAATTCTAACAACTCCTCAGAGACACACTTTAACATGCATTGCACATATTGGCAAATACATTATGAGTCACCTACTGTATATTGGCATATTTCCTATAACACGCTGTAGCTTTCTAACACAGCCTATATTAGCATATATTGATGTTGTAACTGTTTAGGGAATACAGTTGCATAAAGCTATTAAAGTCTATGCAACGATTAATAAAAGAGTGAAAAGAAAAAGAGTATCCAGTCAAAATAAAACCTATAGTTATCAGAGTTAATGTTGTTGACAATTCTTTTGTATTAACAGCTTTACAATCACAACAAAAAATGACACCAGTCAATATCGACTTCTGTAGCTGTTTAATTAATTACATCCAAATAAGTCAACAATAATAAAATGCACTTGCATCAGAGGCACAGTGCTAAATTATCAATGTGAAAAAAATTATCCTGTGACCTTAAACTGAATAATTTACAGTACAGCAATGCAAGAATATGGAAATCAAAACAAGAAGAGACAGGCAGAAATTACTTTCTTTACTTTAGGAAAAATGCTCATTAGAGGTAGGAGAGGGAAATTTGGAGGTGAAGAGGAGGTGGTTCAAAGGGAGAGAGGGTGGGATGTGAATCTTGAAGGGGGCATATTTTTATCTTACAGGAAATGGAAAGTTTAATGTAGAAGCTGATGACGCAGGTAATTCAGGAAACAAGGCTTATCTAAGCTGAGATTACATATATATAAGTGAGTTACCTTGTTCTATATTGATAATGTTTTAACTAATCACTGATTGTGTGCTGTATCATGAAAATTTAAAAAACAATTTTACTATTTGTGCATTATGTGAGGGAGCACAGGTGCATATTTTTGATTGGGAAATAAAATTCGGACACTATTTGGAGACTCAGTGATTGTTTTCATATACAGCACGTGTGGGGATGACGCTCTCCAAACCACTTGTCCTTTTCTTGTTCAAGGCCACATGAGGCTGAAGCCTATCACAATTGGACAAGGGTGCACCCGACCTCTCAGCCATTGTACCCGTGGTTTCCAGTCTATCACAGACGAAACACATTCACACTCACAATCACACCTACAATTTAGAGCTCCCATTTCACCTGACCTGCATGTCAATGGACTGGAGAGAGAGGAGGGGCGCAGCTGGAAAAACACACATGCACATGCACATTGAAAAAAAAAAAGCAGACAGCAACGACAACAAAGATTTTGCCACAATGTCCCCGACAACATAAGCAAATGCTAAGAATGAGTGTGCTTAATGGCGGATACAATAAAAACATTCCCAACAGCTACAAGATGTACTGCCCTCTCTGTAAATGGATCCTCTCATTTTGAGTCCCAGAAAGACAAGATGAGTCATTACTTTATCAATGAGGTTGTGTTTCAACTGACAAAGTCGAGAATAATATTGCAGTGATTCAGACGACTAAAGTGGATTTAGAAACAGATACTCCAAATGTGAAACTTTTATCAGCCTTGATTCCTGCTCAGCTTATAGAGGCATCGTTTTAAAGCTTATATATTGTTTGGATCAAATTTGACCTGGGTTGACATTTGGAAGCAATAAAAACATCTTAAATGACAGTCTTTGGTGACTTTTCTAAAAGAGAACCAAAGTTGCACAATAAATGACCTTTTTAAGTAAATGATTATGTTACATGTTTCTACTGGCGCTATGTGTGAAGGAAAATCTGATTAAAGATGAGCTAGATAAAATGAGGAAGTAGGGTTAGGAGGAGGTAGACAGCAGATGTCTTGCGCAGAGGCATTTAATGCAGAACTCAACGTTGAGGAGATCAGTTCAAGCAAAATCCACAAGCATTCATTGTTTTGTCCTAACATGTAATCAGTCCTTAACTGCATATCCAATTGAGGTCAAGCTGTTCACTTTCAGGATCTTACTGGGAATCAGAACATAAACATTCAGCATCCTCAGCTTTGGTTGCTATGGTGAGGGCAGATGGGAAGAGTCAGCACAAATAACTGAAAGACACAACACTGATTAAAACAAAGGGACTGTGTGACACAGCTTTGCTTTACATAAGTGCAAAGAAGTATATTGGCAAACAAAGAGGTGAAAAGGCCTAGGGGCTTAGAGAAATTCCTTCACACTATGGATTTTTGTATATTTGTACATGCTCTTCTGGGTCAAAACCTGTCTCTGACCAAATTGATTTGAGACCCTCCAGTCAAGCTCTGGAGGAATCTTAAAACTGTGAAACTGAACATGTCATGTCTTTTTATAGTTTTTATGGGACAGTAATGACAAAAGGCTGATGCTGACAATGTCACAAAACCTCCTACCAACCATTTACATTTGTCCAGGTTACCACCAACATAATTACTTCTCAGTCTTGGAATTGTCACAGGAGAATTGCAAAACATTGATCAATACAACATGAGCATAATCACATAAAGTACAAATCAGGAACAGGGGTTTTAGTTTGTTTTGACACTGTTGCAATATTTTCACCTGCAAGCCTGCAAGGTTCCAAAATAACCTCAAATAAACAAATGAAAACAAATAAATTCCAAGCTAATCAACAAAGACCAAGAGAGGAATGGGGTACAGGAGCGTGGGGGGAATTGTCTTCCAAAATAGGAGTAATTTTAAAAGAGCATTGTTTTGTAGTGTTTGTTTTGTTTTTTGGTTAATCATAGTTGATATTCAATTAGTAGTCTGTTGTTATAATTAGATTAGATCTATGATATGGTTGTATTTGTTATAAATGGCTTTAAAATAAACCCCACAGTTTCAAAATGTTTTTTTCCAGTTTTAATAAGTTATATTTTAGATCAATACTACTGTAATGTTTTGTGTCTTGAGTAATATAAGACATGATTTTGTTACAGTAGATGTTCTTTGCCTATTGATGAGTGGTGAGAAACCTATAGAAATGTATATTCCCTGCTCTCCTGTTCATAAATTAACTAATAATTACTTACTTATTCATACCAAGGTATATTTATTAATTCTAAATATGTTACCCATTATTTGTTTCCGATTTTCTTTATGAGTGGATGGTTGGTCTGTGTGAGAATTGTCTTTGAAGGTGAAGAAAACAAACAGTTTTTGAAAGTTAGTTAGGCTTCTAGACGGCAGCTGAGACCATGGACTTTGAGTATTACACTGTGATAGAAGAGACTGAAAAGAAAATTAAAAATTGGAAATACCCACCGCTGAACACTCAGCCAGATGCCAAGGAGCATGACCAGCTGGCTGCATTACAGTTTCGGTTTGTTTATGGCTCTTGATTTTGTTACAGACGGGGGTCTGGTGTCTGCAGCGTCTGTTGTCATAACAACCATAGGCCAACGCTGGGGGTGTCGGCTGCCGGTGACAGTTCTCAGACCCCTGTGGTCCTGAGCGAAGACCAAAAAAAAAAAAAAGAAAAAACAACAACTCCCAGTCAGTTTACCTCTCTGAGCTGCAAATTGAGAGTGTTTAAAGTGGAGCAGTGATGCGCCTGTGATTACTGTTCTTGAGCAGCAGATGAGGAGCTTGTTTGCAGTGGGACAAAAGCAATAATATGGATAAGCCAGTTCCGAGTCAATAGCTGTGGAAGTGTTTTTTTTTTTTTTTTTTTTTTTTCTTTTCTGTTGGCCATGCTTGTGAAGGAAGTCTGGCTCTTAGAAAATATTTTTCACTCTAGCGGGCAAAGGATTGTGTGAGAGGCAGCTTTCAGACATTTTTTAGAGAAAAAAAAATAATTGTTTACAGTGATTGTAGTCATCTTTTGCTTGTGTAAAGAAAGGACTGTCAAGCTAAGACTGTCACAATCTGTTCCTCGTTGAAACAGCTCTCTCATCCCCAAAACTCAACCTTGCCCTCAGTCCTTGTCTCCTGCCCCTGCTCACTTGTCCCAGGCCATGTTCCCTCCAGACCTGCTATTCTTCAACTTACCAACAGTGTCCCTCCTCTTCTTATCTTCACCCCTGTTCTTATCAGACCTTCAGTTACCTTCATCTTCAGCCACTCACCACATATACAGTCTCTTTTTTCCTTTATCAGATTGTTCTTTTTATGTTGCTCTGTGCATCACATCTTGGCTCTCTAGCACCCATACTTGTTTTCTGTTTTATCAGATTTACCTCAGACCTGTTGCCCTCTTGTTTTAAACCTTGCTGTATGTTTTTGGTGTTTGGATTACCTTCCTGCCGTCTTGGATTTGTTTGTCACTACCTTTCGACTTTTGACCTCCCACAATCTTCCAAGCATATTGTACCTTGATTTTTTTTTGCGATAGAATGCCTGATCTGCACTGATTTAGCCTCAGAAAGCTGCATTTTTGTTCTTTTCCCTGTGTTCCTGTTACTCTGCCTGCATCTGCTGTGACAGAGAGGTATTAAACCCTTAACAAGCTGGGGCTCACTGGTGGATCTTTCCAAAGGGATCAGCTATGCCAAGCTAAATCTTGGGAGAAATGTATGTCTTTCCATTTGGTGGAATAGTGCAGCCATGCAAAGACAACATGTCTCGGGTTTAAATATTTCACTCACATCATATAGCTTTAATGAAGATCTGGAGCAAGCTCAGACTGTGTGAAATAATAGGATTTCTTCAGCCTTAAAGTGATAAAAGGGAAATCTGGATATTGGAACACATCAAGGTCTTCTTTAAGGTGTCATATGCATAATAAGAGCAAGTCCAACTATTTTCTTTTAACTTTATCAGAGAAAAAACACAAAACAGCAGAATATATGCGGTTTTTGGATATGAACTATCAGGCATAGTCCACATTTAAATGGGTGATTTTTTATGTATTTTCCACTCCTTTGATTTAAAAAAAATGTATGTCACACAAGTACTGTTAAAAAAAAAAACCCTCTGACTGAAAATGCAAAAATGCATTTGTAGTGATGTCATGACCATAACAAACCAACAGGGAGCAATACAATCTTAACCCTAAAGCCATTGTGCTGTGGGAGTGTTGGATTATGTACTGACCCAGATAGTTTATTCTGATGTCATTGTTTCTTGAAAAAGTTATGATTCCTTTATGTGCAAACATATAAAATTCTGTTTGCAAGGTTAACGCCTGTAAATATAACATCATATAATCTGTCATCTTATGTCAAAAACTCAGTTTTCCCTGTCTACACATCAACACTGTGAACGGAGTATCTGGATCTTCACCCTGGCTGCAGTTTTCTAAAAGATCAATTTTCAGTGACCTAGAACTTCGCTTATGTGAGAACAAAAGGCCAAAAGGCATACAGAAAACTACATTTACTAAATATCCCTGTATGAGGACATGGCATCGGTTTACACATAAATGTATTATAAATAAAACATAATGAGTCCTTTGTTCGCTTTCCTCTCCAACAGCCTGGTGAGTCTCGCTCAGGAGGAAAATATCTGGCATGTTTTCTTTGCTTTAAATGTTAGGAGGTCCATGTGTCAGAAGGGCACACGTGTTCGGAGCACATGTCCTCTAAATTTCAAAACTGGGGCATTTCTTCTCTTTCTTTGTGTCCTGGTGACTAGTGTTTCAGGCGAATGAATTCTTTAGAAAGCCAGCTTCAATTAAAAATAATTTAAACTTTTTAGATAAAGATCCGTACCACATACACTCAATAACCTTGTTATATCTGTGACTGTGACATTAAATAAATCCATGTCATTTCATAAAAGACTCCCCTCTAATCTCAAAGGGATGAAATTGTTTAATATTGTTTCGGAGTGAAATTAATACATGGATTAACAGTTAATCTAACGTATGGATTATCTTCGCTAATTCATGCATTAGGTGCAATTAAAGTCCCCTTTTTACATAATAATTTTCAGAATTACTAAAGGCGAACACAACCAGTCAGTGAAGCCTAGATATAAAAATTGCCCTGCGTTTGAGAGACAGAGAAATCACCCAGAAATATGAGTGTCAACTGTTGTTGATCTTCTGAACTTGTGACATTCACTTCCATGTGGCAGCCAGATATTGGAGCTGGGGGGTTGGCATTGGGGTGTAATTACAGTTTGATATTTAAGTGAAGAGTGGAGTATGGTCATAATGAATAATGGAACAAAATTATTATACTTGGGAGCCTTATTAATCACTTTGATATCAGCTGACCTCCTCATCTGTGGCAGCATATTGTGTTGCAGTTGGAGAGGCTGTCTTTTTAATGAAAAGGACACAGATTTTATGTTTGAGGCCGCAAGGGTTAGAATGGAACATACACTTGCATAACCCCCTTGTAAGATTTGTAATATTTGCTCTCACACAGGAATAAAAAAGCTCCAAGAGAAAATATCATAACCTGCGTTACTTGTTGAATTTATTCTCTTCAGGCAACTAATTGTCCCTTTTCCTCTATCATGTCATTACAGTGGGGGTGTGTGCATTGGGTTGTATTGTGGGGATGAGTCAAGACCACCATCTGGATATCACCCCCTGCAAATACTCATCATGAGCTTGCAGTAATTTCTCTTAAACACACCCCCCCTTTCTTTAATCATAATCCTTGCCTCTGGTGCTGGATCACCTCCAGACACTTGTCCACATCCTGCTGTGCTGTCTGCTAAAATCTAATCTGCATTTACTTTACTGAATACCTTATGTCTGCCTCTTACACACGCTCTGTGGAGTGATGTAATGACACGGTAAGATATTTATTACGTGAGTGTTGCACAAGTTAATTTGAAGCACACATAAAAATAAACGAACAATTCAATTTAACAATTTAAAATATTAAAACCATAATTCAAAATGAAAAAAATTTGATTATGAAATTCAGTAATAAAAATTTATCTTTCTGCAAATGCAGCGAACCTGGCTAATGTGACCTAACTTGTCCCCCTTCAACTCTGCAATCTGTTTTACCTCATTCACAACCTCACCTTTTGCACAAACTAAGGGCAACAGAAGACTTCCCTTTGAAATTATCCCACCAGCTCGCCTACACCTATAAAAGCAGAGTTGAAAATGGATCTACGAGTGCAAGAAAGCAGGGCTTGACAGCATAAGGGAGTTCAAAGTATGCACCACTAGTTGGCAAGAGCTCTCTAGCTCCAATTTACTCTAATTCCGAGCCTTAAGAGGGCACCTCATTCACAGGAAACTTTCAGTCCAGACACCCTTAAAAAAGTCTAGCATCCTGGTTTGCAATGAGAAATGTGTTGGATGTAGTAAATTTTGGGCTTTTAAGAAACCTTTTAACTACTTACTGAGGTATGAAAGGAACAATGTAAGAAAAGAGAGCAAAAAAGGTTAATCTGTTTTCACTTTGGTGTTGTTTGGTTTTTCACAGAATTAAAAAGCACATGTCACAAAGAATGATATATCAGCTTTATTTTTCAGTTGAACTGTACACATGATGTATATCTTTTTTACATGTAGTTCATTTTGATAAGACTCACTTTCACAACCTGGTGTTTTCCGTGTTGAAGTTTTCCCCTTACATTCCACAGATTTCCCTTTGGTTCATGTTAACTCTGACCATCCTCTGAGCATCTGTTTATTGTGGTTTATTTTGAGGGATTTTTTTTTCTCAGTCACAAATAACATCAGACAAGCATGCACATTCACACAGCCTCTGGAACAAAAGACATTTATCAAAACACAAGAAGTCAACTTGGCTAAATGGGAGTTCAGTCACCAGTTTCCAACCTTACTCATGTTTAAGAAGATGTCTGGTGCTTCTGTACACCATAAGAAAAAAAAAAGAAAAAAGGAAACTTTACTGTTGAAAACTGTATCATTTCCAACATAGGATTTAATTCATGCCCCAAAGAATTCAGACTGTGGGCAAACAGATCCCACTTACGTTTAATGAGCTGCAGCCAATTAAGTGGCCACCAAGTGTAAATATTAATCAGAAGAAAAGGATTTGTGCTTTGCAAATGTTTTAATAGCTATTTATTTAATGTTTTTTTTTCTTAGTCACAGTTTTAGATTGTTTTTTTTGTTTGTAAACAGTACGGGCGGTGAATACACAACCATGCTGCACTTTCTCTATTGTTTGTCATCATATTTCCAAAGACAGTAAACTGTAAGTGCATTCAATTACATCCCCAAGGCTTATCCTTTTATTTGCCTCTCAGTGCAGGTACCTTGTGCATAATTTGATCAGTGTTGCATCCCTTTCTGTCTTTAGCTGTGAACTGATGTTGACATGCTGTTACATAACTTATTACTGATGGAGAAAAATGGGCTCTGAATGGTGAGAATTTCCAGACAAAAATAAAGAAGGGAGAACAGAGAGGCTTCAGAGTCGCCACATGTAAATTATGTGTCGATGTCCCTCAGTCTGTTACAATAGATGAGATAAGATACTAAAAGTCTGAGTTTGGATTTGAAGGGAAGTAGCTCAGAGCTGGGCAGGTGTGCAGGGGGAAATATTTAAATGATCTCTTATACCTGCCTATGAGGTTGCCAGATTTCTACACTGACTGAAAGCTATGTAACTACAACCACGATTAGCGACATTAACATAACATGCATGTCACTGCATGTGCACAGGTTTCAACAGAGTATCTTAATTCTGCCCCAGTTTGCTCAAAAATTGCATTAAATTTTGACTTCATCAAATATCTAGAAATTTGGAATATATTGCTAGTAACAGCCTGCAATTACAAACTGCATCTATTAAAGTGAGTCAAATTACACAACTGTGTTTATAGTAGTGATCGAACACAAGCCTTTTCAAATGCAAAGTGGTTGCTTCACTCGTGCTACTTTTTCACTAAAACAAAGATCACATGGTAGCAAAGAAAAGTCAGTAGCTGAGAAGTAAGAGGGAATGCCTCTTTTAGAAACAACCCCTGCATGAATATTGTGCACAGAAGATGGAGAGAGTGCAGGAGGGACCAAAACAACATAATGCAGAAATGTGTGTGTGTGTGTCGCCTTATTGAGTACAGCACTCAAAAGGATTGGAAACACATTAGGTTGAAACCTTATTTTCTTTTTCCAAATAAAAAAAAAGATATAACCTTCACAGCTTTTTTCCTTTGTTTATTTCGAAGGCAGAATCGTATTTACACCAGTAATATGTATGCTGCTTTTTCAATTCACATTTAATAATAAAAGTAAACATAGGTTTACTGTTTTTTTAATCAGAACTTCAAACTTTTTCTCAGCTGTAATCACACATAGCACAAGTAAACCTGCAGTTTCTCACAACAGAAACTAACTTAAATCTCTGTTACAGCATCTCATCTTGTGTAAAGACACTCCAGCATGGCAAATAAACACCAGGGTAAATTTCCTTTACTGAAAAGGAAAGGCTGCAGGTTTTATTTAAATGTAGTCGATAAAACCGATAGTGTTTTGTGACACTCACTCTGAAGACATTTTTACAGCCTACTGCCACCTTTTCAAATTTGAAAACAAGATTCATTGTAGGCTTTGGCTGACTAAACAATAATTTCCTTATTGGACTGTGTTAAGCACAGTAAGTAACTAAAGAAAGTGCTAAGTTTTAAAAACTTGCAATGTGAGGTGTTTCTGCATGTAATGGGGCATAATAATTTAACTACAAGCAGGTTAACAAACAGTGAATCTATGCTTTAAGCTGGCAGATAGATGTCATATGTGTTTGCATTGAGAAAAGGTCCAAATTCAGAGCGCAGAAAGTGAGCAGAGCGATCATACATGAACACAGTTATATAATTTTGCTGTGGGGCATACAGAGAGAAAACACAATGGAGATAAAGACAATATTTGTTCTTCTATTTTGGCAGTTTAGTCTCGTGCCTGAGGCCTGCATGTAAACCTCTTTGCAACGCTGAAACAAAAACTTTCTGTAGTCGACTGTTTTAAATACATAAAAAGAAGCAGTATGGAGGCAAACTGAATGAGTTTGTGTTTAATAGAAAATTTGGCACTTATGGCCATAATAGTTGAAATTTGACACTATTGTGTTAACTGTAAGGCAGTACTTTTTTAAAGGAAAAAGATCTCAAAGGACCCAAGGTTTTTTCAAAGACTTCCCAAAGAAATAAAATGATAAGTGTATGTACACCCAACGACCTTCAGCGATGCCAATTTCTTTGGTTTAAATTTAAGTCTTTTCCTCCCTCTCAGTGCATCTAAAACACTCTCCAGGTGTACAATTATTAGTTCTTTTCAAAACAAGATCACTCTATATTAGTTTTAGTTGGCAGCCAGCTTTCCCCTCCCTGCAGTTACCTGGACAGTCATTCTGCTTCCCCGATGGTGGAATGACCTTCTCACCTCTTTTGTCATGGCAGCATATTTCCTCCCTATATTTATCTAAATCTATCTTATCTACAAAAACTTGATATAACCCTGTTTTCTAACCTCTTCTGCACCACAAATGTCATTGTTTGCTTCCAAATGTTCTTCCTCTGCTTCCATTTCTCTTGCATCTGTCTTGTCCCATGAATATTTATAGTACCACTTTGAGCTTTGCATCTGTTACCGTTCTTGATCTATGGCTTTGCTCTTTTTTACCCTGTATAAGAACATACGAATCTTCCACAAAATGAATTTAAATGTGAAAAAGTCTCACAAACCTCTAGAATTATTACGAGGAACTTGTTTTTTCCATTACTTAGTATTTCATTTGTACAATTAGAAATTGATTCCATCATTCCACACTGTAAAAACAAATGCAAGCCTACTTGTAGTAATGCAATTTACATGCCAATCAAGCAAGAGTTTGTTTTAGATGCACTTTGCGACAATAGTAAGAGTTAAAGGTGCAATGTGTAAAAAGAGTAAAGAGCTGCATATAACCATAGAGTAACCCCCTACTGCTGCTCAATATACTTTTTGCTCCAGCTCTCTTTGGCTGAAGATGGTAGCTGCCGTCCGCTTGTTAGCTCAGTTAGCCGTGTAGCTATTGGCTCTTTGAGCTAATCAGTCTAATTGCAAAAGAGGCTTGGAGCACCAGATGATTGTAGGTGTTCATACTGCAGCCAGCAGCCTCTCAGCAGACACAGCCTGATCAGGTCTAAACACAGCCTCCGAATAGGACTGTGGTCAGTTTGACAATGAGAATTACAGTACCAGAGTTTACAGTAGCTCCAACCAGGACTCTGACTCAGAGAACATCAAGACATCACAAGCAGGGACAGGGGAGACATGAAGAGGAGAGGAGGATTGTCAAGAATCATCAGCAGGGAATTCTACATCTTACTCAGTAAACAATTAAGTTTTTTTTTGTTGTTGTTGTTTTTTTGTTTTTTTTTTTGACAAAAACTGCATTGATGATGATTGGAATAGTGGAAAGTCAAACCAGGATGGTTCTTCCAAGTTTTATTTTCTTTAGTTTTTGTCCAGTTTGAATGACGCATGTTTTTACGATGAGTCAACAAGGCAATCAAGCTCGAAACAGGACAGGCCGGGGCTAGCTGGCTAACTTCAGTAGATATCTCCGCAACACAATACATAGACATCTTTGACATAACATTAGAACTGTTACTTCACATTCTTTTGATATTGTTATTTCATTTTTTGAAAAGTTTCAAACATAAATTCTGGCCATATGTTACACATTGCTCCTTTAATTGAAAGATAAGCATATTAAGCATTATCCCATGATAGAATGTTAAATGTGTTGGGTTATTTAGCCTCAGTTATTAAAAAACAAATCAAACAAAAAACAACACAATCTGATTACATATCCAACTACAACAAACCACAGTTAAAAACCACACCAACAATAATTTACAAAATATCCTTTTGAAATGTCTTCAGACTCCCATATATAGCAGCTAATATACTCCAAATGTTTTCGGACAATAACAAAATGTTTGGTAGGCACCCTGAGATGGGAATACAAATATGAGCTGTACCTTTTCAAGAATCTATATTTTAAATACATGATTTAGTTGACAGTAGGGATGCACGATATTTATGTTTTCCAATAAATTGTCATTGGATAGTGGAAAGTTTATATGGCACATTAGTTATTGTTATCGGTTATAGAGAAAATAATATGAGGCCAAATTGTTTTATTGACCGAACAATTGCAGCAATAGTAATATTACAAAGTACATTTACTTAAGTAGAAAAGAAGAAGAACAAGAGCAGCATGCTGTAGTCACATTCATGACTTCAAACTGCTGTGTCAGAAAAGGACCACGCAGTGCAGACGAGAATGCCAAACATGTCATCGCTAGTATGAATATTTTAACAGTTTTAGAGGGAAAAAAAACCAAAAACCTTTGCAATTTGTAATACATGTTCCGAGAGGTTCTAACCTATGAGAAAAGAGTATTGATGTTCGTTTTAGTGATGTCTTCTTGGAATAATAAATCAATCATCTTTGCCCTCTAAATATTGACTCTTTTACCCTCAGATAAAAAGTGAAATTGTGGGTTATTTTGTTGGTATTGGGCATGAGAAGCGGTCATTATTGTTAATCTGTGTCAGCTGAAAAATATTCTTATCGTGCATCCCTAGTTCAGAGGCAATAAATACCACTGTTTTGTCAAATTAAATATGACCAAGTGACGGTACAACTCTTAACACTTTCCCTTATGTGCTCATGTTTTTGTGATTTGTTCTATCTCACACAGGATCTATCCTCAACTGGAGTCTGTTGGAGTCTATTACTCTTCTCCAATGACAAACACACATTTGCCCATTTAAAATTTGCTTATAAGTCATGAGCCAATCGAAATGTCACTACTAGACCATCCAGTTATCGATGTGATGTATGCTTCTTTTACCCTGGCATTGTTTTTTCCTTTAGCAATGGTGAAGTTTGCCCACTGACCTGTGTCATCTCTCCACAGATGGAGTCGCCACTTCAGGGGACACGTCGTTGCTCTAGGGGTCTTGGCCTCATCACTCCTGCTAACTTGCCTTCATACTATTTCATCCACGCCATCATAAATGCTCAGATGGGGGCATGCATTAAGTGGCCTTGAGCAACCACTGTTCTGTACTAAGTGCTAATGATTCGTTGACAGCAGTGGTTTATCCGCTTCTGTCAGACAGGGCATAGGGCAGTATTTTATCATGACAACCTCACTGCCATGGCCAGATTCAGAGAGTGGACTGTGTTACAAACAATCTACCCAATCTTATATCTAGCACAGTTAAGTTTCATTACTGGAAAGAAGATCAACACCATAGCAGCCCTGCAGGTGAAGTGGTGCTCAATTCAATCAAGCTCAGCCCATCTCTTTTGGAGCTGAGATTTATGGCCTTGCAGTAGGCAGATCACTATTGGCATAATGCCAGTGACAGCTCTCATTGCCATGCAGGTGTTGGAGCTCATGGCAACAGCCTGCCCAGTTGTTCCACTGGGGCTACTGCACATATGCAGTTTTTCAAGCCCTAGGTTAGATTCCAAGAGGCACAGGCATTGCTTGATGACTGCTCTCTTCCTTCTATCAAGGAGACCAGCAACACCGAGAGTCCCCACAGTATCAGTAGTCAGGAGCAGTGCTCGGTTCTCTTCTTGGTGTAGTGGTTCTCCTTGATATGGCAAGACGACCCTCCCCTGGAATGGATGCCCTTGCACCTTTGCACTAAGGTTTTTTGCTGTTGGTGCAAGGAAAGGAGTGTGGATCCTCTGGCTTGTCCAGTTGGTTCAGCATGTCCTATTTGCAGTTTCTGCTTTAAAAAGATCCATCTGATGCCACTAATAGATCATACTGATGCAACCATTATGCTTCGTTATTTTTTTCAGCTTTTTACTACAAAAGCTTTGGAGACAGAACGGTCTTTGGTTCTCATGAAACAGTGTCTGCAGGGTATTTGGATGCAATGCCTGGTTATACATACCTTTGTAACTCAATGGGAACTACCATTGTAGCTTGAGCATCTGGACTGTCTTAAGGCTTTGTCCATCAAGACAGCTTTGCTTCCTGCTCTGTCTTCATCTTAGAGAGTGAGTGATCTATCTGCCCTGTCAGTCCCCCCAGCCACATGCTGCTTTATAGAGACTGCAGCAGAGCCATTCAGACAGAACCCTTCTTTTGTTAGAGCTTTTGGGCAAATTCTAGTAGTGGTGTTCTAACCACACATGTGCAAATTTTCACTGGACAAATATGTGCACACCATTGTAGGAAGAATTACCCACAGAGTCTAGTAAAAGACTTGGCTTGTGTTATAGAACTAGAGTTACAACACTGTAACCTTTATTTTTCCACAGTGAATGCTTTAAAGTGTGTCCCTGGTGAATTCAATTCTCATAAGAAAATAAATAAACTATGTTGATTGACAAAGATAAATTACCTATGGAATTAAAATGTAAAGTTTTGCATAAGTATTTCAAGATGAAGAATAAGAATCGCCACTGCAAAAAGCTACCACATTCAGCATGTAATGTAAAAGGCAGAGGAACCTGAGCCCATTCTTTGTTGCTTGCTGCGCATTGAGAGACTGTGTTTATCCACTTTCTTTTTGTAGAGGCTGGTGGTTTTCTGACATAGAAGGCTGGAGAACATGCTGAACTTGTTGTGTATGAGCCCCTTTGTTATTTTGAGGCCCGGAGAGCAGCTCCATGTACAATAAATCAGTGAGACATCTTCTTTAAATATGGATGTACTAAGGTGAGGGACTGTCTCAGTTTTAACTGAATATGATTTTTAGATGCAGCTGATGTTGGATGTCTTGGATTGTGACAACCACTGTGTTTTGAACTGCAAAGCAAAGTGTCAGTGTGCATAAATTCATGCTGTTGCACTTGTCTGTGAAGTGAAATTGAACAATTCATTGCATTGTTATTTTGCTAATGTACTGATATCAGTGTAGAGTTCTGCTATCCCTGTGTGAAGTCTCACTGTCATATCTCTCTGCACTGTGGGTGCAGTGTTGGAGAAAGTGCTCAGCTCATTTACTTACCATAAAGAAATATCAGCATTTAAATTTACCTAAAGTACCAAAAGTACAGTTACTTGCTAAATGGGTGTTATTGTATTACAGTTTTAGATGCATTAATGTTTACATCACTTATATGTTGTGGGTGATAAAGGAGAAATATTGTCATTGTAACTACTGTATACTACTGAGTAGTTTGGGAATTAGTTGCAGAAAATTGAAATACCTAAGTCTAGTACAAGTGCCTCACATTGTACTTGAGAAAAATAATTAAGCAAATGCACTTGGCAACATTCCATCACTGGGCTTCTCGAAATCAAATGTCTCCAAAACAGTGGATTTACAGTGAATAATCGTGCAGCTGGTTTCCTTTCCAGGGTTGCTGCATCTCTTCAGTCTTATATCTGTGGCTACAAATATATTGTTGTTTTAATAATCTTAAATATTGTATTAATATTGTGTGTTGGGTAGTGTTACTAAGCTGTTTGTTAAATATTTACATTTGTGATGAAAACAGCTGCAAAGAGTGGTACACTGAACTGTATGGATTGATTGTTTTTCTGCTCATTCATATTGTACTCTTAGAACAGAAATGAAATTGGATATGTTATAATTTATCACAATGCTCACTGTAGAAATTTCTTTTTTTTATTTAAAAAAAGTGTATATCATGGCTTTACTTGTAGTATTGTAGTAAACATATAAATAATGGTCAAACTAAGCTGTAAGATGATATGCGGAATGATGGATAAAGCAGCAATAGCAGACATGGAAGTGTCCTCCACCTGCTACATCACATGCTGAAGTTTTTAGGGGACTTTTAAAAACTGAAACAGCCATGTTAAACTGGCATATCTGTTTGGTGTCAGTTTTGCTCATGACTTGCTTTGTGTCCATCAGTGACTTCAGTTCCTGAATTCATTTATGTTTATTACTAAGTTTTTGTTTCTTGGTCTTTACAGTGCAAAAAGTTTAGACCAGGCAGCATTAAGTGTATGCAACTGCCACATTTGAGTAAAGTGTGCAATTATGACCACATTACTCTTAAACACCATCAGACTGATATATTCCGTTATAGACAGACAGAGATTAACTCTCTTTTACTAAGCTTTATTCATTTGAGGCGAGTTGAACTACTTGAGGCTTCTGAAGTTACTAAAGTGTAAGAGGTGTATGTCTCCCAGTGGTCACCCAGGTTTGTGACATATGTCTAAGAGTCTACAGCAGCAGACATTAAAGGATAAAACATACATTTTTTTATGAAATATTAATGTACCATTCAGATTCTTTTTAGAGTTAGAGCAAAATAAAACAGCAATGCATGGCTCAGTTTTCTCAGAACTCAACTTCTCTGAAACAGTTTTCATTATACTTAGAGGCTAAGAACCATAAAGGAAACTCTATTAAGCACTCTAGCATAGCTGTTGAATGATGAACTATGGACCTTGTTATTTTAATTTACTAATTTTTTACAACTTAACCTTCAAAAAAACATCCACAGATGTAAACATGTTCACAGGCACCCTGTTCTAATCAATGTCAGCTAACAGAAAACTGAGCCATGTATTTTGGTTTCAGCTGCGGCATACTCTTTAGCTGCACAACTGTCTGAATGTCACATAAAAACAGGAATTACCATTTAACAGGTTCAAGGATCCAGACTTCATTCTTTGTTTGTGCGATCTCTTACTGACTCATTGTTGTTGAGTGGCGGAGGCGGTGACTGCTTGCTCCTCAAGCTTCTGCCGTCCGTGGCGGCCCGGGAAGTCTCTGTCACAAAAAGTCGAGTCACCCACACGGAGGTGACAATGCGTTTGTACTCGTTCCTGAAATTCCTGTTCAGTAAGCCATAGATGATGGCATTCAGACAGCTATTAAAGTAGGCCATGAAGTAGCTGACCACAAAAAGCCACTCAGGGATACGGGGAGCCACGCGGGACGGATCTATGGCCACCGCCAAGCCAATCAGATTAAGTGGAGCCCAGCAGATGGCAAACAACACAAAGACCACAAACATGGTGATGAAATTCCGCAAGTCACTTGGTCTGAGGCGAGGGCTCTCTTCTGTCTTCACTTTGCGACGCACCTAGGTATGCCAAAAACATGACATGAGAATTAGACTAAGTTATACCACAAGGCTCCTGTTTCTTGCTGCCTCTCTATTCTGTGGACACACAGGCAGAAACCCACACACAGTGTCATCCACGCATCCAACCACTCCAGGGATCTTGCTTATGTATCTGCCTGTCAAACACGATATCTCAGCGGAAATCACAGGCACCAACTTTGCTAGATATTTGCAGTTTTTAGAGTTTGTTAAAAATCTACACTAAGGGGTGGTTAAAGACCAAGATGATCAACTCAAATGCTATGGCAAAATGGATTTCAGTAATGGGATGGGATTCAAAAAATCACACTGACTGCTCTGCTCCATTACAGGCTCAATAATTAGGTTGAGAAAGAGGTCCAAATTTACAAACTTGGAATGACCATGGACTGTACATTAAAGGTCTAATATGGATGAATTCTGAAAGGCTGGTGGGTCTTGTTATTGTTTGGCCACAGAGATGTTTTTTATACCTGAGAGCTATTCACAGGAATCTTTGTGTGGTTGTTATTATGCTATTACAAAAGGCTCCATAATAATCCTATCTGTGTGTCTGTAAAGACATATACAACCATGAAGAGATGAAAAAGACTAAGACTGACCTGAATCACTAGTATCCAGATGCGTAGGTAACAAAAGGTAACCACTGCGATGGGAACCAAGAAGTGAACCACCACAACCGCCACTGTGTAAGAGCTGCTGACATTCTGGGCAAAGGTGCAGGAGTAGACCCGGGGGTCATAGCGGAGGGAACCAACAAAGAAATTGGGGATAATGGCCACTATCGTGAGCACCCAAATTAAGGCAACAAACAGCAGAGTGTTGCGATAGCTGTACAGCCGGCTGTAGGAGAAGGAGTGACAGATGTAGCAGTATCTGTTCACTGCAATCCCAGTGATGTTGAAAATGGAACCGATGACACTCAGCCCCATTAGGAAACCGCTGACCTGGACCGAAAGAAAGTGAAGTGTTTGTGTCAGACTGTGTCAGCAGAGGGTTTATTGGAATTGGTAGCAAACTGAAATATGCCTTCACAGATGTGGGTCTTACCATGCATTGCGTGTTTCCCAGTGCCCATCCATCGTGGAAGAGAGCATAGAGAACCAAAGGGTAGGGGTAAAAGGCTACCACAAGGTCAGCAAATGCCAAACTCACCACAAACACATTACCTAGAGAGAAAAACACAGCAAGACAGTCTCTTAAATATATTTACAGTAACTTAATCTCTGTTTGTAAGAAGAGTCACATGTTTTATTAAGCCACACAAAACATAATTATACTGTCCTTTCAACAGTGGATTCACCCTCTAATGTGGCTCTGTTTGCCCCTTATCTTCTCATCTCAGCTTAATGAATTCGCTTGCCTGTGCTCACCCAATAAGGATAAGTACATTCAACCCTAATGGCTCGTTCCAGGCAGAAGAAGCATTTATCCACTTTTGATAGTTTTACATTTCAAGTGCTCGCTTGTCTTGCATATAAAACAACTGCATTCATGTCCTGGTTTACATGCTATTTAGGGCAGACATTATTCCATTAAGTCAGAGTTTCCCTCCCTTATTTATCTTTGTCACATCGCTACATTATACCTTTGTAGCTAACTGCATGCACATTTTAAAAATTGCTCCAATTTGGCAAAGTATATTTGAGTTCCTTGATTTAATTATTTTCTTTTTCTCTAACAATTACCTATTGTAAGTTAAAGCACTCAGGAAAATGCAGCTTATACTGCATGGTTTTATGCTGGGTACTCTAATTGGGAAAACACCGGACCTGGCAATTTTCAATATACTAGGAGCCTATCTCAGCATGCCCAGCTTGGCAAGATTGTTGGCAGAGAGGTTTGAGATTGCATACCAAAGGTTTGTAGCCTCTGCCCCACAGATGGCTGCCTCACCCTGGACAAAAAATTATCAGGAATGGCAGAGTCATTCTGTTCTGACAGAGTAGAGGGACAAGCTTGTGGACACAAGCTTCTGCGACACTGGGCCATGCAGGTTTTTTTTCATCTAGCTGATACCCAGACTAATCCAAACTGTGGTCTCTGGCTCACAAAATCCACTTGGTATGACAACTTAGTGAGAGATTGCCTTAGTTTAGGCAGAACACGGTGGTTACATTTGCTAATTGGTATCAGTTCAGCTCACACACTTAACAGGTCAAAAGGGAGATTTAAAAATGACTTTATATCTACCAAGATATTTACTGAAAGTAAGAGACACTACTTGTTTTCTTGTGTTTAAAAGTGTCTACATAAACACACAAAAAAATCGAAAACAATGGGAGAAAGTCTGAGCCAAGCATGAGGGAGCTTTTCATCTTTGTCCTGAGCTGGAAAATGAAGAAAGATTTGGTTCTCTTATATTCTCTCAAGTCATAACAGAAAAATATTACTGGCTGTTGGAAAAAAGCTACACTACTAATAATATTTTGTCACATTTTTTCTTAGCTTATTTAGGTTGCAACAATCTTTTACAACTCTCAGGAAATACAGTTAATAGTTGTCTAGACTTTTTCAGCATCTCTTCATGCTTTTATCCGTCCGTGCCAGGTGGAAAGTCAGTGAGATGATCATACAGCTCTTCTTTATATATATATATATATACATTTTTTTTTTCCACCGCTCTATTGGGAATCCTCTCCTTCCAAGGTCCAAAATGAGGCCATTTAAGCTTAATCACCTTATTTAATACAGCCACAACAGCAAATAGACAGCTGGCCAAGTAAGTTTGCCACAAAAACTGGGCCTGCAAAAGCTGTGTTGCTTTAAGTACTCTAATACTATACTATACTATACTATATTATGAACATACTGTAGCATTAAGTGTTTGGAGGCATGGCAGTCAAACCAAACTCCATCAATCATTTACAAACACAGACTGGACATGTTGAATCCAACCAAACATCTTCAAAAAATTGCAGCAAGCAAAGACAGCCATGGCTCACCAAACAGAGATCTGTTTGTCTAGGTTTGTTTGAGAATGTGATTGGTGTTCCATAGTCTGAATTTCCACCTAAGATCTAAGCTCTCAACATCGTAAACTTTGCTAAGATTTCATGTACATGTATGCTTTTTTTTTACCAAAACAAACCATATAACAATTTATGAAGGAGAGATCAGTCATATTTTATCTTGTTTGTTTGAAGCAACATAGATGCCAATGTAAAGGCAGTTCCAGATAAAATAGGGCAAAGCAAAGGTCGAAATGTGTTGCACCTTCTCGGTCTCATATGCCTGCAGAAATAATTTGCTGAGCAGCATCCACACAATCAATGCACAAATAACAGCTGCCTTATGTTCCTGTATTATGTCAGAGAGGCCTGAAGTACAAGGGGGACCCCAGGCCTCAGTGATTTGTAAGGTTGTAAGGTAGAGGAGGGAGAGGGAGGCCACCTGTGTGTCAAGTTGTCAGACATCTCTCAGCATGACAGGGGATACTTGCTGTGTCTGAGCCATATCTGAGGTGCACGGTGCAAAGTGCACCAGAGCTTTATTTATAGCTTTACAAAGCAGCTCTGACACGTTTCTGTTTGTAACTACAGTTTGTGCACATGTGGCTTCGGTGTGTCGCTGTCAACCTAGAAATGTCACTAAGTATGCGCCATGATGCACAAAGTGGAGACAGCAATTCAGCACCTCTCCTTTTGTGGAGAAATTACGCAGATTTCTCTCATCATTCATGTGTCAGAGGGCTGTGACACAGAACAATCTGCTCCTGATAGTAAGGAAAAGATTGGATGGTCATGACTGCAGGCTCACTTCAAAGGGGAAGATGTTCTCCTGGAAAAATATAGTTTCACTAATAAAATATTATATAATATAAAAAAGTACAATTGAAGAAGGTGTGTTATTATACTTCTATGTGTTATCTTACACCTCATTGAGAACTTGACACCCTAAACTTTAAAATATATGCTTAAAAAATCACATTGCATGCATATACCTTGAAATTTAAGTAACCATTTTTTTGATGATCTGAAGAATTTTTATAATAAAAAAAATGAACTGTGAGTCAAAACAGTTTCCAAGAAAAAAGTATATTTTCTTTTCAGGAGAAGAAATATTCCTCTTTTGTGATTTGGACAGAATTCATGTCCTAACAAGCCCTTGGACAAACAAAAACAAACTATTACACAAGGCATCTAATGAAAGCTGCTGTGCAAAGCTGGTAGGAAAGCTGGATATGGTCTAAATCACAATGTAAACATGCAGAGAGTGTTTTTCCTGCATAGCATCATAACAGGTCCCATAAATAGGAAACTAATAAAGTGATGTGGAGTCTTAAGTCACTGTTTCACTTTGTTAACTGTTTGCACAACACATTTTTTCTTTTGTATTCTCAATGGCAACACAGGGAGGTTTACTTTATTTCCACTGCATGCAAATACATAAAGCTCTACATTACTCATCTGTACCCGCACAGAAAAAGTATAAATCAAGTTTAAGAAACAATTGCAAATGTCTCTGTAATATAATATGGTTGATCAGTTATTTAAAACTGGGCTTTGATCTTAAATGGGCAGCTGCAGTAGTTTGTCGCCGTAACAAAATAGTAATTGCTACAGACTTTTGCGTCAAAGTAAGTACATATTTTTAATGTACTTTCTACTTGCTTTCAGGGTTCCAGATGTGGCCTTACAACCTAAATATTCACCACTTTCTCCATGTGTTTTCACCTTACCTGTGTTCCCTATCTCTCTTTGTCCGTTTCTTGTGTGTTGGTGTGGGCATAGTCTTTTTTATGAAGCCACACCCAGTTGGATTTAAGCAGGGATAACATTAACAAGGATCATGCTTAGGCCTCCACAGCAACAACTTTTGTGCCTGAAGGGTCAACTGCCATGTTAGTGGCTCTATGAGCTGTTAACATTAGCGTACTGCCATGTTCAGAGTTACAATGCTAACATTCTGATACTAAGCACATATCATCTAATCTCTATCAGGTTCGATGTTCATGAGCTTATAGGCACTAAGAACAGAGTACAGCTAATAACATTGCCATTAGTGTTGGACTTACATTTTCATAAAACAAAATACTGGAGAAACTGAAGTTGAGACGTGATGGACACTTCTGTGAAAAAAAAGGGGTTACCAAACTCATCCTGTGGGGAAATTGAACGTGTGTGCCTAATTTCATGGCAATCCATCTAAAAATTGTTGAGCCACTTTACCCAAAGGCAGTCTCTTTGTGGCGCTATCAGAGAAGTCTCAAGATCATCAAAGTGAGTGGGATTTATCTTCCATAACTAAACCAAATTTAATGGCTATCAATCCTCCAATTAAAATATTTCAGTTTTTACCAAAGTGGTGGAGTGACAACCAGAGCAGAGCAGCACTGCCATCCTCACAAACATGGAAAAACCATAATCCTGCCTCAAATACACAAACGCTGAATAAAATAACTGCTTGCTGCTCATAAGATGCAGGATGAAGAGTAAATATTTGAATTGGACAGTAACTTTAGCTTTGGTGCAATGAAAAAATGACACATATACAGCTTTATATAAACTTTACCAAGAGATGTTTTTGAAAAATATCAGAGTAATAAATATTTAACAAAGTAACAGTTACAGCTCAGCTTCAGTGTGCATGTGCATGTTTGTTTATGTATTGTATCCGTCTGTGTCTGAAAAAACAAAATAAAATAAATATAAGCTATATTTCGCATTATATTACATACATTTTGTGGCAAAAATAAACATCAAGAAGACGTATTATTGAAAAAGTCACAGCATATATGCCTCATTCACAAGCAATGTTAAATTTATATGTCAATAAGAAAAATGTCTCAATGTTGATGATAACATGCACTGGGTTATGACAAATGCACCATGGCAAGACTTTATAATTGAATACTTTTCATCCTTTCAAGTGCATTTGATTAGAAACTGGACATGTGAGGCAAGGAGAAAGAGCTGTAAAATGAAAATGGGGTTGATGCTCTGTATCTTTTTAAACAACCGTAATATGACTCTTTTCAGCTCCTCAAACATGAGACAGGAGAAACTATATTTTCAGGTCTGGATAGATAACTGTTCATCATTGACTGTGGTGTGTATGTGCATGGAGAGGGGGAGCGCGCGATATGAAGCATGAAGGTGGAAGTACACACAACCCTGTGCACACATGCACACAAAGGTATATGATAAACAGACAGAGAGCAAAAAAGATCAGACTGCTTCTGTGATAATCTCACCTCGAGGCAACAGCAGTTTTTACAGGGAAAAAGTTTGGAGACTCAGCGCAAGTGGAAATGCTAACTTTACCTTCAATATCCACAAAAGGATTTTTTGTAGACTTTGCTGCATATACTTTATCTTGATCTTTTGTTAATGATCATGCAAAACATTGTTTCTTGTAATTTTATCCTAAACTTCTTGTTCTCGTTGCTAAATTGTGTTTTTTTCAAACTTGCTTTCAAACTTCTATTTCACATAAATATGTACTTCAGAAGCTCTAGGGGCAACACAATTTGGATATACGGATAATAAACCTATTTAAAAGAATTAATGCTCCAGTTTTGGATTATTACCAATTAAATTCTTCCAAATAGCCTTCTTAAAGTTTATTATCCCAACAACTGCAGCTGATAATTATGGCCTATTTTGAACAAATCTGTTCAACAAGCGACCTACCGAGGCAATGAGATCAATTTATTATGGTTATCTTTGTGGCATTAAGTTAAAGTCAGATGGCAAAACTTTTAAATGGTTTGAGTCTACAAGAAAGAATCAGTCATTGTGCAATCAAAGTTAATCTACAAAGGCAGGCACAGACAAAAAAAATCTCTTTGTTAAGTATATTCTTCAAATGAGACAGTTTCCTTTGAATTGACTTTTAATGAAATCAGAAGTTATTTTCCTACCTGCATAACTCAAAACCTGGAAACATTTTTTTTTTCTTTATAAAGGATGTCTGCACAATCAGACATGACTGTGAATAAAGTGTTTTTTCTTGACTATTATGGGAATTTGAATTTTTCAATTTACAAGTTGAACCGAGTCACCTCAAACAGGGCAAAGAGAGCAGCATATTTGGAACTGTGACAGTTCAGCTGCAACTATTTGTACAATTATCACACAGTTGTCAATCATAAACACATCCCAACTGTGAAATTTCCAACTTATAGAATGACCCGCTGTCCCACTGCACAGCCATGTCGTTGCACTACTACAAGTATTACACAAACTCCTATGCAGCTGTGATGAGGCTCTTGCTCTGGCATAATTGTGTGAGAAATCCGATTACAGGTAGTTTTGCCAAATATGTTGCTTGATTCTGTGTTTATGTTGATGCAATGTTGAACGGAGAAATACATGGAAGTGTAGTTATGTTTATTCATGATTGTGAGAGTAGCTTATTTTGTTCGAGAGGTAATGAGCAGGAAAGTAGATTACATGATGTTATATTTGTTCAGTGAATTTAATGAGATGTCATGGTGTAACTGTTAAAAGGCAAGGAAGAGACAAGGGAGGCGTGTTTTTTTTTTTTTTGCTCAAACACACAGCTAATGGCCATGAATCAGCACTGTTATAAAGCTGAAAAACGGATAGGTTGTAATTATCAAAAAAAAAATTGAAAGAAAAAAAGAGAAGATAAATCCTCACTGCGACAGATCCTGCAGCTGTTGATGACTTTTCTGACCACGCATTGCTGTTAATGCATGAGGGCTGGCTAAGCAGCCGTTGCCACATGTGCACTGGCTCTGGCATGGGCCCAGCAAATCTGGGTCTGTGCGTGTGTGAAGCGCAGTATCTGGCCCGCTTCGTTTTCCTCTTCCAGCAGCCTGACAGAAAGCAGCCCGCATTCGACAGAAAGCAGCAAACAAGTGTTTCACATGTGGGAAGCACGCATAGATGCACGCTGACGCACCTGTGAGAATATCTGGACCATCTGTTCACTAAAGCCATGGATTATGATGATGATCACATTTCATAATTATTCATACTGTAGATGAGGGTCTAAGCTTAAATGCTGCAATCTTGTTTCTGGGAAGGGGGGTGGGGGGTTTAAAGTAATGTAAACTGTAGTTAGATGACACACTGACTTTATTTACCAAGAGGCCCCTGGGAAGTGGGTGTAATTTCGGCAGCCAACTGTTCAGAGACACAAAAAGTTTTTGAATTTTCAGATGAAAGCTTATACACATTCTGAGGTGTTGGGTTTTATTTGCAGCAACCTATTTGGCTGCATCAATCAAAGAGGAAATGAACAAACATGCATAAACAGTCTTTTTTGTAATGCACTATTTTTTCCCCCCCTTTTTATGCCTAATGGGTGGATTGGGTGTTAAAACAGAAGTTTGTACAGCTCTTCACAAGGTTATTCACGTGTACATAATTGCATATGGAAATGTTAACTAAAATGTAATCTTCTTTGTCAAAGGAATGCATGAATGATTATTGTAATAAACAATATTAGAAGCAAAAATGATTTTGTGCATTTTCCCTCCATGGCTGTGAGCATTTCCCTCGGGGAAGAGATTGCAATGATTTTCCTCTCATTTGCTTGTTTTAATGTCTTTCCTGTGGGAGGACATGCAAGGCAGATTTGCCTTGTTTGCATTTAAATTTGTTTTCGGTGGAGAAACGGGGGCAAAAAAAATAGATGGAGAGGGAATGATGACAGGAATGGGGACTGAATCCAGAAAGGAGTGATGTGGAGGGAAAAGTGGTCAGCCATGATAAGAGCTGTGCTTTTCTGTGTGAAGGCAACATTTACAGTGAGGAACCAGTGGGGCTCATATAAGGATAACAAATGCTACAATTTCCGCCAGATGTGATGAGGACAATTAACAGATGTGTTAATTTCGAATGAAGCTGTCACCTCTGTTCATTTCTTCAGCCTGTTTAACGGAAGAACATGACACAGTGACAGAGAGGAGGTGATGTCTGACTCAATCTGCAGAGATGAATGAACAAACTGTCGGCAGGAAATAGAAAATCAGGGAGATGGTGAATAACAAAAGGAGGTTAGAGGTCAGTTGGGGATAGGGTTGTTAGCAGCAGATGGAGGGAAGGGAAAATAAGCTGATGACAGAACAAGATAGAGGAGAGAGTAATACATTTTCTCATAGTTTTGGGAGGCAAGGCAATAAGCGATCTTGTCATCACCGCTATACATCAGAACCCTTTCCTCAGCATACAAGCAAGCTTCCTCGCTCCACCGCCCTGCCATATGCCTGGTCGTACAAGTCATGTCTCAGTCTGGCCCAGCTGAACCCACGAGGAGAGAAAAAAAAGGCCCTTCTTCATTTCCAGAGTTGAATGTGTTTCGCACAGGCAGTTGATCGGGCTTTGTCTGAAAAAGATTGAATGCATGTCTAGCTGCTGCTATACGGTGAGAAAAAAAAAATGACCCTCCAATGCATTTCTCTCTTGACTCCCTGTGCTAAAAGAAGTTCACAAAGAAAGAGAAAAACCAGAAAAGTTTGAGTCTGTTCCTATGTCTTCAGGCAACTACTGTACAGTAAGTTAAACTTTACACCCTCATAAACTCACATTTTCTGCAAGAGTTTCTGTAGAACATCCAAATATGTTTTTAAGGGTCTGATTTGTGACTATTTGGCTTGATACACCATTCTGTGACCCACCAGGACATTCTGTCTGAAGTGCAGAGGGGAAAAATTCACACTGGTTGAGTTAATAGGTATAAACAACCCCGAAGTCATATTTTAATTAGAAAAATGCAGCATTTTTTGTGGTAAGAGATGAGACGAGTGTTTTTTATTTTTTTTATTGGCTGTATAAATTTACCTGTAAGTTGGTGGTTAACTTCGACCAGCTCAGACACATCAAACAGAGACATGCACATTTGAATGGGCCCATAGATCAGTTGGGGGGAAAGGTTAATGTTGCAGATTCTCTTTAAGATGGTAAATTCAAACTATAAAAGACCAATACTCTAAAACTGTGTACTGAATTTTAAGTACCCCAAACCCCCTAATTCCACAATTTAATTAAATGTCCGGGGATTTGTTGAATTTAATATATCTGCCCTTTCTTGTTTTCTTCTAACTACCTTGTTTTTCTTGTTTTCTTGTAGTCAGGGTCATATTTTTGGACCTTTGTGGTGACTGTGATATTGTCTTTGGATATTTTTTTGTTACATTTACGGATTAAAAGCACAGTTACTGCTGCCAAGACAGAAACCTTTTATACCCAAACACAATAGATTTTGCAGTGCTATGACAAGTGTTGTGCCTGAGCCACTGGTCTTAATATTGGAGGGACCCAGATGCTTTCAGGGGCCCAGAAATGATGGCAATTATTGGTGCTCAATCAACATTAGTCACAGAGACCTTGTTGTGTAACCTTCAAAGCAGTCGTTCAAAGACAGCTTAAAAAAACTTGTGGATCCTGCAGGTGGTGATTGCTTTTTGAACTTCTTCTTTTACTGAGGCGTATGATGCCTTTCTGCTGTTTTGTACAATTTCTACCGTGTTGGTACGGTAGAGCTTCTTCAGCTTAAACTGTATCAATACCCTGAGAAGCGCTCATAGGGAAAGAAACCTAAGTGCACTGACTGTAATATGAGAAACTGAGAATAAACAAGCAAAGAAGCTGAACAAAGCGATGATTGTTGAGGACTTTTGGATACGTAACGCTCAAATAACAATGTTCGCCAGGTGAGAACATTACAACAACAACAAAGGGTAGTGTCAACAACAACTGTTGCAGAGTGACGCAGTGTTGTGTGCATGTGCACACTTTCCGCAGCTCACTTTGCTTTAATGTCTGTTTGTTGCTGCAGCCTCTAAAGGGAGTTTATTTGTTTATACATCTTTAAGTTGTCCAATTAGTGGATGTTTTATTATGCTTTAAAATTGGAGGTTATTTAATTTCTGTGGCCTGATATTACCTTTTGCATTTGCTGCTGTGGATATGGTTGTTTTTATTATTATTGGCCATTGGTGCTTAGTTGTCCAAGTTTTGTTTCTTGCTGGTTAATTGTAGTAAAAACCCTAAAAGAAGGGCTGTTTATTTATATTTGATAGTCAGCGGTATGTTCAGGCTGCAAAATCTGTCGAAGTAAACAGATTTTTGGAATTTACTGTTTGGCTCGGATGTAAGTTTTGTTTTGCAGTGTTGTTTTGTTGTTAAACTTATATATATTTAATGCACTTGTAACCAAAGGATGTTCTTTTTACTATTGTAAAATTTCAAATTTTTTGTCATACTGTCCCCCCCCGGGTCTGGATGACAGCCATATCAGCAACATAATCAAAACGACTCAATAAATTGAAGCATCCAACCAGTCTTGCGAAACGTCTGTGAGTGAATGATTATTGTAAGAAATCACTTACAAAGGGTGAGACCTCGATCAAACAGCTGCAAATTTCCTCCATCTCCATAAAAAAAAATTTGAAAGACATGAACACGAGCCGGTTCAGTTTAATCTGTGTGAACTGATATTTGAATGAGCCCTTGGGAAGTGTGAACCTGACTATAACACAGTCACAATACACTTACTCTTACCTCTGCCTTCAACAAAGCAGCAAGACGCTATTGTGTTTTGTTTTCAGATGATAGCAAAACGTGAAATATGATCCAGGAGACACCAAACCACATTGCACAAAGGGTTTATTAACTCAAAGGCAGGATTTTTGCCTTTGTAAAGTCATGGGGAATGGGGAAAATCATTTTATCTTTTGATACAAACATAGCCAGGTACATAACAGAAACACCTGGAATGTGAGCACTTTCACATATTTCACAGATTCCACCGCTGCACATGTTGGATGATGTCACGTTGCAGGATAGTCTCAGTTCACATGCTTTCCTCCGATTTTAAAAGTCACTTAACACCAAGCTCAAAGGCATTTCCACTGACCTCCTCTGGTTGAAAGTTTCAGATCTGTTGCCCCTCTGAACGCCCTTAAAATCATGTGTGCTTCATCACCCATATCAGCACTACATTACTGCAGCACTTCAACCATTGGTGGTTGGTATTAACCTACTCTTCTCGAGAACTACGGAGAAAAAAAAAAAACTCATTGGAGGAAAGTGTGTAGGAACTGGTTGCTGAATATTTCAGTAAATATTATTCAGCCGTTGGTCGGCTGCTGCTTTGAAAGCAGCTTTGCAAAGCAGCTCTTCCTTCAGCTGCCTCCCTCAGGTCTCTCTCTCTCTCTGCTTTCGTCGCTTCTCCATTGATGGCACAGTCACAGATTGTGTACTGTGTAAACAATGTAAGAAAAAAAGAAGCTTCTTTATAAATTGCATTAACCTTAATTAAGCATAGATGATTAGCATGTTAACGCTGTACAAGGAACGAGCTCCAAGATATTTAATTCAATATGATGAAATCAGTAACAAAGTTTCCACAGATGAAGCATAAATAATCATAAATAAAATAAACAGTGAAAAATAAATTTTAACACACAACACAAAAAACAAAAACTTCTGCTTTTATTGTTTCAGTTGCTTTTAAGAAGTTGTTGCTCTTCCCTTTATTGAAGTTTTTATACATTTACATGACATTTTTATTCATGGGAAAAAGCCATTTCATGTGCTGTCGCATCACTTTACTTTTTTACTTGCTGGGGTTTAAGGCTAACAGAAGCTAACACTAACACAGACTGCAAAAACAAACACAACCCCCATGCTGTGTGCTCTGCGCTAATTAACTGAGAACCAATTAAGGAACTGCCATGCACAGTAACCTTAGTTTCAGGCAACGTGCAAACCAACCGTAACTGCTAAATCAGCTCCGTAATGATAAAGAACAACTTAAATCATGTTCATTCAGGCACAGAGAAAGAAAGAAGGTGTGGAGGGAAAGAGCAGAGTTCCTCCTCAGCTCAAGTACTAAATGAAATTAATGACGACAATAAAGATATCATCCCTCATTACAGAGAGGTATTCTAACACTTAGCAACAGTAGCTACAAAAATGAGTGCTTTAATAGTGTTCATTTTCCTAAGTCTGTGGAATTACACATCAAATATAAAGCTATTGTGAAGACAATTACTTTAACTCAGCCCTGAATATAAAAGGTGTATTTTCATAACAAAATATTTACATGTTTGAACACAGTAACACATCTTAATTTGCAAATAAATGATCTGTTTTGCCTCTGCACACAAACAGTATGCAAATTACACTACAGCCAATAGTTGTATTCAGTAGATGGGAAAAAGGGTCACGTTTTTGCCCTTTATGCTGTCACAGTGAGAGAGAATGGCCACTCTGAAACTGACATATCAAAGTCATTCATCTCCGTTTGAACGAGCTGCTTGTGTTAATGTTTATCTTACTGATGGCACATTCATCTGAATGCCAGTTTATGCTAAACATGCTGTCCCAGTTTATGCAGAAGGGTGGATCCATGTGTGCAGCTTTGTGCAGCTGGGATAAATTGCTTGCACATGTGCAAATTATGCTTCAAATGTGGCTGTGCGTGCATTAAATTATTCAAAGTGTTATCTGTTATGTGTGAGATGGGAAAAAGAGGCTTTTTTTTGGCATAGACAGTCATTTGTTTTGAACCACAATCCTCTGGGATGGTTCCTCAGATATGTCTGCACATAATTCTGCGTGACAAAATGGGACTGGCCAAAGGACTTATTTTCAGAATGACAATTCTTGAGCTCAGTAATTATGACACTTTTGAAAAATTATAGCATGATGCATGGTATACTTAAGAATTAATGATATTATGACTGTGCTATGGATGAATTAAATATTATCCAGGATGTGGGAAGTTATAAAGCAACAATACATCTTATAGAAAAGCAATTGTAGGAGAAGTATGTTTTCAACTATAAAAGACTGAAGTGCACAAGAGATTTGATTCAAAAAAGAAAAAAATAATCACAGCTAACTGATAAAACACAGTTAAGATTCTTAAAACTGTCAGTAAAACAGGATAATTAGGAATAACAGTGCTTTGATTAGTATATTTGAGGTCTATCAGCAGTATCAGCTGATGCTTATTAGTGTACATAGTTGTTAGTTATTGGTAGCTAAATTAAAACATCTTCAAAATGCTGATAAAATTAACAGCTTTATTTTTTGGCTCTATATAAAGAAAAGTGTCAAAAACAAAACT
>JAQNCA010000006.1:12204524-12215050 GCA_029783725.1 Acanthurus tractus
TCTATATAAAGAAAAGTGTCAAAAACAAAACTGAATGTGAATCTTTGAACTGTACAAAAACAGAATGTGGAAAACAAATGAGGGTACAGAATTTAAAACACAGAATTTGAGAAAATTTCTGGGTCTCAGTTTTTTATCGAGGTTTTTTGTGCCCTAAAGCCACAACTCCATCACTTGGTCACTGCTTGTTTCTGGTTACTTTTATCTCTGTCAGAAGTTTGGTTAAACATACACTGATGTAAAATGTCTGCAACTCCAGACTCACTTCTACTTTCACCTCCAAACTGTGCTCTGCTGAAGCACTTCAGCACATTTATTTACTTTAAACTTGCTTTGTTTTCAGATTAATTCGTGGTGCATTGTCTAACCCTTAATACTCCTCTTAAACTCTCTGTCCTGCAGTGTGTTAAGCTCCATTGCCCAAACACAAGGCTGTACTCAGCTGCTCAGTGGGTGCTAATAGATAACAGCGACCTAGCTCTCCTCCAACCCATTTCAGTGTTTACAGTTCCCTCTTGGTTTAGCCAGTGCAACATATGCTAATGTTCTGCCTGCCAACAAGCTGTTTGTGACTAAGGGGATAGATAAGCAGGTACTGCAGAGACATTTCAGAATCTTCATATTTAGTAGGCTGAGTAGGCAGCCGGTGGTTGCGTTAACTACTGTAACATTATGAGAAGACATGCTCCTTTATAGTCACTGCTCTACTCTGTTTGCCAAAATAACAAAGTACCTTTGATCCAATGGGAGATTTTTATTCTTCCCGTACATTGCCAGTATTACCAGAAGGTGATTCTCTATTACATTACAGCATTTTAACAGCATGGAGAGAAACTTTCTTGTGTAATTGGCATCACCTGATAAGCTCTTCTGTTTGACCTTTATACAGCCCACTGAGTTGACCACTTGAATGAATATTGGAGTGATCAGCGGGGGATCAATGGGACCATCACTTATTAGCAATCAGATCTTATAGATTCACCACAAAAACAACACAAACAATAAATAGGAAAGGAAAATGCACAGGTAGCACATGGTGTGAACATTACATATGGTGGCATATTGGGCAGACAGATGGTTCTGTATCATATAATGACTGGATAACATGAGCATATTAACATATACATGAGGGCTTGCAGAGTTGGATTTCCATCAAAGAAAAGGTCTGAGAGAAAAATCATTCTTTTTTGAGGTCTACAGTGCATTACCTTTATCAAATCAAAATATTCTCTCTTTTTTTGTTACTGCAGCTATGATAAAAAGCTCCCTGGTCTGAAAGCTTCTTACAGTAGTCTGAAAACACAGTTAGAGGGAGACGGTGTTTGGCCATTGCATAATTAGTCCTGCTGGTACATATGGCTGTCTTGTGTTCAGGCACATGCTTTGGGGCTTTTTTCGGCCTCGTGCTGCAAGAGGAAGTCAGCATATGGACAGAAGTGGTGGAATTACAATAGAGTGTTATGATGTGATAAAAAGCTTGTCAGGTGAAAGGATGAGTGAAGGATTTACAGCTGGTGGTTTTTATTACACACACAAAAACCCCAGCCCACAGTAGCTTTCTTGAAAATGATTTTCCGTGTCATGGCTACGCTCCATGATGCTGAACGGGTTTCCAGCAGACAAAACATTTGACTATTTTTATTCTCTCTTTTTCTCATTTTTGTTACTATAATTTTAGAAGTAGAGAAACAGAATTTAACAATTAAATGAGAGACAAATCTTACATTTTGAGTAGCCAGCTAGCTGTGTCCCTCAGAAAAACTGTCTCTCCATTCAATAGTAATACATCTCAGCAATCTGCTTTTAAGGTAATACCAATATAAAGCTACGCTCAGAAAGACCTTCTTTGATCACTAGGAGTACGTCTTACCAAGTGATCACTGCTCAGATTTCTAGACAACACAATACAGGATTCACAGGCTAAGGGCTTCACATAAGCACCACACAATATGCGTGGAAATCTGAAACTAAAACATTGTGGCAAGGTTGACAGATAAGCAAAGATGCAACCAGACTCCCACTTAAAACTTGCTAAACAGCAACAATCAGGCAGCAACCAGGATTTTGCATAAAAGCTTTAAAACATCAGCGTTTTGTAATTTGTGGTATGAATTTAGGAGCAGAACGTAGTTTCACTTTAAGCCTCACCTCAAAATGTGAAATTTCAATATGCCGCACTCACTTATTTAAATGATAGTCGACTTAGTCACAAATAAATAAATAAAATCAACTGTGAAGTGAACAACAACTCATCAGTGTTCCTGAGTGTGCTACGTAGCACATGTGATGTCATTGTGAATGAGCTATGAGCCAGAGTCTATGTGAAAATCTCTCTGAATGGCTTCTGCCAAATGGATTCTAATGATTTGTCAAAGACAACGCAAATGAGGAGGAACGGACTTGATAAGAGAGCATCAGCATCTTATGTAACGGCACCAGAGACAAAGCAGTGACAGTAAATGGAAGAATTTACCAGAGCATCAAGCAAATGACTTTTAAAAATCTGAAATCAGTAGGATTTTCTTTTTTGGAGGTTGCAGCATGCAGAGAACACAGTTAATAAGAATAATAATAAAGTTCTAAAAATCCCGACAAATGAAACAGATCTGCATGATGATCATCGAACAAAAGTAAGTTGAGAAAGTTTTTTTCTTGTCTTGAGATTTTCATTTTTTTTATCTGTCTTTTTAGTGTGATGTGTGCAAACCAACCCTCCGAGACTAATACACTGACACACTGACATTCAACATTAATGCTGGTGTCAGATAAAGCCCCTGACCGGGGATGGGAACTGCTGGCAAGTGCATATTGTTGAACTAAATATGGACAGACACTTTTAAAGAGAGAGAGAGAGAGAGTTCTCAGCATCTCAGGATAACCAGAAAAGATCAGTGAAATCCCACCGCTAAGAGGTTGCAGTAATGTTTAAGTGAGGTATCGATCAGAGCACTCGCCGCAGAAACATCAGAAGCTTCATGGACTTGGCGTTGGGAAGTTCAAGTTCATCCAACACCCGAGTCATGTACACTGACATGCACAGACCAGACAGGAAGCTTAGGTTTATCTTTGGCTCACATCTCTGCACTGCTCGCGCTCATTGATGGTGCCACTGCGCTGAGATAATATCAAAGAGCCAGAGATTAAAGGAGATCTTTGGGGCTCACAAGGCAGGTGGAGGGAGATGCTGGTGATACAACGACTGCATCATATTTACTGTTAATTGGGAGAGTGAAAAGTGCTACCATTTGAATATGACTAGAACTAAAAGAATCACATGACCCTTATACTTAAAAAGCAAAATGTACCACTTGCCAGTGACAGTTAGCATGTTTCCAAAACTGTTCATGTGTTTTCTAGGATCCAGGTTTGACTAAAAGTTGCTGGTCATGGACGAGGTTTGGAAAATATAACAAATTTAAACTGTGTATGTGAAGAGGGGTAACTCATGTCATAACAACGTCATGCTGCTCTCCTCATCACAACCTAGAAAGGACTGTAATTACTCTCAAGTCTCAAAGATAGCCTGTCAAGAAAAAGTAATTATTAGTCTGTTTATGTGTCTGGAAAAACAGCAAGCAAAAAAATAAATTAGCAAATAAAACTGTCGTTAGAAAATTAAAAATCTGGTCCTTTTCCAAACCTGTACTGGATCCTTAAAACATCCTTAACATGCAGTACACCATTGCACACTGTGTTATTCATGCTTTGTCAAAAGACTCGCATATCTTTTGGGATATTTTGCAACTAATTGTTCAGAGACCCAGCTTGCCCTTGCAACATCCAGTATGTAGTCCAAACAAGACTTAGAATACAAGAGCAGATGCCATCCTAATGGGACTTTGAATATCTGTGCCATCTGTCCATTAGTTGTGAAGATATTTCAGACTGAGCCGGCCCACAGTGCATGTACCACTGGATTATGCATTGTCCTGGATGTTCTTAGCTGCAAACCTAGAAGACCTGAGAGCCCAGCCTGAGGAGAGAACATGTTTTAATGAATGTCCATGGCCATGCTGCCTATAGTGTGTCTACTGAACATAAAGGTTTAGTCTCACTTCAAGCCACATCCTGCACTGGTTTATTTTTCTCTGTTTATCTTTAAGAAAGGTTTCAAACCTGTTGTCACACATATTTGCACTTTTGTTTTTGTGCTAGCATCAGCATCAACATTGTGCAATGAAACATCACAGATCTTGGTCAAATTCACAGCTGCATAGTGATTTACTGTAGTTGGCCAACAACAAGGTGGACAACACAAATATGCAGAAAAATGCAGCACAAATACTGCAAGTCAGCTCTGTCTGTTGGATCCCAGCAGTTGAGTCCTAATCAACCTGACTTGTGAGGATGTTGCTGCTGCTGCCGCTGGCTGCAGGCCGCTCACCAGCTACGCTAGCTGCTATCCAACTGTGGGCTGCAGCACCTCCAGCTGCACCCTTCCTCCTCTTTCTCTCTCTGTAGTATTTCTTTTGTACAGGCTCAAACCGAGCCTCTTTTCATTCACAATCAACTGCATATAATAATGGAAACAAGCTGTAAGCACGCACACTGAGGCATATTATCAACTCAAGGGTAGCTGCAGCAAAGTTATTAGCAAATAGTTGCTCATTTAAACATTTTAGCACTTACAGAGCAACATGTGGAGTCGTGTTTCTATTGCCTGGTGTATGAGTCAGATTTTAACCTTTCTGTTCTATTTTTGGTCTCCACCAACTCCTGAGGGAAATATCTGGCTCCTTAGCTGCTAAATAAATCGGTTTGTTTCCACCTCATGCTGTTAGGGTTAGGCGGGGGCCACACACCAACTGGCCAAAGGCTAAAGCTCAGAGACCTCTAGAGCACAGCATAAATAGAGGAAACTAAGGAAATACAGGCAGAGGGCAGGAACTCTGCAGATGTAGAAACCACCACATCTCATATGTGTCCTGTGTAATGACTGAGAGGGATGGCTCTGTATGAGTCATCGCATTTTTTTAAGGTCATTCCTGCATGTTATACCTATTAATTATAATAAAAACAGGAACTCAAAAAACTCTACACTGGTAATTGGTGCAACAACAGAACAATATATTATTTAGGTCTAAGATTAAAACAAAATCGCGAAAATTACAAATGATTGATCTTTTTGAAATTGTGGCCAGTAAAATAGTGGAAAACTAAGTGCCTATTTATCTTGTTTACTCTTTGTGTTGGCCCCTGGCTGCTGAGACACCATAAGCTACAGCTGAGTTCATGTGTGCCACAGGCCAGCTGAGGCAGTGATTATTATAAATGTTTTAATAGTTTGACTAATACAATAACACAAGGTGGAAAAGGTTATAGGTTTAGTTTTTCCTTAAAGCATTCAACTAAATCATAATATTAATATACAAGCTCCTATTTAATGATTTATTCTGATGGCCTGGAAGATGTAATGTTTTTAACTAAGTGTAATTAAAGATATCCTCACCTGGATTCACATCACATGGATTGATCTGTTGAAAGTATCCACCTTTCTTTTCCTTGCTTGCTACTCCTTCAAGCATCACATTTTTCAAAAGCCCCATAAATGGTTTATGTCATTTTTTTTCACTCCATTGTCAGTGACTTTTAAGTTTTGTTTCTTTAAAGCACGCCGCATTAGAGATGCCTCCCTGGCGCTAGTTTTATAGCCTGACCTCAGGTGTGCACACATCAACACAGCACAAAAATAATGCTCAGGTCTGTCAATACGTTTCAGTGCCACATTTCTAGGCACAAATTTGTTTTTCTATCAGGTGTGATTAAACCTCCTGTCTCTGCAACATGCTCAGGTGCCACATATAGCATGTGTGTGTGCCTGGCAGCAGCTGACTTTTGGTTGTTGTAATTAAAGTGTTTTCAAATAGAACTGCAGACCTGTGAGCTGCAGAGGACTTTCAGTGCTGGGAACTAGATGTTTGGTTAAAGAATCACCAGAATTCATTAGCTGAGGAAGTGAGGTTGAAATGTTCAATCTGATTCAATAAATGCTTAAACATTTTAAACAGGTCAGCGTGTACTTACACCGGATCATGCTAAAGCCTTATTACAGTGCTTAAGAGTTGTCGCAACATGGTAAAATTGGTTGGCAGATATAGTACATATGGACTAAAAACATGTTTAAAAGCTTATATTACAATTTCCGTGTAGAAGTTATGTAAATACTATGTGCTGTATTTACGGGTAATGTTATAATGTTACCCATCAATTAAAAGGTCCACTGTGTAGAATTTAGGATGCTCTATTTGTAGAAAATGGCAGAAATTTAAAAAAAAAAACATAGGAAGGTTTTGATTAGTGTATAACTACTGAATAAATAAATGAATAAAGAAAAAAACATTGAGTTGTCATTATTTTGGATTAAGTACTTTGTGAAAAAAAAATCCTTTCAAGGGTTAACTGTTTATTACAAATTAATCAATCAAGGCTTTCAGCTGACAAAGTCATAGCAATCACTGCATGATCATACAGGAACAGATATCACCCCAAAGTGGGTCTGGTATATCTGGCAACTTCAGTACTTTTTCTGTCTATACTTATACAGATTTTACATAGGCTGGTTCCAGGCATCTGGCCAACAGCAGAAGGACACCCATGAGTTGGGGTACGCAGGTGCTGTTGACCTGACATGTGTTCTATTGATGACATGTTCTGAACATAAGCATAGGTTGTTTAAGCACAGTTCAAGCAGTTCAAACATACATTGTGTGACACACTGGAATTTGTATCTCGATTTTGCTAAATCTTCCAAATTCGATATCTACAGAACAAGTGGGTCCTCTTAAAAAGAGCCATATTTCTTCAGTAGATCTAAAAGAACAATACAATGACTCTATAGAGGGCCTTTTGTCAATTGAAATATTGTAAAATTTAGGTGTGTGAGATTTATGTGTGTGAGACTTGCAAATCCACCACTAGATGCCACTAAATCCCACACACAGGCCCTTTTAGATTGTGTCAAATAATTTGCAGCAGATCAGAGCACATTTTTTACCAAACTTGTCCTGAGAAGAACTGAAATGGTGCTGATATGTTACATAAAGCTCCTCTGAGCAGATCAAAGGTAATTATTTTAGTTTAACTTTTGATTTGTACTCAAAGTGTTTCCATCAACATAACTGTTAACTGTATATTGATTTTTTTTTTTTTTGGGTTGAAATGTGATTTTCATTTCGGGGAGAAGCAGCCTGTCTTGCAGCATATAAGGAGCAATCTCTGACCTGATGAATATGTCTCATTTGTTGAGCTCTTTGTGATATTCATTGCTGTCTGAAAGCACAATTTATATGAGAAAGAAATGTTGTCATTGTTCAAAAATAATAATATCATCCTCCAATAAATGTCATGGGAACTAATGCAGCGCCTCTTCAAAACGTGAATTTAGCTATTTGACATCAGGCTTTTTCCAGGAACAAAAACATTCAGTTCAAAAGTTACATTAATGATGCTTGAAAAGTTGGCTTGGCAAAAACAAAACAGCAAACTTTTTTTACAGGATGACGTCTCCATCTCTCAAGTCTCTATATCTTTATCTGTCCTTGAACGCACTGTGGCTAGCGACAAAGAGTGAGATGTACCCAGCATGCAATTCAGCAGTATAACAGTTAGTAGGCATCCTTTCTCAAAAAAAAAACAACAACAACAACAACACAATGTGCACTTCTCACCGACTACTTAAAAATATGTCCCATCTCAAGAAGAGCCACCACTTGACACTCAGCAATTCACCCGCCAAGTGTGAAGTGGACCGCATGAGGGGTTGTCAAGAAAACCAGACACACATACACAAAAACAGACAAAAACTCCTTCAATTTTAGTTGGACATTGCGAGGCTACTCTTGCTTATTTGCAGACATGTGACTGCAGGGAGTTTCAGTCAGTTTAGTTGGCTCTTGAGAGTTGAATTGGACTGGAAAGCGTCTGCCTGTTTGCTAAATCAGTGAAGCAAGTTATTGGTCAGATTTTCAGAGGCTACAAGGGAAATAGATATTGCAGCCAACTGTTTATCTTTTGCAAGGCTGTTAATCCAGCTCAAACTGCCTCTCAAGGCAGATAAAATCTTACTGAATATCTTCTGTGAATAACATAATAGCAATAACAAGAAACTATTTGCGTGCATCACGAGGCTAAAAATGATGCATGTAGCCTCCGCTGTCATCTGTTGATAAGCTTTTGTTTGAGCGTGGAGATGAACTCAGGTCAGGACAATGCACATTCAAAATGCACTTTGTGGACACATTGCCTCAGGCAAGGCAAACCCTCGCTACCCCCCCACACACACCCCACATTTGCACAAACACACACATTTAGGGAGCACAACACCGGCCCTCGTCCATTTCCCCTCTATTCCTTCACATTAAACATCCCGTTCTGCTCAGTTTGGCAACACATGCTGCCAAACCCACCAGGCTGTTTACCAGCAGATACGCCTCGGTCTGACTCAAAGAGTATTTGCAAAAGTTCATCACTGTCAACTTCAACAATCTGAGAGAAAAAAAAAGCTGTACACTGTACAAACTGTGTTGAATTAGAGGCAATGTCATACATAACCTATATTACAAACTCAGAGTAATGGAGGGGAAGGAGTAACCTCTTTTCCCAGCAGGCAGGAAGTCCCCCAGTCTGGACAGCAGATTCCAGGTCACACCGAAAGTTACACTATAGCTTTGATTTTGTTAGATGTACATGTTGGACCCATATGATCCTGGGATGCTGAGGCTTACTGGCTTTTCTAATGAGTACAGCAGACCGACATTAAGTCTGGTTAGTCCTAGGAGATTGACCTTTGAAGTGCACACTGAACTGTAAAGCAAAGCAGATGATTAAATCAGAAAGCTGTCTTAGCTCATCATTATAACAGTGAACATGGGCAAAATACAAGTCCAGATTAAAGCTGCGCTGCACATTGGGAGAAATGACTATCGACATTATTGATTATGAAACAAAAAACAGCCTTTTAGGCACTCTCTCTTTCATTACGTAAAATGTTTGTCTTTTCATGGCATTACTTACAGAATTACATTCAGCTGACTGACTGCAGTCTTTGAAGGGCTTTCATTTCTTTGGGCATTCTGTGTTTGATCAGAAAACTTGGCATTTTGAATGTGAAGTATTAGAGTGCTCAGACTTGTCTTTCAGTTGCCAAGTTTGCAACCAAGGCTGCAGAAATACTCAGATCCAGAGTTGTGAAATGGATGACCGCAAAACCAAATGACCTGCAGGCCCTAAGGTGAAAGAAGGGAATTCCTTTGCTTGCTTTTTTTGCTTGTTTACTCATAAATACCCTTGTGCTGAATTAACTTTAGACTATTTGTGACTTTTAGTGAAAATTAGTGTCCTGAGAGTCTGTTCAATTCCACAGTTTAACTTATTTTATTGAACATATTAGTATAAGAAATTTCATTCTTTCACTCCCTCAGGTTTTTTGAACCCATTCACCTGCAAAAATATAAGTATGATAAAAAAAAAAAAAAAAAGATTTAAACTTTCAGTAGGCTCAGGGAGGAAAAAATACTTTCAGTTCAGAAAAACGAGTCATTTCCATTTCTGTAGCCTTTAGCATCTTCAACTAGAGTTTGACAGACTAGACCAAGCATGAGCCGAAATCAATGAGATTTGATGAGGCATTCAATTCAGATTTATATCATCTCAATCACAAACAGATGCTCCGTTTACACATCCCTTTAATCCACAGTTTTTCGTTGGAAGAGACTGATTACATGCCAGTCTCTAATGAGATGTATCTAAACTGTTCTACTATATTGAACATGACTTCATAGTTCACCGAACAGAAAACTAGTTGAATGGAAACTAAACACTTTTCATCTGTTAATTTTCTTTGAAGCAAAGAACTTAGTGTAATTAATACCGCTGACACAACACAACATTTGAATGATTTCAGCATTGGCAGTGTGTAACACATCAAAGTGTAGCTTTCAATCTCATGCTGATACAGTTAGCTGGAAAGTAAAAAAAAAAAAAAAAAAAACTTTTCTAAAAATAAAGATTTCTTTTGCCTTTGTGATATGATATCAATTGTGCTGTGCTGAATTTCAGTTCAAACATCGCTGCTATTGAGTTCCTAACAGAAAGATATAGACTAATCCCATCACAGCAGCCGGATCATTATGTTTCAGATCCCCGGGCACAAATGTTTGATAGGCCCCGAGCCAACTTGCTTTGGTGGTCAAGCTTTTTTCGTCTTTATTTTAATCAATCAGACATAGCATATGGGGCATGTAGAGAAAAGTTCTAATTCACTGGGAGAGGACTGTACCTCTGTGGAAAATGAAAATAAGCACTTAAAATAGCCCTCACAATGTAACTTGACTAAAAGCCAACACGTTAATGTTAGTGATGTTAGACATTTTTGCTTTTTCATGATTGTAACTGAATACAATGTTCAATGTAGTTGGTTCTCTTTATCTCTCTCTCTCTCTCTCTCTCACACACACACACACATCTGCTACTTTCTCTTTCTTGTCTCACCCTCTTCTCTCCGTCTTGCCTCTCCAGAGGCTCTCTGC
>JAQNCA010000006.1:12217229-12239832 GCA_029783725.1 Acanthurus tractus
GGATCAATCTATCATGTTCATGGTCATTGAGATTAAAGAGAATTGCTCCCTCACTAGCTCTGTGTGTGTTAGTGTGTTAGTGTGTGTGTGTGTGTGTGTGTGTGTGTGTGTGTGTGTGTGTGTGCATATGTGCAAACTTGAGCCATTGAGTCATCCCCCATCTCAGCACTAAAGTACTGATAACAACTGGGTGATTGTGATGACACATGACAGTAGTTCTTACATTGTCTCGGCTGTGCCTCTTCCCTTTATAAAACAGCATTACTCTCCTACTTTTCATAGCGGGGGATTTCAGCCCTTTCCCTCTCTTATCTTAATGCTGGGCTGTCTTCCTCTATTTTATAGCGTGTCCTTGTCATTTCTCTGTTTTTGAGCTGCATCCAAACTGTTCCTTCCTTTTGCATCTCTCCCTCTCTGTAGCCTTGCTCCTTTCCATCTAGCTGGTCCAGGCTCCTCCTGTTTCCTTTATCCAGCTGTCTGTGTTCAAGGGAATTACAGAAGTCATGCCTCACCCAAAAGATACAGGACAGTGTCTGGGCACAGCTCAGGCAGAAGTAGACTCCCAGAGCACTTAAAACTGCTGAAAACATCCCCAGCAGTCATGTCCAACCTTCACTTCTGCCTAAATACTCACTGAGTAAGACAAAAAAAAACGGTAAAACCAGATGATGAAAGAATTATATGGCAAAGCCTCAACACATACAGAAAATCCCCCAAAGCCCCACAGACACTCTCCTCCCATGCATTATAGATCAGTGGCAACTCGGCTCCCCTATGGATTCTACATGAAACGTCATGATGAAACCCAACTGAGTGGCTAATATTTGTCACAATGGGATGTATAATGTGATGTCAAATGCAATTTTAACGCGTGATTCCAAATGATTCAATATCAAGTAAATGGATTAATTCAACTCAAACTAGCATCAGAGCCCCTGTGTCTAATCTCTCCCTCTTTTCTTCTTGAGCTCCAGCTTAACACTCCTCTATTTCCATTTCCCCTGCTCTGTGATCTTTCCCTCTCCCTGTCTTCTTTTTCTCCATCTTCTCTGTTACACACATAAAAAGGTTCCAACAGGTGGATGGTTCGAGCCTGCCTTCGGGTTCCTATGTTTTGAGAACCTTTTTTCTTTTTCTTTTTTTTTTTTTTTTATAAATGTGCGTCAGAAAGCTGGAAAAGCTCCTCAGGATGAAAGTAAATCTGATCAATCTGACAACCTGTTCAGCTTTCAGCTGGCTGATCTCCTGTTTTGATTTTAATGAATTAAAATCAAACAACCAACTGCCCCCATGGCCAGAAAAAAAAAAAAAAATCCTTCGTCAGAGCATAAATTATTGTAGATACCAGAAGTAGCTGAGGATATCTACTAGGTCATGGTAGAAGTAAGGGGCATAACTTTGTTTTAGAAGTGAGGAGCAGAATGTTAAATCTGCACCAAAATTAGGAGCTGAGAAGAGATGCAGGATCAGATAATCAAGGGAATTGTAGCAACCAATAATGTAATAATTTTGTTAAAATGTAATAATGCCTGGAAAAGCAATAAAAAACTTGCACTCGAACTTATCAAAAACGTTGGAAAATCCAATAATGAAAGCACTTGATGAAAAATACTGCAACAAAATCTTCTGACGGACATTGTGAAAACATTTGTTACTCGTAATGGACCTTTTTTCTCCAAACACTGTAATAGTTTTAGAGATAATTTAATGATCTAAAATAGTATGTTTTATACAATATTCATTATGCTGTTAGTGTCATTTTAGCCAACTGAAAACACTAATACTGGCAAGTGATACATTGTTTCCAAGCACTGATGCATTAAACTAAAATCCCTTTGAATGGGAAGGAACCCGCCCATACCCACACTGACTGGTCGTTGTGCAAGAATTGTCCATTAGACCAAAGTGGATGTTTGATTAGACACCATCAGAAGATGACAAAAGCTGCAGATGATGGCTAGTGTTACAAAAGCAAGGCAGCGAAGGCAAAACAGTCAATTAATTCTCCATGAAATGTTCTTCCACTTAGCCAGCAGCTATTCTTATTTAATGAAATATCTAACCTTGACCTGTTTTGACCTTAGTATTTATCAAAAAGTAGAAACTTTGTGACCTTTACTCGCCCCCACAGGTTATGGCTGGGGCATCCTGATAATGTAATATGACATTACCAGTAAAATGTTTGTAGAGGTGTTATTTTGTTCAGACTTTATTACATTTGCAGGAAATTAATACATTAGTAGGTGTTACAGGATTTTCTCTAAGATAAAATCTTAGTTTCTGCTGTCTGTAGGCGTGTATTCCTGATAGATACAGTACATACACACCTTTTGAAATTTTGAAACCTGGGTTACAAAGTGCTTCACTTAATAAAAAGCAACTCAAACATAAAAAGAGCCTTCCTCTATATACTGTATAAACCCTGTGTATCACACCTTGTTCTGTCTGCTGTGATATTTTTTCACAGCATATTTCATGTGGTTTTGATGGTTTTGATGTTTACTTGATGTAAAATTTCTGTATGTAGCGGGCTAAGAGAATCTGATGATGATCTTGGAAACAGCAGACGGATTCGTCCTCATGGAGGAGACGACAGTGAACTGAGAGATGATTGACTTTAAACAACAGCATCACTTGCAGTAAAAGGCAAATGATTTTAAATTGTTCCTGCTTAATTCTACATGCCATTGTTTTTTTGTTTCGGGAAAAACGGCATCAGGGTGCAACTGCAAAAGTTTAAGAAGTTTATCTTTTAATTGCATGCCAATTTGAAACATAGTTTCAATGTAAAAAGTAATTTCTTTCTGCACCATTAAACAAAGCAAGATTAAACAAATACAATACCTTACAATACAATAACAATTTAAATGGTACTTTTATTTAAAGCAAATTAGATGACATTTTGTTATTATTTGGCGATATATCTTTTGAGGAAGTGCAACATTTACTAATACATCAGGAAAATGGTACAATGCCTTAATACATCTCATCGGGGCTGAGTTTTTCTCTGACATTTATCATGCAACTCACTTGTGAATGTGTCCTTGATCAAAGAAGAGTGGTGCCTGTCTTCATTCTCCTAAAATGATTGTACACGACAGACAATAATGGCCCATTTCGTAAATCGGCAGTTGATGTACATACATCTCCTAATAATTGTCAGTACAGACAGAGCAGCAGCATGGTGTTAGTGCTCCCTGCGATAGTCTGCCAACAGTCGTGTGTCCTGTCAAAATGTCTCAGAGCAAGGCACAGAAATCCTCCATACTTATTCAATGGGAGACACTCTGGATTTATAGTGTCAGCAGAACGCCTGAAATATAAAGATGTGAAATGTAGACTTAGGAACTGTCCAATAAACTAAAAAGCTGAAGGAACTCAAGGCAAGTTTTCTCCCTCTGTCTGCAGTCCCACATTTGCAAACTTTTTATGTATAATCTATTGACTTGCACTCACTCACTGAAGGTTAACACTTGACATGTACACTACACACTGCCAGTAAATCTATACTCATTTGTAACTAAGTCCCTAATCTTAACCGGGAAAAATCTGCCTTTTCAGCTGTCAGGACCAGCTGTCACAAACCAATTAGGAGTGCCGGTGCTCTCAAGAGCTGCTCCTCACAAGTATAATTAAACCAGATCAGACATACACATGTGCACTCTTGCTCTCTCTCTCTCTTTCTCTCTCTCTCTCTGCTGTATGAATATTTTAATCACTTTTTTTAATGTTTTATCAATGTGAGAAGAGCTAACTAAACTACAGTTGAGATGGAGCAGTGGTAGTATTAGTAGTTGCAGTGGATGTCACAGAGACCCCATTGGGAGAAACAGGAAGGTCCAAGGAGAGACTGAGGTTTGAGTGTTTCAGCACCATGGAGAGAGCCAGACAGAGCACGGAAGGCTCTGATTCCTTATTATATACATATTATTACATATTTTGCATATTTTTGTTATTTCCCTTTGAAATGTATTGAGATCTGTAAATATTGACCCACACATACACAGAAGTTATACTCTGTTAGTGTCCAACACAAACTAATTTGGCGTATTTTGGCAAAGTTTATTCCCTAAAATGATGAATCAGAACACAGCATTAAACAATAGCGGTTTCTCTCACATTAGATAACCATTGATGCTAGCCATCTGTCATTTGGGAGCAGGCCAGTTAGCATTATTATGGTTTAAGTGACCAAATGTAAACTTTAATGTTTACATTCTAAATCAGCTTGTAAAGTATCCTCGATTAAATGGGCCAAACAAGTGTCGCTTCCATTTTATTCTGACTGCACTTGGCTGGATGTGGGACAGTACTGGCTGACTGATGACATTTTTACAAGTACAGACAAGAATGCAGATTGAAAGAGGCCTCGGGTCTCAGAGTTTCAGCACCATGGAGAGGCACAGCTGGAGAGATTGTTTTTAAGTGTTTCAGCACCACGGATAGAGGTAGACTCAGAGCGACTGGATGTGAAACACTACATGGGTAAAGACTTTTTTTTTTGCCTTGCCAAGACTCAGTCTTAACTAGGGAATATTTTAAGCATTATTTTTGTAGAGGCACAGAGCTGGAGAGGGAGGGCGAGAGATATGATGTAAATAACGTCTCTGCGAGGAGAGCCTCTGCAATGTGTGATCCTGTATAGCTCTCTTTGAAGGTTTGCACCACCTAAGCTCCTTCAAAGACAAGTCTCAGAGGACAAAAACTTGTCCCACACAACTGTACAAGGCACTTCTCACATTTTCACACACACACACACACACACACACACACACATAAACTCACTCAGCACAATAAGATGTGTGGACTTCACTGTACTGTCATATCCTCGATTTGCTTAATGTGTTTTTAGCAGGCACACATCTGTATGTTTAGAGTGCTTGTGTGTGAGTCACAGCTTTTCTTTTATAAAAGGCAAATTTCCGGGGACAAATGGCTCTGATGGTTCATGAATGTGTGTGTGATTGTGTGTCTGGGGTGCAAGTTTGCCAATACACAATAACACATGATGAGAGAGGAGGCCTTTTAAATGAAACATTGAGGGAAAAAAAATGTGAGAGGGCAGGAAGGTAATGTGCAATCCCTCTGCAATCCCACACAGCTCGCTTACATGGCCAACGTGCATCAGAGTTTTGATTAGTGTGAATCACAGATATCTTGATGCCAATTCAGTGTCAGAATAATAATGAGTCTGTACTATGATATTTACTACAGCTTGAGATTACATACGCGATTAGTCATCAACCTAGCATCAGATGAATTACCGCCGTCCAACTCTCCGCGGTCAATCATTTTGTTCTCTCCACCAGAGGAGAGCAGGAGCTTATGCAAAGCTATGACAACACAGCGACTGATTCAGACCCTCTGCTCCTGCTGCGACTGTAAAAGTCAGGTGTTTTCCCTTGTAAACAGTTGAGTGGGTTGCTTCAATCTACAGTGAACGCCCTTTGAGGTCACGTCTGTGGGTTCAGCGTGGTTTCTGAACTGCTGAGTGGGCTGTTTGAGTTGAGAGAGATCAGATTTAAGGCAGAAGTGCACTATGTAAGAGGCAAAAAAAGCACACATATGTAATCCTTTATGGAGAGGTAGGCTTTTGGAAACCTAAAAATGGGCAACCCACAACATTGAAGAAATCCTTGAATAGAGATTTAGAGGGCTATTTTTTAAATTAAACTCTAAAATTACATTTTTCATTATATATTCTTGTCTGGTTTATTAGTTGGGCTTTATGAGGCAAATTCAAGGCAGGTGATTAAATGGAAGATGTGTCAGGTGTCCCTGTGCAGGCAATTATTCTTGAAATTGTGAAAAAGATTGACAGGTGTACCGTGTGCCCTGGAATGCAAAATTTACTGCTGAGCCCCCTGGTGGTGTCACAGTCCTAATTTGGCAATAGATCAACATGATCACCCTTTCTCATATCACCCAAGCCATGAGCGCTTCCTCTGAGAAGCACAAGGGGTACTTCAATCAGGCTCTAAGGACAGCTACTGTAAACTGGTTTTTGCCAAAGGGTAAACGTGACCAATATGATGATTTTTAGACTACCAGTGTGTGTGTGTGTGCAGTGTGAGATTTACACAAGACAAAAACTACCACAGTAGTTTTTTGGATTCTCATTGGCAGTGTGCATTCACTTTTTGTCCTCCCGTGACTGTGTCACATTTAAAAAGGCTCTTTAGTAAGTAAGAGTAATGCAGGAGTATAATAATTAATATAATTAAGATGATAAACATGCTCTTTGGTTACAACAACCAACTCTCTTTTTAATCAAACATAATCTTTGATTTATTCGCAAAAAACAGTGGGAAGACTTCTATTTGATTAAATTAAATCCTCTGAAATGTATCCATCTCCCTACATAATATTTATTAAGATGATGATTAAAACGATGTCCGTAGGTTACGCACAAAATGGAATTACACTTGACTTATTGCACCTGATTTACAAAAGAGATTCTTACTTATTTACTTTTTGAGTTCCAGTACTCACCAACTACAATAAACAAATAACCTTGGTTCAAGGCGTTTTAGTGCTATGAACAGGCAGAATCTTACCTAAACCTTAGTTAAAAAAACAAAACAAAAAGAAAACATGCTAGAGTGCAGAATGTGGGAGTCTCTCTCTAAAGATAGGCTTGCATTTAAATGCTCCAGTGATTACTGTGTCCGTCTATCTAAAAAAATGCTAAAATGTAGCAAGACGAAAAAAAATGTGTTCCCGTGTGACCAAAGACAAGGAGAGGTTCATAATATCTTTAAATGAAAGGAAAGTAGTTGTTTTGGTTAACCCTCAGGGTATTTTGCCCATCTACTAATAAAGAAGAAAGCTAGCTACTGGGTGTTGAAAAAACAGCTGCTAAATATGCAAAAAAATGCATATTTCGTGCCCTAATTGTTGCCTGATAAAGCACAAAATAGCCAGTCAGCACAGTGTGGCAAACTTTTCTGCATAATACCCATCTTGATAAGTGTGAAGTCTCACATTTGTTTTAAAGCCATCTTGTAAGATCTGCCACTGTGGTGAGATACTTGTTTTAGGAATCGTTTCATTAGTTTATAGTTTTAGGAAAAGTGTTCATAGATTTTATTAAAGAGGGGAAAATTATGCAGTAAACCAATTACTCATCCCGCAAAATTCTTGAAAAGAGGTTCATTTTCATCAAAAAAGGAGTCCAATTACAACCCAGAGAGAACACTTTATACCTGGGGTGAAAGAGTACTTCCATGCTTATGATTTGACATTATGCTCTACCGTGGCTGTATGAAGCCTCCTGGGCAATTTCACACATTCACATCAAAATAGGTTCATCAACATCAGTACAGTCAGCTTTTTCCAATGACTCACTTGCGCTTATTAACCAGCTCCTCTTACACAGGCAGGTGCGAGTCAGACTACCTTCGAACTTTACCAGGAAAAAATAAAAGCGCAAGAAGTGAGGCAAGAGAGAGACATACAGAGGTGTCAGATAGTAGTTCTGACAGTGCAAGGTATCAATCAACTGTCACTGTTGTATGATATAGTTTTGAAGACATAATTGGCCAGCTGAGTCTTCAACACAACATCCCTGAACTGGAAATGTGCAGGGTAAATCCCTGTAGCGGTCATCACTCTGTCCACCAGCAGCTGTGCATTCTGTGCTGATGCCCTTCAGCAAGATATGAAGCCGCTGGTGCTCTGGATAATATTGTCAACTGGAAGCTTTAGAGCCTTTTGGCCATTTAAGGTGCAATCAGGCTTACAGAAATAGGCTGCCACCCTAATCTAAAAGGGGGTATTTAGTTAAAACTGCAGATTATGTGTGAGTTTAATGTCTGTTTTGATTTTTAAAGCTATACAAATGCCAAAATAAACTATTCTGGAATCGTTTTGGGGTTCATTGGTGTTATTTTGGGACAAAGTGCGCTCAAAGGTTTATGGGTCAAAACGTGAAAATGCGCACAAGCAGCCCAGAGAAAAAAAGTGCAGAGTAAAACAAAGTAGATTTACTCAACCCAGGATTTAATAGAGAGCTGATTTCTCACAGGCATACCTCGCCTGCATTATTATGTAAATCTATGCTATCATAGTCATGAAAGTTCTGACAGGGAAGGCGCCTAATGATATTCCCTTCAAAATATAAGTTACAGTTAATTACTGCTCCAACTAATTCATTCATCATTGCAAAGGACAAAAGATCCTACCCGAGTTCCTCAGCTTGCGATTCCTGAACACCGAGACGATGACCAGCAGGTTCCCCAGCACGTCCACCACCGTGGTGAAGATCAACACGCTAGCCAGGATTCCTATGACCCAGGCGGGGCGGGTGCTCCCCTCCGTGGCCAGTGTGCGCTCTAGCTGCCCCAGCCGTGGCTCTGTCCGGTTCTTTATGAGTGTGAATGTGTCCGGCATCACTGGCCCACAGCCCGACGCTGCTCTCACGTCCCAACTGTGCTTTATGTCCGGCTGGTACCGCCGGTACCGGTGTGTCCTAAATGAAACATGGAGCGCACACCTGGTTGCCTCTCCGGGTTCCACAAGAGCGCCCGTCTAGTCTGCTACTTAAAGGCGATATGAGTCGCTTTATATTTTGTAGCGTAAACTCTATAAAGTTAGGCTAGATGGGAGTCCTCCCTCTTATTTATCTTCACACTAAAGTCATCCATCCATGTGTCACCCAAGCTGATCGGAAACGCGGGGGTGCCACAACTCCTCCCTCGTAAGGGAATTTAGATTTGCCGTTTTCATTAAAGAACGGACTTCTTTAAATAAGGTCCACAGCGGTCACATTTCAAGTCCCCATCCTCTTCAAGTGCCCCTGGCTTGCTGGTAGGCATCCCGGACTCCCATACGTCTGCACGCGCCCACGTTGGAATAAAAAAAAAACAACAACAAAAAAAAACAAAAAAACACAGAAGGCAATATCTTTCTAAAATGTCAAGCCTCTGCACCGCCTCAGGAGTCCTTCTGATTTAATGTGCTATTCTCTGTGCAAACGGAGGAGCAAACGTCTTCACTAACCATTTGTGATGCCCTTGCCGTGCGCTGATCTACGACGCAACCGGCGCTGTGCGTTGCGAGCGAGGCGGCACTGTGGTAAATATCAGAGAGAAGCCCTCAGTCAGACACACAGCAGGATGTGGAGAAATCCACAGAGTAAGGCTGGGGAGACACACGTCTTCGAAAACGACATTTTTTTCACCCGACTTGGCTTTATGTGCTCCTCCCGTTCTCCTTCCATTTACCGTCGCTGAGTTTCTCTCGCCTTCTCCCGCCACCATGCCGAGGTGTGCGTGCAAACAAAGATTTTCCTCATTTTCCCCTGGCCGTTCCCAGCTTGACTTCCCAGAATCTGTCTTTGATCCCGGCACAGTGCAAGTGTACACACACACAGCGGTGGGTCGGCACGGTGAGTCCAATCAGCACACTGTGACTTATGTAGAGAATTTGTCACAGATGAACCAGGGTAAACGCAGAGAACGTTTCTTATACATCACACGCAATAAAATCAGTTTTAATACATTTACCTTCAAATAAAACTAAAGAATGACAATAAAAAAACAGCTGGATCTTTTTTTATTAGAGTCTTTCAAATGCAAAAATTACATAGATTGTACAAATATTCTTTAGCAGTGTGTGCATGCCTTCACCAGGGTGCCATTTTTGGACTCTGGACTATGATTCACTTTGTTGCACACAGTCCAGTCAGAGCAAGTAGAGATGGCAGTCTAATCCCATTCATCCCTTAACGTGGGTAACTGGTGGCAACAACACAGTCCAACTCTCCTATCAGATCCAGTGGATTTATATCAATACTGTCAGGGCCGGTGGTGACACATTTAGGCCAGCCCCATTCACTTTGTTTAACTCCTCACCGCTGGGCGTATGGCTGCAGCCGATGCCCTCAAGCACAGCAGCAGGAACAGATTAGAGCAACTCAGTGTCAGCCTCGAAGCAGGGTGATGTGTTCCACAGGCATGATGTGATGACCAAGAGACAGACAGCTCTGGCTGTGAGGTCAGCCAGATTGGCACAGGCACACTCAAACACACATACACACCAGGGGAGGCTAGTCCTATAGAGGCAGAGGAGGCTGCACCTCATTTATTTCTGAGATGCAAGAGGAAAGTCAAAAAATACAGAAGAATAAATGGTTGGAAAAAAAAAACATGACTAAACCTTGGCGTCATTCATAAAATATTTGTTCTCTCTTTGGATAAAACTAATTATAAAAATTCTGAATCAAATGCTTCAACAGCGACATCTGCAGGGCTGGCAAGGGGGGAAAGGGCGGTCTGTGTTAAGTGGTGGTTGAGGGCAGAGGAGGACAGGCTCCTGCTGTCCTTAAGAATCTGCTAGTTACAAGTCTGTTTCTGGCCAAAACGAGTTAGATGATGCTCCAGCAGAGGAGGTCCTCCCTAACCAATCACAGACAATGCCACAATACTGACAATGCCTTGGTCCAATGGTAATTTCCACATCTCATCTCCATTTACGAGCAAAATTTTCATACAGGATCCCATTAGAAAATAAATCAGAATGCACAAACCGCAAACTACTTCTAAAAGTATCACTAAAGACATACCATTTATTTAAACTTTTAGAAAGAGTCAGAATTGACATATTTTTCAGATTTACCTTTCCCTTTCTGTCAAGCAGTAGCTGGTAATTTGTAAATGCAACAGTTAGCTTTTTTGCAGGATAGAAGCCTTAAAAGAAGTTAACTACAAAAATGAATATGGACTAGGGGGTGCAGCAACGGTGGGTTGGAGACATTAAGAGCTCCACTCTGCTGGTGCAGCCTTGAGCCTGAGCCGTCCGGGCTTGACCCATGGCGGGACTGCGTTGATTCGCTTACTGGGTACTAAACCTTGTATGGGGCAGCCAACTGCTGCCTTGGCTGCACAGTGCGATGTTCACTTTTTGATGTCCTTCAAAACTATAGTCATATAAAAATGACCTGGGACAATGCTGTCTCCTTGTTGGAACTATATTTAGCTGTAATGATAATTTATTTCCGGGACATTTTTTTGGATTCGTGTCCGTGAAGCAATTGTTTGCAAAAACTTAGCTAACTTGAGCAATGGATGACACAAGCTTCACTGCAGGGGAGGGATTGAATGAACACTTTACTCGTGAAGGAGACAATGGATTTGTTCAAGTTCCTGGATGATGATCTTGATGTGAAAAGTGGGTGAACAGTTCCTTCAGGTGCAGAGGGACTCGCCAGAGAAGGCTGACACACACACGACCACACTGGTCATGAAACTGCAACTGTTCATCATCCTTCAGGAAGTTAACAATGGCATGGTGGCTGAGTGGGTAAAGTAATCTAATGAACAGTTAGTGGGATGTCTTCAAAGATGAACAAAGTGCTCATGTTTTCTCTTGCTGTCACTCAGTTGCCAATTTATGAGGTACACCAAGCTAAATCTTACACAACATAATACGACAGCTGTGTGATAATCACGAGCTATTGACTGCACTGTATTGTTATAGTGAGAGCTGCTCATGATGTTACGTCCATCTTATTTTAATCAGTAAGGGTAGATTTAAATGCTAGAAACACCTCGAAGTATAATGAAAAACAATTAAACAGCAACATAAATAGCCTCCTAATCTCTCATAAAAACACATTTTATGACCTTCTTAAGAAGTAGGCCTGATTGAATTACTCCCATATCAGATTGTATTAGCTCATAAACTGATAACTAAGTATGAATGTAATATGTGCTCTGTTTTTTGTGGTCCACGAGATAGGTCTGTATATCTACAGCACGCCCTTGGTTATGCTCCATCTTTTGCATAAGGCCTGTGTGGGAAATCTGGGAACGACAGGAGCGAATAAAAATATGTAGCTTTTTTTTTAAAAATCTCATAAGCCACTTTTTGCTGCCTATTTTTTTGTTTTTAAATAAGAAAGAAGAGATAAGTAACCAACTAGAGTAAAAAAAAAATATGATGTTGTGGGTTGTTCTTTTCTTCTGTGCTCCCCAATCTCTCTCTCACACAGACACGCACACACTCACTGTGAATGTCAAAACAATAGCAGGGGCAGGGACTGAATGAATGCATAACAATATCACATATCTAGAAAACCAACGGCACAAAACATAAATTGACTAATTGAAATCTGCAAAGCCCTGATAAAGCTGGGCTGACTATGGTGGACAGGCTTCACAGACTTCTGAATCTATAGCCAATGTGATTACTGTGTCTGCCTGCACTGAAAGAACCTTCAATAATCTTAAGCACTCACTTATGGCAGAGAAGCATATTGTACTGTGGGAATAAAAGCAGGAATGGGGAATTGGATGGATGATGCTCTGGGAAACTGGCCACAACGACTGGGTATCAACAATATCCTCTTCAAGAACCAGTTATGTAGTCGCTCCATATGGCCGTGTTCTCTCTACTGTGCTCAACAGGACAACATGGTTTTATTAATATTGATGAATCTTTGCTGGCTTACTCTCTCAGAGTCATTGTTCCACAGAGTTTTGCTAAAATCACCAGATGGTGCCACCAAAACAAATGTCTGGAGAATGGGGTGTGAAGAGAAAAGGAGAAACTCGCCTGGCAACACTACTACTAACAGTCTACAGTTAAAATATACTGGATTCCCTTGTTGCTGAAGTGTCTTTGATAATGTAACCAGTGTAAGCATATTTGTATTGCAGTCATGGGTATACACAGAAACATCTAATCTTTTTACAGGACCACTTACGTAAATGACAAGTAGGTTTGGAAATGAATGTGTTGCAGTCTTGAGCAACATAAGTATGGTGGTAATACTGCAAACCATTTTGATAAAGCTGAATAGCAGTGATTATTAAAATATGTTCATTAAAGTTTTGTAGATCTGTGAAATGTCTGATTAACATGTGGGTCAATGCGGGGGGGGGGCGTTCTTTGTTATTAATAATGTATCGCATGTATTAGAGGAAATGTAGAAAACTGATGCTATTTGTAAATGTCGCTCTTGGAGTCTGTACAATTTTTTGGCCATAGTGTCATGACTCTATGGGTGGCAGTGGCAGTTTTTTTTGTTTTTTTTTCAATTCATAAGGAAGACCAATCCAACATACCATTTGGATATGTTTAAAAAAGACATTTATGATCTAAAAGATTTGATCAGTTATTCTTGAGTCTGTTTTTAGATGTCTTTCTAAGTTCACATTTGGCTAATTTGAAAATGAGAAACCTCTGAACATCTGTCAGTGATAATCACTTATCATTTTTAACCTTTGTAAAGGGCATGTAATTAGAAACTGCTATCATAATTGAAGACAAATGCATAGCCAGTTGATTTTGTTGTTCATAGTGAATGTTTTGAATAACCATTGAAAAGCACATCCATCGTGTGAATGAATGTCTGACAACTCATAAAAAATCAGCACAAAGGCACAAAAAATTCAATGTATAAGTAGGTGGAAAATGGTCTTTACACCAAAGAATGCTTTAAGAGAGTTTGTTATTCCCAGCATTTGGATTTTTTCCTTTAGTTCATCTTTGAAAGCCACAAAAACCAAACTGACAGACGGCAGGCACTGAGGGTGCAGAGGTAGAAGTTATTCCAGCAGTATGTCAGCAGTGTCGAGAAATGATTTAATTTAAAATACCATTGTTAGGAATAGTGTCTTCAGGTGTTTGCAAGTATTTGTTTTGGCTGAGGTTTTTGCTTGAAAGTTGCCTTTTAGGGGTGTTATTTTCTCAATCCCGTGCTTTACAATCGTTCCTGTTTTGGAGTCGTCACAGACGGACTATAAAGGTTACTACCACAGGCATTTTCACGCTTGCATAGTTCAACAAGGACCTTATGAAAATCTTACAGTTGTAGCAACTTCAGCAAATCGAGATGCTTATTCTGCTGGCAAGCACAAAAAACCCCTGATGATCAAAGCACAATATAAAGCAGACTTCCTTTTTACCAAAATCAGATCTCAGCAATCTCAAGGGTGACAGCGTACCAATTCCTCAGAGCTAAAGCAGATAACAAGCTGAGCTCCGAGGCCCATGATGCAGCCAAATTTCTCCGCAGCATTTTGATCCATCATGCTGTCTCACCTCTGTTTAAGGCAGCACTTCTTTACGAGATCAGAACAACCTGAGGAGGCACTGTAATAACGTCCAACATGATAACACTGAAGGCCGCAGCCAAATCAGCATATCGGAGCTGAAGCCGAGACTTACAGAGGGTAAAACAAACAAATCCCAGATAATGGGATTCAGCTTTCCCTGTGCTCTTTTGTGCAGTTTGCATAAAGGGTCTATTTCACCGAAATAAATGTCACAGAGTTTTAGACAAGAACTGTCTTTTACAACATAATAACGTTCAATGCCAGCTGAGTTGTTTCATAATCCAGTGACATTTATGCACTTCATCACACAAGAAAATCCAATAAAGGACATGACGTATGCTTTGGAGCCGTTAACTTCCCAGTCTCTCAAACAACTGATTCGCAGGCATATGCCAGAGGACTGCCACAGCATTAATCTACTAACAGTATGGGGGAGGGGGTTATGGTAGACACAGTTATGGTAGGCACAGTTTCCTGTACTCAGTCACACACACACACAGCAGCTTTCTGATGTAAATTCATATTGTCATACACAGATGTAACCCCTTTGCTATTGAATTTTCCCATCCCCCATTGCCTTGTCTCAGCTGTGTAGGTATATTGTGTCTGACCGTACTCACTAGATTAAAGTATTCCTGAATAATGCATGCGATGGAATTGCTTAAGACACTGACTGAATTTGTAACCATTATGGTCATGTGAGTCCCTTACGTGCATGTGTGACCGTGTGCCTACGTGTTTGTGTGTCCATGCCTGTGCCTGTGTCATCAGAGGCAGATGTTAGGCACATAGATTAGGTCTGGCTGGGTGTGTAATCCTGGTGTTACCGAGAACAGCATGGATTTATAATCACCCACACAGCTACCCCTCAATAAGCAAGAACTGGGGAATGGTAATCTCTTACTTTTCCCACTCCTCTGCTCATCTCTCGCCTTTCTTACATGATCTATCCTTCATTCTCCTCCTCCTTTATGTAACATCCTTTCATCCCTCTGTCCATCCCTTCCCTTACCCGCTGTGTCCAGCCAGATCTGGAGGAATGTCATTGTGAAAGAGAGCAGAGAGGAAGAAGCTGGGGGGGAAAAAGGGGAGCTTGTAGGGGTAGAAAGACATTTCAAGTGTCTTAAAGGAATCTCTGTTATAAATGCATAATGGTTCAGTGAAAAAGCAGCAGAGTTAAAGGGACTGGCAGGTCCTCATCTGTTTCCTCTGATGCATGATGAATAAACACAACAGTCACTCTGTTTATTGCTCTCACTCTCACTCTCTCTCTTCCCTCACACACCCCTTGCATTTGCCTTTGCTTTGACCCTGTGCCTGTCACTAGGACAGCCAGCATGCTCGGAATACGTTAAACAAGCAGGATGGTCATCAAGAGTGTGCCAGAGAGTGTATGTAAGTTATTGGGACATGTTGCATAATACCTGTCAGAATAATTTAATAAACTGTGAATCTGGGTGAATAAATTGCTTGTAGTTCTCCCTCCCTCTGACCAGACAGCGGGACTATTTCTACCTGTGGTGTGTTGTTTACGTTTTTTGTTGTTGATTCAGTGTGTATGACACGTACAGCTGGAGGCCGTGGTAAACTTATGTAAGGTTTTGCCTGGAAGGATGCATGTCCTGTGGGTAATGACTCGTCTTTCTCTCCCTCTAAAGACCCAAAATGAAGGCAGGATCAACACACAAAAAAAAAGCCCATTAATGAAAGGCTGGATAAAGAGAAAGCTGTCATGCCACCTGCATCTTTTAGAGACCTCTCACATGAGACACCCTAAGCATATTATGCTAACTGATAAAATCTAATTTTCTCCGTTGCTTTGTTGTGACAGAGGTAATAAAGGAAACAAATCCAGGTGTTATGATCACATTAGGGAACAAAGCAAGCTGATATTTGCAGGTTGCAAAGTCGGTAATAGTGGTTTTAGAGTGTCTCTCGCATTGAAAAGTTTCATCAAGTTTTATGTGCATTTTACACAGCAATGCACGGATGTTTCCAGGGCTAAGAAAAATAAAGATCCATCTCCCTCGAGTTCTGCCTTGTACCTGTTTGTGTCTTTTGTGGTTCATGGTTCCTGCAGGGAGAGAGAATAGAACTGGAACAAGCCAGCCAACATTTGACTATGAGCTATTTCCATCTATTGCACTGACTCAAACTGGCATGCACTAAAAGATATATGAAGTGTTTCCTCCCAAAAAATGATATCCACTGTTCAAAAAATGTAACAGTTACTCTGACAAAATGATTGCTGTCATGAAAATACAGCTATTGCTGCAGCCGTTGCTATCTTAAAATGTACACTTTGCAATGCTTCATTTTAAAGGAAGTAATGGCGGATTATTCAAATGTTATAAGTAATTTAAAAGGTACCTTTTTCTCCTCCGAACCTCAGATACTCAGACATGCATGCAACCACTGACTCCGGACTTATCTCAGTGCATGCATACATACATAATATATGTTTAGGTGTGGGAGAGTGCTTATTCTAATAACTGCTGTCTGTAGCACTGCATCAAATAAACATATTTTGTAAAATATATATATATATATTTTTTTTTTTTTTGGGGGGGGATGTGCCAGATTTATATTTGAGAGACATCACGCATCTGTACTACAGTAAACACATGGACACACACAGTCAAACACAAACACCTCCTTACCCCTAAATTGGCCAGAATGTGTTGTATATGACGGGAAAAAATGAAACACAAACATGATCAGGGGAATGTCTGGTTGCCATGGGAATGTTTTCTGGCAGACAGTCAACCTCGTGGTGTTCATACAAGGAGGGTTGGATGATAACAAGGACAAAGTTTGTGTGTCAACTCCACAGGGGGGAAAAGAGGAAATAATCAAAAACCACAAAGGTTCCTCGATGCTTGTTAGTTACAGATATGGTGAGCACTGAGCATAAACGCGGAGCGCACTGACCAATGCCTGCCTCCAACCTTCTGTCACCAATCAAGAATTAATGACTAGTAACTTCTAGAGGATGTAGATAAGGCGATTGAGAAATGTTAGCTTACTCCCTGATGGCAGACCTTGCACATTCAGTTATTAAAGTTGATTTAATTTGGGTTATGTGCAGAGGTGCATGTTCGATTAATCAAATACTTTCAGCGGCTGTGGATTGTGGTTTCCCTTTTTCATGCATAGCAAATTTCAGCGCAGATCACAAACGCTTTTGGAGATGCACAGTTTGATCACAGCTGGGCCAGTGAGGAAAGAGACTCAACCTCACAGGAACAAGGGGAAGCACACAATAAGCTGGAAACATCTATTCAAGTCAGATATCAGTTGCTGGTGTAAACAACAGGGCATAATGAGAAGATTATGATGAAATCTTCTCAGCTGTTGACAGTCTAATACAGCCAAAGCAATCTAAGTCGTGGTCCTAATACCCTTTTTAAATGATCTCTAATGACATCAAATAAATTTTATTGCCTGACTAGTGATGCAGTTTATGCATGTAGTATTTCGGAAAACATTCACACGCCTTTGTCTCCCCAGGACACTGATAACTTTAAGCTTTCCTAAATGTAACTGCCAGATATAAGTCATAAAAAAAAAAATATATGCAGAAAGTGTGACAAGACTGAGATCAGAAGATTAAATACTTTATGGGTATTATTGATCTCATGTGGCCTTCCATAAAAAAATAACTTACCTGCTGCAGCACACACGGTACATACCCACCTTTAAGAATATGAGAGCAGGCAGCAAAGGAAGTGCCAACAACTGCAGTTCTTCCAATGACCACTTGAGGCAGACATAAAAATGTTTACAGTCTGCTTCAAAAAATCAGATGTGATTTCTATAGCTAACTACCTGGTTCATGAGAGCTGCACAGGGGTGAATTGTTATATAAAGCACTCAATTTATTTATATTAAGGCTTGAAGTCATTCCTAATTAAGGGCATGGCCGCATTGAGTAAAAGCAGCTGCTAGCTGTCTGCTAAGCTTCAAACAGTCATCGGTAGTGATGTTTACCCTTTCCGGCTCCACCCACCTGTCCAAATATGGTCACTTCTGGCTCTAAAATAACCAAGATGCAACAGCCAAACTCGAGGCTTCACAGCAGTAGTCAACAAACCAATGACACTGTCTTCTATTTAAATTACAGTCAATGGATGAAAACGATTTTGTCTTTCCATTAAAATATGCTTGATTGGAGCGTATACTTCAAGTCCTTGTTATTTACAGGTGATTAAACATCCGCACTGATACATAAACTGAGCTTTAACACATCAGCCACCTGAAACAATTTGAATTGCTAGACATGAAGGATGATTTAACTAATATGGATGGGAGTGAAGTTGTAAAACAAGACAGTGATGGTGTCTGGCGTGTTAGCAGTGTTAATTCACAGCACCGAGGTTCAAGGTTTAGGTTTTAGCCTTCGGAAGCCTCTGTTCTGTTTACATGTTCTCACAGTATTCCTTCTGGGTTTCCTTCCACAGTTCACAGTCACGCAGGGCAGGTGAACTGGAAACTGTTAAGTGCCCACAGGTGTGAATGTTGTTGGGTGTTTTTTTTTCATGTGTTAGTCTGACCTGTCTAGGATGTTTCTCTGCCTGTCGCCTGATGCAAGGTGGGACATGCTTCAGCAACCACCTCACCTGAATCAGACCTGAATAGCAATGGATAAAGAGGATGAATGGGGAGGATACATCTTCATTAAGATACATAAGCAGTGTGTGTCTGACATGAATAACAATATCAACTCCATCCTTGAGCCAAAACAGAGCTGCAAAGTATGTTTTTTTTTTTTTTGGGGTGTTTCCATCCTTGATTAACATGTGCATATTTTTTCTCTGGACAACAAGACATTTATTTCCTTTTTCAAATTGATCACAAGGAGTCATGTTTACCAGAGGATACATGGTAGGTGTGAGACGAAGGCTGGTCACTGCAGCTGTTTTCATTACAAACTTAAATTCTGACAGCAGACATCTAGTCTGGCTTGCTCACAATCCATAATCCTTAAATACTCTTAGTTACCTCCTACCTGTTTGTCCTGTCTGTGTTTTGAAGGTTGTTTTGAAGTTTGATGCCATTTACATTCCCTGTTCCTGTGTGCGAACTGTGGGCATAGCAGCATGTATACTGTGTTAACAATGAGGCAACCATGTGTCCAAGTCTTGGGTGAGTGATTTTTGCACTTCACAGCTGCGTTTCAGCATAATGCTCTAAGCCTTTCAACGCACAATGTCTGAAAATTCATATCACATGTTAATAGCAGGTGTAAAGTGGGCTTAATTCTACCTGAAGCTCTGCTAAAAGCTCAGCGTTTGGTAATATATACAAGATCCATAATGTACACGGAGAATAGCATCCAGATTTGTATTCTTAAGCGAATGTGTAGGCCTACAGGAGTTAATATGAGAGGTCAAAGCTAATGTTGATTTGCATAAGTAATATTAAAAAAAAATATGTAGCATTACCTAAAGTGCTGTTTTTAATCATAGTTATATAAGCTCAAACCCCCAATGAGACCCACAAGCAACCAAACAATTTATTAGAATAAATTTTTTAAAATAAATAAATTTGGAATAATTATTTTTTCGATTAAATAACGATCTCCTGATATCAACAAATGGTAATCTTAAAAGCATCTCTGAGGCTTCATCCGGGATCTGTGTTCTCTCCAAAACAACCCGGAGCTTGTGTCAATAAAAATAAGAGATGCATTACATGGTTGAGCTGACAAAACGACTGTGTGTAGATGTGTGTGTGTGTGTGTGTGTGTGTTTGTGTGTTTTTGTGTTTGTGTGTATGTGATCCAACAGAACAATGTATGAAATGCGGGATAACATATGTACATACGTTGGCATCATCTAAAACAGAGACAGCCTGGCTCCTTTCATATTTTGATGCTAATAAATGCTGTGCTCCACTGATTCTATAAATAATAAATGTAATAGCATTGATTTTCCGCCAATCCCAGCAAACTCTCATGCAGCACAGGTGACAGCGGCAACACAACACATATATTTCCTCTTATTCCTCCAGCTTATAAATGAGCCAGAGGATTGGTGGTGGATTAGTGTTTGCTTACAGCTGGATAATGATGCCGGATAATAAAAGTATATATGGTAATATTCTCCTTTAATTATATTTAGGTGATGGACCAGCGGTGTGGTATTATAAATGTCAAGTATAATCAGAGAGGGTCACTGCTTTTCTTTAATGTATAAAGGAATATTAAATCTATTCATTTTTAACAATCTTGTGCGCTCATTTGAATCCATCCCAGTCTGTTGTGGGTTCAGATCTGGTAGAGACACTGTTTATTCGTGTGGCTCTCCGGGCTCGGAGCGATACTAGGTTCAGTAGTCTCTCAAGCTCGTCCCCGGATCCTGCCAAACTGCTGGAGCTGAGCCCTCCGTGTTCCTCCTGCGATCCCCTCCACTCCCCTGTCTGTAAGTCCCAGGCCCTAAGGGGGGGCAGGAGTTGAGCTGGATGCAGGTTGATGCCTGGTGGGCTTGATGGGTATCCTTCGTAGGCTGGTCGGGTTGGGGGTAGAGTGTCATAAAGGCTCTCCGTGTCTTCATGCTGCTCTGGGTCGTGTGTGGACTCTCGATATTCCTCATAAACCGGCGAGGAGCTGTCTTCACAGCTGTCATGGCTGCGTAACTGCTGACGGTCTCTGTGGTCCTGGCGAGTCCCCATATCCCTGCTCCTGTTGCCCGCGTTCTTTCCCTCCCCGTCGTGCCGTCTCTTTTCTTCTCTGTCCAGCATACGTTTCCTCTCCCATTCGCCCGACTGATTCCTCTCCCACTGGAAGGTCCTCTTCTCGGTCTCCTGTCCCCTCTCTTGGCCCCTGTCGCTGCCGTAGCCTAACACTCTGTAGTCCAGCTGGAGAGAACGCGTGCTGCCTCCTCGTCTGATGTTCTGCTGGGTATCACTGAGGTCGAAATGCGATCCTACCTCTGGTGGACGCAGACGAGATGGAGACAACCAGCTGGAAGTCTGACTGGAGGACTCCCAGCGGTACGCTTAAAAAAAAGAGAAAGACCAAATAAATCTTTTTTCAGTGGTTTGGAATAGCTTTAGTGACCAATAGGTATGTATTAATGGAACATCAAGAAGAGAGATGACCTACTTAAGAGAGTTTGGGATGGGATTTCAGTTAACATACTGTGTTAGAAGCCCCAGGCTTTATTCCCTGGACAAACTAGCCCTGCCAAATTACTGAAGGTAGTCCTCACTTGTGTATGTGTGTGTGTGTAACACTGCAAACAACCACTCTACACTGCACGTTGAGAGCAAGGAATGAGATTATCTATCTAATAGGATCAGCCCGCGAAAAGGTGTCACATCAATAAATCACTTACCTTCTGAAACAACAGTATCATTGTGATCTTATCTCTAGGAGCTAACTGAGGTGACATTAGAGAATATGTTTTTGTGAATCAGTGACTGGGGGACTGATCTGAAGATGTTCGCAATTACTCAACCCACTGTAGATTTCATCACTGCCCCCCTAAAGCCACAGCAATTAACTTTGGATGTAAAATCACTCATACAAGGTGCCAGGATCTGGGATTTACTGCGTCCTAAAAGATAAAGTCCTTTACCTAAAGGAGAAAATGTCATCCAAATGAACAGAAATCCTTGTTTGGCAAGTTGTTGTTTTGTGTCTATTTTTTTCTCTTTTTAATGTTTTCATTATTAGCTACTCCCTCGATCTCTTTTTACTTATATGGAAATGTGTTGCTTCTTGGTTGTATGAATGGGAACTTATCTTTGTGTGGGCGTGTGCTGTCTTTGTGGAAGTATGCAGTATGTACATGTGTGTGTTTATTTGTTTGTAATGCAGCAGGAGGCTCGTGAATGGCTGGTTCTCTCTGTGTCACCGTGGGGTTTACTATGTGTTCTGAGGGAGCCTGAGGTTTGTTGTTTGCGTTGTGTAATTGTTCAGATTCTCATTTAGAATTTATTAATGTGCAAATAAAAATCCCCTGACAAAATTCCTATTTTCTACCTCTGAGTTCACGCTGTTAAATGGCCTGATGCAGAACTCCCTGCTAATCCACTTCCCCCCCTACAAACTACAGCGTGCAAGTTGCATAATTCATGGTCGGGTTAATGAGCTGTGAGCGAAAAAAAATATCATATTGATGAAGTGAGAGAACCCAGAGGGGTCATCCTCTGTGTGGGATGGAGAGTGCCCTTCATTAGCAATGCCTACTCCTGGTATATAATACATGACACATGTGGACAAAGATATCTAATGATTGCTTTGCCAACAAACCACGCAAAATGTGGGAGTTCTTACCGCATACCATGCCCACTGAAAAACTCTCTCCTTATGGTTTGAGTGTTATCAGACGAAAGAAAGAAATAAAAAAATAAATGTATGTCCTCGCAATCCATAATATACTCTTGGATGAACTCTAAACAAAATCTCATTTTTACTCTAAGAGGTGGGGTGGGGGGGGGGGGGGGGAAAAACTTGAAGTGAAGAAGAAAAAAAAAAAAAAAAATAATGGGACAGAAGGAATTTGATGATAAAAACCTAATATAAAAGAAAAACGTGA
>JAQNCA010000006.1:12259137-12271514 GCA_029783725.1 Acanthurus tractus
GAAAGACCTTTATCCCATTAAGTGCATGCTTTATTTTCAAAGAAACCTTTTGAGTGAAAGGTGAAACTTATTTTTTGATACAATTTTTAAGCAGTTTAGAAAAAAATGTAATCACAGGCTTCTCCAGTCTGCGTGCTGTAAATTGTTTTCGACCTGGTGCAGGCAATCAAGAAGCTGCCACTCTTTTCTCTGATGGTCTTGGCATCACTATTACAATGACGACTGTTTCAGAACTAGTTTAAAGTTTTTTTTTTAGCATATTTAAGGCGAAAGAAAAAAAGTGAAAAATGTAGATAGAGCAAAGAAGAACTGTTACCTTTGTAATAGTTTGCCCGACAGCTGCATCCTCGCTGACCAGAACGTTGTAGATATCCTGACTGAAGGCTGGAGCGTTGTCGTTTACATCCATGAGTTCAATAGTTACCATGGTGGCAGTGCTAAGAGGAGGGTTTCCGTTATCCCAAGCCTCAACAGTGAGGTAGTAGTCCTTGCACACCTCAAAGTCCAGATCATTAGCCACAGTAACAGAGCCTAGAACACACACATAGTACGACATGTATAGAATTAACTTAATAACGTTACTATTAAGACAGTACAAGGACTTTTTCTCACCCAGGTTTCTGTCTATGGTGAACTTTCCTAATTCATTGCCTGACCGGATGCGGTAGGTGATCTCAGCGTTAGGTCCAATGTCAACGCTGGTCGCTAGAACTCGCAAAACCTCAGTTCCCACGGCCACGTCCTCCGGAACAGTCACAGCGTAGTCCCTCCTCTGAAAGACTGGAGCATTGTCATTCACATCCAGCACCAAAATGGTCAAATCAACCTGAGGGAGACACAAGAGACTCTTTTAGGACTCCAAAGCAATTAATCTGTCTGGCTCTGTTAGCTGAGTTTGGGCACCACGAACAGTAGGTCAACATACTGTAAGTTAATGGGAGCAAAAGGTTTCACTAACAAGCTAGCAGACTGAGGCAAAAATCAATTGAAGAGTATGTGAACTAAAGCCTAAGAGAGAATCTTTGGCCACTAGATAAATGTGGGAGATTTTTGGCTTTGCATAATATTTTTTTTTCCTTTTTTTTTCAAAAGTCAAAAGTTCACCTTTTCTAGTACCATCATTTTTTTCTGTCTTTCAGTAGGAGGACCAAAAAAAAAAAAAAGTAATGTTTCAAGGAAAAAATATACACTTTATGGACTCAGCATATGTGACTTGAATTTTACCATCAGTTTCCATTTTTTGTACATAAACAAAATCATACATTTGGCCACAACTGACCTCCTTTTTGCACTTTATTTTCAGTTCATGTTTAGAGGGTGTAAAAGAGATGTTTCATCTTGTCTCATGCTCTTTTCCTCCTCATTTCTGCACTGCCTCTGTCTCTGTTACTGTCACCGTCCTCATCTTTCCCGCCCACTGCACAGTTTAATGAAGATTTATCTTGATTGAATCTACTATGTTCTCTATCTGATCTCTTCAGTAAACAACATGTTTTTTATTGATTGGATTCTCTTATACACACGAACAGAAATACAGATTGAACATCACCAGGTGGATGAAACGATGGCTGACTAATCTGCAATTTGTGGTTGCTAAATTTAACGTTTTTACAGGAATTCAACAGTAGAAATTCTCAATACTGTCACGCCTTTTTTTAGATGTGGATAAAATATGTGGATAAATCCACTTTTAATCACAATAAAGCATTTAGTGTTTATAATATAGAGGTCCCATATGGTCTAGTAGTTAGAATTCCAGGTTTACAGCCAAGCTGCAGTATGGGGACATATTTAAAGCTATACATTAACCCTTGTACATGCAGCACTGAGAACTAATCTTACCTTTATGTAACTCTTTACTGTGATTGTTGCTAAAATGTAACATATATCACCTTTAAGCATGTAGTGTATGAATTATAACAATATTACTATGGTAATATTATCGGTATGGGTTAATTGCATAATTGAACCTGTTTTTAAAAATAATAATGGCCCTCAGAGTTTGTTTATTACTCTGTTAGAGTTCAGAAAAACAATTAAATTTTATATTGACGAGTGCATTTTATTATTTAACAGTGTTATCACAAGCGTTTATTTTAGAATAAAATAATGCAGCAACGTGTAATTTTAAAAGCAGATGGCATGGCAAAAATGCAGCAGAGACTCTAGTGTGTCAGCAGGATTAACAACCTGTGTAGACAGCGCCCCCTCTTGCCCAGCCTGGTCAATGGCCTGCACACGAACACTGTAGGAGTCCTGGCTCTCCCTGTCCAGAGTCCCCTCTAGAATGACCATCCCAGATACAGGGTCGATGGAGAAGAACCCACCAACTGAATCCACCAGAGAATAGACCACTGTGCGGTTAAGCCCTGGAGAGAAGAGACGACGACTTAATGCACATCCACAGATTTTGATACAGGTGCACATTAGGTGTGATCATCTGTCTCAGCAGCTGCAGGAGAGATGAAGGTAAGTTTCTCATAGAAAAGCTAGTAGTTTAAATACTGAGTAACATAGTGGATTTAACCTGCATTCAGTGTATGTAGGATTCTGCTTCTCTGCTTATTTTTATCCGCTTATTTTATTTATTCTAGCTTAATGTCACAAACTCCAACCCACATAGCAGACAGGTCTGGGTCAGATCTGGTGTTAGGCCGGCACTGCTGGCCGACTGCTGGCATGGCAAGCGGTATGTCAACTGGATGTGGGCCAGGTCTGGCAATGATAGCACTGTTTATGTGACGGCATGCCACATGCGGGCCGATTGTGGTTGAGCTTATGTTGCATATGAACAGGCACGCATGTGCTCTCTTTAGTGTGAACCACAAAGAATTGCCAAGTCCTACTTTTAACATGTTTTTTTTTACCTTTACTGGTGTGTCACACACCACCACCCCACTCCTAATTAAATGTAGTCTTTCAGAGTTTTCTCTGATCATTTGCTGTGCTTGTATAAAATATAAAATGAATTTAAAAAAGGAAAGTCACTATAGGGTTTGTTGGGTGGAAAACGACTACCAAAATCTCAGCGTGTTCACAAGTTGTCCAAGAGAGAATTTGCCCATCCGGAGCTCCTCCGACCTCCGTTACCACCTCAATCCCAAACATGTTGCAAATAATTGATAGATTAGTCAACAACAAAAATAATCGTTAGTTGCAGCCCTTAATTTGATGCAGTGTTTTAGTGTTTTTTTTCCCACAAATATCAGTGTTTGAACTGTTGAAGACCATTTGTATAATTGAATCACCGTTGTTGAGGAATTTTTAATCTGGGCCAAATACGGCACATGCCGTTATTACATTACATTAGGTGTACATTAGGCTGACATCTGGTGCCAGTGCTGAAACTGTTCTGGGCCAGCACAGGGCCACCGGTGTGTCTGCAGCTGGCCTCGTGCTGGCCCATGTGTGGGCCACCTCTGGCAAACCACATGTGGGCCACCAAGTGGCCATCATTATTTGCGGTATATGAGCCGGGAGTAAGTGCATTGTGTGGACCAGAACCGGTCCAGACCAATTTTGCTATGTGGGAACCTACTAAACCACGACATCAAAGCCGCTTACCTTCATCAGGATCGCTGGCTTGCAGTCTGGTAAGCAACGCCTTGGGGGCGGCATTCTCATACACACTAGCGAGGTAATGAGTAGAGGAGAAAGAGGGGGCATTGTCATTTACATCCAGCACTTTGAGGGAAATGTCAGAGCGGCAGAACAGCCCGCCCCCATCAGTCGCCTGGGCAATGAGTTTGTAGGTGGGTGTCATTTCTCTGTCCATGACAGTGGCCGTACGCAGCTCACCTTAAGACACATCACAGAGGTGCATAAGGAAATGTTCAATAAGTGATGCATAAGCTGTTTTAATCTTGCAGAAATGTAAAGAAAAAAATAATGGCTGAATGTACCAGTGTTTGCATCCATGTAGAAATCTTCCACTCCAATACCAAACAGTGAATATTGGATCTCAGCGCTGGAGCCTGAGTCAGCATCTGTAGCCCCCACTGTCAGAATGCCCTTGTTAGTGGGAATGTCCTCAGGAAAGGAGGCACTATACACCGCCTGGCACATCACACACACACATAGATGTTCAAGCACAAAGTGAAACCACACTGCTGGAAAAAAAAAATCCAACAACACATCAAAAGCACAAATTGTTAGTCACTGCATCCATTATCCCTGCTGACAGAACCAGCACAACAGTTAAATGCACTTTTCTGACCCCCTGCTGCTGCTGCTGGTGACTGCCTGTAGAAATGAACCTTGTGACCTCACTATTTCATTGAATATAGACCAGTACCAAGGGAAAACTATTATAGTACGTCCAAGTATGGTGCAGCATATCCCATGTTGCTGCAAATGCTCTGCACTTAGCAGTTTCCTATGAATGACTTGAGAGTATTTTGAGCTGAAATGAGAAGCTAATCAATTGATTAGTGCCATAAAAATGGCTTTAAGTCAAAAACTTCTAAATATTTTTACATTTTTTGGCTCGTCATTGGGCAAAACGATTTGAAAATGTCATCAGGAAATCATGATTGTAAATTTTTTTAATCCATTTTCTGTCAATTTAAAACCAAACTATTATTGGATTAATTTAAAAATTCTCTTGCTACAACGAGGGCAAAAAGTACTGGCGTATTATTACTACCACTAACGCTGACATGATGTAATTAACTAACATGAGACTTATGTGCCAAAAACATGGTTATATTACGTGACTCTTAATGTCTTTTGATCCATCTGGTGCTGTTTCTCTGTGACGCCAGACTTACCCCTTTGTAGTTACACAGGTCTAAGTTGTCAGAGAACAGAAAGAATATAAGAGGAGGACAGGGAGACGGGGTGGATTGATTTCAAAGAGACTTAGTAAGAGTTTAGAGGGAGAATGAAAGTTTCTCAACTAATTATGTGAAATTGAAGAATTGCAGAATACTACTAAATGAGGAGGGATATCCCCACAAGAGTGCACAGCCCAATTATATTTCCTTTTTGCAGCGATTTCCTCCCAAAGTTCAGCTTTTGCCAAAGTATTAACACCGATGTTAAAATAAGTCTCAAAACAGATTGGTCAAATTTAGCCGAAAGCTAAAGTTGACTGGTTTTATATACAATTTATGACATTTATTTGTGTAATTTCCTGTCATCTAAGTAATTTGGAGAACACAGTCCATTAGTTTTTGAAATTGACTATTCTCAAGATTTTTATTAAATTGGCAAAAAGCACTATGTAGAATATTCACTGAAATACTTGTAAAGAACATGGACAATTTGCTTGAGTTAATTTTTCGTGTGTACACTATAGAGCAGTGAATGAGTAATTTAACTGAACAAATCCTGTTGTAACACAGTCCTGGTATTTTCTTAAGTCATACACACATTCAGTATGCAAATTTTAACATTAATCAATGAAAACATTTCCTCAGCAAAGTCAACATTAAAATTGCCCAAGAGAAGGTACATCTGTGTGGGTAAATGGGCTTCAATTACATAAACATCTTTGTATGATTGTCATCAGATATCAATATAACCTGAGTGTATTATTAAATGACATCATTGTCAATTCATTTTAAAGCCTTTATGAGCTCTTATATTATTGCTCGCCTTGCTCAGATTTTTCAAGAGGCATTAAATAAAAAAAATTATTCTCCTTGAATAAATTTGTCCAAAATATATTTAAATGATAGATTATTTTCTCATAAACCATGTTTAACAATGAAGCATCAGTCTTTAACTACAATGACTTTCTTTTTAAATATTTTTTAGACTGACTATAATTATTAAAGGTGTGTTTTTTTAAATCTTTTTAATAGATAATACACATATTTTGAAGGTGGTGAGCCTAGAGACAAACTGCAGATAAAGGCAGTTACTCTGCCATGAATCCTGAAAAGGCAAATAACACAGCAGTTCTGCTCTCCACATTCCTCAGTCTGTTCTCTGTTTGCTTTGCATGATTTCATTTCACCGATTTACATTTGTCTGTATCCCTGACCTGGTTGCAGATGGGACTGTTGTCATTGGCATCCATGACGGTAACTTCCACCGCAGTACGAGCGACATAGAGGCCATCACTGGCTGTGATGTTAAGCAAATACCAGTCCTGCTGCTCTCGATCCAGCAGACCGCTCACGTAAACCTTCCACTCCCCCTGCACCAGGGTCAGGCCGAACACGCCCCGCGGGTTTCCTCCTGGGAATGACATGAGTGAGGAGTAAAATGTTGATGTCACATAGCAAAGACAGAGGTGGGGATTCATTGCGACAGACTTGTGAACAAACTGCAAGTCTTATTCATTCACATGATGAATAAGCATCAGCCCCCCCACCCATCCACGCCCCCCTCACACAGACACAGAAATGATGCAGGAAGCCTTTGGCACAATCAATAGGCATCTATCATTTCAGAAAACACGGCTGGTGGTGTAGCAGCGATGGCCTTTCAATGTTTAAAAAGTTGACCTTTTATTACAACCCTTCCATTAGGCCAATCAGTATTTTTAAATGTCAGAACACAAGGCCTAAATACATCATCCTTCATGATTACCAGGCGGTGTTATGTGAACAGAAAACATCAAGATCAGTGTAAGGGGGAGAGTTTTGCCGGAGCGGCCTCGAAATGTTTTTTTTATTAACCTTCTCCAATAAAAAAATCATGTGCGAGGCTGCGGAAGATTTGGGGAATTCAGCTAAAATACTAATTTCACATGGATTCTGAGGAATAATTTAAAGCAGAAGTTCCCAAGTTGATTGGCTTTATTGGAAACTATATCACTTAAACTTTACGAGCCTTCTTCTTTATTTTTTCTTTATTTTATTTTAGAGGTAAAACTGTGAATATACAAGGTTTCACTGCCTTGAAGTGTTCTGTTGTATAATGCATACCTTGTAATATTCAAATGAATAGTTGTAAAAAATAAAAGATAACTGGAGCTTGACTTTTGAGTTCAAACTAATTTAGAGTTTGACCTTTATTATAAAGCAGTCCCATTAGGCCGATGAATCATTTTTATGCAAAACACCCTCATTTCACTGCATGATAGACAACTGCAGCAGCACAGACTGTGTTGAACTACATCATGTCGGAGTTTTATTCTTCTCCTCACCGGTGATGTAAAAGCTGACCAGGCGGTTTTGATCACTGCCGTCTCGATCTCTGGTTTTCAGGACAGCTACCACCTCGCCGAGGGGATCGCTCTCTTTTACTGCTCCGCGGTACAGCTCCCTCTCAAAGCGCGGCGGGTTGTCGTTGACGTCTGACACGGTGATGGTTACCACTGTGGTGGAGGAGAGAGACTGTAACTCCCCCAGATCAGAGGCCATCACTTCAAAGTTGTAGCTGGAGCAGGCCTCGTGGTCCATCTGACCCACTGTGGTGATCCAGCCTGTTTTACTGTCAATAGCAAAGACAGAAGTGGTTGTGATGGGGCCACTGAGGGAGTGGGTGTCTTTTGTTGAGTCCAAGTTGTAAGTGAGCAGAGGTCCGAGGCTGTAGGCTACCTGAAATTTCAAAAGCGATACACACACACACACACACACAAAAAGCTTTTTGAAGCATCTGCAACTCTGACTGAGTGCACAGAGAAACATATTTGCAGCAAAATACAAAAAAGTGCTTGTTAATACCATACTTGAGCTTTCACACACCTGTCCATTAGAGCCCCAGTCTGGATCAAGTGCACGCACTTGGACCACTCTTGTCCCTATTGGCATCCCCTCCATCACCGTGGCTACATAAGTGTTCGTCTCAAACACCGGCTTGTTGTCATTCACATCGAGGATCTGCAGAATGACAAATACTCACTCAACCTGCCAAACAAATTCTACATTATACCAGAAAGATAATGCGACAAGAAATTCAGATTTTTTGTGAGCCTCTTTAGTTGCACTGGAAGAATCTGCAGACTGAGTGCAATTGCACATAACTACAACCAATCAGAGCAGCAAACTGTGGATTTTTCAAATCTGAATTGACACTGTCACTCATTGTATTAGACTCCATATTAGATAAATCGTTGTGATTGGCCTGCCGCATGCCAGGATGGGTGGAAATCTGTCTCACAATACCAATCTGCCAGAGCTAATAAACCATGAATTTGGCCCATTTAGATTTAGATTTATTTCTGTCTGTTTGAGTTCTGACTTATACTTTAGTTTTCAGTAGCTTTGTTACATTCGATTGTACAGCATAAAGGCTGAAATAAAAACCAAATTCTAATTAAATTTAATTAAATAATATGAAAGAAGAGACTTATAGCTCTTATTTAACACTATGACCAACCTTAACCTCCAGGTCCACAGTGGAGACGGACTCAATCAGGTCTCTTCTTGTCGTTGCCGCGACCTTAAAGCGAAAGATGCTGACTTCTTCGTAGTCTAACGGCTTGATCAGACGAATCAGACCTGTGTCCCTTTCCACCAGGAAGGTCCCTCCCTGGTTGCTATCGAGTGTCTCTCCTCCGACCACAGTGAAGAATCCACTCTGTCCAGGACCCAAGTACACAGACCCCAGAGCTGTTCCTACCACTGTGTCCTCAGGGATGGTGAAGGAGTACTGAGGCTGGCTAAAGGAGGGAACGAATGCATCTGGTGGGACGACGTGGATGAAGGCTGACACCAGAGAGTGTTTGGCCGGAGAGCCGCAGTCTGTGGCTTTGACGAAGAAGGACAACACAGTCCCCTGAAGGTGGTCCACGGTGCTTTTAGTCATCATCCAACCGCTGTCCGGCTCCACCTTGGCAACGCAAGAAATATAATGCTGTTTTAATTGACAATACTTTAGTTAGGCTTAAGTTTTGACCCAACAGGCTCACACTGTTTTGTCTCCAGCATGAATTAAGTACGATTTTACAAATATTAATTTAATTTGTCCTCGTATTCTGGTAAATTATGTCATTTGAGCTTTTTCACAGTGTCGTTGTACACTGTGTATGATGACAATAAAAGCATCCTAATTCTAATTCTAATTCTACTTGGTATCAGTTTGTTCTAATTTTTCATATTACTCCTCTTATACAGGAGGCGTCTATTTTTCCATTTACAGTCTTAGTTCTTTATATATTTATTATTTAATTACATTTCCCCTTTGAAAAGCAAAATGCCAATTTTAATGTAACATCATTTAATTTGTGGGTTAACATGTGTAACTACAGTTAACAGATGGCTGTAAATCTGCTGAAATTGGTGGGGGGATCAGCTGAGAATACAGCTTAATTAAGGCTCTGGCATAAATTAGGATTTAATATGGTTTACTCTCGTTAAATAAATTCAAATTAGTTTGCATTGGTTGCAGCTTTTTTAAAACTAAGTACAAAATTTTGTTGGGCAAATATGATTTACTATATCTTAAAAAATAAACTTAAAGAGCATAATGCACTGACCTCCAGCACATCAACCAATGAGAGACGTGCCTCGCTGTAAAGGGAGTAGGTGATCCTCCCGTTAGACCCTGCGTCAGGGTCAGTGGCTTGAATCTGTGTGACCAGAGAACCTTTAGCAACATTAGCTTTAATGCTCATCCGGTACTCCACGGCTCTGAAGCGAGGGGCGTTGTCATTCTCATCAGCAAGAACAACCCTCACTGTGCAAAATGATGCACGGCCTGGAAAAATAACAGAACACAGATGAACATGTTTGGATTATGTTGTCATATTCAATAGATTTAACCCAGAGAAAACCTGCCTTGATCTGCTTTCACTCTGTATTATTAAATGTAATGCATCTGTAATGTGATATGCTTAAATATTCATGAATCTGTAGGAGTGCAGGATCTTATTATTCCAAAGCTATCATCTTATACCTACAGTGCAATTAACAAAAATAGGGAGCGCTCCTGCATTAATGCTAGTTAAATGTTTGACCTGCAAGACCTAAAGGTGAGAGAGGTCTCATATTGGCTGATTTGAACATGACTTTTGTCGAGAAAATTACTTCACAGTCAGTCAGGTCAGTGGCGGAAAAATACCTCCACCATCCAGGGCCATAACAGTCAGCACCATGTCCTTGTTTAGAGGATTTTCTCTGTCTAATTTCTGCACAGTCGATATGACTCCATCTGCATCGATGGTGAACTGAGCTTTTCCCAGGTCGTTGATGAAGGAGTAGGTGATCTGACCAAACAGTCCGGAGTCCTCATCTGTTGCACGAACCTGGAAATCCGTACAGAGATTTAGAGAATAAAAGTCAGATTGGTCATTACGGGTTAGGGTTATAAGATTCTGTAATATTAGATTCTACAGTACCATTAATGTTCAAAGTTTCCAATTAAAAGTCCTGAGTTAAAGAGTGAGTTACTCACTTGAATGATCTTTGACCCTGGAGGGGCATTTTCTTGGATTTCAGCGAGGTAGAACCTCTGGCTGAACACAGGGCTGTACAGGTTGGCTCCCAGCACACGTACAATCACCTGGTGATCATAATCATCATCACAGTCCTCATCACAGCAGCATCATCCTCATGTCTGCTGACATTACGTTGATGCCATCACAATAATTAACACTGGCACATTTGTCAAACATGATCATATCAACGTGGCGTGTAGACCAGCAGAAGGAGCATCAGGCTTGTGACCAAATGGTGATTGATGCAGCTGTGAACACTCATTACTCTGACAAACTACTGTGAGGACATGCTGCGTTCACATCATGTCAGGAGAGGAAAGAGAAGCCAAAGAATAAGAGGACATGTTATCACTGCGACATGTGGATTATCAGAGGTGTGGGATAACGGTGGTCCACTCTCAGTTGCTACTAAGAGACAGATGTGCGCATTTTTTTTCCAGCTGGCAGCTCATCCTCATGGTAAATCTGATATGACATGAACACACATTAACCTCCGACAGCAGAGCCACTGAGCAGCCAGCGGTGGGAAGCAGCAGTCGTGCTGGACAGCTGCGAACGCTGTCTGAAGCGAGGGGTTGCAAAAGAAGGTCACCCGGCTTGCTGTGTATAAACACTGCAAAGGTTAAAAAAGAGCAAATCAACTGAGAGAACCAAATCATAGCTGAGAAGTTGTCTCACCTGAGCAGTGCTGGTGAAGACGCCATCTGACACAGACACATTGAGTTGATACGAGAGTTTCATGCCTTGTCGCCTCTTGTTAGACAGACTGAGCACCCCTGAATCAGGCTCCATCATAAAAGTCATCCTCTCATTCCCGGAGAGAATACTGTATCTGAAAGCAAATCAAAAAAAAAGAGGCAAAATGTTGTTTATGTTTTAAAATATTCATTTGTTCAGAAGGTGCAGGAGACAGAAGTGTCTTGTTTTCTTGAGAAGCTCTAAACCTAAAAGACATATTAAAATGAGGTAGATTTTGCTACAATTTAACAACCAATTTTCAGCAAAATGCAGGTTTTTCCCAGTAATATAATGTGTTTTTCAAAGAATAAGAAACTAAAAAAGTTTGGGGTGACAAAAAAAAAAAAAAAGGCAAACTAATTACTTTGAAACATCAATTTCCTCACCTCAGCCTCTGAGCGTCACAGATGTCAGCATCTGATGCCTGAACACAAGTCACAAAGTGTCCTCGGGGAGCCAGCTCGCTGACAAAGGCCTCGTAAAGCGCTTGGCTGAAATTCGGTGGGTTGTCGTTGGTGTCAGTGACGGTCACGGTGACACTTACATCACTGCTGAGCGCAGGGTCTCCGCTGTCTGTCGCTCTGATGATGAAGTTGTACCGTTGGATGAGCTCATAGTCCAGCAGGCGTGCTGTGAATACCAGCCCGCTGGTACTGTCAATGTGGAAGTAGTCAGTACTGTTGTAGATGTCAGATAGAATCTGGTAACTCACGATGGCGTTTTTCTCTGAGTCTTGGTCCTGAGCAAACACCTACAAGGAGAATAACATTAAAGTTCCTCATGCATTATTCATGAAGAGATCTGATTTGTTTGGCCTGACACACTCTGTGGCTACAGAACCCACACTGAGTCCAAATGGAAATAATAAATTGAGCTTTGGGTTTCACTGAGACACTCAGTGGACACAGTTTCATCTAAAATCATATTAAAACATCATTGAGCATCTTAAATGTTCATAATGATATACTTTACAAATTACTCAATAATAAACATGTATTTTTTTTTTTTACAATTCTTAAATTATTTGAATTATCTTATTCATAAATGAATATTGTTTACCACAAGGGGATTGTAATTTTTGTCTGCTTGCTCATGTGAGAAAGAAATTTTTTTCTTCTTCCACAAAAAAACTTGATTTATATAAAAGAATTTAAAAGTTTGATAGCCAATTTAATGTCGTGATGGAGGATGAAAAACTCTTTTACTGTTTGTTTGATAAGTTGATTTGAACTGCAACAAAAAAGAAAACAGACACTTTCCCTTCATTTAAATGAAAAGTTTCTTTGTCAAATTTTAGTGTCAAAAA
>JAQNCA010000006.1:12271614-12291193 GCA_029783725.1 Acanthurus tractus
GAACATTTCTGATTGATCAGGTGCTTGCAGTGTTTTATTCCAGACATCATTTGTCTGCAAATGTAAACAACTTAGTTTTTTGTTCATTGTGCAGCATTGCCACATCAGCATGGAGCTTCAGAGGAAAGCAATAAACAGAACAGGTCCAACTGTAATCATGCATCATCATTGTTGTACAGTCACATACAAAATGGCATATAATAGCATTCTTCTCTACACATCAGTGGGTATTTTGCTGAATTTTTAGACTGTGCTTAAAGCACTGACAACAATGGGCTGAAGAAACCCTTTAGTTCCTAAAAGTTCTGTGTAATTTTGGGGGAAAAATGGCTTTGGTGTTGTGCAATGTGTCAGTGTTTTATGGTTTGGACATAATTAGTGTAACTTATGATGATCAGCCAGAAGCCCAAGTGTGTATTAAGGCATGAAAGTCATGTTTTCCCCATTTTCTTCGACAATCTCCTTGTTGAATTCAATTGTAGAGTCAAAAAAGGCTATTAATATATATAGATAACCAGCTAATCTCAAAGAAATTGTTACTAGAATCAATTAATTATCCTATACAATTGTCTTGTGCAAACATATTCCTCAGTGAGACAACAGCACTGGTCTATTATCCACTAAAGGTCAGCAGCTTCCTCTGGGAATTTTCGAGGTAAATATCACGTAATCTTCTTATAAATAAATTATCTGGCATCTTCATATTCATTCACAGTACTGCTGAAGTGAGTCATGTGTGTAAACAACGATTCAGTAAGAGTACACACCGGACTGACTCAATAAACAATGCACGTACACACCTGTAACACAGTCGTTCCGATCATGGAGTTCTCAGCGAGCATGGACGAGTATGAGGTGTTCTGGAACAGTGGCGGGTTATCGTTCACATCCAGCACGACAATGTCCACATCGACCTCAGACTTTGCCCCCGTCAGCGTATCTGTAGCCTTCACAGTTAACCGGTAGTACTGCATGTACTCATAGTCTAACGGGTAAATCACACTGATGATCCCTGTGTCAAAGCCAATGTCAAACTGAAAGGAAGGGTCTCCGTCCGTGATGGTGAAGATGACGCTCTGGCCTTCAGGACTCGTGGCATTGATGCAAAGGACAGAGGTGGAGATGGCTACATCCTCTCTGACGGTGACACCATAGAAGGGCTTGTCAAACACCGGCATGGCTTTGTTCACAACAGTGATGGGCAGCTCCACCTCTGTGGACAGAGGGGGGAAGCCGCTGTCAGAGGCCACGACCACAACCTTGTACTCTGCAGTAGATAAGTCAGTCTCGAAGACCCTTTTTAAGGTCAGCTCTCCCGTCACAGGGTTCACCTGCATGGAATATACAAACACTTGTTTATCACAGAAGGCCGATAAGGTTGCACAAACACATGAAAAAAGTAGAGCAATATTTAAGAACAGGAAATTGTAGATCTTACCTGAAAGTTCCTGTGCTGCTCCTTTAGGCTGTAAGTCACCTCTCCGTTCAGACCGTAATCTTGGTCGATGGCTGAGACCCTAAAAATAGCAGACCCTGGCTCTGCTTCCACCTGCACCGCAGCATAGTATGGGAGGTTCACAAACTTTGGAGCATTGTCGTTCACATCCTCCACCTAGAAAATGAACAGTTTCCAAACCACAGTAAAAAAAAAAAAGTGGTTTTGATGGGAACTGAAGGCTTAAGAAAAAAACATTAAACACTGTTGGTGCCGATGATGATTAATGTAAATACTAACGATCCTTCACATCACAGTGACTTCACAAATCTCAACTTGTATGTTGAAGCAACTTTTTTGTTTGTTGTGTTGCTTCTTAACTTTTTCCTGCAGTCATCCTGAAAAATTGAAAACACCATGTTGTTTTTCACTCTTGCAAAAAACATGAACACAAAGCATCAAACAAAACCTTCTGCTTGTGATCTAAAGAACCTTACATCTTCACAAGACTTACGATTGAGTCTTGAACAAAACTACAACTGTCAAACAAGACACACAAGCCTATAACAGTGTTATAATGAAGTCATTCACAAAGCAAAACAAACACCACATATAACGTAAAACTAAGTTATATTACAGCACACCAAGTAACAAGAAAACAAGATTACATCACATTAATTTGTGAAAAACAAGCCAAGAAAAAAAAAAATTGCACACACATTTTACACATGGATATCCTCACCCACCTGAACTTGCACAGTCACCCTTTCCACCCTGAGGATCTCATCTTCTCTGCTGACCTCCACCACAAGTTCGTAGCTGCTTTTTTCCTCCCGATCGAAAGGCACACCAGTGGTGAGTACCACTCCACAGGTCGCCCGGATCGTGAAGCGCCCGCTGGGATTTAGCAGAGAGTACTTCAGCGGCTCATTGAGGCGGTGACCAACAGTGTTGACAACAGTCACTAAAGTGACATTAGGCACGTTCTCTGGGATGGAGGCGTAGTAGACAGGAAAGGTGAAGAGAAGGCCACTGTCTATGGCTTCTCGAACAAGCACTGTGACTGTTGCCACGCTGGAGAAACGTCCATCCCAAACCTTGATAGAAGGAAAACAAAAGTCAGTGCACAATGCAAAAGCTTTTATTGCATTTCTTTGACACAAGCCACACAATAGGCTAATACAGGGAATTTAATGCTAAGTTTTTTAATGCATTTTCAATTAGATCCAGCTTGCACTGCCCTTTTCTATCTGAGCAGAAATCACAAGACCCCCCTCATCAGCCTGTGCTTGTAACCCTGCATCACCTAGCTGAATTATTCTCCACTGAGACACTAAATAACTATGGGCTCTGTGTGCACACTGTGGCTGACTCTGAGCTCCCGGCCTCCCTGTGGAGATCATTAATATCATACCTTCACATTAAAGCGGTAACGGTCTTTATTAATGTTCTGATTGATGACCGTCACTACTCCGGTGTAGCGCTCCACAGAGAAGTACTCCAAACTGCTGTCAACCAGAGAGTAAACCAGCAGGGGTGTGATGGACTTGTCAGGGTTCAGGGTAAGGTCAGAGGTCATATCAGGATCAACAGCCTCAAGCCTGAGGACCTCGACCCCCTTGTAGGTTGGCAGGAGGAGTACTGCCTCGTAAGTGTCCTGGGATAACTTTGGAGGTGAGTCATTGATGTTGATTACCTGTGACAGGAAATGCACACAGAGAAACAAACAATGTCTGAAAGTGTAACATGAGTATCAGGGGGTTACAAGAACGATTTATAAGGCAGTGAAAACTGAATCATGTGTGATTTACTTACCTTTATAAGCACCTCTGCTGGGCTGTCGGCACTCTTTGGGGGCTGACCGCTGTCACGAACATGAACCCGGAAGAGGAACTCGGAGAAGGTCTCATAGTCCAAACTGGCAATAGTTCTAAAATTTAAGAACCAGACAAACCCTATTTGTTCAAGAAGTAACAGCATATGTCATTTTAAAGGTAGATCATTGGACTTCCTGGTTTCTACCCACCGAATGGATCCAGTCCCAGAGTCCACGCTGAAAAACATACGGGCGGTCTCATCCAGGATCTGGAACACCAACAGGGCATTGTGATTGCGGTCCATGTCGGTTGCCTGAATCACCAGAGGGTTACCATCCTCTCCCAAGACCACACTATTGATTGGAGCGGCCTCACTGATTGCACCCACATACCTGTTAAGGTAAACAGACACTGCTGCAGACGAGGAGAGCTTCACTTAAATCTCTCCATAAAATCACAGGCTGTCAGGACTCAGCAAAGCTCAGCAAACATTGGCAAAGTATGTAAGTGTGAAAACTGTTCTTTTATGAATCTCCAGTGTTACCTGATTTGTTGAAAGACAGGTGGGCTATCATTGACGTCTCCGACTTGGACGACGACAGTGGTGCTCGCCTCCATTCCAGCCATGCTCAAAGCATGCACCACCAGAAAGTAGGATGTTGTTTGCTACCAAAGCAAAGAAATGCAATTAGTTAAGGTGCTATCTTCAAACCCCATGTGCATAGAAGAGTAAGGACATTTCTGTCAAAACTGGTAAAAAATAGTCCCATCTTTAGTTAAATGAACAGTATGAAAAACCAAGGACATAACAACATGCCCAACCATAAAGTGAGACAGGGCAAATGTGAGCACTCCTGCAAATAATTTGTCACAAAAAATAATTAAACTTATCAGAAGATTGCGAAGCCAAATGCAAATATTCAAAAACACTTTTGAATTGTTGGAGGAAGCTGGTTTCTTTTTATAGAGACAAAGCCGCGATGACCTGATTTTGTTATGCTTTTATTCAATCAATTTTATGCTTTTTCTTTAGTGTCATAGTTTGGCAACCTATCCTTGAAGAACAGAATCTCCCTGAATCAAATCGTTAAATGGTCTAAGCGAGACTGGCAAGTCTCAGCTTAAAGTGAGCTTCTCTGCACACCAGACAGGTACAGCAGATAACCAGCTTAATCTTAAACGACAAGTGTCATCCTTTGCACAGTAAATTTCAGCTTCCTCCTTCTGGACGGAGGTTTACATTCCCAAGGTGTAGAACAAAGCAGTAAAGAAAAAGCTTTGATCCAGCAGCCATCACTCAGATGGAGAAGTTGTTGCAACATTGCAAAGATGCCACAGATGCAATGTTTCATTCAATTATTTATTTTTATTGAATTTTCTGCCTGCATCTTTTAGATTTTACTCTAGTAGTTATACATTTCATTGTTTTTATTATTATTTTTATCATTTTTGTCTGTGTTTTTTTTAGAAAGTGTATGAATGGATGCCCCATCTATTGCAAAGCAAATCTCTATTGGCATAAATAAAATAACCTAAACCTGGAACTGAACTGAGCTTTGATGGTATTAATTTGAACAGCTACTTTGCTGAAACACATGCATTAACATACCTCAAAGTCAAGTAGTTTGCGTGTGCTGATAACACCGGTGTGATGGTTGATGGAGAAGCAGAGGTCCTCGTTGCCCCTGCTGATGTCATAAATGAGTGCTGAGCGGCTGAGTGCGCTCACAGTAGTCACATGTGTTCCGATAGTGCTGTTCTCCATTATCTGCAAATGCACAGACACTAGGGTTTAAGTTTTAGCCACTTTAATGAGTTATGTGCACAGTTTCTTTACCGGTATATACCTACTACATATCTGTCTAGAGATTTACCATCCATCCCTCCCTACCATCTTTCAGCCTCTTTTTATTGCATCTATCTCCCCCCCTTCTGCACCTCTCCCCCATGCGTTCATCCTCTCTCTCGGTCAGCCAGCTCCCTCTTTACCTCAGCCTGATACTCCTTTTGAGAGAATTTGGGGTTGGAGAAGTCGGAGAGTATTAAGGAGATGCGGACTGAAGCTGTGGCCATTAGTGGAGGAAATCCACTGTCTGTGACGCGCACAGTGAGGGTGTAAAAGCCCACAGATGTAAGGTCCAGGTCCCTGGCAATGAAGATAAGGCCTGTGGCATTATCAATGCCAAACACACCGCCAGTGTTACCTGAAAGCAGAAGAGAGGTTACAGATATCACTGAAATTCGTAAATACCAATTTCATTTTTTTTTAGCCCCTTAGAAAGCATTAAAAAGCTTGTCATAGGGCAAAATACAGTTTAAAACATGAGAAAAGAGAGACATAAAAGTAATAAACGTCTTCATTTTCAGACAATATCACACCTGCTTCCATAGTATAGGTGAGCTGCCCGTTAATGCCATTGTCTTTGTCTAAAGCTGTTACATGCAGTACAGAAGTGCCTATAGAAGAAGACTCATAGGCCACAGCATCATATACGGTGCTGGTGAAGTAAGGGATGTTGTCATTGGAGTCTTCGACTGCCACCAGGATGCGAGCCAGGTCACGGTTAAATGGAAACTCCTGATCCTTGACCTAGTACAAAATGAGAGATGATTACAGATAGCATTGTAGGAGGTGATAAATGTAAGAAATCAGCTAAAATTAAGTGAGGCAGGCAAAGCTGCCAAGAGGACAATAACTTGGAAGTAAGCACAGCCAACTAAGAGCCGACAGCCAGCCAAGCAAACACAGCAAACACATTTTTCCTCCATGTCTCACTTCTCACCATTATAGTGAGGATGTGCTGTGTTCTGGCCTCATAGTCCAACCTGTCCGCAGTGTAGACGACCCCTGTACCCGGATTGACCCGGAACAGCCTCATACTGGCAGGGTCCACGCTGCCATAGATGGAGAAGCTCAAACGGGCACGCTCGTCCACATCTGACGCTCTAACCCGCAGCAACTCCATGTCAACCGGCACGTCCTCTGAGACACTGACATCATAGGCTGGCTGAGAGAAGACCGGAGGGTTGTCATTGCTGTCTTGGATTTTGATGAACACCTGAGGCATACGGAGACAGAAGTGCAGTTTGAAAAAGTCAAAGGTAGGGACAGAGCAGACATGTCCTCAGTAAATTATCCTTAAAGATAAGAGCCTTGGTGTAGAGTAAGCTCCAGTGATTTATAATATTTAATGCAGTTGTAGAGTTGTGTTACCCCTTGAATTTTTCATTTTCAAGGTAGAGATAGCAAAAGTATTTGTACTATATCTCAATGCAATTATGGTTTTGTCATTTTTTTAAAGCTGAAAAAGGTGTTTTTCTAAGAGGGATGTGGGCTGGTTGTGTATATACACAAACACTCAACCTTATTTGCCCAAACTAATCTCATTAATCCACTGATATCAAGGATTTCCCTTACAAGGCAGACCTGGTAGTCCAGCCAAGACAGCAGGAGCACAGAAAATGTCAAAGACAGAGCAACAAAAAGCACATTTTATAGTCAGCAAGGGATAATTTTAGAAAAAGGGAGTGCGAGCGTAGAGAGGAGGAAAGCTGGGAGTAAACAACTCCCCTAGGAAGAGGTAACAATAATTTAATTTGATGTGGGTCTGGAGTGTGTAAGAGGCACTGCCAGTGCATAACAAATCAAAAGTGTGTGTACCTGTGCCGTGGCAAAGTTAGTCCCATCTGTCACCTGTACGGTCATGTTGTACACAGACTGCACCTCTGCATCCAGGGGCTTGGCCACAACTAGAGTCCCCACCCCTACTTGAAGGTCAAACTGCATGTCAAAGCTCCCTGAAATTACACAATCACACACACACACACACACACACACACACAGTTCACACAGAGTTTCAGTTATTTAGTATTCACTTCACGTGCTAAACTCAGGTGCTCTAAGTTATTACTGTGTAATTGTTTTGGCCAGATGCCTGTGTCTGGAGCTGGAGGGTCTGTGAAACAAAATGAACTGAAATGCGATGCAATGTAGCACCGAACACCACTTGGCAGCCTGAGAGCTGTTAACAGCCACACAAACATCTGTCTTATCACTCCAAAACACAACCCATCTCAGGGATCAAAAACCTGCAGCCGGGGTCTTTTCCACAGGCGGTGAGTGTACAGTTTAGAGGCTTAATGTTTGATTAAAGCGAGGGAGAGGATTGATATGTGTTAGGTATGCAGTACCATCCTTCGTCTCATTCCAGCTTCTCTCTCTCGAGATATCTGGGAGCTGGAGCCCTCCTCGGCATATGAATACTGATTGGGCATTTTTCACAGGACCACTGATGCGTGTTGAGTCGAAGCAAAACCACAGGGATTCATTTTTTTTTTGGTTGTTGTTGTTGTTGTTGTTGTTGTTTTCTAGAGGAGAGGTTGGTCAATATTACAATACAATCTCCCAGGGTCAAGAAAAACAACTATCACAGTCCCTTGTCTCTAAATATGGAGAAGTGGCTCTTTGTTTCCAGTCTGATAGAGGTGGTACTACGTCTGTGATACTTACAGCCCACAGGACAGGGTGCCATGTTTTAATTTACAATAAAAATAAGTTAATTAACACTGGGAAATTTTTTTTTGTTTGTTTACAATAATTAGTCAGGGCTGCACAGAGGAACAGATATGCCAGCTTTGTGTGATGCGACAAATTAGCTTTCAGTAACAAAGAGGAGGCTGATGTTTGCATGATGGTCTTTTAGGCTGTGCAAACTAAATGCAGCAGGATCAGAGGACAAGCTATGCAGGGGAAAACTGTTAGCTAAAGAGGAGCAAAAGTCACACTGAAACACATATAATTCTAATCCTAAAAAATCTGTATTTTACACTGAAATAGCATTAATATACTATTGATTCTGCAGCTTAAAACATCTGAGTGACTGCATGATGGAAGAGGTTTCAGCTGTTAAGTGACATGTAAACTCTTTCAAATTCCCAGCTAAAATGCAGCCACATCTATTAAAGTTAGTGAAATAACATATTTAGGTTCAGTCAATTACAGTTTGAAGATTTAAATAATGATGAGATATGGACCTTTTAGTGTTTAATCATTGTATCTGATAATTGTAATGGATGTTTGTTTATTAATTGATACTTAGCCTGCAAATTACAAAGGAGGCCGCTGCTCTTCAGGGGTCTGATCAAGCTTCAGCATTAGTTTTAATATTTTTGTTTGTGTCTATATTTTACAAACATACAGCAATGCGATATCTGAAACAGCAAGTTAGAGATTAATTTTGCAAAAAAGAAATGTGCAAATATATTTAATTTCTAATTCAAATTATGTTTTGAATAAAGGCTTTTGTGTTAAATAGCCAATAATTTAGGTTCCTCTTTAAAAACTCATCTAATTTAGTCTTATTTCAAGATAACAGTCTTAATTGGTGTCAGTAGATAAAAGACAGGCATGACTAATGGCTCCAAGGCACCCTGTGGAGTTTTTGCTCAATAGTGGAGCTGCAAAGCAATTCTTTTGAGTGAGTCCCTGTGTTGTTTGTTTCACATACTCTGCCCGTAAAAGATCTGTGAAAGAAGGCTTTGACACACATAACTGTTAACCCAAAACAATACAGACATACAGGAACGGATCTCTGGAAGAAGTCAACTACTGCGATGACTTTGATGACAACCCATACTTATTGCCTTTATTGTATCAAAAAAAATGTGGGTTTTGACTAAAACTGCCAAACGATAATCAGCTGAACTCAAATTAAAACTTAAGAGAAATTACTGTCCCGACATCACGACCTTTTAAGGTCTAAGGTGTTGTTTCCAATACATTCCTGTTTAGATTGGTTTCTAATGAATGAACACTACAACTTCAACTCCAGAAAAGCTAAAACTCTTTGTGAAGTGAATACAGTGTGATAGCTTGCGGATCATGTTTTACATAAATTCATTTGAAAGGACGGTTGATCACATGCAAGGATTGGAAGACGTTCATCATTACGTCAGACACTTGATCATATTTATGACATTACTGCATGAGTTCAGGAACACTTCCTTTAATTATTTACCATCTGTAAACACAGTCTGATGAGTGCATTCTTGTTTAAAATATATTTTGCTCTCAATTTTTGTTTATTGTACAATTAGAGGCCAAATGCATCACATTCCCTCGCCATTTCCTTTCTGAAGTAGAAGCTTAGAAAATGGCTGAACTAAAGATACGAGCCTGTCTTGCCTTTGCAGAAACAACAAACTTCTCCTGTTTGCACAGAGCTGTGTGAGAATCCTTTTTTTGTGTGAGAATCCTTTTTGAAACTCAGATTAATCAGCGCTACCTTTGGCTGAACAAGGTCCTTCTACTCTGCACTGCATTTCTGAGTTTCTCCAGACCTTCGGGAATTTTAAGAAGATATGTGGCAAAATAGGCTTTGACCAGACCTGTGTCAAGGGAGCAGTTTCTTCCACAAGCATTCTGAGGAATGTAGAACATTTCTCTGGCGAGCCGTCCGCCTTTACGGTGAGAGCAAGAAAGAAAGAGAGGAGTTATTAATATTTATTGAGTCAAGGATATTCTTTTGATCAAAGTCTGCATCATATATGATATATACAGCACTCTGCAAAGTAGATATCTTGACATTTTTTCTTACAATTACATGTATTATTGAGTAATGCGAGTGGACTTTTCATCAAAATACTTCAGCTCAGTGAGGAAAATGTGATTGAGTTCGAGTCCACTTCTTGAAGTTTGAAAGAAAAGATAATCACTGTGCTTTTACTTTTACTGAAAAATATATGTGAAATATTAATGAGCTTTTCCTGCACAATTACTCATCTGGTAAAGTTTAAGAGAGGAAAAGGAAAAAATGCATCCCATTTGCATTTTCTCTATCTTTGATGTGTGTGACTGAAAAAGAATAATCAACTAATAATCAACTCCTATTCATTTTAATATATGAATAAGGGAGCTTGAATTAGAACTGTTGAGCAGCAATCAATAGTGAGCTCTTCACTGATTATCCATTCAAAGTCTGAATGAAAGGCAAAGCAGAGATTCATAGTTTTAAACATGCAGGCAGGCACAGAACCAGTAAACTCCAGAGGAAGAATTATTGTTTGAACCAGAGAAGAGCAGCAGTGGAAGTCATTCTTTCATTGTTCCCTTGTTTGTCAGCTTGCTTTTAGCAAAACAAACCACACTGAAGTGAAATGCTTTATAGAGACAATGCACTTTTACCTATGTGCAATTAATCTCAACTACAGACTGTGTTATGATTCCAAAAAATAAGCCCACTGCCATAATCTTAATCACCTGCCTCTTTGGATGTCAGACGTAACAGAAACTAGTAGTAAGAGAAAAGTTGCTGTGGTAGTCTGTGAGGAAGCCTGCAGTTTGACTTAAGAAATGTCACATTTTCAGCCTTGTATATTGCATGATATAAAATGCTCAGCTTCCAGTGTGTTGACTCTGGATCATCCTGAACACATCTTACCCGAAAAGACAAGTTACATTCTTCTAAAAGCATTTTCATGATACTCCAACATGCAGACGGAATATTAATTCAATTAAATTTTAATACTCCAGTACCCTCGAGGGTCAATCTAATCTCTTGAACTCACAAGTGCTCACAAATCTGATGACTTTTAGAATAAAACCAAACATCCCAAAAATATATTAATGCAGTTGGATATAAGCTTTAATACAATTTTAATATGTGATGACAAGAAGCATTAAGTTTATTTTTTGCAAGTGTGGCCTTGCTTTTATTTTGTTGTAAAATCCTTGAACAAGTGCATTAAAATTAAACTCTACAAACAAATATCTGCTTATGGATGCAGAATCTGTAGACAAGAAAGAGGTTTTTGACATTGGGAACATTCTGTTTTCTGTTTTGGAGTCAATATTTTGAGTAGTATTGATCAATCTAAGAAGGCTTTTGTTTGCTTTTGTGTGCAGCGAAAAAAGTGGAATCCATTGGTTGCTATGCAGTGTCAAGTCCCATTAAATATCTGTTGATTCTTTTTGTTCAACTGCATTAATATAGAGATATCTGTGCATAGCAATTTGCTGAAATGTCGTCTTTGCATCTCGACTTGCTAATTGGACTGTAAAAAAATGAGTAGCACACAGAGGAGGAAGTCTTGGCCCAAATATCAGTTGTTTTATCATCTGGCTATTAACTGGCTACGCTCGAAGCTGAATTTATTGGCTGTTGCCCCTAAAGGTTATATCATTGTCAGATGCGTTCCAAGACTGCTTTTAGCTAACTTTTTAGCACAAGAAAATTCTGTATATGGATTGTTCTCTGGCCTGTTAGCATAACGTCACACATAAATTTTCTTACCAATGATATTGAACCAGACAGGTGTACTCGACTGGCTGACAGCGACAACTCCCACCGGCTGAGCCACAGCAGCTGTCTCCAAAATAGAGAAGTTGTAGTACCTCTGGGTGAACTGTAGGGGCAGAGGCGAGGGGATAGGTTTGCGGATCCACTCCACATGGAGTTTGACTGTGGACCACAATGGGGACTCACCGCTGTCCTCTGCTTTTATCTGAGAGAGGAAGAAGAAAGAAAACTGAGAAACCACACATTCAACTGAAATATGCAGGAAGGACAGAACATTTGGGAATTAAAGCAAATGGTGAAAAATTAAAAACCAATGGACCTAACAGGTTTGATTTCAGTGATAGAAGGACTAGGTTTGCTGTAAGTTTGATTTACATTTACACCGGATCTCATGTTATTATAAATGTAATCAAGGCCACCTAACAATGAGATCGTATTAGAATTCTTTACAGATTTTTAAAACTATATAGACGGGATATATACTCATCATCTTTACACTTGCTTGGCACTAACACTGACTTACATCTACCCTCTGTGACAATGTCATATCCATAAATAATACGTCTGCTAACCTCAAAATTGATCCTGCAATTACAGTTTAATGGGATGGCTGTCCCTGCCATACTTCAAATAACTTGCTATGCTTTTCGCACACCAAAGAGGAAAAGCATTAACCAAAATAAATCAACTAAATCTCTGAAGGAACCAATATGCACCTGTAATTGTTAAATCTGGTGGTATAAGTAATGCTCACTGAAGACGAGAACCTGTGAGCCAAATAGATTATTTGAACCTCTGCTGGCTTAGAGAACAGCTTTACCCCAAAGATAAAGAACAACAGCTGAAGGGAAGAAGACTGATGTGTTTGTTTTCATAAGAAAAGCCGCTTCCACAATTTGAAGTCTTTACTGAAACTGAGCACAAGTGCAAGAGCAAACTCCGACGGCACACAGGCGTGACAGACTAATCAGTAAATTAGACACAAATCACTGCATTATCAATCACTGCAGCACTTATGTGGAAGGAGCTGGAGCAGAATGAATACATTGTCAGTGAGAATACAATGTAAGAATCTGGTACCCAAAAATTGCAATTTGCCGTTGTATTTGGAATAAGTTTGAGCAGAGGAAATGCATCGTGACATCAGCTGTGCCAATCCAGCCACCTTGGCACGTTTAGGCCTTGGCTAGAGAAAGACAAAAATATGCAAGGCCAAATGGGCTCGTGTCCAATGAAAAAACGAACAATGTGGCTGCATTTTCTCCTGTCAACTTTGCAACTGCATGAAGGCTGACTCCTATAAACTCATGGAGCCAAACCTGGCAATGATTTTACTAAAAAGAAAAAAAAAGAATTTGAAAAGTAGCCCTGAAAAGAAAGGAGCACTGGGCTTCAAAGGATCACAGACCAACAGTAATTAGGACCATAGACTTATTGTCATGCTTTTCATTTTGCTAATGAGTGCTGTTTTTCAACTGAAATCTCAAAATAGCCAAGTTTGGACCAAAAAAAACACTTGAATTAAAATTGTGACCCTTAATAAAAACCTGTGATATGCTACTCACAGTGAGGATATCATAGCTCCCTGCTGTCACCATCTTCTTTGACGACACCATTGCAGTCCTGGGATCTATACTGAACTTTTCATCCTCATTACCATCAATGATGCTGTAGGTAATGTTGCCATTGGCTCCAAGGTCCCGATCATACGCAAAGACACGGTAGACCGGCTCACCCCGTTTGTTGCGGTCTCGTTCAGTTAAGCTGATGCGGTAGGTGACCTCCGGAAAGGTGGGCGGGTTGTCGTTCTCGTCTTCAATGTGAACTATGACCCACACAGTAGACTGGCGGGTGGTAACCGGGCCGTCTATGACTGTTACCTGAAAAAGACATCCAAATGTGGTTGTCACAGAGATGGATCATTGCAAGATGAACATATTTTGTCATATGTATGGGATTTTATTTGTGCATATATTTATGACATCTTAAATCTTGGCTCCCTTGTGAAGACAGAGCTCAGGACCACGTGGGGCTGAGCTCATGGGAAATCTTTTGGTATTATTGATCCCCTGGAGGCAGAGGCAGAGGTCTGATCATTGATCAATTGGATCAAATCAGGGTGAACACCATTGCTGCCAGCCTGACTGCTCTCATGACTATTAATTACAAACCGGCGGCACAGACTGGCAGGCAGAGCAGTGGGTGGCATGCATGGACTGGCATTTCTATGAAATCTCAGGACAGGACAGGACAGGACAGGACAGGACAGGACGATGCGACGACAAAGACTCTTTTGACCCCAATTTTAAACTTCTGCTAGCTGTCAATGTTTAAGTGTATGATGCAGTTCAATTGCGAGCTTCTTTTTACGACTTCTGCTGCTTTCATTTTGGGGAGTGTTGTCATAAGATGGGCTCTTATTTAGTACTGGAGCTCAGCAAAGCAGAGACAAGACTTAGTGAGTCTAGACAAGAAAATTGGCAATATAGAAACAAAACACAAAGCTGCAATGCTGTGGGTCAACTGCGGGTTATTCCGTTCCATTTTGTAGAAGGGCAAAGTGCTGGTAGATTCAGCAGGATTTAATAAGTTGTAGCGAAAAAAAGTGGGGAAGCAGAAGTTTGCTCATGTCTCTACAGTTGAGAATCTGTGATTATCAGGTTCATCTGCATGCAGAGCAGCAGGAGCAACAGAAATGGTAATCACGGAGCTATCTGTATGCCCAGTGTCTGCGCTTATCAAATGCTGGCATACCAACTCCCCTCCTACCTGCTCTCTCATTCTGAGTATGGAAGATAACCAATGATGAATGATTACATTGAGAATATCCTAAACCTGAGACCCAAAACTACAACCATTCATCACAGTTTATGGAGCCTTTAGGGCCTGCCAGGGTTGTCCTCTACCCTGTCTCTGTTAATAGTGGCCTGTGGCAGGTGGCAGGAACAGATAAATAATAATACTGGAAACTCATAAACAATTTTCAGGTATGTCTGTACCTCTAAGAAGTGCTCTGCCTGTTGTTCTCTGTCCAGTTTCCTTGCAGTTGTGGTAATTAGCCCTGAAAAAATCACGAGAGAGAAACAGTGAGATTACACAAACACAGATGTCCAGATGGTCAATAAAAATCCAAAGGTGCAGTTCTTCTCCCCTCATTATTTGCCTTCATTAAAAAATTATCATCTTTCTTCAAAATTTTATTGGTATTATAACAATTCTAAAGCTGAGGTTATAGAAAAAGATCACGTTCCACTCAGAAAAATGCAAGTGCATATGAACCTTCACAAGTGCACATATCCCTGAATAAATGCAGCCCGCAGCCCTGGCAGAGACGATGGCGTTTGGCATGTGTTCATATGGCTCTTTGTAGCTGAGGGTCATTCACTTGGCCAGCATGCCACCAGGACAGAGAGAAAGGAGAGAGGCTATTGATAATAGCTTCAATCGAACCAGATTATTCAGATGACGGTTAGATGGTCTGACAAATGCTAGCAAGCTGCACAGGAGATTACAGACGACAGCTCCATTTTTCTCCACTGTCTTTTGTTCTCTTTTCATATCAGTGTTTTCTTATTTTGTCATTTGCTTGCTGGCTCACTATCATTGTAGAACTGCAAAGAAGCCCCCATCCTACTCACACACACACACACACACACACACACACACACACATACAAAGACAGACACAGTTTAAGTCAATCAATCAATAATTGCTGGGTTTAGTCAGTAAAAAACTTTGTGAGGGAAATAAATCAAAAGCATCCCAGACATTATTCTGGCTAGAAGGGAAACAAAGGAAAATATACAGGCATTAATCCATAAGCAGATTCAGCCCATTATTCTGGCAGTTTTACAGCGTTGCCAGCCAACTTTTATTTTCCAGAAGATATGAACATTGTTGATCACACTCCTAGTATACTATTAAACATCTCATGAGAGCCTATAAGCACAATAGAATTGGTGCATTTATCGCAGCATGGATCTATTTTACACATAAATAAAAATGCACAGAAAAACTGCATTAAGACAAGCCTGGGAATACGATTATTTTGTTTTTGTCTCATCTAGCTGCTGAAGCACTCTCATTTTTCATTCACTGTCCGTGCACTAAATATTCTAGACGAGATGGCAGAGCGACTACATGTATTTGTGAATAAAGACATCCATACATGCACACACGGATGCATGCACACAACAGCATACATACATATATACTCTGAACTTATTTATGGGTGTGTTTGTTGTGTGGAAGGATGACGCTGAATGTGCTTGAATGGTGATAATGTGTTTGTTTCAGTGTAATGAAGCGTTGCAGTGAAGTAGGATTATTTTTGATGTGCACTCAACACTCAGTGGATAGACTTGCGGTGCACACAAACTCACACACTCCCGTGCTCGTGCATTGCAGGGTGTCACCTTGAGCTTGCTACGCAGGCTAACTTCAATTAAGCAAATTAGGAGTAAATCTCGAGCAGCGGTCACAAGCTGCAGGAGAGGGACTGGGGGGGCGGGGGGTAGGGCTTGTTCAGCAGAACACAACACGGGTAACAGCTCTGATAAAAATCAATGATCTACAGCTCGCAGCACATCTGCAGCCGGACAGTCCTGTTTTTTAAGTGGACATGAAAAAAAGTAAATGAAAAATCCCCGCCTACATCTTTACACTAAATAAACGTAATTATCTACTTGGCTGTTTCAGAAATTTACGAGTTTTCTGTCTGTAACATAGTATCAGTTCACAGCCTACTTCTTAGCAATGTTAGGGGAACATCTCTGATACACTTTCTAACTGGGGCAAGGATAAAAATACAAGCATGAGATTTTAAAATTCACATTCTTTCATTGATAATGTGCATTGACACACACATGTACATTCGATTTGTTAATATTCTGGTACAACAGAACCAATCCAATCTAACAGTAGATTGTGAAAAAGGGTCACACAGCCACCATGATGGCACTTGTAAGAAACAAAAAAAAACATGCATTCTTTTATTAGAGGCACTCACACCAACACCCGGTGTCAACACTTATCTTCTCTGTTTTCACCCCCCGAAGGAGAGAGGCTTCACTCACACACCCACAGACAAACAGACGGCACTGTAAGCTGTCACTGCACATTTACACACTTTGCACTCATTCAAAGTTTTTGCTTCAATACATTCTGGGAATTATTGCACTACCTCAAACCCATCAAAGTGACACTTCCAGAGTGAACTTGAAAAATGCATTACTTTGAACCACCCCGAACCTAGTTTCGAAAAACAATTTGAAACTTGAAGGGGTTTTGCCGGCAGTTCAGGTCATAGTTTGGCTGACAGCTGCTTCATGAAAGCAAATCAATCAGCTGGGTTTTGTTTATTCATCTATCCGATGAAATCACTCTGGTACATGGAAAGTTTTTGACTGGGTAAACAGTGAGGAATGATTCATATTGAATGCACCTCTAAATGATGTATTTCTCATTACCAAGCTAATAGACTGGCAATGTCAGTCATATTAGTGGGAAATTTATGGTTAGGATCTATTTATATTCTCACTATGTGACTCTGTCTTTCCAAAACTGTAGGATCCAATACATCCACACAAAAGAAACACAATTTTCACATTATTTATTAGGATTCAATGAGCCGATGGAAGCCAACCTGAAGTGTAGCCTCTAAGAGAAAGGATTGCTTTAAACATTAAAAACCAATTGCTCAGTATTGCTCTGAGAGTTCATTTATCACAGTGCGAACAAGATAGCCATCAATATGAGTTCCCTTTTAGAGAATTAACGAGTAACAGATAAAATATATGGGTCTTTGACAGAAACAGACAGAAGGGCTCAGATGGCTGAAAACTCTCCCTTGTGACACACACACATCTCAAATACAAAGGCAAATTATTTTTACACAGCTGTTGGATGTGGGTTGGGATTTACACAGAGTCAGGAGCACATGTGCACACACACTCCACAGAGCCGCATCATCTTCATTGATTCATTGCAACAAAGCTGCCCTCTGTAACACGCTGCTGTCACCAATTAATCAATTGATTAGAATGCCACACACATTCTCTCTCCCATACGCACACACTCATATATGAATCATACACACTTAGCAGTTAGATAGCGATGTGCTTGTAATCAACTAAGTGCAATTTTGCAGTTATATTGATGCCATAGATGCAAACAAAAAGGCATAGTAGCTCATTTTTTTTACAGCCAGGAGATTGATGACCTGGATCATATATTCGGGTCAAGAGCAAGCGTGAGAAGTTTACATGTCAGTGAGTGTGTGAGATCAGTATGTCCCTATTGAAATCAATATTAGCCTTCTCACCCTGTTTCAGTTCAGTCCGCTTCCCTACATGTTGTCAATAGTGTACATCCATGATGCTTTAATGCACAATGGCATTACAGTGCTACTGAGCATGTGAACCCAAATTGGCATTTGGGTATATTAAAGTATACTATGAAAAGTATAATTTAAACCATTGTCCATGCAGTATTTCATTTTTTTGTAAGAAAATGCTTTTTAAATAAGTGGAACTAAATATTCTAAACTATTTTCCTTATCTGAGAATGGCAGGCAGAGTGACACAGAAAGTCAGTCAGTCAAACAAAACTTGGGTTCTTAGTATTGTTTTGCATCTTAACAACACTTTAACAATAGATGTTTGTTTTTGGTCTGTGGCTTTGGGCACTGCCACTATACAGGAAAGGAGGAAGAGAACTGGAAACACCCTCTACGAACAACATGAACATGTAACAGGATACCAGTAGGGAATTCCCTCAGCCATAAGCTAAAAAAGCTGACATGCTGCGTGCTACATATAGCTACTGGTTTTTGATCATTACATTGACGTTTCTTTGAATACACAATACAGGTTTTTGCAAGAGCTGAAATTTGACTTTAGCTGTTTACCGAAACACTCATAACTTAATCTAGGGCAGAGAGAGAATAGACTTAACAGTTTTCTTTTTCCTCAGGATTTGAATAAAACATTTCACCTCTTCAATGATTCTTTAATGGAGGCTTCAAGCAAAGCTTGTTCTGAGAATGCATGGGACCCTCCCCAGGCTTCAAACTTGGCAGCCCAAACTGAAACACCATTGAATTTATTTGCTTTTGCTCAGATACAATGATAATTTTCAAACTTGGACCTTTTGTCAATAAATCATTAATACTAAAAAAAAATAAGTAAGATTTTCTGTGTTACTTTGTTAGACTGTGAAAAGTATGAGATCAAGGGAGAAATTCTTTTAGACCCTGGGTAAAAGGAAGGATCCCTGTCAGAGCCTGAGTTAGGGGATGATGTTCAGGCATATTCAGTTCACAGGCTGCATTGGTAAATCATCTTTTGTGAGCCTGTAAAAGGGAAAAAAATATGCATGTGTGTGTGAATGCCTAAGAAAAGACTTTACAAGCACATGAAATTCCCAGATGTGCAGAAAAGATTTGTGGTTCTAGAAACATTTGAAAATAAAATATGTGCACAAATGATCTCACCCAAGAAGGTTACACAAAATGTCAAATAAAGAAGACTTTTGTGAATATGTGGGTGCTATTAGAAGCAGGAAACTGTCTGTAGAAATGGAGTCAAGTTTGTTTGCAGGTCTGCTGAAATAACACTGCATATGTGGTTGAGGTTAAAGCTCCCAAATCAAACTGTCAGTGGTCAGGTTGCATTGAGAGTCATCAAGGAGCAAGCTTATAACAAAATAGAGAATAAAAAAGACAGTTACTCTGGTACTCTACTGCATCAATCTTTTAATAATTCTACACTGTCCTTCAATGATGACTTCTGCATATGAATGTATAGGCAAAACACATTTTGATGCCAGAGGCCATCAGTCCTCTGTATACAGTCCATTTGTACTATTGATCTGTCACGTTTTAGTGGGCTTTGGTTGCATGAAGGTAAACAGTCAATGTAAATAATAAAAAAGGCAGAATGCCAATTAAAATCCCAGAACTCATCTACCATATACATATATATATATATATATATATATATATATATATATATATATATATATAAAAAGTC
>JAQNCA010000006.1:12311370-12322196 GCA_029783725.1 Acanthurus tractus
CTGCGATACTCAGACACAGCTAATATATATATATATATATATATATATATATATATATATATATATATAGCAAAAACATGTTGAAGATACAAAATTTCAGCCCTTTGTAAAATCACATTGTATTATATAATTTTTTTTAATCATTGTTTTTTATCAATCAAATGAAGCAAACTGTACCTAATATCCCTATTACCTCTGTGAACTGTATTCTGCATTTTTTGTATTCTGGTGTAGTATCAAATGCAAAAAAAGGATGAGTACATTATCCAAGGTATTAAATCAGCTCAATATCATCAATCTTACACTGCCGATCCACAGCGTAGTCAAAGCATTCTCGAGTCTTTTACTCTGGATGCTTCCCGCAGAGTTCAAAAGAAAGTGGACAAGCAGCTGATGAGGCGATCACAACTACATTGTGAAACTCCTTTTAAGTGGTGTATTGGTCTCAGACTCGCTTGTATCCAAGACCTAGTTTTAAAGTGGTGTTGCAGATATTGTGGGGGTTTTTTTTTTTATTAAGTTAAACCCCTAGACCCTTCCAAATATTTTTCAATTAAGTAAATTTAAAATAACAGATACCCTTTTCCCTCCTTTTGATATTGTTTCATGCCTAATTGGTTTGTTATCATTACAGCGCTGATGAGCCGATGGTGCGATTGCAGCATAAAGTCTCTGGCTCTCTGAAGCAGGCTCTGGAGAAATTGAAGCTTTCTGAAAAAGCAGCAGATACAAAAGGTGAGAGTAGAACTTAATCTTTCCTTTTTTTTCACCCCCCTCTTTATCACAGACTACTACCATCCACTTCTTGTTATTGTAGACAGGAAGGTCATGTTGACAGTGGAAGTTAATGGATAGCCCCTGGGAATTCGCCCTCACCAGCGTCATTCACGTCATGGCATTTGAGTTAAAAGTGACAGGGCAGGAGAACTCATGGTGACTGTGGATGCATTTTTCTCTCCTTCTGTCTTTCTAGAGGAAGAAAGTGACGAAATCAAGATCGGAACGTCCTGTAAAAATGGAGGATGTACCAAAGTAGGTGAATATGTCACTGTACACCAGGGAAACTATTCTTTGTACTGCTTTAGGACTTTAGAAACAGCAGATTAAATGTTCTGATTTTTGGTTTAGATTCATGCTAATTGATTCTTGTGGCATCTGGCAAATAACTTTCCACTTTTCCCCAAGTTTTAAGCCAAGTGCAGCTTTGGGGGAAAAAAAAAATATCTATGTACAGATGTCAGGAAACCAAAATAGAAACAAATTACGGTCACAAATCAAGGTTCAATTTGATCCTGACAAAGAAATTGTAACGCCCAAAAAGAGCTTCATGCTCTGGGAAACGGGACTTCGATTCGGCTCCTTTTCCTCCTCCCCCACATTTTGCTCTGAGATGAATTCAAAGCAAAAAGAAAATTTGCTTCAGATAATCTGGCCTGTCAGAGCAGACACCCCAAGATTAGAAACTAATTTTTGAGGAACATTTACACTGACTCGTGTTTTGTAGAAGCTTGGAGTGAGACTGTAGTGATTTGCATAATTGTACACTACTGATTTGATTGAAAGCCATGAGATCTTCTCAAGGGCTGCCTACTTTAACTTGATTAATCAGTTGGGGTTTCGGCTGATTCTAAATTAGTACTTTTAAATTTTTCATCTCATTTTGTCTCGTTTCTCATTTCCATAATACTATTTACTTTATCTTTACATCAATATTCAAGTGTTCTTTAATAAGCAATAGATATTTATGAGATTATGTCTGCATGCTTTCATTTTTCTGCAAATAGATGGTCGCACTGGAGAAATCATTTAGGACTTGTCACTTCAATAACCGTTTACTAAGATTTTCTCCTGTTGAGTAACTCAAGTGTCTCATATGTTCAGTTTAGCTCTATTTGTATTTTTGATAATGAAACAGTCTGCTTTTGTCTGATATCCCACTTTTGTTGTTATCTTCAGAGTTTTGATGGACCTGCAAGTGATACAGATGTTTGCTTATACCACTCTGGTTGTCCTATCTTCCATGAAGGGTTAGTGTGACTGATATTTTTTTTTACCTTGTTGTGATGGAAGCTATATAAACATTTACTTTCCTTTTCTGCATTTTACTGTATTAACATGAAATAGTAAATATTCTCTTGAAACCTTAAAAGAAGCATTAAAAGCAACACAAGTATTTTCCTGTGAGTCTTCCTGTTAATCTTGTTTCCTGGTACTCAAGAGTGACAAGTTATCTCCTGCTAAAAAACAAGTGGGTGTATGTCTTCCCTCCATCTCCAGGATGAAATACTGGAGTTGCTGTAAGAGAAAAACCTCCGACTTTAACACCTTCCTCTCTCAAGAGGGCTGCACCAAGGGAGCTCATCTATGGAGAAAGAAGGATGCGGTAGGTGTGCCCGTCTGACAGCAAGTCATCATTTATGTGTTTAGGAGGGAGGTTCAACTGTGACACCATCTAGTGGTGTCTGGTGAACACTTGCACAGTAGAGATAATGACTTCTGGTTGTGGCTGAATGGCTAGATTTGCGTATGAAATAACACCGCCTTAATTGTTTGTTACCGGAAATCTGCTTTCAGGGTAAGAAAGTGGTTCCATGTCGGTTTGATTGGCACCAGACTGGCTCTCAAGTCATCATCTCCATCTATGCCAAGAATGCCGTCCCCGAGCTAACCTACGTGGATGCAAACAGCACAACGGTGAGGGATCCTTCAGTTTGTCCGATGATTTCTGTCCATATCTGAACTGCTTTGTTTTTAGATTGTGTTCTTCTCAACGTACAATTTATTTCTCTTTCCTCCCTTAGCTTCAAATCCATGTCATATTTGAGGGGGAGAAAGAATTTGTGCAGAAAATCAGCTTGTGGGGAGTAAGTACAGCTTCACTTTGAACCTGATGTTTTTGTACATCACAGGTGTTTTTGCTTTGAAAAATAAGATCTTTTGAAAGCATTTTTTTTGTGTGTTTTTTAACTCAGTCTCTTGTCATACTCCCTCCTTTCATTGTAGGTAATAGATGTGAGTAAAAGTATAGTGAACATGATGGCTGCCAAGATTGAGGTCGCCATGAAGAAGTCTGAAGCCATGTCATGGGCCCGTCTGGACCTTCCCCCACCCGTCACCCCACCCAAAGAGGACGAGAAGAAAAAAGAGGAGGCTGAGAGTGAGGATGAAGATGAATGATGAGGCATTCAAATGAATACCTCTGGTTTATTTTAGCTGACTCCAAGCCACACAGTCAAGTCCTTACCTCTTTAAAGAGTCGCTTCTTCTGCTGTCATGGAACCTCGATCCCCCCGAGGCTATGGTGTTTCCCTTTTTCATTCTAACCAGTTAAAATACATGGCTTTTGCCTGTTTTTCTGGCAATTTTTGTCCTTTTCATTGGTCATTATGTAGGTTGGAATGCTAAAGAATCTTCAAGTATTTTTACAACAATTTTTCACTCAAGTACTGTATTGTAACAAGGGGAACACTGAATTTCCTAGACTTTCAATCAAGTGCAGTGATGACACACTTCTTATTTGCACTGAAACCCCGCTGGAAAATAACATCACACAATAAGCTAAGAGTCGGGTGTGACCATGATATATCTGACTGTTAAAGCCTTTAATGTGGACCGCTCACATCAAGTCATCATAAGGGACCATAGCCGTGACCATCTTCAGCAATGTTTGGGAATAGATGCATTCCATCCTTTGGAGAAATTATTGCATTGTTTGTCCACCAGCACATGTCAGTCAAAATGCTGTCCTCACAGATGTATTCCCACATCTTTGTGATAATTAAGCTGTTCTATGGTCACATCATTTGAGTGGGAAATTTGGACTTCTAAAATGTGCACATGTATCATATGGAGTTTATTCTGAATAAACTGTTATAAGAAATGAAATAGTTCCTCGGGACTCTTAAAATGAAAAATTAAATGTTAAAGATCAGACCTTCCCTCCTTTTTTCACAGCTTAAAATTTTTACATGATTATACCTAATGTATGTTCTGTGCGAGTTTTGCTTCCAAATAATGATGTATTCATCCCTCATTCCTTGACAAAACGACAGCGCAGTTTTAATAATGAGAATGTACTTTAATGTCTGAGACTCACTATTGAATACAAAGTATTTCGAGTGAAGTGCTGCATTATCGAAATGTTATGCCAGACAGCATGTCTCAAGGCTCAGAATGTATGAGTTCAAATTGGCTAAATGAGACCATGACGTAAGAAGAAAACTATTAAGAAACCTATTTATTGTACCAAAAATAAATGTTTGTGTTGAACTTTAAAAACTTGGGATGGTGTGTGTGTGCATGTGTGTGTGTGTGCTGGTTAACGTCATCCTTTGAATATTTCTCGTGCAGACATAAAACATATGCAGAGGAAGATTTGTAAGGGTGGTATTAAAGACAGACTTCCAACACTTGAGACCTGGAGAAATGAAACCCTTCTCTTGAATTTAAGTAGGTGTGACCTTTCAAGTGAGGACCTTGAACCGCATGCAACTTAAGGGAATTGCAGTGACTTTTACAAATGTCATAAAGATTTTTTTTTTTTTTTAACTCTTGCATAACTCAAAGGTAACAGTATTGAATTCTGTCCTGGAGCTGTGGAGTGTCTCAGACCCTGACATCTGTGCAGACATTATCACCTTTTTCCCTTTCCAAAAGCACGTCTCGCACTGCAAAGCATTAATCAATATAAATGCTAATCAAAATGCACTTCTGTCAACTCCCACATATAGATAATTTTAAAAAAGCCCCCCTATGCTTCAGTAAATATATCTGTGGAGTTTGTGATTCTTGCTCTAAATGCCAGATGCATGTTGGATATTATTTCTTTATAATAAATGTCTACAAACATCACTGATGCAACACACTGCAACACCTTCGAAGCAGATTATGAAGGAAATCAGCAGAAATGTGTTAACCATAGAGAATAGAAGTAAAAAGTCATGGAACATTTTGATGACAGAAACCACAAATGATTCACAGATCGTGTCCCTGGAAACGTAGGGCTCTTTAGACATGACCTTTTGGAGAGAATTAACAAGAAACAAGTCGTGGTTGAAAAGTGTTCAATGTTAAACATGCCCAATAACCCATTTTTAACATTTCTTGCGTGCAGTTTTTATCCTGTAATACATTTTAAATACATTTCAAATAAAGTCTGGACTCGTTACAGCTAGTCAGTAGAATGTATATTTCACAGTACTTTGATATTTATATTAATAAATGCGTGTGTCACCACACAGGACTGGCAATGCCTTCACATAGTTGTTTGATAGTTACAATGGATAGTTTTCTCTGTGTCACTGCTCCCGATAAGTGGCTGTCTTTCTGGGAGAGCAAATAAGTTTTTCCACCTGCCCACATTCAGCCAAGGTGACCCTCCATATCGCCGTTTTGCAGTCAGAACAGCAGCAGCTACAGCCACTGCTACAATTCCCCCACAGAGCCATGCGAGCAGCAGCCAGGGCCACACATCCTGCAGCTCCTCCAGGTAAGGATGGATGGATTCTGCTAACCTCTGATCTGTAAAAAAAAAAAAAAAAAAGAAACAAGAGAGAAGCTGGTTTAAAGCTTTTTCCAAGATGAGGCAGATGGATTTCTTGAAATGAAAGGGAAGAATGTAAAAGGTATTATAGAGGAAACCTGGAATTAAGTTCTTTAAATTCAAACTGTGGATAATAGAAAAGCTCATCTTGAACATGACTTACTTGCATTAAGCAGATATGTATATTCATATCCCAGCTCCTTACTGGAAATGAAGAAGTCCCTGTTTCTGTGGAGGGGCAAGAAGGGCACCATGTGGTATTCACTGTTGTGCCCTATAGGAGCATTGGACTCTGGATACTGTGATGGGGATGGTCTATGCCTCCTGAGCCACTCCTCATAAATGCTTTCATAGAGAATGAAAACAATGCAGTAATGCAGTCAGGTGCAAGTGCTCACGTGTACTTAGATAATACATTTAAGTGACTATGCGTATTTTACCTGTCAACAAAAGCATGGTGGAGAAGAAATATGGGGTCATTTGCAGAGCCCTGCACTGAGGACATGGAGCCGTTCATATACACATGGAGAGCAGCATGCATGCCCATACGAGAGCTGTTTCCTAACCCGGTCTGAGGATCTCCGAAACCTGCAAGATGAGAAGATCTTAATTATGTTGCAGCAGCACGAATGGTTGGACTTAAAAGCTTTTGTTGTTTAATGAGATATAGTTCCACAAAACAATACATCAAACAGATAAGCAATCTGTACCCTAACCCTACAACAATGGCAATCTCCATGAGAGATCTGATAGGTCACGTAAATGATCTTTAACCTCCAAAGCTGCACTGGGTATAGAGTTTATGCAGATATTTTTGTCATTCAGACTACTATTAATGGAAAACAGATGTCTAGAAATGTGTTATTTAGCCTTCCATTATAGCTGAAATTGTACTGACTTTATAATCTGAAACTCAAGTAAATGCTAATCTACAAATCAGTGCACACCCAGACGTCAGCTGCAGACAGGTGGCGAATTAAAAGAAAACTGGAAAATAAGTGGAAAAACAGGATGACAGCACCCCCATTGAAAGGTCACCGAATGTTTCGATTAGTTTGAGCTGTGAATCATATGCCTCATAGTCTCAGATCTCAGCCCACTTTAACAACACTGTGAGAGTTTGAAACGATGTGTTAGGAAGCACTCTCCATAGGTATTTCATCATTTAATGATAAATGACTCAGAAATCTTTAATATTCTGCAAATTATGCTGACAAAGGACATACACCAAACAACAGGGCCATACGGGCTGATGACCTGGATACCTATGCTAATGTTGCTAATGCATTATAATAGCTTCTTGCAATCAATAACATGTTATTAAAAACAACTTGAATTGTTGGATCTTTAGTCTTGATACTAATGAGTTTCCCTTAATCTTTTTTTCCCCATGCTGCACAATTTAATTCATTTTTACAAAAGGCCACAAACTGACAACATACAGAAGCCCACACACAGTAAGTGCATTGAGTCATACAGAGCAACACACTACACAATGAGAGTGACGAGTAGCAGTGCAGAGCTGTATATAATTTAAGATAGAGCAGCCAATATCAGCAGTATGTGTGTTTGTGGTCAAGCTTATCTGACCTTCCAGAGTGTTCCTGAAGCTCATATTTGCACTGCGGTCCATGGCTCCGGTGTCATAGTTGGTCAGTCTGAGGGTGAATTCCACCTCTGTCGAAGTTGGTAATCGTTCAACCACGTTACGGTTGTGGTTTCCAGGGTTTCGACGCAGTGGGCCCTCCGCCCTGGCATCACATAATACACCTCTGTCACTGTAGTCCTCTGCCTGGGAACACAATACCTATTGATGGAGACACACAGGAACATAGAGTTCAGGGGATGAGAACACCAGCGTAACTCCCAGTAATGAAGTTAATTCCAGATACTTGTCAGTTTTAGTGTGTTTGAAAATGCTGTGTGAGATATACTGCTGATGACTGCCAAGGAAAATCTCTGTCAAACAGGTATGTAAAGGCATTTTTTTTTAAATCCTCTTGATCAACATGAAATTTTACCAAAATAAAGTCCAGATTTACTTGTTGCCTAATTTGTATACATCAAACCCTCTGAAAACCACTTTAAAATAAGGAGATACATTATATGAGTGAACAGTGGTGTTAATACATCTTGCATTTTTTTTACACATTTTCATGATCTTTTAAGCAAAAATGCCAACATGCATGGACATATGGCAAGAACAGTTCAAATAAAAAAACATTTTTGCAGCTTCTAGGAGAAAAGCTGAAAGACTTGATTATATTTACCCTCCATGAGGAGAAGACCGAGCCTGGGCTGAGGACATTGGGATCCTGGGGGCTCCGATCCCCCATCAGCTCATCCGTGCACACATCACATCCCTGGGCATCCCTCCAGTCCCAGTACGGGATGGCGAAGCTCATGTCTCCGGTCAGCTTCCTGATCTCGTGCTCCCAGTGCAGCAGGTACACGCGGTGCCACGGGAGAAACGCAGGCGCCCAGTGGGCAAAGTCCACATCGGTCCACACATTCCCCGGGCCGCCTAACAGCGCGTTCCTGGACACGTAGTAATGCATCCAAACAAACACATCATACACAGACACATCTGCAAACAGCGGGTTGGAGCCGTTTTCCATCTCCTGATAGGTACCGATGGCCACAACATAGTCCCGGCTTACTGTCTGTTTGGCCAAGTTCAGGTAGGACACGAGTCGGATCCTTTCAGACCTGGACAGGTGAAATATGTTCCGCCTCAGTGACTCCCTCCTCTCATTGCAGTTCACCCCAAAGTAACCAAACTTACAGTCCCCGCAGTTAAAACCCATGTAGTTCCCTGCGCACTGGCAAGTCCGGTTGTAGAACACCAAGGGCCACCTCTCCCTGTCGTCCAGCCCGGAGAAGGGATACTGTGGCCCGTCGGGCTGGTCCGGCACCTCCACATCCTGGCAGAAGCCTCGCCCCGAGCTGGCTCCGCAGGCCGAGCCGTCCCCTTCCCAAGGCGGGCAGCACTCCTTGGTGCGTAGGGCCTCCCGGGTGGCACACAGACGGGGAAATTGTTGGCAGCTGGGGGCAAAGCATGACATGAAACTAATGATTATCAGGGACCTCATTACAGAGAGATTCTGCTTTGGAGTCACTGACACATGAACCGAATCCATAAAGTGAGAGAGCCGTGTGATGCTTTCACAGACTGAAATTCTTGAGGGATTTTACGATGGGCAAACATAACCCAGACCCCCCCTTTGTTGAGTCAGTCACATGCTGCATAACTTGAGGGTGAAGCTTACAGCAGGAGGTGGGTAGTTAACTCGATGCACAGCCCACATCCCATGTTACAGCCAAATCCTTTTCAGAGAAAAAGGAATTACTCTAACCTCAAATTAATAGAATAATAATGGGATTTGCAGTACGTGAATTAATCAATGAAGGTTTGAATTGAAATGTAATTGAAAAGTAATGAAAGTTTAAAGTCAAACAGAAGCTGATAAGAACTGAGGACCACATGAATCCAAATATTGTGGCAACAGTGACTTCTCAGAGGTTTTCTTCTTGGAAAGTACTCTTTCTGTCTAGATCATGAGCATAAAGTAATTAATTTTCTCTTTTAAAGAACGCACACAATGCCACAAATTAAATTCACTTTTATTCCTGGAATTGTGGGATGACAAATTACTATGAAAATGCTGAGAAGGAGGAAGAGGGAGAAATACAGCAGATGGGGAGGGAAATTATAGTAAACATACATTTGTAGGGTCGCTTATGAATGTTTGAACAGAAGGTTTATGTGTATAAGTGTGACCTTTTGTGATTTTTTTCTTTTCTCTTTTTTTCGGTCCAACCCTCTTTAGTCTGAACATCTACTGACACGAGGAATAAAAGCCAAATCACCGAGGGCCATTTACAAAGTAACTTTCATGTCAAATTGATGACATACAGCAGTCAGATAATAAGTGATGAATAAGAAGCCTCTGTTACAATTCAAATCAATTTCATATTATTAATGATTTGGTTGCAATAAGTATTAAGAATGGTTTAATTGAACCCGCGTGTCATCGGCAACAGTGTGAACTAATGCAAGGACTTCAAACAAAGGATTTACTGAGTACAAACTGATAAGCAAAGTTCGAGAAAAGCAAGACATTCCCTGGAGCAAGAATATGTGATCTTTGCATTTGTACAATGTTTTCTAAGAAGATTTCTTGGGAGAGTTTTTCTTTCTCTGGATGTCTGCCTCACATGACTCTCAACACCTAAGATCACTGTGCACTCTGACCCTCTGACCTTTAGTTTAATGATTAAAGATCTGCTCACATGTGATATTCATAGGACAAGCATATAAGAGTTTCTTAAAACCAGTAAGGCACATTTTTTCTATGCAAAGTTCAGTTCTTCAAAACTGTTTTTAATGTAGTAATGCAGCTAAAAAACTGCCTTCAGATGTCAGGATTTACTGTTGTACCACAACACTGAAAATGTTTGTCTGCCAGCAGTAAAACTTTGTAACTCATTGTAGGATGATCATAAAAGTCATGTGTAACAGACTTCTGTATTGTCTTTGTTTGAGTATCTTTGTCGTAAGCCAAGTTTTAATGTCAACGAAAGGAAGGTCACTTCCTTATTGCATTGCTTGCTCAATGTTACAATCACAAAACTAAATTAGACATGCTGAAATTTGCCACAACAGGATTAATAAAAGAACATAATTAATCTAATGTAATTGTTGTAACGCAATACAAAACTTTAGATATTCACTATATGTAGAAACACAGCAGTCAGTTAACCCTGTCCTCTTTATTAAACCACAAGTTTTTATCCACATCCACATTCACCCTCCGTCCTCTCTCCTGCATGTCTGATCCATCCTAGCAGTCTCTTGCACATGTGTTCGGACATCCAGAATTCATTACTCCCAAGAAGGACTTATGATCATGTATCTGGTGTTCATGAATTTTCCACTGCAATGAGGAAAATAACTCCCCTATTATGATGATGATGATGACGATGGTGATGTTGATGGTGATGAGGATGATAAAAGTAGGAAGTAAAGTGCTATTGTCCTGGGACGAGCTCTAAATCTGTCGATGACTGCAAGAGAGCAATAAAATGCCACATGGTCCCAAATTTTTATTAAATGTTCTTTATTGTGCCTCACCTGCACAATTTTCTTCTTTAAAAAAAGGACATGAAAAGGGTCCCTCGTTTATTCATGGTGAAGGTAAAAAAATCAAAACAGTACTGAATTAATTTTTAATTCAAACTGTTTTTTGCATTTTTGTTTTTATTCCTTTTTGATGGATGTAAG
>JAQNCA010000006.1:12322296-12339634 GCA_029783725.1 Acanthurus tractus
CAAAACAGTACTGAATTAATTTTTAATTCAAACTGTTTTTTGCATTTTTGTTTTTATTCCTTTTTGATGGATGTAAGCGGATGTAGCAAACTGCATTCTAATTACTATTTATTTGTATTATGCTAGGCCTCGAGTGAAAATTCAGCCATCTTTACAATTGTCTGTAAAACTGTCTGGAAAGAAAGAACAGGTGGTTCCGAAAGCAGACAGAATACTATTCCACCCTGTTCATGTGCTCGGTGATGAGTTTGTAGCCATGCCCTCAGGTCAGCAGTGTTATGTGCTGGTGCGGAAGTCAAACCATTACAGTGACTCCTTTGTCCCATCTGCAATAAGACTGCTAAATGTACAATAAACTGTAAATGAGTGATGAGATGATTGAGATATTAAATGTTGTAGTGTTTCTTGTTGTTTGTTCTTCTATTAGTCATGCTGTTTCTATGGATGGGACTGACTATGAGGTTAATTGCCCCTGGGGCAAATAAAGTACTCTGAATCTGAATCTGAATCTGAATCTGAATAAAACCACAAAAGTGCAAATACAGGGAGTTTGGGTGATGGTTTATTAATTAAGAAAAGAACTGACACTGAATGCATTTCTATCAAAACAATTAAAAGTTATCCACAATTTAGTTCAAACTGATCTCTGTCGTGCTAACTCTCATGAATTTTCAAAAAGTGATTGAGAAATGTGTCCATCCATTGCAGAAAAGCTTTAATTCCATAGCAGAAATAAGTATCCACCAGGAGGCGCCATGTGACCATCTCACGTACCATCATATCTCTTCCTCTCTCTGTCTCCCTAGGCAACTAATAAAACACAATTTTGCAGGCAGGCATTTATTAATTTGGCTCCTTCTAACGACTCTCTAAATAAAAAAAAAGATTTTCAATTACATATTTGACCTTTGTTTCATTAGACTTTCCAAACATAAAAAGGTTTTTGTCGGGTATTTTTCCCACATCTTATCCTGCAAAACACTGACTTTATTCTTTCTTACCATTTGAACTGTAACCTCAGATGATGTTATTAGGTGGGAGTCGTGATGTTTCTCATATCTTACACAAGACACCACTCCTATGCTCAGATTCTGTTTTCTATTGTAGGTGCAGTCATCCGTCATAAAAGAATGGGGTTAAATTAACCCGAAAGTTTGCATTTAACATTAAACGAGTAACTTTGAGAGCCTTTTTTGTGTTTTACCCACTCTGGTTTGCACTTTTGTCACTGACACTATTCTGTCGCTATCGAAAAGATATACCATGACAGTACACTGAGGCAGATAAGGGGATGGGCTTTGTATAATACAAAGCGAACATTCAATTATTTTTGGAGTTACTCTGACCGAAAGAGAGGAAATGGAAGGATAATTTCTCTCAAAGGCCTTGGACCCTGTCGTTTTCCATCCAGGTCAGAAGAACCTAACAATGTCGCTGTGAATGAAGTCAATTTTAAGGAAAAGCCATGATGCATCAAGCCCAGAAATTATAATTAAGTTGGGGTTTTTTTTTTCGCCTTTCAAACTGAAGTCAAGTCGACCTCAAGCACGTTGGGTCAAACCTAAATCATTCATACCAAAATATGTTTTTAAAAAAAACACTTATAAACCATTTTTCGGTCTCTCTCTCTCTCTCTGTTTAAATCTTTGTCAGTCTGACAGAAGTGGGACTGTGATGGACACGTTAAAACTGGGTGTTTCTGGTCGTTACTTTCCAGTTAAAGGGGTCATTATCGCTTCACAGTCGTTATGGTCGAGTATTTGAAACAGGTTATGCTTCAAGATTTAACTCTCTAATCAAATTATGTCCGATTAATGACTTATTGTTCTCGAGTTGGTTACCATGGTCACAGGAAATGGGTGAGTCAAGCAGTTAAAAAAAAAGAAAAGAAAAGAAAACGCTTATTTATGATAGCTTTCCAATCATACACTGTATTAAACACCACTGAGTGGATGCTTCAACATGTCAGCATCCCCCGTGATTTCCTTGTATGTTTGTTTACTTCTGTCTTTCATGTTTAACACGCGTGTGAGTGGCTTCCCTCTTGTAGCTTTCCACAGTTTCCACAGCACCAATTTAGTCACTGTTGATGCTCCATTCCTTCCACTGTTTTGGAGTAGGAGGAGGAGGAGGAGGAGGTGGTGGTGGTGGTGGTGGTGGAGAAGGATGAGGAGGGGGGTGCGCGCAGCCGCGTGCGTCAGTAAGTCAAACATGTTCAAATGACGGGCTATATTATCTGCTGCTATTTGCAGTTTGCTGTAGCCAGGCGGCCAGGCTGAGCTGGAGCAGGAACAGGAACAGGCAGCGCTTTTCTTATTATTTGCTCCACAGTGATGGAAACGGTCTCAAAAGGAATGGCATCAGCAAGGCTGCTGGCACAGAAGAGGTAGGCTGAAGTTGTCTGTTACTTTGGATATGCGGAGCGCACAACAATGAATTATTGAATAAATACAGAGGAGATAATTGGGGTTTACTTCATTGGAATACCAGCGCTGTTAATTATCAAATAAGTTGCATGATGAAATACCAACATAATTTCAGAACCATGGAAAGCAATTTGATATATTTATTTTATTTCAGGGAGGGATGTAAAAAGTGATAGTTTTAAAGAAGAAAAAAAAGGAGATAAATAATCACACGTTTTTCTTTACTTTCTCACTTGGTTCAAAATATTTTATTGCCGTTCCTTAAACATTCATCCTAAAATTTGAAACCAGAAATTTTAGTGTGTTGTCAGTGGGCTCCTCTTTTTCTTTAGGAATCTCGCCTTTACCCCTGGAACTACAAGCAGCACCATGCTAAAACCAGCACATTCATCTGAACCTCAGCTCTAAGAGAAAGAGTATGGCGGCAGGTGCGAGGATGGGAAATAGATTAGGCTTATATGTGGGGCTATTGGCAGCGTGTGTGTTCCTGGGGCCTGATTTTAGCTGGCTGGGCCTGACGGGCCAGGTCGGGGTCAATGCCCAGAACAATGAGAGAAGGGTATTAGCACACATCCCCGGCGACATCATCATAGGAGCTCTGTTCTCTGTCCACCACCAACCACCTGCAGACAAGGTACATGCTCGGCGTGTTTGTGTGATCATTTACTCCATATATGAATAATGTTTGTGATCAAGTTGTGTTAAACTTTGCTCAGGTCCATGAGCGAAAGTGTGGGGCAGTGCGTGAGCAGTATGGGATCCAGAGAGTTGAGGCCATGATGCACACCCTGGATCGAATTAACGCAGACCCCAATATCCTCCCCAATATCTCACTGGGGTGTGAGATCAGGTCAGATGTCAATCAAAGAGCTTTTCATGTTGTTCTTATAAAGCAAAACTTGTATGTGATCTGTTGGTAAACCTTATGAGAGGCTCATCTGTTGAAGTAATGAAGAAAGAGGGCTGACTTGCAACCAGTTCATGTTTCCTCAAGAGATCAGAAAGACAAAAAAAGTGCATGCATGTAGTGATGATATTTAGAGGTCTGGCATAAAACTGTTCCCTTGAAATACAACATGAAAGGGCCTTAGATAGACTGGTATTGAAACAGCTCACAGACACACAAGTAAGAAAAAATACCAGAATTTTGCAGAGACTTTAGACATCACTCTGTAATGTTAAAAGCAAAATACTGAGTCAAGGTCACTTGTAATAATTGCAGTGCACTCATATTCAATTTTCAATCACTCAAGGAGAATAATGGGTTTGACTGGTCTCCAAAGGGTGGAAAAGAACTGTCAGATTTTCAATACAATAATAATAAAAAAAAAAAGAAAACAAAAATTGCCCTTGAATCCAGCATTCGACAAGGACAAATGTTTTTATGCACTGTTTGGAAAGCGTAAACTGTTGAAGACGGCTGAACTTCCAGGTAACTAAAGTGGGCATGCCACAGACAGGTGAACTGTGACTGAAGGAATTAGGCCAGAAGAGAACAATGACAGGTAATTTGAGAGTGTTGGCAGTGAAGTGAACAAGACAGAGGTGTGCAGACACCTGCAGGAAACCGTTAGAATTCCCCAGTAACTCCAACAGAGCGATCTGACTTTTAGACATAAGGACGGTTGGAGACATTGTCCTAAAAATAAAAGGACAGCTCCAGGTTTTTAAAGTGGAGGCTACTACAATACTCAAATCCCTCACTTGTGTTCAAAGAGTTGGTTGCCTCAACCGTTCCTCCTTTGTGTAAGAGATATGGGCTGATCTCCTTCAACCAGATTGTAAAAACAATGAAGAACGCAATTTCTTTTGTGTCAAAATCCATCTAAAGCTCAGCTGTCACTTTGATGAAACTGACGCTGCTGGTGTTTTCCATGGCAACACACACATGACTAATAGGAAGTATGTTTTACAGCAGTTCAGGAAGGAAAAAACATCCAGGGGAAAAGAAAAACATTAAGAGATATCAGCTTGATTTAACTCATTCAGACTGTCAAAGCCACAAATTAGCTTTGGCTGAACTCAAAGACTTCTCATTGCTCCAAAAAATGTGTTTGTTAAGTGCCTCTTTCAAAAAACACACTGATTATGTTCTTAAAAAGCATCCAATTGGCTACTATATGCTATCCCTCTCTTATTCAAATGCTGCATGCCCAAACAAGTGTGAACCCAACTTTTTTACAACAGGGACTCATGCTGGCACTCTGCAGTGGCACTGGAGCAGAGTATTGAGTTTATCCGGGACACCCTAGTGTCCAATGAGGAGGAGGAGAGCCAGGGCAGGTGTACTGCAGAGGCAGGGAGCATGCTGATGCAGGGGAAGAAGCCCATCGTGGGACTGATTGGACCGGGATCCAGCTCTGTGGCCATCCAGGTGCAAAATCTCCTCCAGCTCTTCAACATCCCACAGATAGCTTACTCAGCCACAAGCATGGATCTCAGTGACAAGGTAAGGCCAGGTAGCTTAAATAATAGCATGTAGGTTTGAGCAGGTTTTAAAATATAAACCTTTGTATGGAATTGTAAAGATATCTGTTCCAGGTTTTGGTTCTGCTTTTTACTTAAGCTGGAATGTATTGCAACGTAGACTTTACAAAGTAATATACAGTCTAATATTCTAACAACAATGTAGCTTTGATGACTGTAAAAACAGATATTTTATTGTGATAGATTTTGAAGGATAATAATTTTCACATCATAATGAAATGAATGGAAAATTGTTAATTGGAGGCCAAAATATTACAAAACATCTGATTTAATCTTTTACCTAAAACCTACGCAAACATCAGTGTAAGCTTTCTGTTGGAAAATTCATCTGGAGCCCATCTGCACATTAAGTTTACATGGCATGGGGTTTTGCAACAGGGGTCAGTGTGGATGCATGTGTGACTGGTAGACAGGCTGTCACATGGAAACACACAAAGAATGCTGCCAGACTTGTTAACATGTAAATTCCTTCCAACAGAGCCTGTATAAATATTTCATGAGAGTAGTGCCTTCAGATATGCAACAGGCCAGAGCCATGGTGGACATCGTCAAAAGATACAGCTGGAGCTACGTGTCCGCAATACACACAGAGGGTAAGACTTTATGCATGTGTGTCCTCCTGTCTTTCTTCTTGCTTTTCTTTCATCCCTCATTCTTATTTGAATGTGAATTAAGCAACATTTATGGGATTTACACCAAATTACTAGTCTACCAGTTGCATCTATTTGTAGTCTTTTTGAATGGTGTAACAGTAAATTGTATCTTTGCATCAGAAATATAGAGTTTGCTTAGTGACGGCAGTGACCGATTCAGTTTTTTACTTTATAGTTCTTAAGTTCAAAAGTTAGCTGTAGATGCAGAAGAGAAGCACCACACTTTTACTAGATGAAACTCTGACCTGCAATCAACAGAGAGAAAACCTAGTTGAATCACACGCTGTCAGTTTGAATGCAAATACCCTTTTGTAGCAACAGTGGAGCCAAAATAAGCTTGCACATACACACAAAAACACAACAAAAAAAACATTTACTAAGTCACTCCCATGTAAAACCTCTGTTTTTAGTTGTTGCTCTGCATTATATTCATGACATGAATGTGAAATTAGCTCTGATCACAGATTCCCTTTAATCCTGTGGCAAAGTTGGCAAAGCTTCCCAGGGAACATCTGCCATGGGCTTTGAACTGACTGGGTATTGAAGCGCTCCGTTCACACATTTCAGATTTGGCCACAGTTAACATTTTCACAACAGTTGCTCATTATCATATTTGAATTTTATTACTTTAATTGTTTCTTCTGGCTTTGAAGGACTAACGTCAAATCACCCATCATCGTAGAAATTAACCTCTTTTTTCCCCAAAGAAACAATGTTATAAAACTAGCCAGAGAAAGTAGAATTATGATTGTAGTTTTTTTGTGGACAGTGTGATGGATGGCTGCAATAAAAAGTACAAAATTAAAGTTACTACAAGTGAATCTAGAGCAGATAAGGCTGATCTTCAACTCTTACCTAAAAACAAAAACAAATCTTGCAGTAGATATCAAGACAATATCAGCAAACAGGGTTATCACAACTTCAAATGAATTACAAATCCCACATATTCAAAAACAAAATGCATGTTTTTTTTAACATAAAATTTATTATAAGACTAAATTGTTCTCATCTATTTACTGGTTCGATTTATCCTCATGGTTGCTCACACGAGGCCATATGTTTATGAAATAAATCCTACTTGGCAAGAATAAGCGCTAAATCCTGACTGGGTCATTCCATTTTTTTTCTAAAAAATACCAAACTGTTGTAGAGCAGGATTTGAATAAAAGGTCTTTTGCATGCCAAATGCTCTTTTACAGGATAAAACCTCATGTCATGGGAAGCTTTTATTGTAAGAAAATCCCCTTATATGTCTTATCGTTTGTGCTGCACACTAGTGTGTTTTTGGAGGCTGGTAGACTGCACATTTATTTTTTTATGCATATAATTATGCATACACACTTGATTAATTTATTTAGCTACTGCTAAGACAGTTTCATACAAGTTTGCTACCAGCTAAACAAACAACCAAACTTGGCAAAATATTCTTTTAAAAATTACCCAGCATTTTATACGGATACGATTCTCTGCTTTGTTCTGCTTTTCTTTTAATTCTAATCACTATAAATGATTACAAAAACATCCCTGGTAATGTAACAGTATAACATCCTATCTGTCAAATGCAGATGCACTTTGCTCGCTACTCTGCTTTTCAATTTGCATAAGTAAATTATTTGTGACCGAGTAAATTGAAACCAACTTTTCCTTATTAACAGCAACAAAGCACACAAAACTCCTTGAAATAGTCAGTCCTACAGAAACTGCACAAACAGAGAACAGAGATGTAAAGATTTCATTTTCAAAAATCTACAGGGGTAATGATTAGTTTTTGCTCTGCAGGAGATTGGCTACACAGTATAGCTTGTTACATTTGCATGCAGTTGAATTATTTGCATATGAGTGCAACAAGTTTAAAGTTTATGACTTTTGTGCTGACTTGCAGTATTCATACCACAAAAGTTAAAAACTTCACAATTTCTGCATAATCACTCAAAGAGTTGAGCTACATGTGCATGAAACAAGAGCTTTATAACATACCTCCTTCATTTAGGTCATGAACTTATCAATCACCCCTTGTATGGCTAATATACAGCATTGGCTGCAAAGAAGGTAAAAAAGCCTATTGGAGACTAAGAAAATGGGAAAATATGTATTAAATAATAAAATATATGATTTTGATTTAAACTGAAGGTGCAGCATCATCAGGAACATTAACGGAGAGTCAAAAAAAGATGAATATATAGTTTAAAGAAAAGATCAGTGAAATACTATGTGACCGCTCAAAGAGGCATCCCACATATGAAAGTAAAGCTCGTACTCGTACTCGTAATGAGAGGGAAGCTTCAAACAGCGTTGTGCCAAGACCGAGAGAAAGTAGGTGACCTCATTTCCAGCAAAACAGGGAGGTCTAACCCCTAACAGATCTCATAACAGGGGCAAAATCACTAGACTCTTATGTGTTGTGCTGGTTTCAATAATGCATTTGATTGTCTACACATTTTAATTGCTTTGTTACAGAGTCCAGGTCAGAGGAAGAATTTTGTCACAATTCAATCTGTTGGGTTTGTTAGCTTAGGTAACAAGTAACAGTTTTTGTGTGTGAGCTGTAATATTGCATGAAAGTGAACACCACCGCACTGTGTTTTGTCCTCTGTAGGTAATTATGGAGAGAGTGGTATGGAGGCATTTAAAGACATGGCAGCAAAGGAGGGGCTCTGCATCGCCCACTCTGATAAGATATACAGCAACGCAGGGGAGCAGAGCTTTGATAAGTTGTTGCAGAAGCTCCGAGGTCACCTGCCCAAAGCCAGGGTGGTGGCCTGCTTCTGCGAGGGCATGACGGTGCGGGGCATACTGATGGCCATGAGACGACAACGCCTGGTGGGAGAGTTTCTACTGGTTGGAAGGTGTGTGATGGATTTTCATACGTTTCATTTATGACTCTATCTCTAATTCGTAGACTTGTGCTTCAGGTCTTTTAGTGTTTTTAATTCGTTTCCAATCCAGATTCTCTCCAGAAGTCCAGCATCATCATAAGAAAAGATGTGTTTGTTGTCTCTGGCGCCGTCTTTGTCTTCTCATCATCATCCTTGTTGTCATCTTCATGGCATCCATCAACTTCATGGTGGTCTGAGAAACCTCAGGTATTTTATAGCACTCTTTTTTTTTATCTTATTCACGACAGCCCAACAATCTTTAATGAGACAAAGTGTCTAAGTCTGAACAATCTGAGGATCCATTTAAAAAAAAATATGTTAAATATATAATTAATTAATACTAAATTGCAGTATACAGGAGAAAAATCAGGCAATTAAAAATACAAAATAAAATAAAAATAATGGGAAACAGGGGGGTGATTTAGCAAGAGGTTTCGCTCTCCGAGAATAACGTTTTATTTTAAGGTTTAGCTCTCTGGCTCATTCTCATCCCTGGTGTGCTATAAATGCCTTCCCTCATTAGGAGCCACATATGTAGGCTGTCGCTCAAATCTGACAGCAGGAAACATAAAATAACCTTGAACTACATATCGCAAAACACCCCACTCTTTAATCCATATCACCAAACAGAGCTTCATGACTTGTAAACGGTAAATCGACTGCATTTATTTGGCGTTTCTAGTCTTTCAGCCACTTTGAGTACCTTGCAATGCATCTAATTCATCCTTTCACACACACATTTATACAACTGCTGTTTGAGGTTCAGTGCTTTGCCTAATGACACCGAGAGCTGCAAATTGTAGGCACTTCCTATCAAACCTCTGACCTTCTGATACACAGAAGACCAGCTCTTCCTCCTGAACCTGAGCCATGTGTTGTGTTGACATCTGATGAGTTTTAAAGGTTATTCTAGTTACCTGCACGAACCATTGTTTTCATTTCAGCCTGGAGGATTGATCAGCAGGATTGTGTGTGTGCACAGTGCATGCTCAGGTTCCACTGGGATTCTGAAGGAGCAGATAATGTGTTTTTGGTTTGTTCATTTTGTTGCCAGTGCTGACGTTGACCTGTTGTATCCAAGCCACTGATAATCTTCAACTGGTTTGTATGGAGTTTACTGTGAACAGTCTTGCATATTTTACAAGAATATTGTAAAATTTAGATACTCCTAAGTGCTTAATTCCTCAATATAGGGCAAAAGGTCATCGAAGTACAGCCACTCTGTTCCCTAGCCAACTGCTGGATGGATTGCCCTGAAATAATATGCAAATGATTCATATTTCCCAGAAGAGGAATCCCACTAGCACTGGTGATCCCCTCACTTTTTCTCTGGTGCGATTGATGACATCTGTGGTTTAGAGTGAAATATTGCATAGACTGCAATTAAATTTGGCACAGGCATTCATTTCCCTTTCAAGAGGAACTGTAATAACTGGTCAATTTCCGTATTGGTCCAGTACTTTGATTTACAGGGGGTGGAAATCATGAAACACTTTGCTAATCCAAATGGTCTCTTTTATTTCACTTTAACGATTTGTAGTCACTGAATTTGAAGTTTGTTCACTTTCTTCAACTTTTAATCAGGTTATGATGGCTTGTGTGGCTTTCACTGCCTTTTAATAGGCTTTTAATAAGAAAGTAAAATAGGCCTTTGGCTTAGGTGCTGCCGCCGATGCTGTCAGTCACCAGCAGAGACTCGTCTGCTAAAAGTGACTGAATTGTTCAGAGACAGTACTGATTACTGACAGTCATTTTAGCTTTTCAGATTCCTTGTTTTTCATTTCTACATGCATAATCCATTTCACATGCAGGACCATTGATTTTTCCATCACCCTTAGGTGTATTTTATTTTTAGTGGTAATTGTCAAATGATAACATGCAAACAGATCACAAAGGTTATTTGTGAAATGATAACTTAGTAAACATTATCTGCTAAAATGTACCAATGTAACATTGGCTGTTTACCATGTCAAAATGAGCTACATGCACATTAGAGCTGGCTTTACCGTTTAGTGCCACTCATTAAATCTACAGTTTACCCCCAAAACACTGAAATAAACATTAGCAAGAATAATTCAAAAGCTGTTTTCACACATTATGAATCAAGTCTTTCATCTCAGAGCAGAGAAGATTTTAATCAGAGAGAAGATTTTAATTTGGATTTTATCCATTTATCACATCTTGGGTTTATTTTGCTAAAATGTTTTGCGTAACTTACTGAAATTTCTTACTGATCAAAGAGGTTTTTTTCAGTTTGATGCTGTAAGTCTATACAGCAGACAAGGTCACTAGAAAAATACAGACAGAAGGACTGGAGTAACTGTGTATTATGCTGTACTCTCTTCCATCCTGTCCATTAACGGCTTATTTTAGTCTAAATACTGATCCTAAAGAAACTGATTATAAAGATTATATTTTCTTTATTTGGTTAATTTAAAATGATAAACCATGTAAAAATAGGCCATTAATTCTTTTCCCATAAACAGTAGACCACTTTTGCTTTTTTGCCTTTTTGTTTTTTATGGTCCGTCACATTGATGTTTTATGTTACAATGTTTTTTTGGGTTTTTTTTTTGTTTTTTTAACATTGTGAACAATGTTCGATCTCTGCTTGAATGGAGAGGGATGGATTTTGTGGCAGGGATGACAAAGAGCCATCTCAGCCACAACAAATGGAGGAGACAAGCCTTCATTGCCTCCATGATAGGCATTGTTGATTATAATTGTGTTGTCATAGCGTCACACTGGAAAAGGAGTGAAAATGTACACGTCAGTGTGGGTGTCACATTTCCATCTCTGCTGATCAGAGCCCAGAAATACCTATGAATGTGGAGTCATTTGAACCAGGAATGAATGCCGTACCCTTTCCCACCAAAAGCAAAAGCCTGATGTTGGTGTTTGTGGGTTTTGTCCAGTATAAGAGGGGTATTACAATGACCCACTCCTTTATTAATCCTTGTCACTGTTAGCTCCCCTTGTTGTTGCCGTGTTTATCACAGGAGGCATGACACTACTTTCACACAACTCCTCCAAACAACCACATGGAGTTGCTTGTAATAGTAAAACAACTTGATCCCCACCTGGCTTCCCGTCTGCAAATATTGGAGCACCTTCCTAAGTCAGAATGAAAGCTTGCTGAGGTCATAGGAGATCAGTTTTGTTTCTGTCCTTTCCAGCAGCAGCTTTAATTTTTTTTTTCTCTTCACGTCTTGTATAGTTTAATTTTAGAAGTGGACTCCTTTCCCAGTTTGCACCATTGTAGAGTTCCAAAGTGTCCACTCAAAAAGAGATCAGGCCCAATAAGTTGACCAGTATTGTGCTTTATGAAATGAGAGTGCAATGTGTGTGCTCACACACACACACGCACACGCATGTGTGTGTCTTCAGGCTTGTAGGTGGTGTAGCAACGCGCTGCATGCAGCATGCTGCCCTCCCAGGTCGATGTGTGGGTTTCAGAGCTCTCGTTCAAGAGTGATTCAAACTATCCAGAGTCAGAGCCCTCCATGCTTTTCATATCCATTCCTGTCTTTTTTATGCCAGTGTGCAATTTCTGTGCTCGCTTCTCTAAGGATGTGTTATGAAATGATCTCCTACCTCACCCAGAGAACCAGGCATCATTAAAAAAAAAAAAAACACCCACACAACTGTTGTGTAACTCCAGCTCCGTTAGCGAAGTTTTTAAAAATGTCTTCTGCTTTTTTTTTTTTTTTTGTCTGTTATAAAGAGAAGAGTGCATTTCTTTGTGTCAGTGAGGTGGACGTGTTTACATGTATGCTCACGTGTGGAGGTGTAATCAACCTCCTGTCTTTGTTTATTGTAGACATATGTCCGGAGGGAAAGATAATAATAGGTGGAGAAGAAACCTTTTTTCAAACAAGCTCAAAGCTCGCTGATAAAACAGCTTATTGAGTCAAAACCCACAAGGTTTCGGAATAAACAACAACTCAGATGTGTCTGCAAACGCTGCAGTCTGCTGGTGTTTGTCTGGTGTTGCGAGTTTATTCTGCTGCAGGTATCTTTTTGCACCTTTAGTCATACCAAACTGCCTCTCTGTAGATTTAAATGAATATTTATGTACTGAAGTGATTTTTCATAATTTAAAAAATCAATAAATGCACCAACGTTGTCAGAATTAAGATGTTTAAACAAACTGGTCCACAAGGAGAGTATGTTTCTGCAATTTAGGGTCATTTGCTCCTAAAATCTTTACAGTCATGAAAATTAATATGCTCTTCATTAGTTATTAGACCACTGAAGCAAAACATAGAAACACAAGGCAAACAATAAAAAGTAAAAACACAGAAAAAAGATCGAACAAGCCTCTCTCTTCTCCCATCAATGACTGCTGGTGGTTTATCACAAGTGATCTCTGCATGTGAACGCCATTTAGAAAAAAGTCACTTCACAGTTCTTCAACTTGGATTTGTGAGCAAATACTCTATTTTCATCACCCAGTGAATTTTGTGTTGGTACATCTGAGTCACCAGAATAAATATTTTATTCTACTGTAACTCTCTGCAGAGCAATCATTAGGTTCGTTTTGTAAGGCACCACCTGTCTCCTTAAATCTGTGAAACAGTGGAATGAAATATAGTCGCGGCACCAACCTCGATTTTTTACAGTGGGCCACATTAAAACTGCAATCTTGGGCTGGGTGTTGTTTTATTTTATAAAACTTATGAAGCGCAAACAATAATTTGTTGGACCCTAATCCTATATTTAAAAAAAACTTGATTTTAATGTATTTTGCATTCAGATAACTCTTAAATTGAGCTTATGTTCAGTATTATTGCAACATTTGCTTCTTGGAATACTGAGGTGGACTGTTTCCAGATGTCAGCCACCTTGTTATCCCCATGTTGGTGAAATCAGTTTTATTGGCTGTAACTATCTACAGCCAAAGCAGTGTATGAGCACAGTGTTAGTTAAGACGTGGGAGCTGCTCTTCAGTGTTGACTTTGTAATCTTCAGGATGTTTCCTCGCACCATCTGACATTCATGTTAGATTTCCAGGTTCACTTTCCAGTGTTGACAGCCAAAAAACAAACTGAAAATGTGTTACAAAGCAAGCTGTTCACCACTAGTTTATTGCCCGCCGATGCTTTAGTTTTAAATATGTAACTTTAAGATCTCCTTTATAATGGCTAATACATGTTTTTTTAAATCATTTGCTTAACTGGTATTTTCTCAGGTGTCCTAATATTTCCTTTCAGATGACAGAAAATTTGTATTCCATTAGTTTTGTTGAAGCAAGAATACTGTTTGGACAGTCAAATATGTGGATTGCAATAGTGAGCAACAGTTAGCAAGATGCTATGCAGTGTACTTTACTGTAAATACCAATTGGTGTCTGTGTAAAACTTAAAAAGCAAGCTATAATCGTTTACATATTTACATGTTTGCCTCTTTTTTAATGCTGATTTCATCAATAGCTTTAAAGTTAAAACAAGAACAAGAACAAGAACAAAACAAAACATAAAAAAATAAATGTTTTATTAAGATTATTCCTTACTCTAACCAACATCCTGCTGTACCATCTCTCCTCTTCCTGTACAGTGATGGCTGGGCAGACAGATACGATGTGACCGATGGCTACCAACGGGAGGCGGCTGGGGGGATCACTATAAAGCTAAAGTCGGCATATGTGACCTGGTTTGACGATTACTACCTGAACCTGAAGCCTGATGCCAATCTAAGGAACCCCTGGTTCCCCGAGTTCTGGCAGCATCGCTTCCAGTGCAGGTTGAGGGGGCACCCACAAGAGAGCACCAAGTACAACCGCACCTGCACCTGTTAGTACAACGCACAGATGCACATGTTCCCGCCTGTTTCTCACTGCTCAATTAGACTGCATTCATATCAGCTCAGATTACAGTGACTGGGTTTCTTCTTATGAGCAGATCTTTGTTCTCCACAGGGAGAGAGTCTCTGCGCCATCAGTATGCCCAAGACACCAAAATGGGCTTTGTTATTAATGCCATCTATTCCATGGCTTATGGCTTGCATGCCATGCAGGAAACCCTGTGTCCAGGATATAAGGTATGATAATGAAAAGTGTGCACATTTTTATGCATTCACATTAGGCCTGACAGCACTGACAGTGTTTGCTTCTTCCCTTTGGTGCCAGGGTTTATGTGAGAACATGCGACCCATTGATGGACGTAAGCTGCTGGAATTCCTGATGAAAACTAACTTCACTGGCGTATCTGGGGAGACCATCCTCTTTGACCAGAATGGAGACTCACCCGGCAGGTAAGGATTACAATGATGGGGAAGAAAGAATAAAAGAAAAGAGGGAAATAAAGCTGTAGAAAGAAGTGTTAAAATGTATGCACACGCTGTTTCATCTCAGGTATGAAATCATGAACTTCAAGCAGGTAGGTGAGGATGAGTACGCTTATATCCATGTGGGGAGCTGGGACCAGGCAGGCCTGAAGATGAACGATGAGGAAATCTGGAGTAACAACAGTGACATCATCCAGTCAGTCTGCTCTGAGCCCTGCCAGAAGGCACAGATCAAGGTGCACACCCAACTCATAACACTTTTATGTCTTTTAGAATTAACTAATTAATTAATGTTGAGTTTCACAAAATCTCCACAAAACTGGATTAATTAAGTTATAATAAATGTCAAACTTCACGCAGAAAAGAATATATCAGCCTCTTCAGGCCATAACTGATCTAATTTCACATTCCTCACCATCATCATCCAATTTTGCTAATCTTGGCAGCAGATTTTCAACCAAAAGACATGTTTTTTGTTTTTTTTGGGTTTTTTTTACAAATTTGTGCTTCACTACCAGAGAACATATTCGAGTTTTGCTGGAAAAAAAAGCCAACTAAGACCCACACAGTAGGCTTATTCGGTGCCACAGGTTTGAATTTTGATAAATAGGACCATTCAGATCCTCCAGTATCTACCCCACCAGGCAGGGACTCAGCAAAGCTCTTTGTTCGAGCTTTAATCATGTCCCATCTGGGCCTTTCTGATTCCCTGCAGCCTTTCCAAATCATCGAAGACACTGCACTCTGCCGCCTTTTTATAATCTCAAAAGTCTCTATCATTAAAACTCCTCCTACACACTCCACTCCGACACCATGTAAAATGACAGCTTGTAGGGAATTCAGAAATACAGTCCTATACATGAGAGTTAGAGGAGATGTGCATGTTTTTGCCTCTTGGCCTAAACACTGGCCCATGTTTTTTAGATCTCCTAATCCTGCATGTCTTCAGACTGATACACCACAAAAAAAAGATGCAAAAATGACCAAAAACAAAAACTTTCCACAAGAGACAGCTGGAACCTCCAACCCACCACATATCCACTTTCTTTGTCTTACTTTTATGAAACCTTTATAAAATAATGAGGCTTGGATATATTCTATACATCTTTTTTTCTTCTTTTGATCCCCTGACGATGAAATCCTCATTTTCTCACCCTACAGGGCCGTCAGAGTGTAAGATTAGCTACAGAAAAGTGCCAGTGGAGCTTTGAGACCTTTCCACCCTTTCTTATTGATGTGCATGCGTGTGCATGCGTGTGTGTGTGTGTCCCCAGGTGATCCGTAAAGGAGAGGTGAGCTGCTGTTGGACTTGCACTCCCTGCAAGGAGAATGAGTTTGTGTTTGATGAGTACACTTGTCGAGCCTGTGACCTCGGCTCCTGGCCCACAGATGACCTCAAGGGTAAACAAACTCATGTCTGTTACTTTACAAACAGAAGATCCCCAAACAGGCCGAAGGGGGCTCGAATCTGGGTCGCACACTTCTGCTGCACCCAAAATCCCCCTACGTCTTACGCATCACACACCCAAAAAACTGGCAAACAGTCTGAGCTTAGACTCACTCATTAACGCATGGAAATCAACACAAATACTTATGTACTGTACATACACCAAGAGGTTTCAGATCATTGCCAGAACACAGGATTTGGCTGAAGCCAGATTTCTTAAACCCAAATTCTGTTAAAAAAAAAAAGAAAAGCTTTTTAAACATTTTCCTTCTTTTGAAAACACTAATTTTCTCCTACAACACTTCTGTGTCTCTGTCATTTGTGAAAACACAAAAAGACAGTTTTTTTATCGGTTGCCTTTTTAGGAGAGCAGCAGTGTGTTTGTTATCAGTCTGTTCTGTCACCCTCTTAGCATGAAATTCAAGATGGGAGTGGGCATAGCCTGCAGAAGAACACTCATCCCGTTGCTTTAAGCTCCTGGTTTAAGCAGACTGATCAGCTTCTTATGCCATTAAATGCATAGCTAACTGAGCCTACTGAGCTAACCGAGCTAATTCAGCTAACTGAGCCAACAAGCTACAGCCAGAGAGAACTACAGCAAAGAGTTTACTAAGCAACAGTTTGGGGTTAATCTAATGATACCCTGCCCCCTGTTATTTTTATGAAGTACACTTTCAAAGAACCAAAACTCAGGTTAAGTTTAATTCTCAAGACACAAAACAACTTAAATGGTGTTCACAGAGATTAATGCAGTGTTTTTGCTGCTTTTACTATTAAAATCCGGATTTTGCTTGAATGTTTCTGTATCTTGTTGTTCCCATGATCCCTCTGTGTCCCTCAGGTTGTGAGCCCATCCCGGTGCAGTATGTGCGTTGGGGGGATCCAGAGCCCATCGCCGCGGTGGTCTTCGCCTGCCTGGGCCTCATGGCTACACTTTTTGTCACTTTTGTCTTCATCAAGTAACTACAGCGCTCAGCTTTGCTAGTCACTGACATGCACAGTAAAAATCAATAGGCCAAAATTTGCCTAGTTTGGATCAGTATTATGGGGCGCCGAATGTAAAAATTCAGTCACTGTTTAATAGGCAACATTTTGTGAACATTTAGTTCACTTTTCTCACATTTAGCTCGTTTTTCTTTCATTTGAGACAGAAATTCATGCAAA
>JAQNCA010000006.1:12348997-12370489 GCA_029783725.1 Acanthurus tractus
ACACACACACACACACACACAAACAGTAATTGTTGCTTTGGGAAGACCAACACACTGTCCTTCAGTCACTGATTCAAGGTATGGTGCTGCATCATGTGATTACTTCCATGTGAGGGAGATTTAAAGGCCAGTCACAGGAGTATCATTGTAGCCTAAATAAAAAACAAAACATTGTTACTCGGTCAGTCACACACATGCAGACACATGCTTAAAGCTGCTCATTTGGATGCATCAAATGAGATAATAAGTCACATCTTTGAGGGATTTAATTTATGGAGTGATATTTTTACATTCTGTAAAGCTTTTCAGTTGCAACATCACTTTATTGAATGACAGCACGTCAGGTGACATGTGATGAATGTGTGTCTGTCTGTCTGTCTGTCACACTAACGCAGATGAGGGGGCCTTGTGAGTGATGAAAATCATTTGTTCATTCTCTTGCGTGAAAGGAGGAAGTTCTGAGTCCTTGTCTTCTCAGTTTTTCCATTTCCTCTTACTCATGTGGCACTTTGCCATACTGTGTCTTTGTCAAAGTGTCTCCAGCAAAGCTAAAAGTGGACTGTCACTGAGGCATTAGTGTTTATAACATATGCAAGCTTTTCTGCTGAGAGGACATGGTATGTAAAACAAGCAGGATGCACTCGCCTACACGCTCAGTATTGGACCAAGAGGCAGTCACATTATACAGCAGAGCACACATCCTTGGGGAATGTTACATTGACAGCTGTTGTAACCTGCTTCTTAAATGCGTAATTGCTGTTCCCTGCAGAACACACAATCACGGATAACACACATACAAGCATACTTGCATGCAGATGTCTCACAGGGATTTATATTCACAGATGTTAACTTACGTTTTAACTTAAGTTTAAAGTCTAGGTCAAAGTATATTTTCATTACAGGTCGGGGCAAAATCCAGGTTTAATCTAAGTAGGCATATTAGCAGCAGAAACAAGTGGTTGCATTGACTGTCTGGTTAAGTGCAACGTGACAGTAAGACCACAGGAATGTGCTGTTTCATGGGAATGCAGGCACTGCTAACTGCTGTCCTAATGCCAGCTGCATTAGTTATTTTGCTGCAGGAAAACAAGGAGAATATCTCATCAACCTGATGACTGGACACAACAGTGTGTGTGTGTGTGTCTTTCTGTTCATCACAGGTCAGGAACGATTTGGAAATATGACACGAGTGTACTACCGTGAAGCCATGGGAGCCTTCATAGTGTTCGATGTGGCACGGCACACAACCTTTGAGGCCGTCATTAAATGGAAGGAGGACCTGGACTCTAAACTGATGCTGCCTGATGGACAGAGCATTGCCACTGTGCTGCTGGCTAACAAGTGTGACCAAGGCAGGGAGCTGAGCAACAACGGCATCAAGATGGACCAGTTCTGCAAGGACCACGGCTTCGTCGGGTGGTTTGAGACCTCTGCCAAGGTGAGCACAGAGCACAGTTAAGGTGAACTTGTTTGCCAGTCACTTGCAATGTGTGAATTAAAATTAAATTCTGTCTTTCTTGGGATCTTTGAATTTTTTTTTTTACCATTTTGAAGAATACTTCTCTATGCTCTCTTGTTAAGAATTAAATGAGAAAACTGATCCCTTTCTGATGTCTGTCAGGTAAATATGAACCTATGAGCCAGGGAGCTTAGCTTAGCATAATGACTGCAAACAAACTAACTGTACGCCAGTTCTATCTGGAGGTAAATCATAGTAGAAGAAAAGCAAAAATATGTGGTTTTATTTGTGTAAACACGTTGCCCTGTTTCTTGGCTGGGCAGAGTGTCTTATTCTACAGTGATTAGAAACCTTTAGTGGTGCTTGTAGGCTGATGTATACCGTCAGACACAGCCAAGATAGCTATTTTCGGCCTTTAGACAAAGCTAAGCTAACTGGCTGCCAGCTGTGGTTTCATAATGAACGCACAGGTATTCGAGTGATACCCAATCTTCTCATATAACTCCCAGCAAAAACTGTGAACAAGGTCATTTGCTAGTAAAAGGTTGAAGTTTTGCTAAAAATCATCAAACAGACAATGAATGGGCCAAACTGTGTGCTTTTTCAGCAAGTGGCTGGCACGCTCAGTGGAGATCATCTCCCACTTAGGTCACTTCAGCCGGTGAAAAACATCCCCACAGAGCGAACTGGAATTTCATATCCTCGTGGAAAGTGGCTCTGTTAGATGCATTTACAAAGCAGGGTCAGAGCAAGGTATTGAAGTGGGAAGTGTAAAGTATTGGAGCACTTTTTTCCTGCCTGTTCTTAAAAGTCCCCAATCAAGTAAATTATTTAATTAATTGTTTTTAATCAATATTTAACTGCATCAATTTTACATTTTGTATCTATCAAATCAAACCAATTAAAAATATCAGAATTCGAGATGTTTACTAATGGAAGTAAAGTTCAATAAAAAATCCTAGGTGATTTTATATCACATATTTCCTCACAAACTATAGAATTTTGACTTGGACTTAAAATATAGTTAAAGAAGTTAGTTATATAGAAATAAGAAGTAAAGTAATTCAAAAACTTAGAGGTTCTTACAGATGACTATAAATTGTACAAAGGTTGTCTTCATTCACACATCCTCTGTTGACACAAATGTGTTGCAGCAGCATAAGTGTGCTGCCCGTCTTGTACCATCGAGACTCAACATTCTGAAAGGTCGAAGGTTTTAAAGAGCAGGTCGAGCCAGAAGTGTCAGAGGCTGGCTAAGCAAACAGACATACATGTTCCTCTTTGGTAGCAGTTAAAAAAGATATTTTAAGCATTCATAAGAAGTGCTTTTAGATACATTAAGGTGTACACATGGGGTTGTTAACATGACGGTAACACCTTACCATTTTTCAACATTTTTTAACCTGCTGCTGACTGTCCAAAAATAGTAAATGACAAAAAAAAAATTAAAAGCTGTTAATGCAATTTATCCCTCTCTTTTAGGACAACCTCAACATTGAAGAAGCTGCAAACTTCCTAGTCAAGCACATCATGGCCACCGAGAGTGACATTCTGAAAAGTGTGATACCGGACACTGTCTCACCTCAGCTGTACGACAACAAGGAGATGAGCTGTTCTGGATGCTTTAAATAATGAAAGCAGAGAGCGATGGTGCGAACGGACAGAATGGAGACACAGTATAAGACAAAGAAGGACAGGCACACCACAAGGCCTTACCTGTACAGTCACGATACAGTTTGGATTTTTTGAACGGAACCAGAAATGCAGAACTGCATGTTTGTGGTTTGTCTATGTCCTCATAGCCCAATGCACAAGCGAACCAGAGTTTGCAAACTAAAATCACATGGATTCAAAAGTTACATATTTATTTAACAGAGTTTTTGTACTTCATCATATTGTGGGTTTATATTGTAACTTCAGGTGGCCATAATAATCTTGTCTGTGCTCGGCATTGTTATTTTTAAATCATCAAACTGTCAGCCTTTCTTTTTGGGACTGTCTTTTTGTAGCTGGTCAAGATTACATCCTTTTCTCTGGAAAAGATGTAGAACTGAGTTCCACTGTTCTTTCGGAAAAGGACAAAAAGACTGTCTCTGACCTGCTGCTGTCCCTACCCTTCCTCACCGTATCAAGCAGGTATGATGGTGTTGCTGGTCTTCCTCTATTTACCTTCACCTTCTGATACACTTGGTGAAGACAACAGCGTGGGCTTCCTTTACCGCCTGCTAAGAAAGAGCCAAAGAAAGCAGCGCGGACCACAGTCAGCGGACACCAGATTTGCTGTTATGTAATTATGTGAATTGTATACACATATTGACTTTTTTTTTAAAAATATAATTTTAATTTATATACAGTACGCTTTATATCTGTATTGTTGGTTAATGTATTATGTTATGCTGCCTAAACTCTTTCCTTCAACTAACTATTGCAAAAACCTTATTTTTATCAAACAATTCATAAAGTAAAACGTGGAAAATTTTAGGCGGATCAGGTGGCAGAATATGGCCGATTATACGCTAATGAATATTCATAAGCATAAATTCAGCTGGAGAGGAAAAGAATTATTGTGTTTTTGTTGCCTTATTATGAGCCTTTTATATCAAAGCGATCAAGTCCCCATCATTGTGGACTGACATGTTTCCACAGTCACCCAGAGTGGACAAACCAAACATTGACTCTAGACGAGGCCTTTTGCTTTATTTTTGGACACACTGTCGGCTCTCCTTTGCACTTAAATAGGAAAGTGAGTTTCAGAGTTATATGACACTAAATTGCGTACGCCAGCTTTTTAAATTTAATTTCATTCTCTTTTTTTAGCAAAAACTTGGTTTGAATGGGCAGCTGCAAAGGTGACATGAGTTAAACACAAAGACACACCCTAAAAAATGCATCCTATTACAATATCTTTTTTTTTCTTCTTGATGTCAGTGGAAAATTTCACAAGGTCAATAAAAGACGTGAGGAAGAATTCACGAGGACTTGATAAAAGACAAACATGGAGAAGAGAACTTGACTGCACTTAAACTGAGCTATGACTTATGGCAACTGCACGTTGTTTGGTTTGTCACGTTAAATGTTGCTGCCTTATGGTGAAGGATGGTCCAGTGTACCCTTTGCTTTAGGAGACAAGAAAGGAAGCACTGAAGCACTTTTCCTAAGAATTTAAAGAATTTAACAGTTGCCCCTCAGATATATCCAGGTCATTTTACTAAGTTGGGATACTTCCTGGGCAAAAAAAGACGATCTGACTGGAGCTCAGGTTTAATGGAGGTGTGATGCCCCTGCTACTCCACTGTCTTGCAGGCTGTTCTGACAAACTCTACCATGGCAAACATGTCCCTTCTCCCATCTCTCCTCACCTATAACTTCACAGTACCTTTATTCACCGCACATTCATGCACCACTGGCATTGCCAACACTTCTGATCCACACACTCCATTGTTCATGTATTAACCTTAGTTATAATAAATGACTCTTGTTTTAATTCAATCTCTTGCGTGGTCTCCCTCTTTGTTGCTGATAAAAAAGGCCTGTCATACATGTTGGCTTGTAATGGAAGAGAGTGATTATACCTCTGCCTAAGTTTTCTGTCACAACACTATAATTGTATAATAATCTATAATCATATAATTATAATCTCTGCTTTTCTTTTAATTTGTTAGAATTGGCTAATATGCATGTGTGTGTGTGTCTTAGTTGTTATTCATCAGAGTGTTGATAGTCCGCATGTAAACTGGACATTCTCATAAGTTCACTTGCCAAAAAAATGAACCCTCTGTATCCATGGTAACTAGATCAAGTCTTCTTTATGGGTATCCTCAAACGTCTTTGTGAAGCTATTTCTCGCTGTACTAGCAGACAAAAATGCACACACACACACACACATCCATAAATACACACATATACACACTCAGATTTTTTTTTCTCGTCCTTCATGTCCTTGTTGCTTTTTTTAACCTCATCTTTTTTCCTCTCAGCTCCATCCTTCGTTATTGTTTCTCATCCTGAAAATATTATCTGGCGTCTCTCAAAAAACAGCTACTTTGTTAATTGCTCGTATGTTCTTTCGCCGCCCTTTTCAATTGCATACAGTATGGGCAGCACATTATGTAACGCATGCACAGGCTCGTCTGCACGACCACGGATGCAACACTTTAACTGATCTTCCAACAAGTTGGCTCCGGTTGCATGTGTGTGAAGTTGTTCTCCTGTTTTTGGCTATGCTGCACCTCTGTATTTCCCTGCAGTAACGTCCTCTGACAAAGCCAAAAAAATGTTGAATCTACTATTGGCAATGTTGTGTTAATACAAACTGTAGTTTATACATAAGCAAGTCTGTATGCTTAACATGTGCAAAGCCATATGTAATCAGTTACATCATGCAGTTTATTGCCATTGACACTAATACAGTCAGTGTGTAATGACATGTGTCACACACTGTTTGCTCCAGTTGCTGTTGGTCAGCAGGGCTTGCACAGTGTTTGTAAACCTGATCACAACAGTGTCATGTGCAACTGAGCAAGCTCTTGGTTGTAGTTTTTACAATGTGCACAATAGGGCCTGATAGACAATTGCAATCCCACAGAGCTAGTTTGGCTCATCATGAGGGTGTGAGACGTCATGCACCATGTGACATCAGAATGGAGTCTCAGTGAACTGATTTGAACTCACACACACACACATGCACACACACACACACACACAGAGAGGACAACACTTAAATATTTTCATATTTTCTCACACTAATGAACTGCACATCTTTATCTAATTGCACCATATATGGATTGTTCTTGTTAATTACTTATGTTAAATAAAAACAGATAAAGAATTAATACCACATATGTTCCTGTTCTTGTAAGACACTGATATAATGTGACCCTGAAGTGCCCTCATGCCCTTTTAATGAATAAACTTTCTCGCAGCCTCATGATTTTTGGATTACTAATATTTCACAAATAACTGTAAGACACTGTGAGACACAGTAAATCAACTACATAATGTTATTAGTTTATCCTGAGAAAAAATTATGAGTGTGTGTGTGTGGGTCCTCAGGCTGATCCAGGACTCTCAGGTTCTCATTTAGGAAGCCACATGACTGTGTGGATTATTCTCTGCCTAAAGGATTAGATTTGGTCATCTGCTCTTGCTCTCATTAAGACATCGCCACCAACAACCCATTAAATCATCCAGAGACGCCACATAACCTCTTTAGAAAGAGTTCTGCTATCTGAAATTCACTGAGCAATATCTTAAATACATAAATCACTGTTACATAATTGAAGCACAAGATTTTATCAAACAAGCCAAGCCCATACTTCATTAATGCTGGAGAAGTTGTGAGAGTGGGTGGGACAATTGTTTTTTCAAAGGGTTTACTTAAAAAAAGGGAAAAATAGAAAATAGCCTTAAACTTTTAGTTCATTTTAGATGATAATGTGCCAAAGTTTTGGTCTGTTAACTCTTCCGACGACAACAGCTGGCACAAATCTAACTATTCATTACAGGGATTATGAGCACAACATATTGTGTTCACTGTAGTTCTCAGACTCTGCCAGAGAACCACCTACAGGAGAAAAACACCCACATATTCTCTCAGAGGGAGAGAGAGAGAGAGAGAGTCAGGGGAGAAGCAGGAAGTAAGAAAATAAGATGGAAGGAAAATGATGCTTAAATCTTGCAGCAACAAAAGGTTAGACAGCTCATTAAAGGTGCATGCAGATAAACACAAGCATGCACACCAAACAGGTCACATTCAGCTGCCTCTGAAATATCTTCCAGACAGACTTCACACATATTATAACAAATAACTCTCTGTTTGATAAGATCTAAACAGGTAGGGTGCTTAATCACATGCAGGTCAACAGAGTCTTTTGGAAACTTACATAATTCAGCTTCAAAAACTCAAAATGACAGAAGACACCAGAACTGAAGTGACAAACACTTTTACCACCACACAGTTTTGCTCATGCAGTGCCATCTGTTGTCAGATAAATGACACTGCAGGGTTGTTGTTTTTTCATTTCAGTTTAGCCTATAAATTGTGAATGCTGATTGATTGGAAACAACCCACTCATTTTCTATTTTTATTGCTTTTTGTTTGCTAACTTCTTCATTATTGTCAGTTATGCAAACTGAAATTTTTATGGCTTAACTTGGTAGCGATTCCACAGAACTGACTCACACTGTGTGTCTCCAGAGAGGTCTCATTTCTCATGAAAAACCACAAAAAACACAGTTGGATGTCCAGACAGACACACACACACAGAAACACACTTAAGTTAATGTTCAGGCACTTGAGAATGACTTATGAACACTAAAACATATCTTCTCAAGCAAATGACCTCTTCCATATACTCTCTCATCTTTAAGCCCCTGGACGTCAGCAACCCTTGTTCCCACTCCCTTGTGCCAAAATCTATTAGGCCAAGTTGATCTCCCTTTAATTCTCCCTTTACAATATAACCACACAAACAGCCAGTGAGAACGACCAACATTATGGTGATTTACAGATATTGGTATAGTTTTGTAATCATCTGGGGAGTATTACACAATGTTTGCTCACATAAAAGAAAATTGAGAAATGAAATATCAGTCTTTGCTCATTAAAAATAGCCTCTAGAGAGAGAAAGAGAGTGCGAACGAAGGGGGGGGGGTGTTAAGAAAGAGAAACTCAGAGAGTAAATTAAAAGTAACACAGTGAGGAGTGGGAGAGAGTGACTGAGCTATAGGAGAGAGAAACATGAAAGGCTAAGTGCAGTTTTAAATCATTAATATATCCATCCAGGTTGAAAGATGAGCCCTCTGGAGACCTCAAGAGCTCGGCTATTCATCACTCACACTGAACACCGGCAGATTGTTACATCTCATTAACCTCACTGATGGCTTTTCAATATTGCTGCATTGCACTAACGACCCTCTTTATGAGTGGATGAAGAAAACAAACGTTGTTTACTGTTTGAAACATCTTGTTTTTTTTTTTCTGTTTTGATGTTTATTAGTTTTTGCTTCACTTTTGCTGTATAAATGCAGGGTTCATTAAGACATTGTCAGAGGGAAATACAGGGATTTTTTAAACATTATAAAAAAGAAACACAGCAGAAGAGCAGCATGTGCTGTATGTTTCACTCACAACTCAGCACATGCACTGCCACTAGAGGGCAATAAGTACCCGTGTTACTTTGACAGAAAGTTCAGTCTGAAGTCTGAGGCCTGGTGGAAGAAAAACAACATTCTTATGTCAGTAATCATCACTAGTCATCTAAATACCCTAAAACCCACCTTAACTCAACAACACTGTGCTTGCACAACATTTCCTCATTAAATCATTTATGGCCTACCTGTTTATTAGATGTGTGTTTACAGCTTTATTTATTTCATGTCGCACACAAATAATTTTAGGAACAGCTGCACTGTGCAATGATAAGTGGATGATTATCATGAGTGAAAATAAAATCTATAAATATATGCACATACAATATAGTGAAACTTGATCATAAAGCATTCGAAGGGGAAGTTGCAAAGTCATCCGAAGTGTCAAATGTCTACTATAAGCAGGCATAAACTAGTGGAAGGTTAGAGGTGAGAGACAACAGAAAAAAAAAATTAAACGCACTAAAAAAGAAAGAAAAGTGTTGTCTATGTACAGAAAATAAAATATAAAAATAAATCAGCTTTTACGGCGTGCTATCAATGAGTTATTGCTACATGTCCACTTGCCCCTTGATGGTAGCTAATTTAGATAAGAGTGTTCAAGATAACCAGGTTGTTGGTAACAAAAGAAATTTCCATGAGAAGAGCCAAATGGACAGACCCATCACACGTGACATGTGTGAATAGTTTTATTGCGCAGCATGAAGCAGCTGTATTTTCCTCGAAGTGTACTTTGTTGATTCAAAACCAGTTTGCTGATGAACTCTTTCTTTAGGTAGGTAATTTAAACAGAATTTGGGCAAAGTGTAACTCAACTCGACTCAACTCAGCTCAACTTGAATGTGTGAGGTCTGTTTTAGTGAGTCGAAGCAAAAAACTCGGTGTGGTGTGTTCAGCCTAGAAGAGCTGTGTCACCGTGGTCAGGCAACCACAATGACAGCCTGAAATATGACAGCCAGACATGTGAAACAGAGGGTAAACACTGCACACTATGTAAAGTCTATTTGTTGAGTTGTTTGGTTTTGGTGCAAAATGCTGTTTTGGTTAGCACTCTACAAAGAGACAGAGTGCACAACCAGCACTGTCGGTAAGAGGTATTGTGTGCGGAATTTTCCTGTTAACACCTGAGAAACATTTACTGTGTCAAACTTTTTTTTAAGTTTTTTTCTTTCTTTTTTTTTAAACAATTAAAGCACATATTGTATAAGAATGAAGTGCATTATCCTGAGGTAATCAAGCAGTGAGGCACATTACAAGTACAGACCCTTTGATTTATGATTATAAGTGTGATTGTCTCGGTGCTTAAACCCTGCGTGTGTCGATTCGTAATGGGCTTTAGCCTTTAAACAGAAAACACACTGATAAGCTATTGGCAAAGCTGGAGACATTTGCTTCAAAAGGTCATCTAAGTGTTATAACTGGTGAAAATAACTAAAGGAAATGGATTCCCAACGTCTAATGTTTTAAATAAAAAAAGGTAGCAGAAGTTAATTAAAGCATGTGCTGATCGCAGTCTTCTCATTATAATTGTATTGTCATGCTCTGATGAGATTACAAGTCCGCCTCTGCTCTATTTTACAGCATATACTCAGTCCACAGTTGGCGGTAATGTCTTTATATGATACAAGCTTTATCCCATTTGGTTTCGTGCACATCTGGATGTGTACCCAAAGTCTAGTGCTGACCATCTACTGAGAGTGTATCCCTGCTGGAGCTGGACGAAGCCTCCTCGGACGCCATATACTCATCAAGGCCCACAGAAGAGGCCAAAAGCAAAGACTGCGGCTGGAGTGACAGCCCAGGCTGTGAAAGGAGTGCGTCTATGTTTGGAAAGAAAGAAGACAGAGGGCAGTCTGGGGAAGTGTACTTGGCTAACACCTGGAGCTGCTCTGGCTGCAGGTTGGCTTCGCTGCAGACCCTCTGGCATAAGGCAGAGACACTGTGACATGTTTTCAACTTCATCTGGCCCAGCTGGCTCCTCTCCATGATCAGCTTCTCCCTCTCCGTCTTCTACAACATGCACATGCAGCACACATATATCTGATTAACACGGCTGTTGACAACAGGTGACTTTAATACAAATGTACTTGTTGCTTTTTTTTTTTTTTAGTTGTTTGTTTTTACCAGCTTGTTAATTTCACACTGCAGATTGTAAATGCAGTCGAGCTTCCTCTTGCGACAGCGCTGAGCCGCCAGGCGGTTCTTGCTGCGCCGTCTCATATCATGAACAAACTCCAGCTGTTCACGTGTGAAGACCTGTTGCTTCAGCAGCTGTTGGAAGTCATTTCTGCTCAGATCCACAACCCAGTCTACAGAAAATGGCAACTGCACCTGAAGACACCCGAACAGGAAATTAGTGAAAAATTAAATGAAATAAAATACACAAGAGTACAGCAAAGATAATCTACATTAATGAAAGAGATTCCTAGTCAATGCTTTTTCTGTATTTTTGTACGACATCATGATGTAGATTGGCGTGAGACTATGACTGTTTCCATCACAAACTAGTCGAGAACTAGTCAAAAAAAGAAGCAAAGTAAGTCAAAGTGGAAATGTTAATGAAGTTCAGAACGGCCAGTTATATTTTTACCCAGTTGTTACTGATTAACTCAAAAAACGCGGGGCTAACTTTTAAAAGTACAGGCGTATTTGTATGGGGTTGAAGCTGCTGCCAAAGTGTGACAGGAAATGTACACTCACCAGTTTATTGGAACAGTAGCCTAAGTCTTGTGGTGTTTTTTTTTTATCTAGTGTAAATAAAACGATGGTCGTTTCTCCTCTGAAACGACCGTGGCTTAGTTTCTGTCATACTTCCAGTCAGAACATGCGACATGAGTGCTTCCTCAAACCTGTTGTTTGTGTCGCCTGTAGTCATTGGTAACGACTCAGGCTGAGTTGTCAATTTCTGCTGATTTGGACTCTGAACAAATTAACAAGGCACCTACTCACGGTTACAAAACATACGCGCGCAAACACACACAACTGCTACTCGGGCCTGTACCGAACCCTGTTATCTAAAACAAATACAGTGCAATGCGCCGCAGGAAGGGTGAGCTTGCGAACGCTCATTGACGCAGTTTCGTTTCGGCACGACATGGACATCACAGGTGTCAGCGGGACAGGTATGTAAAGAGCTAAGGAGCTTTAGCGGAGTAGAATCACAGTTGAACTGCCCACCTGTCTGGCCCTCTCTCTCCTGTAGGACTCGCTGTCTGTCTCTGTCTCTGTGTCTCCATCCTCCCCCGAGTTGAGGGATGACACACCTGACTGAGATGCCCCCTCGCACTCAGACAGCTCTGCTCCCTTCCATACACATTTGCTTTGGTCCAGATCCTGGTAATAGGGAGAGCTGGCGTTTGTGGAGTTGAAGTTGACATTGTAGTTAAGCCAGTCTGAAGACGTGCTCTGAGCCCGTCCGCTCCCTGTATCCGAGGAGCTTCCTGCATCAGAGTCTTGGAAGCTAAGCTGAGAAAAGCCCACGTCGGACCCCAGACGCTTGACCAGGTGTTCGGCCACGTCTCTTTCCATGGTGCTCTTCTCTCTGGCATTGTTCCTGGCCGCTCTGTCCATGCTGCCCGTCTGTCCTCCTTTTCCTCTATCTACCTCTGCATCTGCCCTTTTCCACTCGGCTTCTGCCAGGTCCTCTGACTTGCGATGAATGGATACTGGTACAACAGAGTCCCTTGTTTTCTTGTCCTCAGCAATGTCTATGTCAAACCTCTCCCGCCCCACTGACCCAGTGATTGCAGGGCTTTCACCAAAGGTCTTCAGGGAGCAATGGTGCAACATTAACCCTGATGACCTCATGCTTGACCCCGAGGAAACTGTTTTCACATTGAATCTGTCTGAGGAGCCACTGCACTCCTTCATATCCACATCTCTCTCCTTTTCACTCCTTTTTTCCTTCATCTCATTCGTTTCTTTCTCAACCACATCAACCTTCCCTCCACCAAAGCCACCCTCTGCTTTTTTATCAGGTGTTTCAGTTTTCAGTGGATTGTCTGAGCTTCCTTTGATCTGCCTGGTTCGAATTAAGGAAGAATTTCCAGGGAATTCAACTTCAGTTTCAGTCTTACTGCTGGCACTGCTGGAGCAGGGCAAGCGGGAGAGATCACTGTCATCTTTGATTGCTGTCACCGGGTTGGTCAGACTTTTATCCATGACACAAGTTTCTTTCTCGCAAGCAAGCTGCCTGCGATACTTTGGACACAGCATAAATTGCTCATTTGCCCTTTCAGGTGTGAGAGTGCCAGCATTGTTCTGACTTCCCATTTTGCTGTTTACTGATCTATTACACAGCCAAGCCACTTCCTGCTGAGATGATGAGTCAGCAACTAGTTTTTCTTCTTTCTCATCCAGCGACACATCGTCAGAGATTACGCCACGGTCTTCCTTGAACAGTCCCCTTCCACATTTCGTCTCACAACAGGTTTCTTTCTGGAGAGAAGCTGATTCCTTGCCACTGGAGAGGAACTTAGGGAGGAGGAAATCAAAGCACGCTTCATCTAGGTCTCTGAAACCAAGAATAGAAGCCGAATTGCGAATGTCTAAGGCATTGTCTTTACCGAAGAGAAGTTTGGACGTGTAGGCAAACTTCAGCAGAGGTTCAAAGCCAGCAGCTGTCACCTGCGAAAGAGTGAAAATGACATAAATGAGCACTTCTTATCCTTTCAATCGATATCAAGGTTAGCCATCGATAAATGTGTAATGTTCTCCGTCAGATAATCATGCACACAAATTATAGGCTCAGGCATGAGAATAGGAAAAATAAAGCCAAGGGCTGTGAGACTGTGCTGGCTCAGCAATAAATGCATGTGACCAATAATCTAGTTTCTTGTTTCCTTCTTAAGTTGAAAACTTTGGGTACTTGGAAATTCTCTTATTAAAGGAATCATGTTAGTGTAGTTGAAATTTGTAACATGAACAGTTAAAAAATAAAACTATTAATAATTAATAAGTTGTAAGAGTGGCACAGTGTAGTTAGGTCTACTTCACACTAAACTCAAAAGAACGGCCGCAGTCACAAATAATGTGTTTCCAAGTTGACAGTTCATGGTTTTATCTAGTAATAAAAAATTACAGTCAGCCCATATTATGTACCATCAACCCTTGCTGACGGCAGAAACCTTTCAGTCATCTTCACTTTTTACACAGTGCTGCTTTGTGAAGGACGTTGCTTGTGTTTATCTACTCTCTATCAGAACGGCATCAGGAGGTGACATCTCACCTCTTGTGGCAGAGTGATGACCGCCCCATGCTGTGTGAGGGAGGAGATCTTGTGTGTGAAGTACTCGCAGCAGGAGGCGAGCACCGAGCGGTGCGCTCTGAAACTCTGCCCTTCAGCCAGCACGGTAACATCGCACAGCATGTCCCGACAGCGCTGCTCGTCCAAGAGGCGCAGCACATGGGAGGAATGTACTGTAGACTCGAATGTAAACACAGATGACCGTGGGGCAGACATGGCCATCAGGAAAACACCTATATACACCAACAAACACACACACCTGAAAGTTAACTTTGTCTTCCATATAAGGAAACTGTCTTAAAAAGTAATAATTTTTATTAAAATAGAAAAGAAATAAAACATGCCTACCTCACAAAACTGAACTTCTTTATCCAGGTTTTTCAGAGAGTTAAAGAAAGTCCCAGCTGTTGAGCACACATGGTTATTTCTAAATGGAATGCCGTCCAACCAGGCTTTGTTTCCCAGAAAGCCTTATCTCAACAGACTACAAACTAAAAACTGAGCTTGACTCAGTCATATGGCCTGTGTGTGAGTATGTATGAGGGAGGGAGAGATAGAGCAGGAGAGAGAGTGTGCATGTGTGTGTGTGTGTGTGTGTGTGTGTGTGTGTGTTGCAACAGCTCTGGGTGTAACAGAGCAGGCGCTGACTCATGCACTCCTGCTGATATGGGATGAGCAAGCACTTTTCCTGTCCACACCATTCCCACCCTTGAATCCCTCTGGTAAACTAACAGGCTTTTCTCCCAGAAATCCCCTTCATAGATTTAACCCAAACACAATTCCAGAGATTAAGGTCGAGGTTGGGAATAAAAAGCTCATGTTTGAACATCATCGGCTGTCTTTTTTTTTTTTTTTAGATTTATACTTGTCTGGACTTACTCAATAAGTGCAGACGGAGTGTGTTTTAAGAACAAGTTGTGTAAAAGTGAAACTGACCTGTTGCAAGAAGAGGGAGACTACTGTGTTAATACCATTTCTCAGTGGGTTCTTGTTGTCTTGTGGGGCAGCAGGAAATCTTTCTGTGTGCTCAGTTCAAGTCTGCCTTGTTATGTTTGTGTTTTATTGTATGTGTGTCTGTGTCTGAGACAGAGCAAGAGAGAGAGAGAGAGAGGAAAGAGAGCAAGAGAGAGCATGTCCTCCAGACAGAGGTACAGTCTGTAAACAGCTGTAAAAGAGTACCGGCAACTCTAAAACAATTTCAGTATTTGGCCTTGGTTAAGCTTAATCAGCATCTTTTACAATTGAATTTTTTTTTGTGACCTTTGAGACGTCAGCAACTCTCATTGGTCGTGCAAATATTTATCAAATATCTGATAGGAAGATGACTCAGGTTTGACGGATGACTAAGAAGGCAGAGTAATGCCTCCAGTAAAAGGAATGCAGTCCTTTTAACCTGCAGGTGAGTTTGAAATGAAGAAGAAGCCGGAGTACCAGACAGGAAAGTATCACTACAAAGCATTGTTTTCATTGTCACATGATCTGAAGGAGGAAGTGGGAAGCGTGCCAGAGTCTAACTGGCCAATCAGATGATGGTTCCATAATTCCAGAATGAGCTAATCTCCCTTATGAAAAAAAAAAAAATCTAGTTCCTCTTTCCACATAAATACTCCGCTAGAGTCATAAAGCAAACAACAAATGAAACTGAGGAACTGATGCTGCGGTTAAAATAAAATGCATTTTATTTATTGACAAGGGGAAAAGCAACAGTTTACCTCCCTGTATGCTCCCCCTCTCACAAAATGTACAACCCTTACAGTGTTGTGTCGCAGCAAATACTTATTGGGAAATGGATAATCACCCTTCTTCTTTCGCTGTTCCTCACAAATGGCTCTACCTCCCCCCAACCCTGACACAATTTTAAATACTCTTATCTCATTTCCTTCTTTTTTTTTTACAATTTAAGGAACTTTGACAGACATTTTTGGGGGTGGGAGAGAGAAGGGAGGGGGTGACAATCCTCAAAATACAACATTTGGACCACATCATACCACCTCTGGCTCCCTTACGCAGACCTCAGGTAGAGGATCTGAGTGTCCACAGAACCTGAGACAGATATCACACTTACAACAGCTGACAACGTATAAAGATACCACAAGGTGTTGCAAAGGCGACCGGGAGGGTTCTGCAAGATCACATAATAACAAAACAGCACCCAGAAAAAGTGGTCATAACTCGGTGGAACAACTACATCAACTTTACACTGGTGATGACAGTACGTCTGTGGTTCAAACAAATGACTCAGACATGAATAAACACGGCGCCTTTCTGTGTAATTAGCTGATTCACTGACTGTTGTGTAGAATGAGCACTAGCTGAGCCTTCATTTCTGCTCGTTGTCCTCGCCTGGCGTCAGCTAGATGTTCAGAGGTCTCAGGTTCTGTGGAGGTCAGAGGTCACGAGGAGTCCTGCCTCGATCGATTGGTCAAGCAGAGGCTCTCCAGCTGCTGAGCACGCTCGTTGTGGACTGTCACCAGGGTGCGGTTCTCCTCCGTTAGACGCCGAAACTCCTCCTCTAGACGGGCGATCTCCACAGCAACCTTCTCATCCTCCACCAGCTCCACCAGCAACTTACGCCTGAGAAGATGAGTGATAAGAGATCAGAGCAGCAGGTGCAGAAATTTTTTTTTTATTTTAAAAAATGCATAAAAAATTGCTGTCTTCTAAAAAAATCCACAGTTAATTGATCTATAGAGTCATTTTTTCCACTGTTTTTTTTTCAGTTATTGTGAAAAGCTGGAGACAGTTCCAGCACACACGTGGCCTGAGGCAAGAAAACACACATAACAGGTTTTCTAGTACCAGAAAATTATTTTTACACCTACAAGCAATTTAGATTCACTATCTTGTTTCCAGCATGTGGTAGGAATCCAGAGACACTAAAATAAACATGGAAACAATGCAAACTTGTGTGCTTCAGGGGGGAGGGGAGGACTGAGCTGGGAAAAAACACCATTGATCCCATTGGGCAACAAAGTTAACCACCATGGAATAAGTAAATAAGGCCATGGATGAACAGTTTACTTCCCATGATGCTTAACTGTTGTGTTGATATTGAAAAACTAATTTAGGAACATTGCAAATGGCAAAAAGTTAGAGCATAAGGCAGTGGTTCTCAAAGTGTGGTACGGGGACCCTAAAGGGTCCTTAAGGGGGTTCCCAGGAGCAAGGAGAACAAATAATTTAATTCTGTTTCCTTCATAAATAACTATTATGACTATTTCGGTCATGAGTTTTGCTGACTATCCCTAATATAAACATATAATTATCATATCAGAATATTTTAAAATGGCAGCTTATGGTCTAAGTTTCTGTTGGTTTAGGGGTTTTGACATGAACATATTGAAGACCAACAGTGTGCAGTTTATACTCATATCATTAGCTTCACAGACAGGCTGGTTTCCTGGTCTCAAGATAAAAGGATGGTGATTTAGCCGAGATTGAATATCAAATCTATGTTTTATAAGACATTTCAAGGGCTACACTGTTAAATAAAATATCTAATGAGTTTGTGGCAGATTTTGTTTTGGGGGGGTGTGGGACAAGAGATGAAGATTTCTGTTGTAATGTGATGTGAAGTAGTCATGTTGTTGTCAAGCCAATGTTTCATCACTTCATCGGTATTTTTGCTGTTGTGAAAGGACATGTGGGCTGAGCCATGTGTATGTGCATGACACAATAAATAACATGACAAACTTACAACATTTTCTCTCATCTCATTCATTCTGCCCTACTAAAGTCAAACTGAATAGAGTGCTTTAGTTATGACCTGACCTCGCTTGGCAAACAGTGATTTCCTGCACTAGGAAAAGATCAGCCTTTGGACTTTGAAAGCGTACAAACACATAAGTGTGTGTACACTGCGCTTGTCATGGCCTCAGGGAGTGTGTGATTGTCAGTGTTGCATGACTGGAAATTGCCAAGTCACATACTGTAACAGCAGCATCAGCAAAGAAGAAAAGGAGTCTCTGTGCGCCAATTCAGGCTGACTATACTCTAACTTTATTTACTTTTCACTGGAGGTTAAAATGTAAAAATATAATTTCTTAAAAACATGAGCTAAATTATCACATGTAATAGGTTTGCCATTGTAGAAAAAAATATTACAAGCTATGTTAAAAAACGCATGAGTTTTTATATATATAATCAAAAAAATGAGGTAAGATATGACTTGTATGGAGTTTTTGTATTTCTGTATTATATAGTTGAACATAATGAGCCCAAAAATGATCTACTATAGTTTTGAATTTAACAAAGATATTTTCTCTTTTACTTTGTATTTTTTTTCGCTTTCAGTTCAGTTTAATTTCAGTTATTTTCCCAAGTGGGTTTTGCCCCTCTCAGTTTTGTTCTGATAGACTAGAAAAGTTTAATTTACTCTACTTTTTATTAGTTTCAGTATTTTTTTTTTTTGTTTTTTTATCATGCAGGTTTTTTTGTTTTTTTAACAGGGCAAATTTAAAAAAGTTCCGCTTAGTTTTTACAATACTAATACAACAAAGGCAAAGCACTTATGGAGACGTCCCACTCTCAACAATATTATTATCCACGGATGCTTCCTCGTGTTTGCTTTGTTAACTAATTTGTCCAAACTGAAAAAAACAAATTCTCAAGATATTTCCTACATTTTATTATTTTAGTGTGCGCACAATATTGGTTAAATTGCTTTCTGTTTTGTTTTTTGTGTGTGTGTGCTTTTTTTAATCCAGTTCTTACTTTTGTTTCAGTGAATTTAAATGTTTTTTTCCAAACACAGTTTTTCGTTTTCAGTTTAGCTGGACTTGTTCCTGCAGTAATAACCTTGGTCAAAAGTGACCAGTCATCTACGATCAGCTCTTCTGCATAATTTAACTGTTGTTTCCAGCATGTGTAAGCTACTTATTTTAAATCCTCTCTCCAAAATAAAACCAGGTTCAGACAATCAAACATTTACTGGTTACTCCTTGTGAGTAAGTGAGCATAACTTTCTTTATGGATTTTAAACACTTAATGACAAATGCACTTCCGCATTTAAGATAAAGATGTGGTTTTGCAAATTTAACAATTACCACTCCCACAAAACATTGTTATTTACAGACAAAACACAATGTGATTTACAGTAAAGCATCAGAGTATAAGATGATGCCTATTAGCTTTTTTTGTTTGTTTCTTGGAAGCGAGTTGAAACTTGCTTGTTAGATTTGTACATGTTTGTGGGTCTGTGTGGGAGTGTGTGTGGGAGTGTGAGCGTGTGACAGTGTATGTGTGTCTGGTGTGTGTATGTGTGTCTGGTGTGTGTATGTGTGTGTGTGTGTGTGTTTGTGCTATGTGTGTGAGTATGACAGTAAAAGCCTGAAAAGGGGAAGAGGCCCCTTTCAGTCCAAAACAATCAATCAGGAAACCAAAGAATCTAACCCATTCAGTGAAAAGGGAATCTAATTATTTCTTGATATTCTAACAAATATACAACTGTCTCAAATACCTTTTCCAATTTGAACTATAAAAAGGAAAAAAAATCTTATTGAAGTTAAAGGAGAAGTCATTTAAGGGTGCTGATGGTAAAGGGACAACAGACGCAGACAAAATTAACAAATCGTTTGAGGAATACTATAGTATAAATATATGAAAGCGAACAACCTGTGTTTACTCAGAAGTTCACTGAGCTTTTTTTTCCAAGCTAAGTCGGAAATTCACAAACTTACAAAAGGAAACACAGTTTTCTCTGTATTGTTTCTGTTGCTGGTCTGTGTATGATCTGCTGGAGACATGATCTCTTTATTTCTTTCACTAAAACTGTTGAGTATGTTTTGTTATAAAGTTGTAGGTCAAAAAATCAAAGAAAAATAAAAAGAAAAGTCATGCTTTAACAACTTTTTTTTACAATGTGGCTAAATCTTTAGTAATTCCATTGTAACATGATTGTTGCAATCTTAACTACATCCAGCTTCATACCAGTTTCTGAGTCAGTGTTTATATGCCCACTGAGGAGGTTTTTTTTTTTTTTCCTGACTTTAGCCAAATCAGCGTTTTTTGTTGACCTTATGTTCTAAGAATAGGGATTCAGTTGACTGGCATTACAGGGCTGACTCATTTAGTGAAAACTGGATAGTTATGGAAGTTAGTAATTCTCAGTACAGATAAGGCCGGAGTACTGTTTGACCCTGACCAAAAGCAGACTGAGTGAATTTTGGAAAATTCCCCCGCAGTGGGTTGAAGTGTTGTTCCTGTTGTAATCCTTGCAACACTTCACCATATGTCTGGAACTCTCCTGCCATTCAGAGTTCTATTTTCCCCCCATATGGGAAGTAACACAACTTTCATTTTACCATGAATGTCTAAATAGAATATGATGAAATTCTTCTCCACTAAGTGGTGAAAGTTCTATATTACTATCAGAGATAATTGCATTACAGTTTAAGTATCAAAGTAAAAGTGTAGTTTGTAATATTGCCTTCACTGCCTTCCATTTACTTCTAAAGTGTGTGTCTGACTTTGTATATGCGTACGTGCCAGTGGATGTTGGCATGAGCAACAGCGTGAAAAGAGAGAACAGGAGTTTCAAACCAGCCTGACTCATCATGTTCTTATCTGAACTCAAGGCTGCACTCATTCCATCAGAGTCTGCCTGCTGCTCTCTGTTTAGGAATTGCCAAGCAGTGTGTGTGTGTGTATGAGGGTGTGTGTGCGTGTGTGCCTGTGTGTGTGGGTGTGGGTGTATTTGTGTGTGCACGTAGTGAGGTAACTGCAAGGGCCTTGAAAATCCTCCTGCTAAGATGCCCACAGCTGCCAAGGGCACAGGGGACAAAGTGCATTGTGTGTGAGTGTGTGTGTGTGTGTGTGTGTGAGTTAACACCTCTGCTCATGTGCATGCATGTACGGCAGATATATTAAACATGCAGCGAGTCTCATTCAATTATATCTGACAAGTGATGCAGTTAGTGTAATGTTCACCCCAGCAGAGGTGCTTTTTCTCCCAAATATGATCCTAAATCAACCAAAGAAACTCAGCGTTTGGTTAATTGAACATCCATTTTAATCACACATGCTTGATCTTGTCTCTGATTTAAAAATAATTAAAATAATGGAAAATACATCTTAAATCAAAGTCATACATTACCAGCTGTTCGGATATCATCTTGAGAAAACTGCTCTCAGTAGATCATGTGCTAAAGGCTGTACGGAAGCTATAAACAGATGCCATCTGGTGGCCATTTTGATCCAAAAAGCCTTTTAGTCTTACAAGTTCTACATTTTTTCTCCTAAATGGTAGATTTAAAGTCACTCAAATTGTATTGAAATAGAATTTTGAATTATAAATTTAAGTATTTCTATAAATTTGTTGGAAGTATATGCTGCTGGCATAAACTTTAGAATTGATATATTTTCACAAATGAATGAATCTGATTATTTAAATACCAAATATGCTATTTGCACTGTTTAAAATTCAATGCAAGTCAAAAGCGATTCACAAATGATCGCTTTCTGTTTTATTTTTGTTGTACAGAGCATCACAACTTTTTTGGATAAGGGTTGTGTATACTTTTACAGGACCAGTGTATCCAGCCAAGTGGCAACTAGCAGTGAGGTTGCAGTTTGGAATCAGCTAAAGGCCGGGGGGGGGGGGGGGCGGGGGGGGGGGGGGGGGGGGGGGGGGGGGGGGGGG
>JAQNCA010000006.1:12393195-12408433 GCA_029783725.1 Acanthurus tractus
ATTTTTTAGAATAGCTATGCGAAATGAGAGAATTGCTTGAGCAATAATGCCAATTATTCCAGATTATTTATGATTTTGATACATTAGGCATGACTCTATCAGTTATTTTTCATCTCACAGCTTTCTCTGCCTTTCATATCAAAATTTTCTAATTATTAGCGAAAGACCGGTATACCCCCCGTGACCCATCTATTTTTCAATCTCAGCACATCATGTCATTACCACAACTATAAATCCATCCTCTTACCTGGCAATCACGAAGAGCACACAGCTAACCCCTGTGCAGGCCAGCAGCACATACATCCAGATGTCCGGAGACAGGGGATTAAGGAAGGAGAACACGCCTGGATTGGTGCCGTTGGGTTTGCGGTACAGGATGCTGATACCTAAGGTCATGAAGGGCTTTGAGAAGTCGATGACTTTCTCTCTGACATAGGTGATAGTCAAAGGTGCCACAGCGAGGTCTGCAACCTTTAAAAAAGCCGGGGGACAAAGTAAGACAGTGCAGGTGGAACAGGCGTTTCACAGGGTCATATATGGCTTCTTCCAGTATTTATTCTGTGCCTGTTAATTTAAGTAACAAATATCAATATATCAAAATCAAAAATTTGTAAAAGTTTTGTTTTGTTATGTTTTATTTTGTATTTGAGAACAAACTTTTATTATTAATATTAGATGAGTAATACTGAACAAGATGATAAAAAACATCAAAAGATTGATGGAGGAAAATAGCATTTTTTTAGTTCTTCAAAGACTGCGGACTGACTATGCGCACAACGGGCTACCAATCAGTGCCAAATGTGCTGTCAAAGAATTCCAGTGTTATTTTTATTGAAGAGTAAAATTATTCATCAGGCATAACTATGATCAACCTGTTACGTGTTAAAAGCCCTGTTTATATCACCAAAGGGAGCAACTGATCCCATCATGGCAAGACCATTAATTATTCTGTACCTACCGCTGATATATTCTACGAAATTTGGCTTTATTGATCTTTAAACACCATTACCATCTGTGAACTTGACTGTAGACTAATTTGTCAGTTCAGTTTATCCACATAACAACCTTGCAGGTTAATGTAATTTTTCAAGACAGTGTATTATGTGATCACCTTATTATAATAAGGTGATCAAATATACTCACCTTATTATCACTTTAAAATCATAGATAACCCCCCATTAAGCAAAGAGTTAGCAAAAAGCAGCTCCTGCTCTACCACTTATGATGGTAGAACTATAGTTAGTGTTAATGCAACTGTATTACAATAAATGTCAGACAGGCCTGAAAGAGGACATTTTTCTCTTGAATAAGTACTCTGATTGTTTTCAGTACATTTGTTTAAGTTCGGTTTTCTGCATTATTTTATGTTGGTACTTGTTCTTTAGCGTACAGTTTGTGAGCCAACCAAAGATGCATGTGGTTTACAGGGGCAAAGTAGCGTGGGATCATGGGATTTATTGGGTTTATTTCATTATTAAAGTTTTATTCAGGTTATGCTAAGTTGTATTTGTCAATATCCTTCTTCTGTCCTAAAGTGAGGACGTACTGGAACTAACTGACTGAAAGTTCGCAACAAGTGGCAAAATGAAAATGAAACAAACTGTTACTTTTAATCAAATTATGTATTACTCTGAGTTTGAACATCGTTGGAAATGTTTGGGATCATGTAAGAACACAAGTCAGAGAAATAAATAACATAGACATTAAAAGTAAAAATGGTTTACATATTATACATTTAAAACACTTCCATCACTGAAAATAATATGGTGCTTATCAACCCAACATACCTGCTGGATAACTAATTTACCTGTAAATAAACCCCCCTGTAACATGACTGCATGACTGCTATGAACTCACGTGGTCGATCAGCTCCCGCACCATCCCGTTCCACTCTCCCTTGTCATTCTGGGCTCCATATTTCCCATCAGCCACCAGTCTGACTTCATATGTAAAACCCAATATGTTCGAGAGTTCTTTGAGAAGGTCCAAGCAGTAACCTTCAAATCGATCATTTCCAACCAGCTCCTTGTCTGACTTTTTGTGCATCACGTATGGATTTTCCTGCATTGTTAAAGAAAAAGGGGCAGTTTTCACGGAATATTCCTTATGAGTTCAAGGCAGCTGGATTTACGCCAGTTTACCTTGAATACGTATCTTTTTATATTCTGTGGCTAAAAATGTATTCAACTATTCTTTTTTTTGCTGTATAAATAAATGATCCAGTTCAGATTTGCTTCTTATAACTAGGAATCCTTCCCTCTGTCTCTCTCTCCCCTCTCATTGTGTTTCCCTTTGTTGTCCCTCTGGCTGTGCTCTACACATCCCATATGGGCTCCCCACCTTCCCCCTATGTTGTCCTCTGTTTAACCTTCCTCCTCACCAGAATTGTGGTTACAATAAGAGTCCTGTTAGCCAGAGAGTCTGTCACATTGGTATTCTTCTCTCGGTTGGACTCCGTCAGGTTCATCCCTCTGTACGAGTTCCACACAGCAATCTGGGAAGGCAAACAGGGCTATAAATTTATTGAACCACACTTCCTGCTATGATCAGAATCACAGCTAGAAACATTCGACTCCTGCTACTGGAGTCAGTGGGGAAGACAAAACTGCAGTATCTGAACGTGTACTTCTGTTAAAGCTTTAATTAAGGCTGCATTTGCTTCATTAGAGATAACTGTTGATGGTTGCTCTTAAAGAAAATAAGCGGATTGATTATTCTTATTAAATCTGACACCAAATATACACAGACTCTGATTCGAGTGGTGTTAGAGGAAAGAAGCTGATTGATTATTCTTATTATCTCTGACACCGAATTTACAGAGGCTGACTTAGTCTCTAAGTCTTAGCAGGAGACTAGAAAACTGCTCGGATACTCTGCATATTAATGATATTTTCTGATTCGTCGAACAGAAAAATGGAAAAGTATAAGGTTAAAAGACCAGACACTCTTGGCTCATTTTCAACCCTCTGCTCCATTCACTATTCTAGACGACACTATTTCCCTTTGCTCAGCTTTGCTCTGATGATTCTGGGCAGAGTGCCGAAAACTTCATTTCTATGTACAGTGGAGATGAAAACCAAGAAGTAGCTTTTTTTTCCAAACAGAGCTGCTGATTTTTAGCGTCAAGTTAGAAACTTACAGTTACTCTGTAGCAAGCTAATGTTATTCCTGCTTTGTGCAGCTATTTTTCAGACTCTGAGGTATCAAACTTATCATAAAACCTCAAATACAAAGCTGTTTTTCACATCAAATGTGAAAAGTCACAATTTTTTTTTAATTTATTATTGCTTTGGATTGCCAGGGACATTTGTTGGCTTTTATATTATATTGCTTGAATCAAAAATTCGGAAAATCTTACTGGCAGCAGACAAAAAGTCCAAAGGCAGTCTGCTGGCAAATGTGTATTACAACAACAGATGCATTTAACTGTTTTTGAGAAAAAATGCTTTTACACAGAGTTGAAGTGATACATAGAATAATTAGCCGTAACTATTTATTGCCTTAGTCATTTTTCAATCAAATGATACTTTGACTTCTCCTTTAGACAAAATAAGACATTCTATTAAATTAAATTGGGCTCATTATCAAATGATTCACCAGTTAATTAAGAAATTAATCCACAGGGTAATTGAGTATGATAATGAGAACTTGTCAATCAGCAGGCGGCAGGAGCAGCATGAATGAAGAGGGGGGACAGTCGGACAGGGTCGGTAAGGATAGAGGACGTCATGGTGTCTGCTGTCCACACTGTCACAGTAACTGTGAATGAGAGTGGACTAGGCGGCCTAATCCAGACAGTTATCAGATTAGAAGAGGCGTCTGGCAGCTGGATTTTGACCCTTTCAAATCCCCTCACTGGTTAAGAGCTGAGCAAAGGTCAAGGAGGCTCATGAGAGTGATGCAATAAAGTTAAGTGCATTAAATGATCAAGCTTTGTCGTAGATAAGAAATAAAAGAAGTGATGGAGACAAGCTGTTACTTTTTGCTACGAAAGTCTCTGAAAGAAAAGTAATAGATTTGGGTATTTTTAGTCAGAAACAATGGCCTGTACATCCATTCACTGCATAAGAGGATGAGTAGTAGTGAACGCATCAGTACCTCTTATTAAACTGAGCTCTACAGAGGGTACAGTCTTATTTTTCTACAATTTCTCCTGCAGAAAAAGGGCTATGCGGGATTACCTATTGGAAAAGATAACATGCTTTTCACTCCTCATTATGCTCTATCTTATTCTGTTCACCCAGTCAGACAGACAGAAAATGTGCTCACTTATAACCTTGCTAAAAGCACTCCATATCTGTGGTACTTTCGTAAGGGTCCACTCCGCGCAGGAGTCCATAAATCTGTCTTATCTCTGGACACTGCAGATGAGCAACGCGGTGCATAAGACTGGATTGAATTAATTGTATTGTTCTCAATCTCAAAGATAAATGGAAAGAGTGGGAATGTAATTTTGGAACAAGAGTGCAGAGGCGGTTTTGAAAACCCTGTTTTACATAATCCAGTTGTAAAACAGGGTTATTTTGGGAAATAACATCCACTATGAAACATCAGTTGCACGATTAGAAGGTTTTTGAAGTTTAAGTAATAAAAGTAATCTGACCGAGCCAATGAAATCATCGCTAAAATATAGCCGAGGACGGCTTCACAGCATACAGTCATCATCTTTTAAACCCCTAAGTCATGGATTTACTGTGTATAGCCTTGCAAATTTATCATGCGTGCCAGAGAAGCTTCCAACAACAAAGTGTGCTATAAAAATTGACGGGGATTCTCACTCATGCGCTGGGAGTAAAATGTTATCTATGAATCCTAAAGCGCAGCTCTATCCAGAACCAAATCAGACTGGAAAACCGTTACCACAGAGCAGGAGATGTGCTAAGCCGGGGCAAGAAAGCTGAGAGGGGAAAAACTTGTTGGATTTATTTCCATAAATCTTACAACTTAAAGAGAAAATACTTTATTTCCCAGGAGACTTTCACTTTGTTTAGCCCCATCATCCTCTTCAGAATGTATTTAACACTCCAGTGCCCAAGAACTGGCACGACTGCAACGGACTGATAATTCATTTTTCATGACCATAAAGTCAAGCGTTTTATGTGATGTTTTTACCATGTTGTGCTATGTCCTCTGGGGGGGAAGCTTCTGAGGGCTGAAAGTACTGAATGGAATTAAAATTATAGTGTAAATCACTGCGTCTGCACCTTGACAGCTGCTCCCTGCCTACATACACACACACACCCGGGCACGCGCGCACACACACACGCGCACATGCCAGCTGACAACTGAGGCAGACAGAGAGGAAGAACTTTGCCAACTCCTGACAGTAAACCCTGTGTTTGAGGGGATAAATTAATTCTACATCCGCTCTTTGAGTCATCAAATGGATTTTAGGTGACAGGTGGAGATTTAAAGTAAAGAATATTTAGTTTGCACTTTAGAATTTACAGTATATTTTGTCAAACTATATTAAGAGGTGAACATGATAAGAACAGAGCTGATGATGCTACTAATGCTCTTAAAAATTAATTAATCTGATCTAGGAGGAAGGTATTAATTAAAACAAAGTTTGGGGATTTGCATTGGAGTGACTATTTAGCTCCTGTGTCATCAAAGGGCAACAAAGAAAATTCAGTCCTCTCACAGAAAGTCCTGACTCAAGCTGCCGTCTCCCCGGCTAACTGGATCCCTCTTGGCTGCAATTAAACACTTCTAGCCTGCATGATATCCATGAAAGTACGAAGGCAGTCTAAGAGTGAAGCACTTTATAAGTGGTGAACTGACAAGTCTAAGCAAAAGTGAAATTCACCTATTTCTTTCTTTTTACTCACAGCCTGTGGAAACTGAGAAACATCACACTGAGTGAATTTGCAGGAATGACTTACTTCTAATTGATGTATTGTGAAGCCTGCTTTTACAAAAGTATATTGGGTTTTTTTTTTTTTTCAGACCACTGCTGACAAAAGTTTTGAAAAGTGTCAGGACCATGTCTGGACCCAAACACGGGGAAAACTGAAATGTCAAACACGTGGCCTTGCTGTATACAAAATCAGTGAAGAGAAACAAGGTTGACAGGGCAAGGAGCAGGGAGGTGTGTGGCATACAGAGTGAAAAAATACAGGGGAGAGAAGGGGTGGTGGGCCGAACAACAAAGGTTTGAACCGAACACGGCACTGGCACAAACCTTGATCCACCTTTTCGTGAGGCGACTTCCACCCTCCACAACCCCCTTTTGAAAATACGAAGAGGGCAAGACGAAGCATAGACAGTGTGGAGAGAGAAGATCAGTTGCTGCAGCATCATTGATGTTCATGTCTGGACAAATGTAAACCAAATAATGAACGTGTGTGGATGGATTATACGAAACGAAATCTCTATAGCACCTCTCTCACTTCCATACACACACATACATACACATGCATGCCTTAATGGAATGAATCAGCCAACGTTGAAGCAGCATGAGAGTGGTGTAATTGGCTGTTCCAGGCTTCCATACTCACCCTGGCAGTGCCATCCTCTTTGAGGCTGATGATGTCCAAATCAAAGTCTCTCCTCAGGCCATCCGTCTTATTAAGAACAATGTGCCCTGTCAGTCCATCCCACTGCGCCTAAGGGGAAGAGATGCAGAGGGAGGGAGAGAGAAAGAGAAGTGGGAGATGGTCTCAAATGCTGTCTGAGTTCAGAGTGGAGCCTCTTTTGGAGCTCTGGAGCAGATTCCCAGAAGGAGAAGTGAAGGAGATCCAGAGGCAGCCTGAAGAAGATGACTGAAGGACTCGCCGAATCACATCAGGTAAAGACTGTGAGATGCCTACACGTTCTTCTTAATATGTATATATTCATGATGGTTGATTACTACTTTTACGTTCATAATTTTTTTTTTTTTCTGTAGAGATAATTAAATCATTTATTTGAGTTGGAAACAAAAGGCTAATATGTGGATTTATAATGTTTAAGCATGCAGCTTGTGCATGGTAATCACTATTATTTTTCCAGTGGACAGCTTAATAACTATATCAGCATTTTTTCCTTATGTATGTTACATGTTTAATGTTTTTGGGGAGTACATCAATAGGCAAGAAATTTTGATTCTTCTTCTTAATTTCTCAAAATCTAAGAAAGCAGCAGAAGTGTATTTCATCATTTCTATTGCTGGCCAAAAGTTTGGAGTCACTTGTGATATTGACCTTTTGCTTCATTCATTTAATAATACTTTATATAAACATAAAGGGTATAATTCAGGAACAAAATGTAATATTTTAATGTTAAATCATGTCAAAGAATGATTAAATAAATACAACTTCAATTTAATGTAGTCAGCGTTGCGTGACAGAATACTGCTGTGGCTATTTTTCTCTTAAATACCCTACAATTTTGAATTTGTTTCCTTTCCAGAGAAGCGTAAGTGACACTAGTTTATTACCAAAGCACAACCGTGTTGGAAAGTGTCTTTGTCTCTTTCTGTCTATTCAACTGTCAGTCTGGTTGAACCACTGTACGGAATTTTGTCCTTCACAAACAAAACATTACTTTTATTTTAAAAACCATTCATGCAACATATCAGCATTCTATAAAGGGAAGGTTTTTTTTTTCTTTTTTACAAACTAAAAAGCATGACAGACTATTCAAAAGGACAAAAAAGTAGTCTCAGCTTTTTGTGGCAGGCAGCTCTGATTGCTACACCAAACTACTACTGCTCTTTTATGATTCATATTAAAAATTAACTAAAATTTATTCATTTGCTACAAGCCAGATTTTCCCCCTTTTTGGAACAAAAATATCTTGAACTTGAACGTGACAAGCAGAATGTGTTACAATGCTAACAGCGAGGCTATTACACAGTCGGCACAAATGATATCAAGTTTTATTTTTTCACACTTAGAAAACAGCCTATTTTTTTATCTCCCTGTAAACTTCTTGACAGCTATAATGCCGTTCTTTATGACAGGGTGTTTTTAAGTCCTCCTGCATTTTTTTCTGAGTGAAGTGACACTTCTTGTCATAGAGATATTATAAGCTAGAGTAAGGAAAGTGATTCTCAGCACACTTACAAAACATCGGCAAAACAACGCACAAACTGAATCTATAAAACCTTTCCAATGCCAAAATTTCAAATGCAAGATAAAATACCAATATGTCCTCTGTCAGGAAATGATTGCACCCAATAACAAAAATGTGTTTAAAATACAATTCAAAGATGAACATTGTGTCGTACAATAGCTCGAGGACAGAAACAGATCTGACAGGTTACAGTGCCCAAGATTTAATTTCAGCTATTGAAATGAAAGATGCATCCTCATATTCTGCACTCTCTTGTCAGAAATGGCTTTTAATTGAATGCTGTGTGAGACATATTACGAGTTCCTGCAATCAAAAAGGTTCTTATCCGCTGATGAAAAGCACAGGAAGACAGATGCTTCAAAGGATGGGCAATGGCAAACAAAAACGACAAAAACAAGGAGGAGACTGACACTGAGATGCAAAGAGAAAAAAAAAAATAGAAGAGGAGGAGGATGTGTGTATGGGGAGGGGGGGCATGAAGAGGAAAATATGAGTAAGGGGATTGAATGATAATGTTTCCTCTCCATGGCAGGCAACAGTCCTCTGCTGGATTTAAGACTTATGAGATCAAAACACTCATGCATCAAAGGCCTCATTTCTGTCTGTAGGCACCCGAGTCTGACAGTGGAGCCAGGCCACATGCTTTCAACTCACAAGCACATAAATACCATATATTTTCATGTTGTTTACTCTCAAAAGCAAAGCATGGCCTTTCAGAGCAGACCAATTAAGTAACATATCACAAGAAAATGACCTGACATCCAGTTTTGGTGAATTTGCAATTTGAGACGTGCTGCAGAAAGAAAAAAAAACTTATAAAAAATACATGGCGGTCAAGCTAAAAGGAGCAGGAGTTTCTTAAATCATGCTGGTGATGTAACTCCGGGTGTGTTGTTCACTGCGTTTTAGGCCCTGATCTGACACTGACCTCTTTGAAGAGATTCATGAAGCGTGGTCCGAAACGCCAGGGTTTATGGCGGTGACACTGCAGGGAGCTGACGGTCATCTGAGTGGCCCGCTGGGATGCGACAGCAACCATGAACACTGCGTCGTACATCAAGGCTGCGTCAGTCTGCAGTAAAGGCGGTGGGAAGAAAGATGTTGAGATTTCCCACACTCAAAAGAGCTGTAGACTAACCATACATCAGATGTAAACAGCTGAATCTCTGAAATAAATGCAGATGAAGAGGCAATTAGATGGGACTGTAATAGTTACTCTGGGAAGATTTTTGCCATAAGAGGAATAAACAGGATAAATCATAGATATAATGATGGAACAAATATAAGGATTACAGCCATAACATTTTCATTATCGGAAATATAGCCCCTAAAAAGGTTAACAGGGTAGCAGATGTTTGCAGTTTACAATTGTATGCAAATGTGCATGCAGCTTATAAATGTGCATCATTCGCTTTCATCGGAGCAGGTGCTCATATCGTTAGTGCTCTGTAATGTAAAATAACAGTATGAGGCTCACAGTCATGATTCCATCCATCAGGCCACTCTCTTGTTTAGGACCCTGCAGTCTTTCCATGGCCCACCGGTCCATTGTGGAGGTCACCCATGGGTCATCAACGTTCAGCAGCCTGAAGCCGGTCATATTGACTCCACTGTAGCGATACGGCTCCAAGTCCAACGCAAACAAATCCTGCAGGGAAAAAGAGCGAAGAGAGATTGAAGCTCTGGTTCAGGGTGTCACTTTCTCCATTTTTTTTTTTTTTTTTTACTGTATTGATGAACTGAGCAATATTCCCAGCGATTTTACGGGGGCCACTTCAAGGCCGAGATGAGCCTGGTTGTACTTTGCCTGGCGTCTACTATAAAAACAAATTTAACCACGCATTTTTCTCACCAGAGTCGTGAAGAAGAAATGGTAGTACTCGGTCATCATTCCCATCGATGAAAGCTACAAAATGAAAAGGAGAAATAAAGTGAACAGAAAACATTTTGCCATTTTCTTGATTTAAATATGATGAGTTTTTCAGCGCTGCAGCCAGACTGCCACATTTTCAAGAACAAATTTAGTTAGGTCATTTCTCTCTTGTACAGTTCATCAAATATGTTGTCATATATTCATATAGGTTTATGATATATTTTGGCAATTGAAACAGAGGGGGGCCAGTACAGACAAACAAAAACAAAAATTATCAATCCATTTCATTATTATAATCAAGAAAACAGTGGGGCTTGCTGCAAAGGTTAATAAAAGTTAGATTTTTCACTTTTCCATCCATCAGGCACATTGAAATTAATGCACACAAGAATAATCACAAAAACATTTGCCAGCATGCCTGTTAATTCAATAAACCACCAGCTAGCAATGCTAACTTCACCATATAAGATAAATTAGCTTTTAATAAAAAGGAACAAATCAGTGTGATGGAAAATAAGCTGTGGACCTTTTCAAATCCTGAAGAGGCAACACAACAACTTTTCTTCATCTTATCCTTTAATGGCCGTCATTCAAACTGAAATGCTAGCATTCGTAAACAAGGTAATAGGTTTCATTAGATTTCCTACAACATGAAAAGACATTGTGTTGCCCCCAAAGGACACATAAATGTGCTGTGAAATCGGCAGGAAAAACTAATGAAAAGACACTTCGATCAGTCCTTTTACACACCTGCTTAAGGAGCTCTGCAGCCATGCGATAGGAGCAGTCGAAGAGTATAAAAAATTCCTTGTCTTTCTTCAGTTCCTTCAGCAGCGGTCTGGCATCTTGGTTACCGGGGGTCAGCTGGCGGATCTTGATCTTGAGGTTGAACTTTGCTGGTGCTTTGATCAACTCCTGCATCCGCATCAGACCTAAAAAAAATAGACGCATCCTAGAAGTCATCACAGTATTAAAATCTCAAGTGAAGGGAAGATGTAGAAGATCAGCCCTGAAGGTCATTAACTTCTCAAGGACACATCAGCAGGGAAACCTGGAGCCACTGTTCTTTAACCGAGGGATGTAATCTGTTTTTATTGCATCACCTAGTCTAGTCTACTTTGTTTTTACACATGAAAGGCACAACACTCTACATTCCTGTACCCTTCACGTCTGTGCACAAGAGTGTGTAATTGTGCAGGTGTGTGTCTGTGTGACATTTCTGGAAAATAAAACTCTCATAGAGTGAAAAGGGCCTAAAAAAAATCTATAAACTATGACATTTCAGCAGCGGCCTTTCATTTTCTCTGGGTCCTGGACAGGGACTCTATATGGGGCTCTGCTGGATTTATGGTCATCATTGTTGTGGTTTGGCTCAAAGTCAGGGCAGGAACACTGGCAGCTGTTTGATATGAGGCACTCGTGCCCTGTCACAGATTGGGTTCACTGACCAGCACGAGGAAAGTGACTGTGCTAGACACTGGAACTGCATTTTGTGAGTAATTATAACCATGACATATGAATAAATTTTGAGGTCCAGAAAACACAAGGCAGCAGTTGTGACCTCTTCTCCCTCTCTGTTCTTTTTCTTCAAATGTCATGCAATATTAGGGTCGATATCCAGTAATACAGAGGGAAATATAATCATAAAAAAAAAAATGTAGTGAAGTCAATAACAGTAGTAAGTTTTTAAGGATAAAAAGCACATATTTTCACTTTATTGTCCAATATATAAAAGGCAATTTGGAGATAAGCTGATACTGTGCGTTCCTGGTCTTAGAGACTAAATCACAGTGTAAAATGACAAATTTCTGTGTTAAATTGTTCTGCTGTATCTGAGTGAGATACGCTTGAATCTACCTCTTCCTGTTTTATCATTATATCAATTTTGGATGTGTTTTTCTACCTAAAAAAAGCCCTGCTATGATTCAGTTTGATTCTACTTTGTCTCCTCAAATTAGCTTTTACTGCTACATGAAAGACTGACTAACCGAGAGCGTGTACCTTCCATTATGTCAATTTCAAAGCATCAGTTTGTTCAAACGGTTTTGAAAGTTACATGGCAATCTGACTGATAAAAAAAAAATTAAAAATGGATCCTTACCAGTGCTGTCTTCATAGACCACCGTTAGCTTCCTCCATTTGAAGAAAGTAACTACATCCAGGATGGCCCTGGCGATGGCGGTGTACTCTGGATACAGGTTTATGAAGAAGGTGTCTTTGTTGTCCACTGATGGGTGTTTCCAGCGGGTCTGTATGTGAGGGACCTCCAGGGCGTTGCAGATGGACTGAACAGCACTGACAGAGGAGCTGTGAGAGGGGCCGAACACAGCCACCACCCCGAGGGCCAGCTGGTCACACACTGGGGACAAAGACAAACACGAAGTTATTGTTGAATACAGGTGTGTGTGACTTAAACAGGCAGATTTCAGAGTGTTTTATTACCACAAAAAGACATATTAAGTTGTCCTGCCTTAGATAAGAATGAAAAATGTCCTTAACCATTAGATATTAGCTTATTAGTTTCAGGGCACTTATCTATCCCCAAAGGACACACACGATTTCTCTCATATTTTGCTGGGTGACTACGTTGACATCTCTGCTCCATATATTTATTTCCCACCTCTTCTTGAAGCCTCAAAGCCATCGAACAGGTTGATCCTCTGGATGTCGTAGGTCAGAGTTGTGTTGGGCATCAGGGTCTTGTTGCGGTTTATGTTATTTACAGCAAACTTGAACGCCAGCTCGTCCATGCTCACCAGTTCGCTCTCCCGGGTCTCAAAGATACCACCTGCACATGGAGTTGGAGAACAAAGAAAAAGACTCTGTGATAACTGTTTTTAATGCAATGTATTTCTGACCTGGAAGGTTCAAATAAATGCCACCTTTGGTTAAGGCAATGCTTCTCAATTGTTTTCTGTTAAGCCCCCCCCCCCCCCTAGGAAGAAGAAAATATTTTGTGTGCGTGTGTGCCACACACACCCCCCCTGGCATTTCACCGCGCCCCCCTGAAGCACTGGGTTAAGGCTAGATGAAAACCTTTTAAAACTCACCACACAAACTTTAAAAAACAAATCAAGATGGACCAGTCAATAATAATAAGTCATTTGCTGTGAGCTTTCATAGCATCTTGTAACATCATCAATGTACTCAATGCACAGAGAGCTGCAAACTTAAAATACTGGATATTGAAATTCATGATGGTATATGAGTGGAGCATAAAGCGTGAGGCAGCACCACATTCTCTATGTAGTTCAAATTAAGTAAAATGACGGAAACCAGGAATGAGAAGCAATGGGAACAAATTCCAGGAATACTTTAGTAAAAAAAAAAAAAATTGTAACATGGATTATGTCTCTATGTTGCACTTCTGATTAAAATAATCAAAGAGGTTGTTGTTTAACACCCGACACACACACACACACACACACACACACACACACACACATTATCATTCAAGTGCACATGTACCCTGCACCAAACAACAAGCAATAATGAATTCGCTTTCAATTCATTAAACTGGCACAGAAAAATAGTACTAGAGCAGGAAACCTCACAGCCTCATTGAACTACAGAGGTAAACTGAGGTTATACTGTGGACTTCATTTCTCTGATACTCTAGGAACTACTATCTATTGAAGCAATTATAAATTGTTAACGAACTGTGACTAATGTGATTTATTTGGGGTTTTTAAGTAATGTTTCATGGATCAGTTTTAAGCCAAAAATAACAACAACTTTTAATTGAAGAAGATGAAAAAACCTAAAGTGCATATCCTTTCTATAATGCTGTCAGACAGGCTATAGAGCTACTCCATTAATAACAGTTTCTCAGTTTCTCTATACCATTATGTCTGCAGTCACTAATGTCAGTAAGTCAACCATGAGGGTTTCAACCATCAACGTTATCAGTCAAAGGGATTTTTAACAAGCTGGAAACCCAAACATTATCCAAAAAAAGTGCCATTACCGTTAATGAAGACACAGTTAGAATTTAAAAGCTTTTTTGAAACTTTGCCATATTAAAAAGTGATATTGTATTAAAGACATTAGAACTCACTGTAACAAACAAAATCTAATCAGAGATGGAAAGGAAACACAAAAGCAAGCATATGAGTCTACAGCCACCCAGAGCAAGTCAATAACATTCATATATATTCATTTTCACGCAGCACAACAGTCTGCATGACTTAAAATTACACCAGATGTTCTCAGCAGCCCAATTCAATGGGGGTCAAAACAAATAGCTGTTTTTATGCAAATTAAATATCCTAGTTAAAAAACAAAGCCATGAATATGTTATGTCCAAAGCAAAACAATTATATATATATAGTTTCAATGCCTCCAGCTTCAGTCCTCCATAAGCAGAAAACTAATTTGGAATTCCCACAGAAGCTGAAATGCAAATGAAGATGAATGTTAAGCGCTCGAAGAAGTACAATCAGATTTCTCCTCTAAGGCATTAGGTATTATTTTGAATACCCCTCAAAAGTCGGCAGAAAGTCACACAGATTCAAAGGTAGCGGCTCTTCTTCAACTATTCTTGCTTTTACAGTGAGGGGACCTGAGGCCACACACAACTCACTGCATGGACCAGCTGTCAGCAGGCTTAGAAACAATGCAGCTCAGAAAGACTTCTGAAATTGCCCCGAAGCTCCTCATCAACATCCTGTCATCCGGGCGGAGAAGAAGCGAAGTGTGGACTCAGAGGCGAGATGAAATGGAAGCGGTGTAATTGCTCCCATGGTGTGAAAGGGCAGGAAGTAAAGAGGTTTTAAGAGCTTCTCGTCGTGGTTCAAAATGTGGCTTTTGAAAGACAAGTCGAGTCACATCAGTCAAGACGGGGACAATAAGAATGAAAAGAAAGAAAGAAAGAAAGAAAATCATTGGACATGTAATTGTCAGTCTTGCAGGTACATTGTTCGGGATGGTTTCCTCAGCATGAAAAAGCTAGTTCTTGTTCCCTTGCTGATCCTGCAGCTGTTTGCTTAGGCTGAATCTAATTACAAGCAATGTGGTCTGTTTGTTCTTCCATTTGTTTTGTTCTGGTAAAATGTTTCCTGTCTCTGTTCTGATGCAAATCAATGAGCAAAAGACAACCGGCTACACCAACTGGTAATATCTGTATAAAAAATAAAGATGTTTTTCCTTTGGTTCCTTTAACAAATGAGGCTTGTTTCTATGAAACAGAATGCACGGAATACACTTATTATACACTCTCTTAGAGAATACACTCTCTTGTGAAAGTTAGATTGACAATATGAAACTATGGAGCCAGTAGCTGGTTAGCTTAGCTAAGCACAAAAACTG
>JAQNCA010000006.1:12423813-12435571 GCA_029783725.1 Acanthurus tractus
GTAGATCTTGAAGCGATCTGCATAATACAGGAATGAACCACCCAAGGAGAACAGCACTTTCTGTGGAAAGAAGCAAGTATCACACTCTTTTACAATCCAAATATCTTTGCTTTTAATCAAGGCTTGGCTATAGTCAATTGGAATTTCTCTTTTGAGTTACAGGCAAACAAGCAAATGTCTCAACTGTGTTTGTTTCCTGCTTTTGTTGTCAGGTTCCCAGAAATACAAATTCATGGTTTGCGCAACTGAGGCCAGCCAAAATGAGTCAGTGCAAACACACGTCTATACAACTGCAATAATACCTCGAGTCAAATTTAATGAAGACTCCAAGAAACAGCTTTAAACAACAGCACAATTTAGGGGAGTGATACTCAAGGGTGACAAATTATTCAATAATTAAAAACAAAATGATGCATCAAGCTGCCGCACCTTAAATTGCTCCACCCTTTCCAGTCTGTCCAGATCCGGCACTAGTCTAATTCCATCTTCCAGAGTCCGGAGAAACTCCACCTGAAACTCCACCATCTCTCCGAGGTTACCGAACAAAACGTCCAGCTAAAATATACACAGACACACACCCTCAATCTGACAAAGTTACTTAACAGCCCTCCAGCAGTGTGTCGCTGAGTAAGGTCTGGCTGCAGACAAATATCATTTTGATAGAGAGAAAAAAAAAAACTCCAGCTGTCTGCATTTCTTTGAACCAGTCACATACATTTTGGCAGATAGGGAAAGGGGAGAAGAATGTCAACTGAATTGATTGATTAAATTAACTTATTTAACTCTAGGGTTGAACAAATCTGGTAGAAAGTACCTCATCCTGCGTGAGGAAGCTCTCTTTCTGCAGAGGCGTCAGGTAGCACTCTATTAGGCAGCTCAGGTCCTGAAAAATGACAAGAACATGAAAGAAACATGAAAGGATCAGCCAGTGATCAGACATTTAAGGAGGAAAAAGAAAAGGCATGTGTGGGTGTCTGTTGATGCGAAGCCAAAACCGAGGAGTTTAGGATACAGAAATGAATCAGCTCTCATAGGTGTGAACACACAAAAAGCACACGCTCCACAAACCTTTCGCAATGATTGACAGATCTCACAACAATAACCGAGTGTAGTTTGAGCAGAAAAAAAAGTCATGATTATAAAACTCTGTCCGACAACAGTGCGGCCATGGCTGACTCACCAGGTATCAACCTGCGCGGTAAAGATCACCTGAAACAAATCCAGACACCGCAGGAGAGCTTCTACTCACTTTGACGTAAGTCTTCTCCGTCTCCACCAGTTCATTGATGACCTTGCGGAGTTTGTCTGCGTGGGAGAGCTGTCTCTGGGTGGCGGTGGCTGCTGTGGGCGGCAGAGCTGACACTGGGCTCGGAGAGAGGGATGACGAAGACGACGATGAGGAGGATGACATAGGGCACTCCAGGGGATTCATGTCATGGAGACTGCGGCAAAAAGCAGTGACTTGCTCCGTGCTCTACACAAAGAGAGAGACGAAAAAAAACAAACAGAATATGTCACGTTTACACATCAGGAGGATTTTGTGAGACTTATTTCCTGCTGTAAGAGGAAAAGAAAATACAAAAAAATAACCCTCTGAAAAAAAAAAAAAAAACATGTCTCAGGCTTGTTGAAAGAAAAAAAAACCACAAACATGGATATCAGATACATTCATATTATCTTACACAGATACATTCAACAAACTGGAAAAATGCACGAGCAACAACACATACAGGGCAATCTTTCAAAAATAACTGTCATAGGAACACCCACTTACATCCCTTTTATCAAAAATACCAAGCGTGCACAGACTTGCCAGGTCAAAGAAAAAATCTTGTGATATTGCATCTACTCCCAAATTTAAAAAGTAACACATTCTTTCTTCAGATAAGACAAGGATCTGAATAAACTGGGCTTTGCAATAGTGAGAATCAGCTTCTTGGAAAAGCTCAGATGAGTCATTTTCTTTAGTGATGTGCATCTGAGCAGTTTAAAAAAATTACAGATTAAAACCCACACAAGAACATGAGCGGTAAGGTCGAGAGGTTCTGTCCACACCTAGCTGTTTCTTTTATAGTTTACAAGCCTGTGAAGGTGAAGGTAACAGTGTGTAGGCACCGGAGATAGAAAAAAAATAGAGAGGAAGCGACACAGGAACGTCATCCAAAGTGAGAGGCTGGATGTGTTAAGGCAAATCTGAAATGCACTGTGAGTAATACAGCAATTCTTATTCCTACAATGCCAAAAACAATTATTAATTCCTCCAGTGTCTGCAAATACATCCTGATGATTTGTTTGGTATGATCAAAAATTCTATTATCTCTGGATTCAACTCAAATACGTGGATGGGTGTTTTGCTGGCCAAGTCCAGGCAGGCTGTTGCTAGGACTGTTAGATTACATGAGAGATGGAAAGAGAGAGAGAGAGAGAAAAAGAGGGAGAGAGAGAAATGTACATTTACATCTTTTCACTGTCTGTACTGAGCCAGAACTAGTAGATTAAAAAGACAATTAGAGAAATGAATCTCCGTGAAATGTGGGGGAATGAATGAGCTCAGCCCACACACCGAACACTAATTGCAAGGAATTCATACTGCACGTCTCATTTAATAAAACCCCTGTCCAAGACCAACACCGCCCGCCTGCTCCCAGCCTCAATACAACTCATTACAATCATAATCCTAATTAAACTCCAAGTGTCTTGCATAAAAGCTTTAAAGAATGTAAAAGCTTAGATTTGATAATGCAGGACAATTTCTCTCCCCCTGAGACAATCTTAGCTTGGTACAAAAACGAAGGCAATGAAACCACCACAAAGTAACACAACCAGACACGGTTTAGTCACTGTGGTGGATCTCTGCGATGTGCGGCTGATCAGGTGATGCGAGCCACAAAAAAAAAAAAATCTGTATCTGCAGAGAACACAAAGCAGAAGCAATCCGATTATCAGCCATCGTTTAGTTTGACAAGATTAATGCTTCTATTTCAATCCAGCAGCCATCGCTGTTGTTCATAGAAGTGCATTTTTGCAAATGTATGTCACACAAACATCCCTCGTCCTTGTGAAGCTAGTAAAGGTATTTATCAGATGCAGCCTGTGATGACAGTCTGCGCCTGCCTGCATGTTGTGTGTTTCTGCAGTGATGCACAGACAGCTGGTCAGCCAGGGACAAGGCTTGTCTTTGCTGATTCCATGGCTTGTCTCCTGTTGGCCCTCAGCAATGACAAACACAATTTTCCATTGTGGTGCTCAAGCCAGTTTGGCAACACGGCTGGACGCATGCGCACACGCACACGCACACGCACAATTTGACACACACGCTGATGTTCCTCCCATCAAATCAAGCTGAGCTCCTTTAGTCGCTGGAGGGAAAAACACAGTTGTCCATCCAGGTGAACTATTGAACAAATGATCAATGTACAAAATCAGACTCACTGATCCGCACTGGAAGCTGCATTCTTACAAAAAAAAAAGAGCGGTGACATTGACAGTTGTCACTTGTAAGCGAGGTCTTGCCCTGAACAGCCAGAGGATTTAGTGACAGCCAAGTGACAGATGGAGCAGTGACAGAGATGGATGACAGCAGGAGATGAAGACGAGACAGAGGGACGGGGTGGAGAACGATGGCTGCTTTAACACGACCGCTAATTAAGAAACGAAGAGATGCGTGACAATGCACAACTTTCCTATTGGCGACTTATTGGTAAATGACTGCAAGGATCAACAGAGAAAAATGTTGATGTATGTCAGTAACTAAACTCTTTTGATTTTAATAAATAAATGGAAGATTAACAATGTGACGTAATCACAATCAGACAAATCGGACACTGATTGTTAGATTGGTGGCTCCGCTGGGAACTGAACCCCCAGCCTCAACACTGCTGTCGCCGTCAGATAATCGCTGACCTCTGCAGCGCCATGCACCCACAGTACACACAATCACAGACACAAACACACACAAATATACATGCGACAGACTGCACGGCTCACCAGCTGTAACATGTCATAGACGGACTCGGTCGAGCGTTTGGAGTTCCTGCTCCTCCTAAAGGCTGACATGCTGGTAGGTCAAACAGAGTTCAGCAAGAGGTCAAGTGTCCCTTTTCAGCCTTCCTTTCTCCAGTCCGAGTCACTTCTGTTACTTGAAGGATTTGATTTTTATCTTCCTCCAACATGTATGACTAGAAAACACTCTTTTACAGAATGTTTGGATCTTGAGCATTTCCAATAAAACTGGTCAAAGGTGTAAAAGTAGATGGCAGCCGTTCAACACTCACACTGCTCTGCAAAACGTTACTGCTGGTGCCATCCTGAGCGCCGCAGCTCAACAAATAGGTCATTACACAGATTGAATAGAACAGATTGCAATAAACAACATCGTCCGTGTCACTTTATCCTACAGCATTTATCTAATCAGTCTCTCTTTCTCAATCCTACCCCCCGACTGCCTCTGCATGCTCTCCTGTCATCTTCCCCGTTTCCACTCCCTCTTGGTCCTCTTCTCTGGCTGTCTCTGTCCTTTTAGCCTAATTCATTTCTGTCCAGGTGTTTGAGCGTAGCAGCAGTAGCAGCAGCAGCAAAGTGGAATGCAACAATAAACAACAAGATCAAACATCATATCCTCATGAGAGATGGAAAGAAAAGAGGGGAGGAGAAAGGAGGGAGGAGAGAACAGGAGGTGAGGAAGCAGTGGGTGGTGAGAGCCAAATACTCCAACAGGAAATGGCAACGGGCATCTGGTTTCTTTCTCTCCCTCTCTCTGTTTCATTGCAGCCTTGAGAGACCCACATATGTCACCACACTTAAGCAGAACTGCAGCTTTTATTAAACAAAAGGTGCATATCATGGATCTGAGCTCACTTGTGTCTCTAAGCGAGTTGGTGAAATGTCTCTGGCATTAACTCTGGGTCCTAAGGGTGCAGTACAGTCATTTTCAGTCTGCTAATATGTTCAAAAATGGCAAATCTGGACATCAATTTTAAATAAAGTATGACAAGCAATTAAAAAAAAATGGCATTTATTTCTGGTTGTCAGAGCAGCTTGAAGTTGCTGGTCTGACTGGAGATTCAAGTTTTCCTACCACCACTGACTAAGCATGACATCACCTTTCAAGAGTCACTTTTGTCATTCAGGTGATAGTTTACATGGTCACACCTGTTGCAAGTTTTAGAACACTAAAAATTCAAGGTGGAAAAAAAAAAAAATTCTAAAATTTAAGTACAATTTTGATGATGAACATCAGGTCGAGTCTGGTCAGGACCTCAAAACAGCAAATTAGCATTCTGCACATGTGCACAAACAGACCAAAGAATTAGCAACACACAGCACTTTGACCATGTTAACAAGACAAAGACAAAAGCTTAAGAAAGCACATAAAAACAAACAGAGGCAGGCGGAAGTTAAATAATAATAAAAAAAAAAAAAACAGGCCCCCATTGGCAGTACCTTTTCTCAAGTCAGTGATTCCAAAGCTTGCATGTCTTAACCCAGAGGAGACTCTTTACCCTTTTTACAAAATGTACTACATGCAATCCCGCCCTTCAGCTCGGAGACACAAGTACAGCATGAGGGAGGAGCGTGGAGACAAGCACCAACCTGCTCCCACACCCGGGCCGGGATAAACACAGATTAAACATATCCAAACAGCTGGCATACAGAAACACATCACACATGTGTGCACACTTGGAGTATTTTATTTTTGCATGTCGAAATACACACATGTATAAGTAAATAGAAAGATTGCATTTTTTCAAATGGTATGTACTCTTCATTCTAACCCGCCTTGGACATAGTTACTCAGGGAGGGAACAGGCATGTACATGCACATGTCAGTGTCAGTGCATATAGGGAGGAGGGAGGACGAGCCTTAAAGTTCAGCTCCATCTGAAGTCAGGGGGAACATGCAAATCCATAAATCCCTAAGGGGAGTGATGGGATTCACCATGACAGAGAGACAGAGAGAGAGAGAGAGAGAGAGACTTTAATCATTTAATCTGGAGTGAAAGGATGATTATGTTATGACATGAGCCTTCACAAATTTATGCAGGAACATTTCAACTTGCAAGCTTCTTCCTGCAACTCTGGAAAGTTGCTAGAGGGAAAGAAATGTTTTTTTAAAAACAGTAGTGGCATCTGGGGCTGAATGTGGTTCGGGATATAGAGGGGGTCATCTACTTCATGGAAGGTCTGTGGTCCAGACAAGATCTTAGGCAGAATGATGGAGTCCAACATAGTCGTACATTTGAGTGTGAAAAAGTTTGTGTCTGTTTCTGATGAGAAAATTGGCACTTTAATGCCCGTGCCATTCACGTATATATATGTGAATGTTGACACGAAGTGTAAAGTGTTTTGAGTAATCAATAGACTAGAAAAGGTATAAGATATAAGTGCAGTCTATTTCCTCTGTATTGATTACAGAATGTAAGAAATATGGCAATTGTACATGTAAATTAATTTACCATTGTCATATTCAAATACTGAGAAAAGAAACAAAGAGTAAAAATGGTTGATTATTGAAAAATTTCAATTACTGTCGGTAAAAAAATATATTTTTAATGAGATCTGCTCCTGGTTGCAAGCTCAGTGTTCAAAATATTTGTTGGCTTGCATTAAACAGCACAGTGCTCCCTCCAGTGGATTACTGTAAAATGACACCAACAACTGGGAAAGAGCTCTAAGTGCTGATTTAATAGCAGTGAAAAGAGGCAGTTGTAAAGATTTTACAAGATTATTTTAAGATTAAATATATACGAAGCTGAATTTAATATGGATTCCTAGTGGCCAGAAACTACATTACAAATGCACTGCATGCAAAGAGCTATTTAACTGGAATTATACGATCAGGAGTCAATCAAAACAAATCATGATGACAATGCCCCCCCCCCCCCAACCCCTGACACACTGAATAATGCATTTTTCATTTGAAATGCCCCTAAGCCAAACTGATAGAGGTTTGTCAATTATGAGCAGCACTTGTCAGTGGGGCTGACTACACCTTGGAGAACACTGGCAATCATCGTCATCTCTATTATCGCCATAATCGCAAGCAATCGCTGTTTTATTCTCTGGTTTATCATATTGAGGAGGTGGCTCTGTGCTTTGTCTAAAATAATGAACCTCCCCGTTTCCTCCGGCTAGCCAGACACTCATTTATCTCCACTAAATGATGTGAAACACTGTGGAGAATGGAGTAATTAGAATGTGGGGATAATTAAAAATGTCCCACTTTGCTTCCTTTCCTCAGTCTTGCCACCATGTGACCGCAGGCACTGGGTGACATGAGGTAAGACGCAATTCTCAGCACTGTCGAGCCTTGTCGAAAGACAAGAGCTGGGAAACAATAACTGATCAACATGAGTAAAAAAAAAAAAAAGAAAAGGGGGCAACCCACTTTTTTTATATTATTATTTGAGAAATGACATGGTTTCGGAAGTTCCCAGGGATTCTGTGGTAAGTTTAGACCGTCTTTGTTGACGAAGGAAGCCTCCAAATGCTTGAGGCTCAGGTCAGAGCTCACAGCCGACCGGGGAGCTCAGGGAGCAGAGCTGTTTGAGAGCCAGTGGCTGCCTCATGTTGTTTATGGTAATGAACAGCAGGGGGGTTAGTGGGGGGGGGGGGTGAAAAAGGACAGGAAGTCGGGAGGAAACTGGAAGGATGGGAGAGAGAAGGAGCTTTCAAAACAAAGAGTGTCAGATGAGGAGACGATCAGAATAGGCAAACAAAGAAAAAACAAACTTCAATTATGAAGACAACATACGATAATTATCCAAGGTGAAGAAAATGAAGCACAGGGAAAAAGGAGGATATAGAAAAGGCTGAAACAGACAGCAGAGGAAAATGAAATGAAATATCAGTATTGTATTGTTTTAATGCATTGTTTTCCCTTATGTTGCCTTAATCACACAGCCTTGTTTATCTGTTATATATTTATGTGGAACACCCACTAAAATTAAACCAGAAAGCATATGGTAAAGCATTTAAAATCACTCCAGAGCACTACAGACAAGTGCAGACAGAAGAAATGACATTGTTTGGGCCCCCGTCACCTCACCCAGAGGAGTGAGTCCTTCCTGCAGCGACCAGATTCAGCTCCAGCACCAACCCTTTGCTGCCTGTCATTCCTTTGCTCTCTCTACAGCCTAACTCTAAACCCGTCGCTCTTGAAATGACAAAAAGAAATTTCAAAAGAGATCTTAAAAACAGATGAGATGACATTGATTTACACATGGGTGTAACACCTTGTGCTGAGTTAACTTAATGCCTGTTTCTGCTCCAACTGCAGATAAAAATGTGCCTATTTCTGTTAACGGATGCTACGATGAGTTTCCATCACTGTATGAGAACGACATACAGCTCCTCTGACACCGGAGACTCTGCATAAACTTTTAAACATCACAGCGATTTAACAGAACACGGCTCAGGAGGAGTTATATGAAGATTGCATTTTGCACCGTACTGTTTCATTTGTTTTGAGTGATTTGAACTGATTTCTTCTTGCATGTGGAAACAATTAGCTATAATTAGCAAAGCTCTTTAAATGTTAATTAGGAACTGAGCTTCACGCGGTTTCGCTAAGTTTGACAAGTTTACAGTCGCTGATTATTTTCCACACATGAAGCGCACCAGAGGAGACTTAAGCAGGCCTCTCGTCCCAGTCCAGCCATCCTGGCAACCCGATCTGTCGGCCTCTTTCTCATCTTCTCAAAATGCTGCTTTCAACTAATAATGGCACATTGGAGTCACAGAACCACCACTGTCAAACTGGACTGAGTCTAGACCAGAGCGGGCTCTGACCTCGCCCATTAGTTCCCCCTCGAGACTGAAGCTCACTGACACATGAGAGAGAACACAGCGCCGTCCCTGCCCTTTCCTCATCTTTTGTTCATATCAGCCCCGACGACAGAGAGGTACAGAAAATAAACGTTTCCGGTGGTTACTGGTTATCAGACATTGCCATGGTAATGGAAGTGACAACCGTATCCAAGGGAGACCGGCTGGCACAAGGCGCGTCCCAGCAATCACTGCGCCGACCCTGATCAGACCAGACATAATCTTAATTAGAAAGTGATGCCGCTCACTCGCTCTTTTACTCACCTGTCTATCTCCATCTCTGCGCCCCAGAGGACACACACATCTGTTCATGCGCTGCGTCTGACAGGTTCACACACACACACACACACACACACACACACAAGCTATTACACACCACAAAGTACAGTCATGCAGTATGCTGTCAGCACAGTTTAGAGACTAATCTGTCGCTTTTGGAAGAAAATGATAAAAAATACAAATTTATTGAATGAATTAACCATCAAGTTAGATTTGGATTTGTTTTAAGTAATTTCAAGGCAGTTAAATGTGTGTGAAAAAAAGGCTTAAATATTGAAGTCCCACAACTTCTGAGCCGACTTGTACACAACATCTTTATTGGGCTTGAAGCAGGCTACGTTGCTCACTCCCTTGTTCTTTAATTGCCTTTAAGAAAGCACAATCATCTGTTCACTGAGGCCTCCCAGAAAAAGCTAAAGGAAAACTGGGGATGCCAGTCCTTGTCCGTTACAACCTAAAGCTATTCAATACATCTAAATAGTTTTTTAAAGATGGATAAAAAGCTCTCTCTTCACATAAGTCTTCAACCAGCTATGACTTGATATTGTGGCCTGAAACATTTGTTCCAAGTTTGCATCCCTGCACTTGTTTAAAAATGTTGCATTTCACATGACTGTATGCATTCTGTTTATTCAAGTTTCATTCTTAATTTTACTTTTTTCATCAAACATATTTTACAAGTATTTCCCTTCTTAGTTACCGGTAATCTCATTCTGTCCCTGTGTTATACGTTAACTCTGTCTTTTTTGCATGAGCATTTGATTAATGTAAGTTGCGCCTGCAAAACAGGATGAGCTGCATTTCTTGTGTGAAAACTGGTACACGCTCTAAATTTAAAATTACTATTATTATTTTTAAATACGGTGAAATGACTGTGGTTGTGTATCATAGCACTTACACAACTTGTTTTTCTTCTCTCAGATCTCCAAAAAAACCTTTACGCAAAAGTTACAAGTACCACATGACAAAAAGCCTCTGATTATCTCACAGTTTTTAACACAGTTGCCTTTCTCGTTCTGGCTACATGCCTCATGTACACGTACACACACACACACACATATTAAAGGAAACACCACTTAACATAAGTGAAGGAGGAATCCGATCTAATCACAAACACATTCACTCTTCAGAGTTCAGTTAAACATGCAGTGAGAGATATGCTGGAATGTTTATCAGTGATATCAGTGTTTCAATGTTCCCCTTTTCTCTCTGACAGATCTGAGATCAGAAACTGTAAAAAAATGAGCCACACAGCCCCTCAAGCTTCAAAAAATAAAAAAAAAGGGAGAGAAAAAAGTCAGCAGGCTGAAAGATGGCAACACAACAATGCCGCTAATCAGCTTCTTCAAACGCCAGCACCAGCCCACAGGTCACCCACACACACACACACACACACACACACACACACACACAAACACACACACACAGGAAACAGATACCAAAGCTGTTGGTCTTCGTCTGCATCTGACAGGCTGTGTACGATACTTCATCCTTTGTAGAGGCTGTTAATCCCCCGCTGTGTTTCACATATGCGTCTGTGTATGTCTGTACGCATACATTTATATTAAAGTTGTGTCTTTGCATGCTGTATATCCTACCTTCTGTCCAGTCCCTGTGCTGGTTTTGTCTTCTGAATGTCCTCCTGGGCTCTGCAGGATCAGCCGAGGTCCTTCCTCCAAACTGTCGTCTGGACTATTTACAGTCAACCCCGACACCTCATCCAGGATGTCCTCTACAGAGACAGAGACGAAGGACAGAGCTAAAGAGGAAGCAAGTGCACAGACGTGTATGCCCTGTGTGCCAGGAACTTATTCCCAATTCTCTTACAGTCTCTTCTTTGTTAAAATCTACTTCCAAAACTGCTGCAATTTATTTAGTTCTCTAAACTTATTTCATGCACCGCACACTTGTCTTTTTAAAATGTAAAATGTAAGCATATCTACCTCCTCAAACATGGTTTTCTCTTACTTTATCTTGAGTTACATTCCCATAGCCCTTCGTGTTTATTTTGATTTGACTGTATAGTTGGTCAAATTGGCTATTATTCCATCCGTATCCATGAGAAATTTCCAATTTATTGTCTCTTCTTTGTTGAATACCTCTTGCGTATACCCATCTCCTCTTTTGTATGACATCATTGATAACCTCCATCTGGCTGCTGAGATGTTTTTCCTCTCCTTCTGACCCCCTGCGTATGTTGTATCCTACCACAGCGACAGCTCTACACTGCTGAAGGATTCATATTAATATTCATATTGTTCTGAGTCCCTGTATAAACAATGCCAGCTTGTCAGCCTGTGTACGGCAGCCCAAATTCATAAGGAATACAAATGGTGCCCTTTCAAGGATAAAAAGAGCAGGTCAGAAGAAGGCTGGCGGCTGCCTGCAGGTTGGTAAGCAGGCAGCATCCATACATAATTAGCAAATCGAGATATTCACCCTCTACTTAAAAAGATCACCATCTGTATTCTCTCTTTTTTCACTGCACAAAGTCAGGAATTTAGAGGCTGTATGATGGAACAAGATAGGACACATGAGTAGAAACTCAAAAGGACAATAGAGGAGCACTGTTCAGTTTTAAATTTTATGATCTAATGGTTTATTTTGTTTTGAGTCCACCAATCGAACTATTATTTAATCAGCTGTTCAGCTA
>JAQNCA010000006.1:12457949-12468212 GCA_029783725.1 Acanthurus tractus
CCCCCCCCCCCCCCCCCCCCCCCCCCCCCCCCCCCCCCCCCCCCCCCCCCCCCCCCCCCCCCCCCCCCCCCTGCTCACGAAAAACAAACTCGGTGTCTTTGAGCTGCTGCACCCTGAAACTCATCTCCAACCCAAACCCATGCCGGCATGTACAGGCATGTACATGGGAAAAACACCCCTTGTTTTTTCTGTAGACAAAGAGATGCGCATGCACGCACACACACACACACACACACGCTCTCAAAGACTCACTTACACACACACACACATTGTTGGTAGAATGACAGAAGATGAAAGCAGTCACAGAGTGTGATTTTCTGCTTAAGACTCAATTAAATGATCCATGCCAACACGACCTAATTTTCCCTAATACCAGCCAAGAGCTGCTTAGAGTAGGCCACAATTTCCATAATGTGCTATGTACAGTCTGAAGGTATGTAAGAACCAGCATGTGTGTGTGTGTGTAGTTTTGCATATATTTCCAGTTAACAAACACATAAATAAATTTGTAAGTTTCAACATAGAACGAGGCAGATTAAACTGATGATCCTGCTTGCTCGAGTATCGGCATTCACAGGCCTCTGGCAGCCTTACTGAGGGATTAACAATGCTAACAACACTATTGTTCAATTTGTTTGAGTTCTGATAAGCCTATAGGCAGACATATAGGTGGAATCATTTCACTATAATATGAAAAAAAAAACAAAAAAAAATCTGCATTCATCAATTAAAATGCAAATGTTAATAAGCTCAGGGTCTTATTACATCCCTCAGGTCTACACTACAGCAGCTACTGTTTTTATTATTGATCATAATCAAATAACACTGTTATTTGTTTGTTCTCTGAGGCAGAAATACATTAAGTCAACCGTGGAACAGTTCTGGGTAAACAAACAGAAATAAGAGTTCAGGAAAAGAGAACTAGATATGACAAAAAAGAGAATTGAAGCCCATCGCCGATCGAATGCCTGGAAATCACGCAGTGTTTCGTTTCACTGGTTAACTCAGACATTAAACCACAGGGTGTGTGTGTTCATGTATTGACACTTGGTTTCTGTAGCAGTTACATAAGTCAAACTTGACCCTGATGCTTCTTCTCTTCTTCCCCTGCCTCTTACTCCTCCGTTTGTTTCTCATCACTCCTGCATTGCATCCATACTGATGAGTGTTATTCCAGCCCACTCATGTAACACATATAATGAACATACACACCTCCTCACTAGAATACAGCATTTGTAAAAACTTCTACAATAAATGTAGATGTTTCACTACCAAGGATTTGTGGTTACCATGTGGTGGAGGAGAAAAACGCTTCGTCCTAACAAACAAAACAATGCACTCCAACACAAAAACAGGGGATATCAAACCACTGCCTTACCTCTGGCAGTGTAGAGTCTAAAACGTTTAGACTCGTAGTTTCGTTTTTTCCTCTTCCTTTGCCCTGCAGCAAAGCATGGAGGAGGGAGATGGTAACTAGGGGTGGGTGGGTGAGGGGGGAGGGTGGTGGTGGCGGTGGTGGTGGTGGTGGTGGGAGGGGGGGTCCTCTCCTCTGCTAAACCCGCGCAGAGCCGAGAGGTGAGGTGAGGCTGGAGGCAAAACACATACGGAGGGGAGGGCGCAGACACCGAAGAGTAAGGAGAGACAGAAAATATATTGGGGAATGATGCTATGAATAGAAGTTTGATATGGAAAAGTGAGAAAACAGTGGGAGGAAGAGATGCAGACTGAGAATGTGAGTGAGAGGGGAGAGAGATGGAGAGAGAGACATTGGGGGGGTCCTATTGTTGCCGAGCTTTAAGTGGATAAGTAGACATGTGCTCTGGCTGCCTCTCTTCAGGCTTAATTGAGGGAGCCGAGACAAAAGGGGAAACATAATTATTCGCTCTCTTTCTCTCAGTCTCCCGTTCTCGCTCTCATTCTCGCAGTGTATTAACACATTGAGAGAGGGTATTAACACAATGGCCCGCGCAACAGCAGCCAAAGCATCATTACAATGCAGACGAGCTCAGTCACAGTCAGGAACACACGCACACTGAGACAGGACAAAGAGGAATGTTGGTGAAAATAAAACTCCATGTTGGTTAAATGTTTTACTAAAAGCACCTCTATGAAAATTCAAGTTCTCTCGCTTAATTTTAAGCTCTATATTTGATTTTTACTTGCTGAATTTGTAAGTAGAAACATGTTAAAATAGCAGATCTACTGCTTTCCAAGCACAGAGTGGAAAGATTGTCTTTTATTTTCATTTCTGGGGGTATTTTCGTCTTAGTAAGGCAGATTGAAAGTGAAGGGAAAGACAAGAAAATGGAGGACGACATGCAGCAAAAGTCGTCTTCTCCAATGCTGCATGGTAACCATTTGGCTGATCGGTCTTCAAGAAATGTCTTTTTGCAAAGTTTTATGGACACAAAACCACAAACAAAGAACACCAGGGATCCTATTAGGACAGGATGTTCCTTGACTTCAGGTTTAAAAACAACTCTGCACTGGAGCTGTCAAACCCATATTGCCACAGTGCCATGGTTGCATTAGAAAGACGCTAAAACACCTACGGGTTCTCACGTCACAAATCAGCCAACACATGAATACACACATACAGTAAGCTTCTGCGGCATGCACCTGACTACAATGGTATGAAAGAAGTCATGCTTCCAGTCACAAACACCTGCACAATCCCGAGAGAAATGTGAGCAGGTTTTGGCGACTCACACACACACACATGCTCCTGCGCTCTTTTGGAAAAATACCAAAGGCCTGTCAGAACAGCCATGGAGCAGGCACACCCTACTTCCCCCCGCCAATCTTTTTCATCTCTGCACCTGTCTCGCAGCTCCACCCTACATGACACACAGCTCGGCTCTTCAGATTCGAACCACCCATGACGTGGATGTGCGTTACTGTACAGCGCTGTGGTGTGAATGAAGGCCAAACAAAACCTGTCTCATTGCTTTTATTTAACATCTGTCAAAGTCTAGACCGCACGCTGAAGCGCCTGTTAAAATCAAATTATGAAATAGTTTAAGCTCCTTTGTTGCAGACAATAACACATCATAAATATACCTACTTTTATGATGTACCACCAATTAAAACTTATAGTCTTTAATTTTGCACGAGAGCGTAGTAAAGATGGCTGCTGGCATGTACGTAGTTTTACTTTCATCGAATACAATTGTCCTTATTTATGATAAATGACCTGTTGCAGATGTGGTTCACTCAAATATGTAAACGGGATCCAATCACAGATAAAGCAAGTTAACACCTGCATCTTTTATTTGGTGCACAATGGGCTTTATTGTGGAATGTGCTGTTGTTTCAGTCACAGTCTGTTGTTGTTATTCTTAGGTCTTAGTTGCTGTAACAGTGTACTGTATTACACAACAGGAGTAAAAACTGATGACATAAGATGACACCAAATTAATAAAAAAAAACCTTCGTAAGCTACTTCAGTGCAACATGGACACACAAATGATGCCACAGTCGAAGAAGCTACAACAAAAATTTGCTATCCTTTCTATGTGAACACACCATAATAAGTTTAAATGTAGACTCTATGGGGCTAAAAAGCTCTAGACAAACATATAAGTGCTTTTTATCTTTATAACTCAAAATTTTCTCCGCTTCACCTGACAGTCCGATAAGTGAAAGAGAAAGAGAATATTCTGACCCCAAAAGAGACAGTAAAGGTGACAATAGTGATCAGGCTAGACACTGTTGTAACAGGAGAAGCTCTCAGCTTGACTGATCTCTACGACCTCTCTCTGCCCTTTTCATCCACAGCTCCACCCCCCCCCCACCACCACCACCACCACCACCACCACCAATGCAGCCTAAACACATGATGCGGTCGCGAGACTCACCCTTCACCCGTTCCTTTTCCCGCACCTTTTGCATTCCTTAAATAGTTACTGTGCCCCCCAGTCCTCAGGGCAGGGAATAAAGTCGCTGAGGTTTACACTCTGAGGGGGGTAAACAGAGGAATTTCTGGATCGGGCCAAACTTCATTCCAAAGACGCCGAAATAGACTACCATGGAATTCCAGGAGACAGTTTTTTTTGTTTTGTTTTTTTTTTATCAGAGTGTCTGCATGCCTCCTGATTTTGCATAGACACCTGCACACACATGCATGCATGCACTCTGGGGCTTCCTTGTTGTTGTTTATGCCCCGCAAACCAGCTTTGAGAGATAACAAACGCACCGTGAACAGCACGTGAATCAGGTCGAGGTGCGGGGAGGCTCAGTGGTCTGAACTCAGAAATACGGATGAGGGACTCATAAGTGAGTGCGTGTCTATGAGTGCACACCTTGCTCTGTGTGTGTGTGTGTGTGCGTGTGTGTGCGCGCATGCACTGTTTCCATTTGAGAAGGAACTATATCCATCCAATGTGGAGATAACAGTCAGATACGCTCTGAAAGCATCCCATTGTGGAGATGGGAGCGCACACTCCAGTGCACTCCCACAGTCCCTCTGAGACGGGCCTGTCTGAGACATCACTGCTAGAATTCCCTGGAAGAGGGAGATTAGCTTCTTATTCATCCTTTTGGGATCTGACAAGACACGCGCCACATCAACCACCACCACCACCCCCCCGCCCCCTCCTCTTTCTCTCAGCTTGAACACACAAATGCACATACACAAACAGTGTGCCTGCAAGCATGAGTCTCGGCTGCTGCTAAAATCAAACACTAATTTCTTTTAACTGGTGAGAGACAAATCATAATTCCTTCCTGAAGAGTGCTTTCATTTTCGAGGCCACAGAGGAGGGCAAAGCATAACAAAAAAAAAAAAAAAATGACAGAACAAAGTGGAGTGGGAGGAAATGAGATGATTGTTATTCATTTACTTTGGTCCCCCTCGATCTGTCATCTCCTAACAGAGAAGTGGAAGGGGGAAAAAAAAAAGAGTCAAGATTTAGGATTGTGTTGATAGATATAGCAAAGAAAACTCACGACCACTCCCTGCTAAAAAGCATGCACCAGAGAATGAAGAGGCCGCGCTAAAGTAAATTACACAACACAGAAAACTGTTTAAAAAACAGGGGGGGTTGGATATGCATGTGGCATAGCCTATTTTCTGCCACATGACACATATGATAGATTTTTAGATTTTGGGTCAGTGTCTGTTTGGCATCTGAGGATCAAGTGGAAAAGATAAAGGACAGTGTAACTCAGCGTCAGCCAATTCGCTCCACTTTACTCCTCAAGTGTCACTAACTTCATTAAATACGCTCCTCCGTCTTTCTAGGAGCTTACACTGTATGCTCCTTAACTCAGATTTCAGCTGACTGCCTCTGCAGCACGCTACAGTCAGGGATTACCATATTTTAAAGAAAATCCTTCTAGCTCAAGTCTTCTATTGAGCGAGAGGCCTGAGAGAGTCAATGAGTGTGTGTAGCTTTTGATGCTCCGCTCTGTAGCCACTGCCTCTGCTGAGTTAAAAAAACGCAGCGATCAGTGAGCCCTTGTATGAATTCAAAGACAGGAAACCCCATAGATTTGAACCGCCCATTTTGATCGCGCGAGAAGGTATATTTTAATGTGAGGCTTTTACACCGGATGATCAGAGGACTCATATTCTCTGGCTTGTTCTGAGATGAAGGTGGAGATTAAAGCATGTGAAGCTAAATTTAATCCATCTTGGACTTCTGTTGTAGGTTACTGTGCCACTTGAAATCCTCTTCTCCACAGAGAAGAGCCACACAGTGCAGGGCAAGCTATCATTCCCTTTTTTATTGAATGTTAATAAATCATATCCCTCTTTTTTTTTTTTGCCTTCCTCAATCATAGCCCGCTCATTCTTCTTGATGAAATAGTGATTGCGCAGACAATCGGGTCCCAGTCATCAAAACCAATCAGCTGAATATTCATGTGGTGATTTGCTGCTCCAAATATGTGAGCAGCAGAATAAGGAGTGTAGTTTAATTATCCAGAAGGAGTGGGACAGGACGTCGACTGTGCTCCAGATTCAGCTGGTAAGAGCAGAAACCCTGCGGGGCAAAAACACAGCCTGGGGGAGGAGCGTCTGGGAGTGTTGAAATAAGATAGAAAAAGATGTTAAAAAAGAAGAAGAATAATGTGCAGACGTGGCAGCATATTTGTATTTCTTAAAAACACACGCGGGAAACGATATGCAACTACAGACATGCAGATGGCAAGAGAAGCTCAAGCACTGTAGCATGTGCCTCTCTCCGACCTGTGCATCTGGGGTTTTTATTGAACAGTAGATAACCGCGGCGTCTTCAACCAATATTAGTGTGATTTCCATCTGTCTGTGTCAGTAAATTCTTGATCTAAAAAACATCAATAAATTCTGACATATTAGAGAAATTCCTTGGTGTTGCATCAGCTAAAAATTTCAAACAGGAGCAATGAGGAAGACAAAAACCACAGCTAACTTTTCATTACCTTATTAACTGAATAAACACTTTTATGACTCTGTTTTAAATGCTGTCTTTCTCTGTAGCCTTTAAACTTCCTTAGTGTCTGTTTTATCACTGTTGCACTTTGGAACACACATCCTTTGCTGTTTGTGTAACTGGATGTTTTGCTGGGATTGCTTGGTGATGTGTTGTTGTGTTTTTCAGTGTTGTCTGAATTGCATTGAGACGAATTCCTCTCAGCTCGGTTGACATGGCAATAAAGTAATGAAGTGGGATGGGACACACTTACATAAAGAGCTGTTAAGCCTGAAATAACTGAGTAGTACCAGGGCTTGTTGTACCATCTTGAAAAGGGAATTCCTTCCCATCATTTCCCCCCTTTTTCCCTTAAGTGAGCTCTTGTGGGAAGTTTTTTTCTTCTCTACATTAACAGTTGAAGTGCTGAGGATTGATTTCATCTTTTAGTGCAAGAAGTGTGTTGATGAAGAAAAACCTACTTATTTTGGGGCAAAAATGGCCAAGTTTAAACCTATTTGTTTTTGGCACCGCGTACAGTCAGACAGACGTGTACAGACACCTTCAGAAAAAGACTAACAGGTGTGAATGGTGCCAAATTGGCAGGTAATACCTCCTATTCCGCTCTGTGCAGGCTGAGGGGACAGCAAAATAAGTGGGTGGATGAATGACTGAATGAGTGAGAGAGAGGGGGATGAGAGGGATTTGGGAAAAGGTAGACTGATAAGGGTGGGAGGTTGAGACGGGGGGGGGGGATGGGATGAAAGGGGGCAAGAGGGTCTGAAAAAAAAATATAATGGTGTTGAAAGGGGGATGAGAGGCTGTTAGAGCGGTTGAAAGCCGGTGGAATCGAGTGTTGGGCCACAGGTAGAGAGATGAATGATGTGTGCTGAGGTGGAAGGAGACATGAGAGGTAAAGAGGTGGAGAGGTGCTGATGGGTCCTGAGGGGCTGATAGAGATAGATGTTGTGTCAGTTCAAAGTAAGGCGGATGTGAACAGCATGATTTGTTGTCAGTAACCACATGACTGTTGTATGACTATCTGGAGAGGCTCACTGACGGGGTTATAGTCTGTGTTTGTGTGTTTAGGTGCCACCGCAATGACAGTAGGAAAGGCAGAGATTGATGTGAGGACAAATGAGTTTTTCCACTTATTCTAAAAAAACAAAAAAATATATGTGCTTAAAGGTTTGTTGGTCAAAAAAACTAAAAATGGCCTAAAGTGAAACAAAATTATGGGTTCGATACTGGTTTTCTTTTTGGAAGAACAATTGTTTTAGAACAAACAACGTGATTATTATGTCCAGGTCCATGTAGTGCTCTAGTTTAACTGAGCTGTTTACACAAGGTTTATGGTGGCCTCTCTTCCTGATTCACTGATGTGAATGTGTGCATATAATAGGAAAATTAAAGGACTGTTTTATGTCGCCACACGAAGTAAAAAGAAATTTGACCACGCTGGTTGCTAGCCAAGAGGAAATTGAAAGAACAGCTTTTAACCTGGATGTGTTAATGGACTTTTAATCTCATTCTACATTCAGTGCAACAAAGATAGCATAATTAAGGTTTAAATACTGCAACTAAGCAATATGAAGGCTTTTGCCTATTCTGTATTTTTTATCAAACTGCTGCAAATGACAGTCAATAAAACACAACAAAGTACTGCTATCACTGTAATAATTAAGATTCCTGCTGTGGCTCTGCAAATCCTTTGTAGCTCTTCCCTTATCATACAAGAGAGAGGCTTTGGCATGACTGTGCAAGGGCAGGTAACGAGGGAAGAAAACACTGAATGGTTGCCATAGGAGAGGAGGGAAGAGAAAGGAAATGAAAGATTAAGGGTGGAACAGAATAACCATGGCAGCATAAGCCTGACAGAGGTGAGTAAGCAGGTAGTATAAAGGAAAAATAAAAGTTAGTGGAAAGCACAAAGGTGCACTGCAGAGTCAGTGGGGTGGGGAGGGGGACGGCTGGGAGGGGGGTTGGAAGAGGAAGTTATCTTAGTACATCCCTGCACCTGAGTCAACAGCGGCGCTTGCAAACAAAGCACCCTCTTGAAGAAGAGACAGGAGACAATGTGCTGCAAAGAGGGATGCGGGTAAGAAATGTACTGCAAGAATGTGACAGGCAAACAGCAGCTTTCTGTGCTGTGTTCTTGCCTCTGAGACTAACAGAGGACATGGAACACCAAAACAATGCGAACAATGCAATATGGCTCCAGGGTACACACACCATACTATCAATACAGTGCTGGGTGGGTGAAAAAAATGATAAAGCAAGGTTTGAAGAATGGCAATAAAGCTTCAATTAGTCCACAAATATGACAAAAGAGGCTATAATAGCCTTTGACAGATGAAGCTGATGTCTGTACTTTAAAGACCTGTACATGGACATTCCTGTCAAAGGTCGTACACGCAAATGTACAAAACAAGCGCCACATGCTGAACTTTTTACAGGGCCCTGTGTTTATGGTCTGTGGTTTAGCAGGAAAAAGACCCTCCCTGTTACTTCTCACTTCTTCATTTTGTGCATCACACACAGAAAACATTCTTGCACACAGCAGGGTGTGACAGATTCAGAGAATGACCTACGCCCAGAGAGTTGCATCATTGTCCTGTGAGTTTCAACCACAACAACAGTTAATTAGGTTGATTTCCCGTACAGAAATTAAGACTTAAGACTGAAACAAATATCAGAGGAGATTAGGGTTGAGACTGTTTTTCAATTAACTAAGCAATCGTTCAGTAAACAAAATGTTAGAAAATGGTGCAAACCCCCCCCCCCCTCCATCCCAGTTGGATATCTTTTCAAAAGCTCAGCACAAGTAAAGACATCCAAAGATATCCTTTAAATGCAGGTTCAAGCCTTCTCAGAAAGCCCCTTTTAAATATAGTGTATGTATCAGTACAGACATTTGAACCTTTAAGTGACTGAACATACGGCACAATACAGAAATACAAAAATTGTTGTAAAGAGAGAAACTAGTAATGGAAAACTAGTTTCATCCTGTGCAGGGTTAGGGTTAGGGTTAGTCAAATATCCTGTCAAATAAAGTCATGACCTCCAGGTTTTGATCAAAATAAGGCAAATGACCACCATTTAAAGGAAAATCTGCGTTTCCAGAAAGGAATCCTTATTTCCCCTTTTTGTCGAAGCAGCACCTTTTAGAGACTTTAATTTTCTTCTACTACTTTTTAGAGTATGAATTTTTGATTTCGCATCTTAAAAAAAAGGTATGCCACCTTAGGTACACGGTGAAGGTTTTGTAGGTCACCATCATAAAATCCTTGGCTGGCTCGAATAAGAGTTTGATCACTTTACTATCCTGTAGGATTTCAGCCAATGTTTAAAAGGCGCCTCGTGGCAAAAAAAATTGAGAAAGGATGTCAACAACATGTCAGCAGCATGGTGTCTCTTTAGTGGATGGGGTTGGATCTAGGTCAATGGGTCCATTTCCTGGGAATTGAGCTCTTGTGCAGACTCGAGCCGAGGGTTATTGTTTGGGCTCTGAGTGGCTACGGTGAATGCAGCCTCCCCTCTCAGTGCATTAGTGACCTGTGTAAGCTCCACACGACTCGCTGACATCTGAGTGCAGGCCTGAGGGGAGTGGACAAAGGCAATCCGACCACACGTACGCGCACACATTCACGTGTCTGAAAGCTAACGCACCGACAGACAATAACAAAAACACACAGTCAAACAGACACCTTATGGCATTCACCATAAGGTTTTTCTCCACAAAGAAACTCAATCCTAAGAGTCAAAAAAAAAATCCATGTCGCTCTGCCCTTGAGCCATCATCTTTGCGTTTGCTTTCGGCCCGGGGGGGGGGGGGGGGGGGGGGGGGGGGGGGGGGGGGGGGGGGGGGGGG
>JAQNCA010000006.1:12471974-12483444 GCA_029783725.1 Acanthurus tractus
ACACACACACACACATATGAACATACACACACGCATGCACCAGTTTGTATCTGTCTCTATTAATCCTTTCACAGATCACTTCCTCAAAACACACCCTGCCAATATTCAACTTCCTCATGGAACCAACTGAAGCAGTGAATTGTGGCAAGACGGATAACATTAATAAGATATAAGAAAGAAAGAGAGAGAGAGAGAGAGAGAGAGAGAGAGAGAGAGAGAGAGAGAGAGAGATGACAAGTTAATGACTGTTATTCTTATTAAACCCAGAAAAAAAACACTATATAATTTAGTGGTATTCTAAATCTTGAAGATAAGGCTGAGTACATTTTGTCAAAGATCTGAGTGTAAACACCCTTTAATAAGTTAATTAGCACGTTGGTGCTCTTTTGAAGTTGAAATAGGTAAGTAAATTGTTTCCATATGTAAAGTTACAGCGGTTACGTCTGTTAATCACAGGGTTGGCGGTGCAGCTACTGATGTTGTCCAATGTAAACAGATAACGACTTTGATTTTGATCTAAGATCCTGATATGACATGAGTGTTGGCTTTTCCTGATATTAAATGTTTCATTAAAGGAAAATTATGTAATTTCCCAAATGTCCCAGACTGTTCTAACTGTTCCAGTATTTTCTTTTACCTCAAAACTTATTATATTCACATTATTGAAGATTATCAATCAAAAATCTCCTTGTGTTAAAATGTTGTCACAAGAGTTGTCCCTGCAGTGTTGTTGCAAAATCAATAACAAGGCTATTTATGAAAACTGTCATGAGTTTTGATTTCGTCTGTATCACTAAGCCCTTGTTTGTCTCCCACTCCTCCTGTTCATGTGTCAAAGTGTCCTTGGTGAGACACTGGACCTCAAATTGCTCTCAATGCTTAGGTCAGCCTTTGTGTGGCAGCTCTCTGCCCTTGCCATGTAAATCAGTGTATGACTAGCTAACTGTAAAGCCCTTTGGATATAAGTTATATCTATTTTATATATATATGCAAGCATTTTACAAGACAACCAAAGTTTAACCAAATTATAGGTGTTTGGACTTCTTGTAATGTTTTATTGGCCTTTCAAAAATATTCAGCCATGCACCTTAAATATCTTGTCCTACTCATAACATTCTGATATCAGATGTAAAACAAAGAAAAAAGATTTTTTTCATATTATGACCATATACCTTTTGATCTGTACTCACTTTCCTTCACAGACCATAACCAAACACCCAAGATAAAGAAGAGATTTTTTTTTTTTTTTTTTTACTTTGTCAGAGAAGAGACATGAAAGTTAGGGAGGAAAAAAAAAGACAGCAGAGAATCTGTGCCCTTTGACCCCTCATAATTATTTGGCTGTCTGGATGCCTTAAGCTGACCCTGTGCACAGCTGAGACCTCATACGTCCATCAACACACAGACACACATCTGAGTGACAGATGGTAAACACGTCTGACAGATCCAGTACGAGGTAAAAAGTGAACATTTGCAGACTCTCCTCTCTTTTTTGGATCTCCGCTAACTTGTTCCTTATTCCCTCTCTTTTCCAAACTCGCTCTCTCTCTCTTTTACTCTGTCTCACTGGCTACTGTCGCTCTCTGTCAAGCCCTCAGTAGCGCACTGCCTTTAGCTGTTGTTCCCTTAAGACTTGCAGTGGCTCTTACACTAGGTCTCCCTCTTTGTCTAGTTCTTCTTTATTCTGCTTTTTTAGCTGTTTCTTCTCTTGCATCCTCTATTAATTTCCTCACAAGCAGCACACAAAGTGGGTTCATGTCTTTATCAGATCCAAATCTGTTAGTGTGAGATCCCTCTTTCTTCATTTTGCGCTGTGATGCTTTGATCGCATAACCAGAACTTTTAAAAAATTTGACCCGTGCTTTTTCCTTTCTTTCTCAAGGTGCTGCAGCTCTTTAACAGACTTTTGATAAGTCCTGACTCCTGTAAGTACCTCCTGAGCTTTTGATATCTCACTTTACCAGTAATATCATGTCCCCTTCACTTCTTACGTAAAAGCACACAAACTGCCAAACTGCCACAGCGCACATTTCTATGTTTGCCCTTTGAGCTGTGCAGTTTGTTTAATGGCAGGGAAATGTCAGGGGTTTTACAGTCTAGAGGACTGTTAAGGTATTTTGTTATCACTACATTACTTCAAGTATGAAACTAGGCAGTGTCCCAGTGAGAACATTAATGATTGATAGTCTCCTCTCATTAACACACACACACACACACACACATACCGGCACATACAGGTTAACTTTTTGATCAAAATGTGTGAAAAGCTTTGTCTTTTGCACTTCTCTTATATTTATTTTAATATATGGTTGTGAGTGTGTGAGTGAGAGAGAGAGAGAGAGAGGGCAGAGAGACCCATCAAGAGAAAAGAGTCAACACCAAACAGTAGTGTACTGTACCAGCAAAGGAAAGAAGTGACATTCACGCACAGAGACACATTGTGTGAGTAAGCATACCATCTTTCAAATAGGTTGCTACACAGACATAAACACACACACGCATCTATATGGACACATACAACAGAAAGCTTGTACTCTTAAAATAAGTCACACACACAAATTTGGACTTCTTGCTGTGCCTTCATCCCTTTTTGTCTTTCTCACACAAACACTAACTTTCATCCAAATGGCTCATAAATCCTCCAAACACACAAAATAGGAAGCCGCTTATCTTTAAACGCACATGATACTGTCTCTCCTCTTTTCTCTTTAACACAAACAAGAGATGTATATCTTTACCTTTAACTTCAGCTCCTGGTGTTTCCCGTGTGTGTGTGTGTGTGTGTGAAACAGATAATTCCCAGCAGTGGTTAAAAAACAATCAGCACGTGTCCTCTCCGGGAGCGAACAGAGGGGAATCCTTGCATCAGTCAGACGTCTCTCCCGGACTCCAGCGCAGCATTTGACTCTATACACACACACGCATGCACACATTACAGCACATACTCACACAAGCTGCCTCATGTATGCCTTGGAACAGACTGAAGGCTGAGTAGAGGGTGTGTGTGCTGCTGCCTGAGTCTGAGCCCGCCCTCTTTTTTTCTCTGGTTCTCCCCTTCTCTCCCACATGCACTCACCCTGCCCTCCTCCTTCCCTCTCTCATCTCTGCTCTCTCTCTCTCTCTCTCCAATTTCACCTCCCCCGGCTTGCCAATTGACTGCCAGCATGTGTGCTGGGTCTGTGCCTCTAAGCCTTTAGATGTCCCAGTCCTCTTTTTAATTGCTGGTTCTCTGGCCTCAAGTTCTACACAAAAAACAAAGACACACAGCGGACGAGCACGGGCACGCACAAACAGGAAGCATGTACGGATGCAAAACGCGTTCACCTGCAGGTGAAACATCATCGATTGATAAAGTCAATATGAGTATTTTTTTTCGAAGATCACACATAAAAAAACGACACGCTGACAAGTGAGTAGGTAGGAAATGTCCCATTAGAATGTGTAACTTGTAAGATTTGTAAGCACCAGAAAGGAGACGTGTTTGAGTGAAGAGGTGAGAAAGGTGCACCGCATCTCCTTTCTTGGAAAGTTTCCACAAAAGCAGCTGTGTAGATACTGTTAAGCTGCAGCTTCTCTCTTCTTCTCTTTTAATACACCCATCTTTCCTTTACTATCTTACAGCCCACCAGGCTTTTCATAACAGAGACTTTGAACAAAGAAAAAAAAAAAGAACCCTCAAGTAGTAGGCTTTGCTATTTTTACTATTTACTCCAGTGTTTTGAGTAACAAAAAAAAAATCACTACCTGTAGGCCTGAAACACAGCTATGAAAAGTTCGCAGCCTGCTCACTCAGCTCTGATTTATAACAGTCACAATGAATTCCAACAGTGACCCAGTTTTACGGGAAGACAATATCAAGACGTCCATAGAAATTACTTTAACCACTGCTGCAGCATGATCCACCGTTCCACCGGCCAATTCCATGCCCTGAATGTTCCAGACTGTCGTGTTTTTGCCAAAACACAGATAAATCAAGATTTTATCGTAGAAATATGATTCAAAAAGTAATTTAAGGCGAGATACTATCTGTATATGCTGCCCACAGAAACAATGGTGTCATGATGCCATGGTATCGAGAAACACTCATTTATGCTTTTGCACGAAATATCTTATGTATTTTTTTAATACACATAAATAAGCCAAATATGTACAAACAACAGACTGAATAACAAAAAAAATTGCTTTCAGGACAGTCAAATCACTTACCAAAATATTTGGCTTCAGGATGCAGGATTTTATTGGAAAAGCAGGGGCGGTTACGTAATAGGCTGATGACTTCCCATTATCTCTGTCTGCTGCACTCCGAAATAACCGGTGTTTGGGACTATTTAACATTTATAGAGGCAAACACATCAGGACAAAGGGCAGGGAAGGTAACAGATCTGCTCAACAAAGGGACCCGACACAGCCTCCACGGGGGAGAGAGGGGAGACAGTCACAGGCGCAACGTCGCTAACAGAAACACAAACTGATGCACACACACAACACACACACATTTGCAGCTTTTTACCCCAAGGCAAATAATGACATTTCCACACGTTACTCATATAATTCAACTGCACTGCTTCTTACCTTTTATACTTCTTGTATGTATGTGCACATATGCTGTCTGTTTAACTGTCAACCAGCACCTGTCTGCTCATCAAACCTCATTCACTTCCCAGTCTATCCCTCTTTTTTTCGGGACTGTCTGTCCTTTTTCTCTCTAGTGTTATCTAACAAATTAGCTGGAGAAGGTCGTGTCCTGCTAGAAGTCGGTTGAAACAGGAAATAACCGATGCAAGAGGATGAACAGCGACTTAGACAACCGGTTCCCACACTCCTACCCAAACACAGCGTTATTGGGCTGTAATGTAATTATGCAAGGAGTGGGGAGGAATTCGGTAGTAGTTTAAGGACATCTCCCTCAACGGCTGTGATGGCGTGTTAGGGCAAGCCGATATACTGAGACGATAATAACAACAGCATGCGAGGGAGTTACATAAGCAGATAGGAGGGCAGAGAACATCAGGATGGCTGGGGTTTCTTTTTTTTTTTTTTTTTTTGGTTTGCTCAGCCTGCACTCATCATCTGGCATGCTGCTTTTTGTAATATGAACATACTTATTGTTTGTCCACAGTTATGCATTCAGCAGTACGGACAGTAAAGGAAAAGCAAAGGCCTTTCACCAGACGTGTTTTCTGTTCAGTAAACAACAGACTGTTCGGGAGCAGCTCTGAAAGCATAGCTGGTTTTTATTCTCCTGTCCTCTCGCACACCTGAGCTGGCCTTCAGCACAATAGATTCCACCTTTCAATTCCTATCAGACCTTATCACAGTTCCTACACGTGGGCTGGGGAGGGCGATATCAGTTTAGAGCTAAAGGGATGCAGTTGGTTTCCCATTTCGTGCCCGCTGCCATCTAACTTGCTAAAGATATCGTATTGAGTTTCATGAACATACTGCATTGGAAAAAGGACAAAAAAACCTGATATGCACATATACACATTGGGGATGCTGGCTTCCCCCACCTAACCACCTACCTTGCCGAATTTGATAAAAATCATTATCACCAGCCATGCGAGTACAACTAATGAATAATGTATTTGCTGCTGGGCCACAATAGTACACCCCTTCTGGCCTGCTACCGCAGAGTCACAGTACCTAACGGTTGCTAGTTCCACTGCTTAGGGTCATTTTAGCTAATCCCTGTCTACCGCTATTACAATTTCCATTAGAGAGAAACACCATTATAAATGCTCATGCATGGAGGCATGTGCACAAAAGCGTGTGTTGAATGCACACATATGAACACATGGGCACAGCTCAGACAGAGAAATAAATTGGACAGGTATACAGAGAGACACAAGTGCACTCATTAATAGTGATGACAGATGTGAGTGACAGATGTGACTGACAGACCCTGGAAGTACAGAATAAGCAGGCATCAGGTGTTGGGCTGCATCCCCATGATCATGATCAACAGAGAGACCATGACATGCGTCAGATGGAACACAGAAATGGACAGCTTGACCTGGAAGCGATAGAGGAGACGCCAATTGTTTCAATCATTATGTGTAAAGGATCATACATGGACCCCAACCTTCTTTACGGCTCCTCAACCTCAGCTAAAGATGCAGGTACATGCAGAAATCATACTAGCACACAGGTTTTTGCAACTCACCCAGGCTTGATTCTCACTTAAGTGTGTCAACAGCTTTTTCTCAGCCAGTGTAAGATGGCAGATGATGATGATGGTCCTTGAAGAAGATGAACAAAAAACATGCAAGTCAACAGTCAGGTTTATCATTTGAATAAGCCAGTATGTTCTTGTCCTAAGACTGCAAGGTCATACATGCTAATGTTGCACACATCTGTGCAACATTAGCCCAAAGCTATGAGTCTACTTAATATTCATGGGAGGGAGGTTAGCTCATTACCTGCGGTTATCAAACATTAACAATGTATATTGTGCTGTTTACTTTGGTTCCTCATACAAAACTGCTCCCGAATCACTGTTGCACTCATGCAATTTAAAATGCTCATGCAGAGCAGAGAAACATAACAATGAGCCCAAATGAAAACAAATCCAAGTTTATCATTTGCATCTTAAACTTGTCTGACTCTGAGCTTCGCCGTCATCGCCGCAGTGTCACAGAGAAGTGAAATCAGATGTGGAGAAATCAGAGTATCTGTCTTGTCACTTAAGAAGAAGTGACTTAACTGGTATTACAAGATGCATAACCAGTCAGTCTTTCAAACAGTTACAATACGTTATACTTTATTGTCCCTGCAGGAAAATTGGTCTTGAACTCAAAAGCTGTGTGCATTAATGCCTCCATAGACTGTCACAAAATGTTGAGTTTTGGATAAATTTGTCAAAAGTTGAAAAAATTCTGGCATATTTATTTAATCTCTCATCAGTTCATTAAAGCTTGTGTATTTGTTCTGCTAACATTCCTAGAAAACCATGTAAGCCACAGGATGTGATGCAAAGAAAACACAGAAGCACTTACACAAACACTGCGTGCACTGTTAAACACCGTGGTTGTTTAACACAAGATAATTAAATTGGTTTGACTAAAGTATGTATTTTTTTCTCCCACAGGCCAAGCAGTATTCAAACAGGTGTTTTCAATTATTCTGGCTGATTAGACCTCTGCTCAGGTTGAAGGTTAACAGAGCTATGCTAAGAATGACAAGAGCTCACCTGTCTATACGTACTGATAAGAATGATATAGGTGCAATTTACTCCGTCCTGACAGGTTCAACAAAACAATGAGGAGAGTCACTGAGATGTCAACAAAACATGGACTTCCCGCATATACTCCAAAGAACATGTCCAATTAGAAAGCATAATTAAAATCACCTGTGTGTTTACGATGGGTGTGCACAGCATTTACTGGATCAAATCTGTGCATACCAACAATACAAGAATCAAGACGGCTATTTTTTTTTAACTCTTCAACATTCTGGAAAAAGATTTATGACCAGTTTAAGACAAAAGTACACGTACAAATACACAACATAATTGTCCTGTCTGGGTGCGGTAATAAGAATAACTATATAAATACCCAATTCCCTAAGTAAATGAATGGGGACTTATCCAGACTTATCTATAAATCTGATGGACTGATGCTCACTCAGCTGCTTCGGTCCACACTATCAGGGCACTCAGTGAGATACAAAAGTTGGCAGGCACATTTGCAAAAATGTTCACAAGTCCCACTGCAGTTCCTGTTGGTCTGCAAGCTGCAGACACTGTAAACTTACTTTTAACACAACAAACAACAAAGTATTTATGTTTTTGTAGATAAACAGAAGGATGAATAGGCAGAATAACAGCACAACAGTTAGCACTTCCCCATTTCAGGTTCAGCTGGGTTAAAGATAGTTCCCCATGTGGTTGGAGATCAAGATTTAATTAGGTAACAAACAATGCCTGTGCAAAAAATAACTCTCAAAGTGAGATGAAGGATTTTCATAAATGACTGCAGAAAAGTCAACTGCGTTCACATATTTATCTATTTAAACTTATATAGTTCCGAGAAGAAATGACAACGCTTAACAAAGATATGAAAAATTTGTCTTATAAAATCGTTAAGGCCGGATGAACCTCAGTCAATATTAAACAGCAACAAGGGAGACGAAAATGGAATGTATAGGCTGAAAGAGTCATCAACTGGCACTCAGCATAGTGGAAAATCAGACATAATCAGCAAGACAAGGTATCTAATTTAAAGCCTTCTCATTCATGCATGTTGGTATCCTTCAGATCAGTGGAATAAATACACTGTGTCATCCTCACTAATCACAATTCCCATCAGTGTAGGCAGGGAGCAGCATTAGTTAGGGTGCTGTATTGAAAGATGATTATCTGGAAAACAAACGTTACATAGGGGTTTAGACAGAATATATGTCACTTTGGTTTTCATGCTTGCCTCTGCTGCCTGACTCTCATTGTTAAGAAACAAAGCAGGAAATGAGACAAAGATGCATGTGTTTGTGTGAGTGGAGGACTGTCTAGGATGTGAGGGAGACAACTAAGGGAGGAAGAGTGAGAGACATGTAAGGGAGCGGTCAGACAGCTGCATGCACACAACATAACATCTCCGTCAGGAACTCATGAGCAAAAACTGCACAGCTCATGTCATTACTCACACGGCCCAGTAGCCCAGCCTCTCTGGAGACACAAAAGCCCCCATACACTAATATGCCTTTTCGTCTTTAAAGCATGCTCAAACCATTACAAGGCTTCAGCTACACACCTCGTAAGATTTCACCGCTCATCAGAGACTCTTGGACAAGGATGAAAATGGATTCTGACATGGCATGCCGGAGAAACCACCGGCCTTAAGCTCTGATATCATGCATAAGAAGAGAAACACAAAGACACCAAGTGTTGGCTCTGCAGCAATAATGGAAATGAGGGATACACTAGTACAAATACAGAATGTTGGTCACACACCATGGCAGTTCTCTCATATCCATATAAAGTTCTCAAAGGCTCTTTTGCAAAGTGTACACCATTTTTAAAGTTTCTTTTAACTAATCACCTAAATACTGTTTTCCTGCAGTCTAGTTCATTAAATGTTGTAAAGGTCGGTTTGTAATGTTTGATGAATCTTTAAGTGTTATTATAAAGAAGTTGACGTATTTAGCGGTAAAGACATTTGCTCTGTGTTATTGATAAGCCTGAATTACTGAACAGGGATTTAAGTCACAGCAGCAAAGCTTACAATAATGTTGTTGAGACATTTAACTGAAAAAACACAAAGATGAACCTTGTTTTTGAGATCTTCCATTCTGGCCCAATGTGATGGAAGAATTTAGCCAAAAGATATCACCGACCATTGTGTTATATTTAATAATAGGATGTTGTATTTTATATTTATTGTTAAGTCAACTTAAATGTACATAGAGAGATTCCTGACCACACTAATGGATGGATCATCATGACATTTTGGTAGAGTCTTCCCTCATAGGAAGAATTCTAAAGATTTTAGTGATCACTTGACTTAAAATGGAGCACCATGAACATCAGACTGTTGGCATTAGCATTATGAGCATATTAGCGCACTGAAGTTAGCAGGTTGTGACTAAGTTCAGCCTAACAGGACTGCTAGCACGCCTGTAGGCTCTTACATGGACTCAAAATGTTCATTTTCCCACCCTCTCACTTCCTTCACTTCATACACACAAAGCATACACATGTATTCTGATGGACTTCCTGCTCATTTAAGAAATCTTTGTATGTGGGATGTTTCCAGGTCAAACGGCAGAGACAGAATTAGACCTTTTCTTATCCGCCAGTTGTGCTTGTCTCATTACATCATCAGCTGACTGTAACAAATTTAAGTCATCTAACCCCATTGAGCAGCTCTCTGGTTTCTACGTACAGGACTGGACACAGGGAAAGACAGTGTCAAAGCATTGAGCAAGTAAATAATGGGGTCAGATTGAGTCATGTTGTAGAGAAAACTATCTCACATTTCTTAAATACAAAATAAATATACTCAGCAACATTTAGAACAATAAGTACAAATAAAGTAAATCTTATTTCACACTCCTTTGTGATAAATAATGGACGCTATGGAAAAAAAAACACAAATATTTTTCTTCGTCTTTTTTCATAATATGAAAATGTAACAGTTAGAAATAACACCTTCACAACCCAAAGCTAACAGTTTCTTCCCATTAAAATATATAACAGCAGCATCCTGACAGTGAACTCGTCAGACGGTGCTGTAACATCACAGCTTTAACACAACTGCTGCTGCGTCTACTGAGTTTCAGCCACTTCAGCTGAAAGTTGACAGCGCCAGCAAAAAGGGAGGGAGAGAAGAGAGAACCGGGGGATGAGGTTAAGAGGTTGTGTGTGGGAAGAGGAGGGGAGGAGAGAAGTGGAAGGGATTTAAGCATCAGAAGGTATAGTGTTCCTCTGAAAGATGACAGGCTGATGGCTGCTCCCACAGGACTGACTGGAGGAGTAATCCCACCAAATGGAAGAGTTTAACAGTTACCACCCACCGAGAGAGACGCACAGAGACAGGGCCGAGACACACACACACAAGCATGAGCTTTTGCACAAACATCTACATGTAGGTACACAACACGCAAAAAAAACCCATACAAAACAGGAGTGATTCCAAGTGTACACATGCACACACACAAATGCAAATGCAAGTAATTTCAGTGACTTGTAGAGGAATATAAGAGTATGTCTGTATATATATGTATAAATAAAGCATATATATAAGTGCATGACACCCCTCTGCATCCTCCTCATCCTTCAACTAAAGCTTTCTGTGCGCATCAGCAAAACCGAGGGCTGTTGTGTGCTGTGCTTCTTTCATGTCCGTGGCAGATTTGGACTGGTGTGACCCCGCTAACACATCAGTGCTCTGATAGGTTTATGCCGCGTTAGCTGGCAAGCTCAAATAATTAGATGCTCAAGCAACCAGAAAGAGGCAGACAACAAGAGGCATGGAGGGATGGGATTTTGGTGGGGCTGTGAGATGCTGCCAAGCTAGTGGAGGGTTTTAGTTCACTGAACCCCATAAAGCCTCGAGACAACCCATGCTTCATCTCCAGCCAAGCTTCAGCCATTTCTAACAAAAGCTTAATGATTTTGGTTCACTAATACTCTCTTAAATTAATTAACTTGTGGGTAGCTTCGCTGATGACATGTTTAATGAATTAATTGATTTTTTCATTATGTGCTGCATCATTATTATTGATCTAAATATTGGTTTCCGTGGGGGAAATGATACGTTTTTTTGCATTTGTCAAATTAGCTTTTTCTGTAATTACTGTGGCATTTAAACAGGCTGGTATTGAATAAGTGAGTAAGTGAATTGATTTTCAGTCAGTGCATTAAACAGGGAGGACTGTTCATATATGTCAATTATTGCAAAAGTGCAATTGCAAAATCGTAAGGAGGATCTTCACACATATTCACACACACACACGCACACACACACACACACAC
>JAQNCA010000006.1:12491431-12512560 GCA_029783725.1 Acanthurus tractus
TTTTTTCAACGATCATACAATTTAAAAAAATAGGAATATTAGAGGTGAATTGTTCATAATTATGCTACCAAGTTTAAACTATTGTTTGAGGATTCAATTATTCAAATAGGCTAGTTATCTCCATGAATGTTTTAATTGCCTGTAGTTATAAATGGAAAATTTCAAAACATTTTATAATTTCAGCTTCTAAAGACTTGCTTCTTTTTTTTCTGACTTTGGTTAACCTGACACATTGGGGGTTGGGCAAAAGCTATTCGAAGGTTTTACCCACAAATGCAGCCTATTTTTCTTACCTGTGGTCTGCAGTGTCCTTGTGGTGGACTGCGTGCTGTCATGATAAGAATACTTCCGGTGATATGTTGTATTTGACAACTATCCATGGATAAAGCTGTACATTTAGCTTGTGCAACAGAAACATTAGCACACAGAGAAGGAGATAAATGAAGGTGAAGTTCAAGATTAATGAAAGAGAGAACTTGACAAGTTGTTCCCACACACAATTTAAGAAAGGAAAAATTTAGAATTGGAATAAGAATGCTTTATTGTCATCATACACAGTAGATCTTGTTGTACACTGTGTATGATGACAATAAAGCATTCTCATTCTAAATATTTCCTTTCTTAAATTGTTTGTGGGAACAACTTGTTCTCTCATTAATCTTGAACTTCACCTTCATTTCTCTCCTTCTCTGTGTGCTAACGTTACATTTGTGCAGTTCCTTTACAGCAATGACATTAATAACCAAGTTACTCAAAAAAACATAACCTAGTGCTCATAATTTTACTTCTTGGAAAAATAATCTAAATTCTCAACACTTTTTTTGTTGAAGGGGTATACAGGTGACAAGCTTAAATAAAGAGGGCATGTCATAAAAATATAATAAACAAACAGGAGGAATATCTTTTCTCATTTCACCATACAGTATTTGACCATGTTTTAGATAAAATGAAAACTCATTGATGAACTTTGCAAATTATATAGATCTGTTTATTACTTGTGCGTTACCAATACTTTGGGAACAAAACTAAACTGCAGACATATAAACGCATACATACAATTGCCATGAAGAACAGATAGGTAAAGCATGGCTCTTCTACTCTCTTGACTAGTGATTAAAAAGTCAGAGTAGGAACAAGGACAAACTGTCACATCAAGTAGCTAGGTTGGTCTTATTAAGTGCTTTGGGGCAAAGTAGTTTGCAGTGCTTCATGTTCAGGCAACCTCTTTACTGGGTGATGCCAATGACTCCGCAGGCCAGACGTCCACCGGCATTTCCTGTCTTTAGACTCTCTTCATTGCCTCCTTTACCCAGGTCATCAGCCTTCTCATGGATCTAAAACAGGACAGAAAACATGTCAGGAATGTTGTACTCTGCAGGTTTTTGGTCCTCCAACACACCATGAGATAAGTGGCTTCTCATGAAGGCAAGAAACAAATTAACTTGAGGCAAAAACGTGTTTGAAGTTAATTTACTAAGCTTACTATTTTTCTACTTTGTTTGCTGCATGTGGAACAACAAAGCAAACACTTATTCTTACCACCATAGTTCTGCCAATGATGGACAAGGGACCAGTCAAGGTCAACATCTTGTCAGTGATGTTTATCTTGGCAATTTTATCATCGCTTGCAGTCACATTGCCCAGGTCTCCAACATGCCTATGTTCATAAAAAACAACAACAACAAAAAAAACCAAAACCCACATTTACTTGCATTCAGACCATCTTTAGGCTTACAATATTGTAGAATACAATATATTTGAGACTTGCTCCTGCAAATTTTAGTCACGAAAGCAAGGATGATGTTTTTACATACACAAGCAAGAGTTTTTATAATCTGACAGCTTTGACTGAAGAAAGTCATAGAGCAGTAATGACTGTAAAAAGGGTTTCTCCCAAAAAAAAAACAAAAAAACAAAAAAACAGACCAGTAACCTGTACTACAAAGCAGGATTTGCAGTTAGCAGTTTGACTTAAGGTTTATATCTGTGCTTTTTAGACTGAAGGTGGATTCATTCATATTTGAATACATGGTAACAGTCGCATGTGCTGAAAATGCTCTGCAGCAGGTTTAATCAAAGTTTACTTAAGTTTAACTCTACATGAAAAAGAATTTCCTATGCCACCAGAGGACAATTTTTTAGTTGCATTTTTTTTTTTAGATTTAGGTGCATGTGTGATCATGCCCAACACATTATTTTCAATTGCATAAACATTTTTTGTACAAATCCATTCAAATTCAAATCAGAGTCTTATTTTCCCATTTGGTTCTTCAAAAAATCTCACACTTAATGCCAATCTATACTAAAGGCAAAAAATTTTCTTATACAAATATGTAAGAATTTAAATGAACTGTAAATGTTACTATGTTAAATTGCTTTACTGTTTCAGAGACAGGGTGCTAATGGTTGCAAACTAGCTCAATGACACATCAGTTTCACTTGTGCTTTCCCTCAAAGACAAGTCAAAACGACCATAGTGGTTAACGAAAAAAAAGTTGTAAGTTTAACAGCTTCTGAAAAACAAAGACCGTTTTATACAAACCACAAACCTTTAGCCTGAAGACCATACTTTATTGTTCTTATTCATTAGCAGAAAGAAATCAATGTTCGTTCTGCACCAAACTATTTATGTTGCATTGTTTTCGGACACAAGCAAACTACATACAGACCATGTAAAAAACTATGCAAAAATAGCTGAGTTGTTGCTGAACCAGAGTATTATTTAGGCATTAAAATAATAGACCACCGCAACTTCCAGTACACTGAAGTCATACAATTTTTCTTTGCTTGTTACCATTACACTGACACCTTTACAAGAAGAGTTTTATTCATTTTAAGAGGCTCTCGAAGTTTTACAAAGAGTCATTTTTCTTTTATTTTCATTTTTCAAGTTTAAATCATTGTAAAAGAACTTTTTAATTCATTACTGAATTAGAGTCTGTAGTTTCTTATAAAAATAACCATTTACAATAACTGTTATCATGGGCATTGCCCAGTAGAAAGACGGGCTAAACATTATAGTAGCTCAGATTAAATCATCCCTCTGACTAGACTCACCTATCAGCATCATTGGGACCAGCATGTGTTTTGCTGTGGGGATTGAAGTGAGGGCCCGCACTGATGCAGCCTGGTAAAGACAAAAAATGTATAATAAAATAGAAGAAGGAATAGGAAGAGGTTAAGTAGTAGTATAGGACGGAGAATAACATTATAATAGAACACTTTCAATTCAGTCTGGGTGTTCTAAAACTAGAAAAAAGCCGTAAATATATTGAAATCCTGCAGAAGGAATCTGTGGGATTGAAGACAATGCTTTTCATGTGCTTACCGTTTGTATTGTCTCCAAAAGCATGGACATGGAAACCATGCTCACCAGGGGTAAGTCCTTTTATTTCTCCTGACAGCTTCACAGGGGCTGACTCATTCTGAAAAGATTAAGACAACATGTTTTATCAGGGACTACAAAAACACAAAAGGAGCTGTCAAAGCCAGGTGACAAGGAGAACTTGAGGCTAAAGTAAACAAAATTAGGACAATTTCCAACTCAAATCACATTTACCAGGCATTCTTGGTATTAAATCAAACCAAAGTTTATGGGAATAGGTATAGGAAAGTTGTATTAAAAAGGGAGGAAAAGGGTCTCAGGGACAGCATCAAGTTTAAGGGACGTGCCATTGTCCTTGTTTGATTGGCAGCATGCCATTAGCAGAGAAAAGGACCACATCAGCATCTAATTGGACCTAAGTGACAATTGTGGGTATGTTTACTATCTTTTAAATGTGCTGCAGCTGTACAGCTATCTAACCTTCAAGCTGTCTTGAACAGCGGCTTGTTCAATTAGATAGAGCGCAGGGACAAAAAAATGTGTTTAAGTTTGTCAGTTAGATAAGACAGAGACTTTGGCAAATAAACTGATGGGGGTTGTTGTTTCAAGTCTTGGATTTTGATGCAATGCTACATTTAAGATAAAATGTTAAAATTACTGATTTATGCAACATTTGATTGGTTGTATTGAAATTTAGGTCGTCATCTTCCTAGACTGATACCTGATCTGCATTCTGTTTAATTATTGTAAAACTTGATGGGGCCCTAACAAAACCCGTAAAAAAAAAAGATTTTTTTTGTGCTGCAAGTCTGAAATGTCACTTTTCAGCCTAGCAACGGTAGCATAAGGTACAATGTGTCTAATTTTAAGAATTTTATTGTTGTTGTTTTTTTTACTAAGATTAAAAACCCCTTTATTCTGCTATCAAATTACCATAACCGGTTTTGTGTGACAAAATATTCTGTCCAATAATCAGTAACTGCAATCACTTGCCATTGTGGTAGTGAAGGACTATTTAGTCCCACCCTTGACAACAAATGGTTCATTCCTACATCCCATTCAGCAAGGCCAAACATTCGAGATAAAAACAACGAGGAGGAGGGCAGGCAGTGACTCAGCTTAAAAATAATCCGTAGGCCAGTATCTCCTCGTGTTTAGCAGTATTACACTTACTAGTGCAGGTTTCAAATGCAACCAACATTAAATTATCGGCTAACTTTATTTAGCCACAAACGCTAAACGCTCCCTGACTGTGTTTCAGCTGATTTCCAGCAGACTGTCATGTTGTTGTTAAAAACCGACCATGCAAACATTAAACTTGTGCAACAGGCGTTTTCAGTACACACGCTGTAGATCATTAACAAACCACAGGCCTTGGGCGTTCAAAGTTTATCGGTTACCTGAAAACTGACTAATTGTTTTACACAGTTAATTTTACACAAATTAGCTGACACAAACATCCCAATAGTTAAGTAACTGGGTAAGAAATGACAGGTAGCAGCAACCGAGTGCGTACTTAACGCTAACGTTGGTATTTGGCAACGTGCACACTAATGATAACCTTTTAAAAAAAATGAAACAATGTGTTGATTAAAATAAATGTGCACAGTGCAAGGTAACCTCTGTGCATCAGCATGGTTTGGCTGGATGTGACCAAGTTCGATGCCTTGTCATTCAAGCGTAACATGAAAGGTTAGCTTGCTAGCAAAGTCTGTACTGACAACCAAAACCTGTGTATGAAGTTAGCTAGCAAGCTTAGCGTACTAGCGCTTACGCAGCCATTGGGATGCATTTCATACCTCGAAAATTAACGAAATATTTCTTCCACTAAAAGTAACCCAGCAAGCTTTACCTCCTGCTCAAAATGTACGACTCCGGTGGTATCTCCGGCTCCTTTCAGCACACAGACAGCTTTCAGCACCATCTTCGCAGTAGTCTCAAGTGAATCTCAAGTCCCTTGCTCTTGCTATTCAACCAACCTTAACAAATTGTCTAATGGGCGGGCAAAAACTACATACAGCCAATCATAGTCAAATAAATCAAAAAGCAAATTTTGATTGGTCAATGATTACTACATGGGAGCGCGGCCCATTGAGCAGGTTGAGTCAATGGTTGACACAAAACAATTACCTTATCATTTAAATGTAAATAGAGGCGACATTTGTCCACAATAAATGACTGGGTAATCATGTCTCATTAAAAAATGTATCCAGCTATGCTAGAGTATTCATGGCAATTGCAAATTTATTAAATAATAATTATATTTGCAAAAAGGCAGCCTTACATTGCGGTTAAATTTTTTTCAAGTTGTATGGCTGGCACAGTCTCAAATAGTGTTTGTGCTGGTGGTGCATTTGCAAATGACATCCACTAGAATACCAGGACTCAAAATTTTTCAACAGAACATTAATGAGATGACCTCATAAGGTTTATTCGTGGCCATGACTTGCCTATAGTGGCAAAGTCCTCCATCCCACCGGCTTTTGGAAGTTGTTATTCAGGATTAACAAACACAAAAAACTCACCTGTTTACCTCTTCAACAGAGATGATGAAGGGTCATCCTGCAAGCATTTGTACCCAAATGTCAAAATCATGGCAGATATCAGGCCTGTGGCATTCAGATACACCATGACATCATATGTGTGCCAGATGATTCTTAATGTCTTTGTCTTTCAGCATCTGGCAAACAGTTATCTACACTGGTTATGCATTTAATATAATTTGAACAAGGAAAATGATTTGGTACAAAAATAGTTTATTAAAAACAATATCCTATGGCTGAAATATTGAAGATTTCATGTTCATGTCTCTTGTATTTTTAACAAACCATAGAAACAGCTGTCAACTTTCAAACCATTAGGAGTTAAAAAAAAAAGTAAAGCAAGGGGCCTCTTTTTTTTCCTTCCAAGTCGATTTGTTTCTCTCAGATAAATGAATCACAGATCATAAACAACAATTACCATTACACCTTTGTATCGTCAGTGATAAAAGCATATTTACAGCAGTATGTCTCAAGTAACATTCCTCATCACTTCAGTTTTGCCATAGGTGCCTCTGTGTTAAATTTTAATATGTTTGAAGAAAATGCATTGGGCTTGCAGAATATGGGCTTTAAATGTTAGCAATGTTGTGTCATACAGTTTGTCTAAAGTCAAAAAGACACCAACTGTTGAAGCTGAGATAATCAAAGACACACACAACAAAAAAGGATTCAGCTACAGTGTTACAGTTGCATGTTCATGAGATCAAAACTTGTTTAACTCCAAGTTTGACAGACTTTCATGAGGCAAATGGAAAGGCTCTTTTATCTTATCCAAGAGATTGCCTTTTTTTCTTTCATACATATAAAAAAAACCCCACAAACATAAAGCTAACGAATCCGCTTGTGTTTACAAAAAATGCCCAAAAATTAAGTTGGCATCTGAAGTTTTTGTGTGTAAGGAGAACAATATATTTAAAATAAACCTGTGTTAGATCTAAAGAAGGCTCTATTTTATTTACTTAACTAAAATATAAAAATATACATATTTTGGATGGTGTGAAATTTTAAAAGCATGAACCCCCCCAAACTAAGTATACATACCCCAGAAATTCCAGTTGACTTTTAATATCACTTAATGTTTAGGTTGAGACTCAAGTTTTGAAAAAAAAAAAGGTTGAAACATTTAACAAGGTTGAATTTTCTTTTTCTAACTGTTTTTGGACAACTGTTAATCATCTGAATACTTGGCAATTTCTTTGCAAACTGTTATAAAGAACCTCTTTATTTGGAAATGCCAAACCACTGTCCAGATCACTAACCTCTGAAACGAAGCCATCACATATATCATCAAATTTATTCACCATCTACATAATCTGCGGAAATTTCCAACAATTAACGTTCAACGTTCAATTGACGTTCAACCTTAATTCCAACACCAAAACATAAGTTAACAGAAGGTGATAGTTTAATCTTTTTTGTCATGTAGTTAACTTGAAACAGTACAAAGTCAGCATTGTTATACCTCGCCAAGTTCACTATTCATTTAGTTCACTGTTTTTAAAAAAAAAATATATAGCTTGTAATTTAATGCAAGCTACATGTTTAAAAAATGTTGGGCTAGAATCATCAAAAGACTGGAAAAGTTGTGGAACAGTTATCATAACATTGGCTTGGGAACACTTCTTGAAATCTTTGTTATCAAACAGTTTGCAAATGAGTGCTTCCGGTTTTTATTTAGGTTTCATATAGCCTTCCATCTTTTTGGTACTTGTATTAATAAGGGCTGTATCTTTCAAAACCATGTATCAAGTCAAAAATTTTAAGCGACTCTGGGTGCATGTCACAGATTCATCAGTTATCAATGGGTCTGATAGAACTAGTACAACTCTTGTTTTTATTCTGCTTGAAATTAGGCGTGGTTCAAAGCTATCAAGTGAGGACATAATCAGAAAGAGAGCTTATCGGTTTTTTTGTGAGCAAGGTGCAAGTCCTAATTTTCAGTGGGAAAAAAAACAACATTTAGGAAGATGTTTTAACTAATGTGAACATTTAAAAAAAAACAAAACAAATGCCTTTCTTCATTCAAACTTCTACAAGTAATGTAATTGGATCTTAAGGCCACAACAGTCCTTTCAAAGCTATGCCTTACTGGCTTTGATACAGCAATGGGGAGTCACCATGAAATACAAAACGAGATGAGACAAACCAAATAAAAAAAAGAAAAGGCGTTTTGTTGTTCAGTGTTTGACATGGCATTTAGGCAGATTAAAAAAAAAATAAAACAAAAATACTTTCCTTGATGAGGAGGACCTACTATCCTCAGATGAGGCCAGAAATGATGACAGAATCAGTTCTAGTTTAACCCCATCTGCAAAACAACTTGAGTAAAAACTTAAGCATGCAAACACTTCATTTACTCTTACAACTAACAGAGGAGAACAACCCGAGTTGGCATCCAATATTTAACGACAGCCATTTCTCAAACTTGATTTGGAGTGGTAACGTGTTTCAAGACATGAATGCAAAGCCAAATCTGACAATGAGCCATAAAGTATGAAAACAACTATTTTCATATGTGTGGGAGATGTCTGTTTTCAAGAAATGTGTTACTGCCCAGAAACTGACAAACTCTGACTAGTAAGTTATTCATCTGCCCAAACTTGAGGCTGGTTATCATAGTGAAAAAAACACAATTTTTTTTTAAACTTTCAGTGGTTTGATAGCAGTCTCTGGCTGCAGAAGCAGCGAGCCAGTCTATGATGTTGCTTCCTGTATTGTTTCTGTGGGCTCACTTTGAGCTGAAGATAGAGGCTCCGAGGGCATTCGCTCCCCTGCAGCAGTAGTTTCCTCTTGGGGCGGAGCTAAAGGTTCTGATTCTGCTGTCTTTTGAGAAGCTTCCTTACTTGGTTCTTTATTGGTATCTGCGGTGACCACAGGGGTCAAACTAGGTTGCTCTGCACTGTTAGAGGTCCGAAATCTGTCAATGTTTTCCAGTTCGGCCAACCGATCATCTCTGTCCCAGCGTGTGGTCCTCTCTCGCCGTTCCGATCTCCTCGGTCTGTCCCCTTCTTTTCCTTCCGCTCCCCTCCCTCTTTCCCGACTCCCTCCTTCTCCTCTTTCTCTCTCTCCTCCCTCCCCCCTCCCTCGCTCCCTCTCACCATTATCACCCCTCCCTCGTTCCCTGTTGCTATCCAGGTTGCTTCGTCTCTCCCTCCAGTCTCGTCTGTCTCTGTCACGATCACGATCACGATCTCTGTCCCGATCTCGGTCTCTCTCCCATCCTCCTCCCCGGTGATCGCCTCCATCTTCCTGCCAGCCTCCAAGCCTGTCCCTCCCGTCCATCCTATCACCACCTCCTCCTCTGCCTCCATCCCCAAATGGACGCCTTCCTCCGCCAAAACCTCTGTCTCTCTCTCTGTCCCTGTCTCGATCCCAGTCTCGATCCCTCTCTGACTCTCGGTCCCTGAATCCAGGTCTGTCTCCCCTAAATGATCTGCCATCCATTTCCTCAGGACCCTCCATGCCCCGGGGGCCTCCTGGTCTAATAAAAGGAGGGGGAGGACCTTGAGGAGGAGGGCCATGCCCATGTGGAGGGAAAGGAGCCCTCAAATTGTGAGGAGGGAGCATTCCAAAGCCTCCTTTAGGTGGAGGGTCATGGTGCAACATTTGAGGGTGTGGCCCTCTGGGCATCATCTGTGGAGGCATGGGTGGCATGTTGGGATGAGGCGGTCGTGGCCCATGGGGTGGAGGGAAACGCTGCATGTGTGGTGGCGGAACCGGAGGACGTTGGAGTGGGATTATACCAGGCCGTGCACCAAGCAGACCACCAGAAGGGGGTTGGAGGTTTGCTGGAGGACCTCCTGGGAGAGAACCTGAAGGTCCACCTGGGAGAGATCCTGGAGGTCCACCAGGGAGAGATCCTGGAGGTCCACCTGGGAGAGATCCTGGAGGACCACCAGGGAGAGAACCAGGATGTCCACTGGGAAGAGAACCTGGTGGTCCAGCTACCTGGTTACCTGATTGTAAACAAACACAAAACACAACTTATTTTAATTTAATTTTCATTACTTTCCAAAAGTCCAAAATATTCAATTTACAAGATTTCCCGTCATTTGAAAAGCACTAGCTAGGGAATGCCTGGTTCTGCATTTTGAAATGAATCATAATTAAACAAGTTGTCACTTTTACTTCTGCACATCAACCAATCAATCGACCATCTAGTCACTATACCTTATCTAATAATAAAATCTCATCCAGTTGTAACATTCCTCTGTTGTCATTGGCCTAAAAAGCAGTTATTTCACAGTGTAAAGGCTAGTATGAGAAACAAAGAAATCACTTTGGTAAAAAGTCTGGAGAGAAAGACAAACTAACCCATAGGTCCCATCTGTTTGTTGAAGATGTTGGGACCCTCCAGGACCTCATCATTTTTCCTGCTGCCCAGACCTGCTGGGTCCGGAGGAGGTTCTTCAACTCCACCTTTGGAGGGAGGTGGGGGACCTAGAGGCATGGCACCTGGAGGAGGAAAACCTACAAGAAAAGGTAGGGAGGGCTTAGCTTGCTATGATACCAGCTTGACTTGGTTCAAACTAACTTTTCAGACAACTGGGTAGCTGGACACCAACCCATAGTAGATATGTGGTTTAAGCACAAGTATGATTGAAGTAAATAATTAATAAGGCATGTGAACAGTAGTATTTTGTGCTTTATTCTAATCTATGTAACTTTTGCAGTATCTTATTTAATAGTTGAAGATCTGATGAAGGATCACAGTCACCACAACTGCCCAATGAATGAGTTACCATTAGGTTCGTACAGTTTTATGTTTACAGTTAAGACTCATTGAACTTCACTACAGGTTTGCAAGATATTGATAAAAATCCCTCCAGATTGGGAATTCTGTCAATAAGAGTAACTGAACAAAAGCCAGTGGCAAATGGTTTGATGGTAGCTGTCGGAGGTGCTACCTGGAGGCATCTGCATGGGATTGAAGCCAGGTCTGATGAAAGGGGGAGGGGGTACGCCTGGGGGAAAGGAAGGCGGAGGCATGCCTATGGGACCAGCAAAGACAGGAGGCTGGAGAGAACCCACGCCAACCATCGCCTGCTGCATTGTAGGAACCTGAGAACATTCACAGAGATTTAACAGAGACCTCAAATGAAGGAGTTATTTGTTATACTTCCGTGTGACACTCCGGCGAATCACAGGACATAAAAAATTCATCACAAGGCTAAAAAAAGACAAAAACAAAAACCTTCGTACAGATGACGCAATAGCTTGTCATACGATTTCAAATGGTTCCTCATAGTAACACACCAGCAGTGACAAATATGCACAGCACAAAATGCTACAACGCCATAATACTGAGCAAATGATTTTTACCTGTGCAAGGGGGGCAGCTGGAGCAGCCACAGGTAACACTTGTGTCTCCTCAGGCTGCTGTGGCTCTGAACGGCCGTTGTGGGTGAGCTCCTCTGGGAGGTCAAGAGTCTTCCTCACTGCACTCCATTCTGGAATAGAAAGACATGATTTAGACTTGTTAAAAAGCAGCACTTCAACAAAGAATATCAACTATATCACTTGTCTCTGATTTGTTTGTACAATTTCCTTTCCTCTTAGAGGTTTTACCTGGTGACAATGTGTCTAGATCCAGTATTCCTCCTTCTTTTAGCTCCTCCAACTGGGCCTCTCTGATTTTGGACCAAGGTATGTAGGTGACACCCAACTCCACATCCCAATACTGTTTAAACTCAGCCTTTATGCCTTTGTTTAAAGCCCAAGCAATCTGGCAAGAGACCAAAAAGGAACTTATTTTAATTAAAAGACTGTGTTTTCTCTTCAGTTCCCTAATTTTATGTTGAGTAATGCTTTACTTAGTCACAGTCGTTACACAAATGCTGCTCACTTACCTTGATGGCTTTTTGGTTAACTTTGTGAGAGCCTCTGCTAAGCTTCTGTAGAGCTCTGAAGGCATCTTGTCGATGTATCATGACAATGTAGGCACAGCCACGAGGAGGTATCATCTTAACAAGACAAAAAAAACAAAATAAAATAAGATTGTGACTCATTGCTCTATGGTCCTTTCATAAAAAGGTAAAACTTTCAGACAAATTTTGGCAAAGCAAAGTTTATTTTAAAGACTTAATATTTTTTATGTCATCAGTATTTCACTGACCTTAACCCAAATATCAGATACTGACAACCATGTAGAGGCAATGCAATAAGCTACATGATATCGAATTACTGTATGGTGACCAAAAGACACAAAAATCGGCACTTGCATCTGGGAAAATCAAAACCTCATGTTTCAAACACAGGAAGTCAATTAATGTAACTTTTTTATAGGAGTCCACTTACGTTGATGGACTCTATCTGGCCAAACTCCTCCAGTAAAGAGGCAACATCTTGCTGTTGTGTTCTCTTGTCCAGCTGGCCCACCCATAGTGTTGTACTGCAAACTGAAAAGAAATAGGTAACATGAACAAAATTTAGAGATGCAGGATATATTTAAGACAAGAGGTCCAAGGAAGGAAATTTATTTAAAAAAACATAGTGCTGTCATTCTGATGCAAGAGCTACTCAGAAAACACTCCATGCATACTGAATAGAACATTTCAGGGACATGTCAACCAATTTAAATAAATATGACGAAAACAAATTATGACTCACTGCTTAGTGTCTCGCTCTTCAGTGGCGGAAGGCCTCTCTGCCGCCGCTCTCGTTCTTTCTCTCTCTCCCTGCGCTCTTGTGAGCGAGAGCGTGGGGAGTGGTGACGCCGCTCTCTGGAACGCGAGCGGGACCGCCTGTGCCGGGATCGCCGTGTACGGGAATTAGACCGCGACCTTCTCCGCTTTGGAGACCTGAAGGACAAAAAAAGAGAAAGAATGAACGTGCAATGCATGATCAGTTGAACTTGTCTTCATAAAACAAAGGAGATAGTAGGGAATAAATTACAGTGCTGAACAAGAATTTTAGTCCCACACATCTCATCCCATTACAGGTGCTTACCTTGAGCCTGAATGTCTACCATGTCTGCCATCCCTCAATGACGAACGATCCATATCTACTGACAAATCCTGTTTTGATGTGGAAAAGACATGATTATGATTAGGTGCAAACTATTACGCCTGTTCCATAATAGTGCAAACTTACTAATATCCCACCTCAGCTAATAATAGAGCACTTTTTTTCATATTAAGCCTTTTAAAATTTCAGATATCAATTTAAAATGTCAAAGTAAAAATTAACTTAACCCCTTCAGCAGCTGGTTAGATTTTTACTTATCCTTTATACTATTTTTTGGTCTACCTGCTGTTGCTGGGTGGCATTGTGGGGAGGATATACCCCTGGGAAGCCTGGAAGCCCAGCAGAGCCAGGGAGGGGCTGCCCTGGTACAGCTTGCCCCATGGGAGGCATCAGAACTGGAAAGCTTTGTCCAGGGGGTAAACCATAGGCCTGGAGCTGTCCATTAGGAGGAAGAGAAACCTGTGAACGAACACCAAAATAAAAATTGAAAAAATTCCCCTATGACCGCCTTTTCCCACTCACCCTCTGGAGTCAAGTCATTTTTATTAACCCCCCCAAAAAGTAAAACAGAAACACAGACAGCATTTCTTTAATATGATATTAATATGATAGAAAAAAGATTGGCCCATACATACAGTTAATACCCATATCTGTAGATGTACTACCTCTTGATAAAAACTCCCATAAATAAAGAATACTTATTGTCATATGTGCAGTTATACTGTTAGGTAATTCTAATGTTGTAATACAAGCCGCAATATTTGCAGTGATAGGGAACTTCAGTAGCATTTTAAAAATATTTTAAATAGCATAAAACAATGGTCAAAGAATCGAATAGCCTGATGTGTCAAGATAGAACAGTTATTTAACTATTAAAAATGACTGTTCTAATTACCTGCTGTGAAAGGTCTTGGGACATGTTCATTATCTGTGGTTGAAAGTGCTCCATGTGCTGCAAGAAGGCTGGAGGCTGCTGCATTCTGCAATAAAAAATAACCCATCAGATTTACAGTTTTTGGCTCATTTTAAAAAAATCAATTGAGCCTCCAGTTTATGGCACTGCAGTGTTTTATATACGTAATAAATTTGGGCTTACAGGGAGGGCTGTGATGAGACTTCATCCTTCTTTGTTTCCTCTCCAACTTCTGGTTCATCATCATAGTCAAAACGGTCCAGCAATTTCTAAAAAAGAGAAAGGTAATTTATAAAAAGACTTCATTAGTTTTGATGCTGCCAACACAGAAGAGCTTGTTCAGCTTTATATCACTTACACAAAAGCACTGAGCCTCAAAATGTCTTTACAGTGTCTGACTTCTGCCATTTTATTTAGAGTACGTTTAGCTGCTGATGGCACACTGAAAATAAAAAAAAACGTAATTCCACCTTGTCAAAGGCTGTCTTCTGCTGGGTGGACTGAGTGGACAGGGGAGGTTGTGGGGTGACTGTGCCCAAGCCACTGTTGAGGTTTTGGGCCTGTGTTTGAATGTTTTGGACAGGAGGCTGAGTGTTGGCGTCTAGCTTCACTGGCTGCTGCTGCTGAAAGTTTTGCAGCATCTGTTGAAGCTAAACATGCCAAATTGAAAGAAGAGTTTATTAGTTAGGGTCTTAAAGGTGCACAAGCACTGATAATACAAGCAAAGGGACTTTGGACAGAGTAAATGCCAGCCTACACTGGCACACACAAACGCACCTGCTGACCCTGTGAGGACTGGAAGAGCTGCGCCACAGCAGCAAAGGCGTCAGAGTTTTGCAGCTGAGCAGCGGACGTTGTGGTGGAGGAGTTTGTCGTTACCGCAGTAACTGGCTCTTTGGCTGGAGGTGGAGAAGAACCTGAGTGAAGAGACAACACTTGAACATGTATGTGGGCAGCACAAAGATGGCTTAAAATGCAACCATTACTGAGTGATAATTAGCATATATTCACTGCTTCAAAATAAAAATATTCAATTTTAAATCACTACATTCAGCAAACTTACATTATCTACGTTAGTTATTGAAATAAATTACATTAAAAAACAAAAACAAACAAAAGCAGCCTTATCATGGACTTAAGAGTTACTAAAAACGCTCCGTGTGTACAAACAAACAAAATACCTGGCTCATCTGTGTCTGTGTAGGGTGCAGCAGCACTGCTGGAGCCAGCTGCCATGTCCAGTAGGGGCTGAATAACCTCGATCTTGAACACCCCATTTTTCTGCCACAGGTTCAAAACCCGCACAAGCTTACTCTATAAAGAAAAATAAGACAGCAGGGAAACAGGTGAAGAAGAGGCTGGCTAAATCCTTTAATCCCAAATTAGTGCTATATGTTACCGCAAGACTGCAATCTATGACATTCCAGCCAATATTCATCATAGTGAAATATTCCCCAACTGTTTCTGTTCATACCCTGTCTTCTACTGGGCAAAGGCAGAGGTTCTCAAAAGTTCCTGTGATGTTTTTGGTAAACCTTGGGCCAAACACGTCCTTGTCTGCTCCAAATTGGTGTCTGGACTGCCGAACGATGGAATCTACCACATACAAGCCTGCTACCTTGTACTCAGGCTTGCACTAAAAAGGGCAGGAGAAAACAGATTTGAGTTCAATTGTGTTTGCTGAGGAGGGGACAATGATGACTGAATGTGGAAAGGTTGGTCTCACCTTTTTGATAAACTTCTCCACAATCTGGACCACATGTTTGTAGAGCTGAGAGAGAGAGAGAGAAGAGAGAGTGTGTTATCGTGCAGGTGTGGGCTCAAAAACCAGGGATACCTTTTAGAAATACATGTAATATATCTCAAATAGATATGCAAGTAAATCTCAGACCAAAGCAATACCAAACTAATTCTTACTTTCATAGCTTTGATGGCTGATTTGGTGATGGAGATCATCTTCGCCCTAGATATTGGGGGCTTGGAATCCATCAATGAGAACAACTGGACATGGAGGAGACAACAGATGTGTGAGATGGAGAGAATTGTTGGACATGAGAAATAACAAATAAAACAGAACACATTAGTAGAGTTTCATAGGCAACACCGATGATTTCTATCCCACTGCATTTGATTTTGAAACCTCTGCTGTGATAGTTTTAGTGTGCTTATGAACCTTTTCGATAATGCTATTGGGTTAGGGTTAGGGTTAGGGTGGAAATGGAAATTATCATTTTGTTGATGTTAGTGGACTGTGCTGCAAAAGCAGTAAATGCGTAAAATCATCATAATGCGCACAACTTTCAACTCCAATCTGCCACAAACACATTGATATGTGCAAACATACCAGTATCACACATGATTTTGTTGAATGGAAATTAACAAATTTCTGCTCTGTCAGAGGGGACAAGCATTGCAGCAGTAAATCGATGTCACTGTATATTGTTACATGAACATTTGTGATTATCATACAATTATATTTGCTTATGAAGCTACTGAGTTTTACTATCTGAGTGTTTTTAAAAAAAGATAAGTTCATGTCAAGCCAAATATCTGTGGAGACATATTCTGCAAATCTATAATACAGCAAGTTAATTTGACAGAACCCTCCTGTTTCCATGTCTCTAAATGTCATTTCAACATAATAATAATTAAAATAAATATATTATGATATACTGGGATATTTCCTGACAAAGCTATTGTATTATATTATTTTCCCTACAATGCAAACTCGATAACTGGTACATGCAGCCTATCAAGAAACAGCAGCATTATTCATGCTGAAATAAATGATTCAGTCTTGTTACAGTATGGTGCAGGGAAATTGGAAACATTTCAACAAATTAAAAAGTGTGACCTAGGAGTCTACTTTTGAGAATTCTGCAGCATCCTTAAAGCTGTTTGGACAGCTTAGTTCTGGTAAATTTCTTACTGAGAACTAAGCAAAATGGCCCAATGTCTGAGATAAATCAAGTTAGACGTTGACTCATGTGCAGTCTTTGAACAGGCTTCTGTAAACAGTGTGTTTTAGAATATCATTTGTCTTATCCAACAGTAATTTGCATCCACAAACAACAACAACTTCTCTCTCTGTTTCAGTGTCAGACAGGAACTGATATGAAATCGGACTACCCATAGCCCTGGGGTTGAAATGACTTGGTGTGATAAACAAGTATCAGGGCTAGCTTGATGGATGATACGATTACAACTTACAGAGGGCTAAGCCACGTTAACTGCTACATATATACCAGTCACTGGCAATGTCACATTTAACTCTTAAATAAAATAACCAGAGGAACCAAACACACCAAGAGATGACTCGATCTGTCTTTTAACCAGACTTTTCACAGTATCAAACATCAGTTACCTGGCCTTAACGTTGCATCCCCTAGCTTAACAAACACAGGCTGTGCATTTCATAAAATCAGTTGAGAGCATTTTGGTTGTACATGTGCAGTGTAATAGTAATAATAAGAGAGTGTGTTTGCTTGCTATGTGGTTACCAGTAGCATTGTTACCAACACCACTGTTGGTGTCCATGCCCTCACGAGTTAATACTAATTGTAGTGCACGAAGTTTGGGCAAGGTTACTGGAAGCAGTATTGACTAATGTTAGCCCGCGTTCAGCTAGCTTGCCAATTAGCAGAAAATCCTATTACTTGTTTCAGGAATATTACTCGCGCTGCAGGTGTATTTACAGCATAAACGCTGACTCAGCTAACCCTAAACCAGGTTAAGATAGACAAGTCCACCTAGCTAGGCCCGTTGGTCTGTCCTGCTCGACTAGCTTCAGTGCATCACAGCACCATGACCAGCACCACTAGACTTGGTGAGTTCAGGGTCTAAGCGAGCCCAGAATGCGGCTTACCTCGTGGTTAAAGGCGTTAACGGCGTCCATGATTGCCCGACGCTCCGAGCCTCCCCCTTAACTCCCGATTCCCCGCTTTCGGCGATGTTTATACAAGGAAGGGTCGGTACAACATGTCCGCTCCCGGTAGCTAACGACAGCTAGCCTAGCATCGGTGGCTTTCGGGTCGGCGGGCACGGCAAAGCATGATGGGACTCAGTGTTGTTGTTCTCGGATTTTGCCACTAGGTGGCAGGGTGCTGTAAGGATTGATAATATATGGCTACTGGACGGGGAGTAGGACAGAGGTGTCAACTGATTGTCCTTTTACACTCGCCCGAGCAAAATACAACACTTGACTTTTATTAAAACTCGCGAAAGTTAAGAATTATTAACAAAATAATATCTTTTATGACTCCCATCAGTTTTAGGCTATGTGCAGCAAAAGATCTTTTAAAAAATGTAAAAGTTTATCTCAGTCTACATTTAATAACTCTATCTCTTTTTTACGGGCTACGATTAAACTTCAAAAACTAATCTATGGCCAATTTCCTTTATATCATAATTTAACACAAAAAAGGACAACGGTAAATGAATATCAGTTCATGTCCAGCAACACAGCAGTTTCACTTGTCTTCAATTGTCTGACTGACTGTATGTTTCTGTAGTACAAAATTGCTCCAGTAGATGGCGGTGTACTTATACTTTTGGTTTTATGTCTGGGTGTCTGGTTCAGTGTCTAGAAAGCATGGTCCAGCAGGCAAGGCAACCAGTATGTGTGCATGTATTTTTCCCATTCCCGGAAATCAATTAAAAATGAGTAAATAAAACAGAGCACACCTTCATGTGTTATTAAATGTCTCGTGACACCATGGACGTCAACCACATAAAACACCTGTGTGGGACAGACTCCAAAAAAAAAAAAAAAAGAAATATTAGATAAAAAAGAAAAGAAAAGAAAAGAACATACATGGTTGCAGGGCTTTTATGCTTGATTTGATGACATTATTAAGAGCTTTCTGTTATTTTCATATGTTTGTCATTTGTTTTGCTGTTTTTGGCCCCTGTAAACTCACTATTTAGAGATACAATGTAAATCATTTACGTTTAAAGTAACGTGACCTACTGGCATTTATTAAGAAAAACACGTGCCTAAAACTGTTGGCACTCCCTGCAGGTATCCGTCGTTGACATATGACAACCACATAATTGGGTCACTGACATCTATGTGAATGACTGCTTTGTCTGTCAACGGTATAGGCTATAGGCTCGAACATGTATAACTTTTTACTGCGGGCAGAGCTCCAAGTTCAACAGCCAATAACAATGTGAAAGCATGGAAGTAGCTAGATGATGGTGCACCGTGTCAGAAATTGAAAAAAAAAAAAAAACAGTAGACTGTTTATGTATGATTATTTATTGCCTCTGGAAATGTACACCTTAAAATCAGTGTTGTTAAGGAATTGTGGGTACGCAGCGCATGGTGTGAACATTCTGGGTCCTTTATGCAAAATTCTACCCAAATGACAATAACAATCACAACATGGTGGCTGTTAAATCATGTTACCTGAATTTAAAGTCTAACCATTTGTAGTGACAGTGTTGCTGTCGCGCTCTTCAGGCTACAAATGCATTCTTTGTTAACAGTGATGTACAATCAGAGCGCACCATGCGGGGAAGTGGTACCGGGTGGAGTCGCCCCCCCCTTGTTCTCACATGTGCTCCGCCTGCTTACGCCGATTGGACTGAAACCCCCCCTTGCTACCACCACCACTGTGTGAATGTGTGTTTCACCCTTCCACTAAGAAACGCCCACCCGGAGGAGCGGTAAAGTCACTTCAAACTGAAAAAACACGCCGCCTGCACACATTCAAGAGGCGTGCATGTGCAGAGAAGGGACGCAGACTAATACCCCACCTCTGGCTGAGTTTTTCCAAAACCCTCGCAAGTAGGCTATTAAGACAGGTTGCGTCAGTACACAACTTTCCATGATTGAGTTAGGCATTTTTTTCCCCCGTGTCATTCAAATTTAAGCTGATACACTAATCAAGACTTGTCTCGGAACCTGCTGAGTGCGCTCACTGGATGCTTTGGGTGAACAGGTGGCGCAAGCTCCGGTTTCCTTAATTTGTTATTAGGGACGAGACGCAGGCAGACCGGAGTTAACGCATTTCACCGGACGCTAAGCATTTAATACCTGGCTTTAAGCCGGGCCAAGGGACGAGCTGCGTTTAGTGTTCTCCCTTGTTAAAAGGAGACGGTTGGCAAGGCAGCTGTGATGCCTGTTGCCGACAGTGACATGGTAGTGGACAACAGCCACGGGTTGTACGAGGGGAAAGCCCCAAGTAGCGCCGGGAGCGACGGAATCCTCCCGGCCTCCTTATGCAGTCCCGCAGCGGACATCCTCAAGAACTTTTACCACACCAAGAGGGTCGGGAACTATCTGATCGGGAGGAAGCTGGGCGAAGGATCGTTCGCCAAAGTAAGAGAGGGTCTCCACGCGCTGACGGGGGAAAAGGTAAGCGGACTCTCAAAGTGGAAAATGCAAAAACAGGGTTTGCTGACATTGTGCACAAGCTGTTTTATATGATATTTCTTGGCTTATTTCTAAAGCACATGTGATCAGAATTCCTATCTATTCAGTACTCGTGATTTCTTGTACTGATCATTTATAAACCAGAAATAATATACCCTGCAATTCAAGCCATCCAAGTCTGTGACTTCTATAGTTTTCTGTAATGTTTTAACATCTAAAAATAATGAGTGGCATGCCGCAAGGGCTCTGATGTGGTTTTAAATTTCATTTCAGTGGGCAGTGTCAGCTGTCACTTGCCTGCACGTGAGCCATAAAAATCACACGATCTGTCTTTTATAGACTTTGGCGTTAGTGGACATTATAATTGCACCATATTCCAATCCAGTCGGTCCTTTGGAGAAAGTGATTAGCGCTGTTTGCAAGGGGAAGCTTTGTTAATGAGCTCATGCTGCACCACCAGCTGTTGAACTCGGCTACATGCTCTCAGCAGGGCTTGTTTTCTGGCCGCGCTCTAGTGACAATATTTATTTTTGGTGTGTGAGAGAAACAGAAAGAGCTTCCTGGCTTCATTTTTTTCCCTTTTTTCCTAACATGCGGTGAATAACCGATTTTGCGCTTTGTGGCCTTCCTGAACCTCCTGCTTTGTTTGCCGGTGATGGTGAGCTCACCGCTGCTGGGCGCGCAAGCCAGTGATAGGGACAGAGGGGAAAATTGTCCGGCCAATGGCGGGACAGAGCTGCTACTTGCATATGAAATCAAGTGGGTGAAAAATGGGCTTCAGCCTCATTATGATTCTGCCAGCGCAGTGCTTTGATGAGGACTACCATTGGCCGGTGGTTGCCTTTGTCTCTGCACGCTTTATTGCGGGATAGCCAGAATATTTGCATATTGGTTCAAGCACTTCCTCTTCCACACATGTCCCTGCATGTAGTCCCGTGCCAGTCTGTTTACCGAAACGTGCATCAATGAGTTCAACATTTTGTTTATTAGAGATGATCTCATT
>JAQNCA010000006.1:12520722-12535781 GCA_029783725.1 Acanthurus tractus
ACACGTCATGCATACACATAACACACTGTATTATACACTGAGTTTAGAGATATTCTCTCATGTAATATTGGTGTAACTGGTTACTAATTGAGCCGCAAACTGATTCACACCAGCTAACAGACCCCGACCCTCCACCCTAATTACATGTATAAACGTTTTGTCTCTGTAAAAACTCTTAAGATACCCACTGACTTCCAGCCAGCAGGCACTGTCTCCTCAATGCTGGCTGGAAGGCAAAGCTCACTGCACTATTCTTATAAACCAAAACCAATAGTTACAATGGCGTTTACCATCTTTTACCTCACTGCATTAATCGTACATTATGTATCGCAGCAGTCAAATTGTGACATGCTAGTGTGGATTTTGTCATGGTGTTGCAGTGTCTGAGCGTTAGTGCCATTAGAATCAACACGCGGAAATAGAAGTAGGTACCAAGAGTTAAGTCATGCTGTCACTTTTTGTAGCGTTGTCATAAATCACTTGATGATGGAAATAATAACTAATGATAATTAATGGTTGCAGATTTTTACGTTCTTGTTACATAACCTTTACGACTCACAGGGAAAACATCCAACTGTCTTAGTTGTGACTCTCAGAGAAGGGTAACGCTATGTTAATAGTCGGTTTTGAAAGAAAAACAAAAAAGAAAAAATAGAGCAACAAAAGCCTTATGAAACTTACTAGCCTCGCCAAAGGCTGAGGGTATAATTACTAGAAGAAATGCTACTAGGATCACGTAACATCCATAAATATAATTCACTTCCTTTTGTCTTAATGCTGTAGTTTGTGCAATAGTCTTAAGTGTTAACTGCAATGACGAGAAATTGCCAAGAGCTCTCTGAGAGTGATGTGAAAATTGTGCTTGTAAATAATGGTACGACTCCTGTGTTTCTGTCACTTCTGTACGGAGGGATTCAAATAATGTATGTTGACATTTTTCACGTTAGTGGCTTCACAAAAAAACGATTTGACTCTATAAAAAGGCTTCCACAGGCACACGAGGCTTCTCACTGTTAAGATACCGTAGAATCTCTTCCTGTCCAAATGAAAAGTTGCATGCAATGTTCCGCGAGTCAAATTGTACCGTCAACATTTGAAAAACTACGTCTTTGTACCTTTTTCTGGTTGATACTGAGATTGATACTGACTCGGGAGGGGGGGGTCTTTTGTAAGATTTTGTAATGGATGGTTTTGTTTGAGTGTCAAGAGATTTCTATGCTGTAAAAAGTATTTTAAATATTTATACTGAATCCATTATGTGTCCGTCTGGTCTTTCAAATACACCTGCCTGCTGTCTGGTTTCATTTGTACACAAAAGCAAACATACAACTTTATTTTTAACTCCAAAAAAGTCCGAATTATAACACTTAAACTACTATAATTAGATAATTCCACTATAATCCACATAATCCAACATTCTTGGCAATTTTTGTGTAATTTACACAAAGCCAGAGGCGTATAATTTATTCGTAAAGCTCCCAGCTCCGAGAGAATTTAAAGAAGATCAGCCTTTCTGCCGTGAGAGGGTCTCTAGTTTTACAACCACATTATGCAACTTGTGTCAAATACCACAAACTTTTCCCATGAGACACCTGTAGTGGTTAAAAAAAACACCCAAAAAAAACACTTGCGACAGCTGAAGAACCCTTAGGACTGACACATATTATGACCCCTTCCTCTTCACACACTCTGTAGACACTAATCTACTCAGCTGTGGCTCCCGTGTCCCCATCATAAACCTCTTTGGGCAACACTGCCCTGACGAGACAAAGAAGGGGGATCACCAGAGCTCTGAGACAAACACACACATACACAGGACAACACAAACAGGGCCGTCTGATTAAGTCGGCATGGCTAAGCTGATAAAAGCCGAGGGGCAAGAGTGGCTCTAAAATGCATTAAAGCCGGAGCCTTTTGTTTATCAAAGACATGCAGACAGTTAGTCAAAAATCCCCAGGCGGCCCAGTGAGACAAACAGGCTACAGCCATGAATATGTTGGCTTAGCTGCGCTGAGCGAAAGGGTATCATACAGGTAATACCTGTACCCAAGTGTTTGAGTGCCGCTTTGGCGATACCTTTAGTAGGTGTGTACTCAGAGATGCGCAAACACACAGAAAACAACCTCTTTTACTGGTGGATTGTGATTATGTTTTAAGAAGCACATCATTCAGTTAAGGGTTGGTAATGGGAAACCTGTAAACTAGATTAATATGACAAGGAATTAATCAATAGCGTGTAGAACACATTTTAACACACAATTTTTCACGCAAAAAGGTAAGCAAATCTAAAAAGAAAATACTTTTACAGATTCTGTTAAATTGTGCTGACATTTTTGCACATTTTATAGATTAAATCATTACTGGAAAAAATTAACAGAAAGTTAAATAAATAATAAGAATTTTAGAAAAACTTGAGCGCAGTGTTAGATTGCCTTTTAGAGGATTATGAATGTGGGAGCAAGTTGTTAATCTTCTACTATTCCAGGAAGCATTAAAGGAAGAAATCCATACTGATGAGATAAACACAGAAAATGATTTTCTTTAAAAGATTATTTCAATAATAATCTATGTGAAAGCAGGTCAAGTTAAAATGATGAGTATGTGGTAAACAAACATCCGCCTCACAGCTTCAGCAGGAGTGGGCATTGAGTGTTTTTTTTTTTTTAAATTAAAATCATATTTTTGAACTTTTATTTTGTTAACAATGATATGTTATTATGTTGTCTAAAGAAATCACAGCAGATTACACATACAAGCTAAGTTCCTTATTAGGGGAAGGAGAGGAAGGCGGTTGTTTGACAGCTTGATGAGACACTGCGCTTGTGTGACAACAAACAAATGGGACATTTTCCAACTGTTTGTTGTGACATAACCATATATTTTTAGCCTAGATATGACCTTAATTTTTACCCTGAACTAGCCTAACAAGACTCTCAACAGTGTTGTTACAACTACAAGCTAATAAAGGTTAAACAAATCATGATAATGTATGGTATATAAAAGTTACATCAAATTGATGGCTTGCAACATATGCAAAACTGTCATTACAACCCTTACTTGTCTTTCCTTTTTTATACATGCAAAACTATTATTACAATACTAACTTGTCTTTCCTTTTTAATTTCACAAGCTGCAGTAAAACAGTTCAGACGTTTTCCCGCGCACTCGAAAGATTTATGTCTCTAAAAATTGGAGACAGCTTTAGTGTCATCTCAAACGTCACACTAATGATCTTCCCTCAAGGTTTCTGGAGGTACACATATTCTTCTCTTGGTTATGCAAGAAAAATCCCTCTCTTCGTTATGCAAACCAACTGGTACATCAGCTGTCAGGGTCTTTGCTCTCAGACAATCCTGCAGGGGAAGAAGTGTGATGTGGAGGTCCTGGCCTGGTTTAGTTATACAAGTTTGTGGCTATAGGTCAAATAAGAGTACTAGATTCTGGAAGGTGAGTTTGGAGATAGCTAATAGTAGAGAAATGAACATTAGAGTCACAGGCAAAAGAAAAAGTAGACATTGGTAGACATTCCTGCAATCAGCAAGCCAACTTCACGTTTCCTCAAAAGTTGTAACATCTGTGGCATTGAGCTGTGTGACAAAACTGCATTTTGGACAGTGGCCCTTAATTGAGAGCAGCCTGTGGCACACCTGTGTAACACACATGCTGTTTTACCAGCATCTTGATGTGCCACATGTCAGGGTGGGTGAATTGTCTTAGCAAAGAGGAGGTTGCTCACTAGCTGAGATCTTTAACTAATTTGTGAAAATTATAGTTTGAGAGAAAAAAAACATTTGTGCATAGAAAAAAAGTTTGATATCTTTAACTTGTGAAAAATGGAAGCAAAAAGAAGAGTGTTGTGTTTATTCTTATTTTTAAGTATACCATGCTGACACTTGTTTTATGATAGGTTTGCTTTACAAGAAAGCACACCTGCATCCTGCAATGCACTCCTGCACAACTTTAGGTTGAGATTTAAGCAAGAGAGAGAATTTGTCCAGACCTGACAAGTGCCTCAGCTTCAGGACATGTAGGCTTGTCTTGTAAATTTTGACAGCACATTTAAGAGTTAATCTCTTTGTTGGAGGCAAGAACTGAAAACCTGAATGATGACATTTGTAACTTTTCGTAGGAGACTTAATTATTGACTGCTTTTGAGACAAAAATCACTTTTAATGTAAGGCCAAACTGAAAATGTACTGTACAGCAGGATTTTACTCCTGTCAATCTGTTCAGGCTTAGATCCTGATGACACTAATCTTGTTTTCAGCCCCCTTCTCGTCACATATATGCACACACACACTCACACCAGGGCGTCACTGGCAAACCGACGAGCCTTTGTGTCTGAGAAAAACAGGCGATTAACCTGCTACACAGTGATGAACACTAGGGACTTGCCTGCTCACCACACTCACACACACATTAACAAACAAGCGGAGGAGCATCCTGGTTCTGCCTCAACGACCAGCACTGCTCTCCTCAGCAGCTCTCACACATGCAGGGAACGAGGAGAAGAGAGTGAGAGACGGACCAGACAACCTGGCAGACACCGGTATACACAAAGATGCAGGGTGAAATAAACAAGCAGATGTTTCTAATGAAGTAGGAGGCTTTGGGCACTCAGAGGGGATTTGGGTTATTCCGTCAGACGGGTCTCGGACTGACCGGCTATCTAGGTCCATCACAGACACAGATGAATGTGATTAACGGAATGAGAAGGTTGTTGTCTAACAGAGGCTTAAACGCTTTCACCCCAAAGGTGCAGTTGAAAAAAGAGGAAGAAAAAAAAAACTGTATAAATTACCCAAATGCTCTTGACACCAAGATGATCTTACACCCGCTGACTGCTGTGATTAATTTGGGAAATTCAACCTTCTAGATGAAGGGGTTCACTGACCGACCTGCTGTCTAGTCTGTCCGACACAAAGGCAAAGATGCAGCCAGACGGTCTTAATGACTTTAGGGCTAAAAAAAAAAAAAAAAAAGGTTTTGTTAAAGCAACAATCTGTGTGAGGAAAAGTAGCAGTGATCAAAAGTTTTTCTTTGGGCTTATATTTTTTGGCATCCTTCAAACATAAACTATGAGGATTAATTTTTTTTAATTAGATTTAATCCATTAATTATAATGGGATATTTTTAACACAAGGGCATTATGTTAATAAATGCATATTACAAAAAAAATCCTATTTGGATTAACTGTTGCAGATTTTTTTTAAATATAACTAAATGTGGGTGTTTTGGGACACAATGGATCTGAGGTCTGGGAAGTGCTGTGGAAAATCAAGAGTTAAAACAGGAACTGGTCATAAACAGCTATGAGCAACTGGTGGGGTGTGGTTCTTTTGTTGGGGGGAAAACCAAATATTATGCATGGAAGGCTGAAAACTGCAACTAAATGGGAAAAAAAACAGTGCTGATTAAAATTGTAATTATTAAAATGAGGTTGTTTGTTTCCCCTTTTTTTGCCAGAAAGAAAATCACTTTCCTTTCTTGCTTACACAACCAATAATGGTGCTGAATTTTGGTCTGTTAATCCCTTAAAACAGAGACATTTTCTTTCTCACAAAGTAATCATTTTCCGTTTCATGGAAAAAAACAAACATATTTTGTAAGTTGGCACACAGGTGGCACTCCTTGAGATATTTTCTCTGTCGAAAACAAGATCAGAAATTCAATCAAAGAGCAAAGCCCAGCCAATGGGATTTCAGTGTCTGTGGCAACAGCAGCATTAGTTCGAGCCGCCATTGGTGCAGTGTTTCACAGAGCGAAGGCTGTAATTGGCTGATAGCGTGCCGAGGCTTCATTGCCTCCATGGCAACATTGCTTCCTTATTGCTTAGGAAGGTGAAAAGGAGGAAAAGAGGGGAGGCGACTTTCCCTCAGACGCTACCTCTGCATTATTCATCCTTTGTCCCCGAGTGCTTGTAGAATGTGTGTAGATGTACTGACTGATGTGTGTGTGTGTTTGTGCATGTGTTTCTATGTTAGTCTTGGTTTGGGTGGTAGTGATTGGTTGAGACTTAAAAGGTGAATGGGGTGAAACCGGTGCAATAATTGCACTCAGCAGTGCAATGCATCCAGCAACACTGTGACTATATATAAAAACAGCTCAACAGGCTCTGAGGCCATTCAGTGAGCCAGCCACAGCGACACTCACTTCAAACTAGCCTTTAAGCTTAATTACTTTTAATGGAACACAAAGGGATGTATTCTCCGAAATGAGTCTGCTACAAGGCTTAACAGCATACATCTGGACAGTGGACGAGCCGGCTGGCTTGCACTCTTGCTGCCGGGAGCATGCAGGCGCCTCTCAAAAGCGAGGACTGAATGAAGACAACAACACCACCCACCACCAACACCAGCAGATACAACAAAAACCACGCGGCTTGTTTGTTGTTGTTTTGACTTTTTTTTTTTTCTCCCCCTCAACAGTCGAGGGAGGGGAGTATTAGAAGGAGGGGGAGGGAGAAAAAGGGGCAAGGGTGGGGTTAGCACAGCGAAAAACATCACACAGAGATTAGGGTGGGGGTCCATTCAGGGCTCCTCCCCCGTGTATGCGTCTAAGCACGAGCAGGGGGATAACGTCTGTTGACAGGCGTGCCGGCCAGCGAGCTGGCTGGCTGTTCCTCCGGCGGTGAGCACGATGACGAGATGGCAACAGGCACTCAGCATAGCACGTGCTCTCAGTTGCCATCGCAACCTGCCCTTGGATACAGCGTGCTGGTTGGCCGTCTCTAACTGTTGTTGTTCTGTGCGGCTGATGAAACCTTGTGGATGAGGGAGGGCAAGCAGTACAGCATGCAGCCGCTTTCCCGCCTTGGTAGAAAGTGTTGCTAGGCACATTAGTGGTCAGTTGGTAAACAAATACTCAGCCTTTAATATATAATCAACCCCTCCCCTCTCTCCTCTTCTGACCTCAAAGACCTCAAACTTGCTGTTTAACTCTTAAATCCAAGAGATACTTCCAATTAGACACGAAGCAGGATGAGCCACTGATCCCTCGCACTACTGCACAAAGTGAAAGAGAAAGAAACATTTAAAAAGATTATCTATATTTAGTATAAAAGATTAAACCAAATACGACAACTTTAGATTGACAATATTAAAATTGATTTCAAACTTAATTTCTTCATTTTTGGCAAACAGTTGAATACTTTATTACACAAAAAAATGTAAGACAAACCAAACTTGTACAACACATAACAGACAAAAAAAACAAATAAACCAATAATGGTTCAACACAGTAACTGATACACTGAACTGATAAGTCTGCAATATTTGTGAAAAAGGGAAAAAATGATCCATTAATATGCCAAACTTATATGCAGACATTATGAAAGAGTGTGTGGGTGAGTGTCCTCAAATGTTGTTCACTTCTGGCTGCAGCAAGGCATTGAAAAGCATATCCAGCAATCTTTCAGGGCTCCATGGTTGAGGAGGAGAACAAAGGATAAGTGTGTGTGGCCTCAAGTGGCCAGATCAATATGGCATTGTGCTGAGTGTGCAGCCTGCCTGATGAAATCCTGCACAAATAAACATCCTGCCCAAAGCATGCATTCGCTCTGCGCTGAGACATACAGAGAAGATGGTGCCATGAGCCACAGGGGCCGAGCTGACAACATGATTGATTACAAGTGCAGGCAGTCTTTGTTTCACCATGGGTAATCAGGGAAAAGCGGAATGGAAGCTGTGAGTGTGTATGTACGTGTCTGTGAACAAGGTGAGGCTAGGACAAAATTTGTTACTGACGGAATGTGGTTTAGATGAAACTAGAGAAGGAAGCGGAGTGGTACAGGTGGGGACAAGGGGTGAGGACATTAAACCCTCACGTTCAACACCTGGACAAAGGACCCGGAGAGAAGTTGACGTCCATCACTGTCATGCTTCATCACATCCCTCCTGAAGGCCAGCTTCGATCTCCTCGAGCCTGTGTGCCATGGACATGACCAGCATCTTCATCTGGGGATCAGGCAGGAAAGATGGGGATGGTTTTAAAAGGTGCAGGGTTGGGAATGAGAAGATTAACAGTCATAAGTAATTGCAGGAAAATGAGCAAAGAAAAAGGATGGAAAGGGTGGATATGAGGGAGTGAGAACAGGGATGAAACAAAGGGGGGAAAAAAACGGACAGGTGGAAAATGAAGGGAGCAGTGGGAAGCAGTGAGGAAGAAAGAGGGGAGGAGTAAAGATAATTGGAGATGGGGGACAGAGAGGGAGAATGACGAAACACAGAGGGGAAGTGGTCATGGATGGATGAAGGGGGAAGAGAGAGTGGGAGGGTGGGCGAGACAGGTCAGTGAGTGTACAAGCTCAAAAACCCAAACAAGTGTCTACGGGTCAGAAAGACAGACAGACAGACAGAATACATTAAGAATGGCGGCAAGGTTGATGGGCATCTTCATCAGACACATTACAGGAGAGGACAAAGAACACATGAATGTGAGACTGAGTGTTGTTTGTCATGCTAGTCAAACTGTCCATACTGAATATTAACAACAAATATCAAAACAACTTTTATTGATACATTACTTTGTTTAAAAGAAAGGTTAAATCCTTTTTTTGAATTAACAAAAAAAGCAGGACTGTAACTGTGTTTCATTTCAATGTACCAGTATGTCATTTCTTAATTTGTTTTCAGATTCAAACTGTAAGATGTCAGCAAAGATAACAAGTTCCAGCATCCCAAGTTGACCTCTTCACTCCTAATATAGTCTGATCAACAATCCAAAAAATATATAATTTCCAATTATTTAAACAAGAACAACTTAAATTCTTTATAGTTAAAAGACTAATGACCATTTTGCACATTTCGGCCAGAAAAATGAGAAAATTTGTTAAATTATTGGTGATTGTTCTCATTTTACTATTCATAATCCATAAATAACTTTTAAAGAAATATGAACTTCTCATCTTGAATAAAAGAAGTTGTCAAACAAAGGCACTTGGAAAAAAAAATTAATCAAAATAAAATACAGTCTAAAAAAAAAATTCTCAATCCGCAACTGTTTGACCAGCAACTTTTAGATCTTGTTAACAGAAACATTGCTGACTTACAATGCTGTGAACAGAAAAATTACTTATCATCCAAAAAAAAACCTTAACCTTTAAATTTTACGAAAAACAACTCACAATGTTGGTGGAAAGTAATTAAAGAAGAACTTGTCAGTGAAAACTTTGATGATTCATGCTGACAGACAAGCACTTAATTTTAATTATTGACCTCAAACTGTGTGGCGATGTGCCAATGGCTTATAACTAAGTAGAGTTATAAAGCCACCTAAAGTTATTATGAGCAATGTGTATTTTTATTCAGAGAAATCTTTAGGCTGCTCACACGGGACTAAACACAGTCAACGACAAGGTGGATTAAGCGGTATCCTATGTACTTACCAAAGAGAATGAGGTAAGCCTATTCATTTCACTATATGGCGCCTTTATGCGCTTCTTTGTTTTTACAGACATATGGTGAAACAACCTCACGACAGCAATGATGAAGGTTAAGATTAACGAACAATTGCTCTGAATAATCATAATTGACTAATTCTAAGATGTTTTTTTCAGAGGGACACGAACATAGATAATTACCTTTCCGTCTTACTGTGACTTGGACATTATCCAAGTGACAGGCAGAAGACTGACATAGTAATTGGTGAGCTTATCTACAGATACAGACATGAAGTCTAGTATTAAAAAGAACATAGGATGTTCTAATGCTCACGTGAAATGTTTTTTTTTTTTCCGGTTTGACAAGCAGTATAACCTCTTTCAAGTATACTGTTGCATTAAAAAACATTTCATGACACAATGGATCAATTGTCACCTGCCAGAAAGTCCACTGTCACTTTCCAGAAAAAGCAAAATGCCATACATACATCCAGCTATAGTGACAAAGACTCTTCATGATCAAAACATGTTTTTCCTTCAACAAAGATTCCTCCACATGCGCTCTATCACATCTATTGTCCTTGGAGCACCGGGGTGGGAGGGCTGGCAGGCACTGCTGCGCACTATCCCCACCTACTGGCCAATCTGTGGTTTTATTCATCATAATGTTTTTTAACAAAGGATGATTTAAGGATAACTTTAAGAAATCAAATGTAGTAAGTTTTTTTAACCTAACCTTAACCCCTTTAAAAAATAATAATTAAAACTAATTTAGCCAACAGGAAGTGAATTTTAAACTAAAATATACAGAAAAACAAACAGAAATTGATTAAAAATTAAAACTGAGTCTCACTTCTTTATTTAATGAAATCTTAAGTGGTATGGAAAATAAGTCCCTTTGGAGGGGATGACATTCAGAGATGAGGTAATGTCTGAAATAAACGTCTCCCCGTCACTGGAGTGAGGGCTTCCCAGAACTGAGCTGATGTCGTCATTAGTACAACCTATGCATTGATTATCAATGGAGAGCTATTGTAAAGCAACATGAGAGCATTTTCAGAAAGACATGCATCACGTAAAACAGTGAATTATGCCATAACTGTCAATGTGCAAGTTAGACCTGTAATTTTTAATCCTTTATTTTTTTTAAACATCAACAATACGATTTTAAGGATTTATCTTTACCTGGGTTTGGTGAGAAACTCATTGTTGAACATTGGAAAAAAGCTTTAGAGCACAAGTGTTGCTCAGTAGGTGACACACTTTATCACAAAGAAATACAATATCAGAAAAAACAGACAAAGAGAAGCAGCAGCAGTAAATTACCTCTGTCAGCTGTTGTTCAACAATGCCCCTGTACTCCAGTGTGACTGGCTGCTCTTTGGGGCCCTCTGCTGCCAACATCTGGCTTGCAGAGCCAAGAACATAACTGGAAAAGATTCATAGTTTAATATCAGGGTACAGGTGCAAGTGGGATGTGGATTATTAACATCAGCACGACTAATGAAATTTAATGCATTCCATAACCACGAGCACTACCAATATGAAGCCTGTATCATTCAGCTATTGAGAAATTAATATTCTGTGGTGTGGTGCTGGATGACTGCTTTTAAATATTAATGTTTTTGACTTTGGAATGCAAAATTTGCAATGTCTTATTTAAAATTAGTTATTTAAAACACACAAAGTTTGACTTTTTACTCCTTGTGCCTTTAGTCAATGATTTTGTACTCAAACATAACTGTGAGAGTGATGCAGGATATAAATAAAATAGCGTTGATTGTTCAATTGTATTTATTACATATGGTATATTTATTCAGGTATATTCATATTTGTTATATGCTTATTTATATAAAATAAATGTTGTCACAAACTGAGAAATAGTAAAAAAAAGGGGTAGGAAATAAAAAAATGTTCACTTCTTCCTCCTCCTTTTTCGAACATATGGAGTTTTTTTTCTTTTTTTTGTTCTTGTTTTCATTTGTTTGTTGTTTTGTATGTTGCTCTATAGTCATCTCTTTCGTTGTATGTATAAATGGTGACATTTCATTTTCTTGTATATGTTCGAAATAAATTAATTCATTTTGAAGATATACCAGCATAACCGGCAGTTAATGTAATTACTGTATGTCTACATAAATGCTTTGATGTTTGAACTCAGGTCTATTGCTGGGACAATTTCAGAGAGGATTTTTTTTAAGATAAGGTGCAGAGCTGAGTGTAGTGATATCCTATATGAATGTTTTAAGTACTATGAATTACCTTCATGGGTGCACATTTTTCACAGTATACAGTCATGTATTGATCATCACACTTTCTTCAGCAGTTGATCAGATAAATGTGTCCTTAAACATTCCTAACTCAGTCATTAACATACCTGTCGATGTTTGCTACATTGAAACAGAATGTAAATCTCTTGTGGTCCAGGCTCTTAGGCGTGGATGCATAAACCATGCCCAGCACAGAGTGGCAGCCTCGACAGAACAGATCAACAACAAGACTGTGGAGAGGAAATTACAGACACAGAGGGAGCAGTTTAGCTCAAATTAGATTTTGGGACAGACGTAATCCAAAGAGTTAAGTTACCTAAGAAAATGACAAATTCTTTGTTTTTCCAAGAAGTCCACTTAATTCAATGAGTGGATAACAAAATTAAACTAAGGGGACTCCTTTCCTTTGTCACCTCCCCCCTACTTTGGCCGCTATTGCTCAGGCCATACCATTTTTGAACGCAGCTTTTATTTTGATCTAAACTACACATATATGAAGTTTTGTAACTGCATCTTGCACAGCTGTGACACTACCACTTAGACATAGGCTGTCCACAGACAGACATTTGCACCTGGCAAGTAGTCAATACTGCTTCAGAGGTAGTAGAAAAGTTTCAAAAGCAATCTGGTTAGTTCAGAAAAATCATATCACTTTGCTCTAATGCAGCATTTAATACCAGGAAAAGACATCTCTCATGAAATATTAGGATTTAACAGTGTTAAGTCCAATATACCAACATGATATAAGATGGAAAAATACTTCTGCTTGCATTGACACATTGTTTGTTTGATATTTTTCATCATTTAATGGTATAAGGATCTAAATACATTTACGACTGAACAGGACTTACTTACCAGGATGATCGTTTGCTCACTTCATACAGGCGGTTTTCCTTTCCAACCAAGACGTTACCAGTGACCCCTGAGACCAAGACATCACAAACAAATCAGCACCATAATGCAACACTATATTCAAAAGGCAACCCACAAACCTGTACATTCTCAGCTTCCGTAACTACATCTGAAAGCACAATTTTGTCAGACTTTTCAACTTATCTTGCTTTTTAAAACTGCTTTACCTAATTCACTTGGCCTAAGTAACTTTCACTTAAACATTTTGAAGTGATGAAGTCCACAAAAGTTTTATACAGATGAACGAAATTACGTGCACATGGAAGCGTTACAGGTCCGAAAATATTGTGTTGTTTAACCCGAAACTGTAATTTTTAAACCATGTATGACGTTCCCATACAAAGGCCATAAATAAGAGGAAAGCCAGCAATTTACAAAACTGACTCACTTTTCAGTCTAATTTGGTTTTGGTCGTCTTCACTTCCATCCCAAGACAGTGAATCCCCGACAGGTAACTTGCACTTCCCGCAGATAAACACCACAGGTCCCTCATCACTGTCCTCATCCTCCTCTGCTTGACCAAACAACTTTTCTTCGATGGCGGTGGAATCAAGACTGGACGATTCAAACATGTTGTTTACATTTTTTGGTCGATGTTTTAACGGCTTTTCTTCGACTAAAGCGGGTGCGATAAACGTATTGTTGACAGTTTTCTGTCGGTGTTTTGAGGACTTTTCTCTCGCAGCCATTGTTATTAGCTTCTTCTCGCGCACAAGATGTTTCGAACTTACGCGGCCATTCGACAGTTAGTTGGAGAGTTTGGAGCACTGAGGCATCGCAAAACGTCACTGCTAGGTACTTCCGCTTTCGTCTGCAACAGAAAAGCCTGCAAAGAGACAACCGAGATGCTTTTTGTTATTTCTGTTTAAATGACGTAAATTAATTAATAACGCGAAGAAAAGGGGCCGAATGGGGGTGTGTAAATGTACATTAACATTTTGTTTACTCAGAATGTTTATTTTATTAGTTGGTAGCTCTTATGGGGATGTTTCTTAAGAGTAGTTTTAAAGATTGTTTGAACTTGTATTGCCAAATGTCAACCTCTGTTTATTTCATCTTTATTGTTAGATGCTGGATGAAATTAGTAATTTCTTTCTTTTCATTATTGTTGTACATGAATATTTATCCTAAAAGACAGGCTTAAATCTATACGGTAAAAGCTCAGGATAATGGTCGTGAACTATCTTGATACACTCTTTTTCTTTGGAAACATGGGAAAAGTCTGAACCGGATAAACTCTGTTCGGATAGCTTCATAATGTCGTACTTACATGAACTGTCGGCTTTTTTGTTCGTGTTTTTAAGTTAATCAGTTGTTTTTTTTATGTTTATATTTTAAATATTGGCTGTGGCCAAAACTAACCTGCAATGTGTTTGTTAGTTTAAAGTTTCCGCCCCGTCTCATTGGCTGGTAACCTGGAAGTTATTAAAAGGACTGAGGAGCGCGAAACCAAAACACGAAAACTGTTGTAGTTTTTACTAAAGTCTGATGTACCTCCTGAATGTTTTAAGAAACTGGTTGTTGTGGATTTGACTTCCTTTTTGTACGCCATGTGTGAAAAGATCAACAAGGTAATGTTCAGTGTCTTGCTAACGGGGGGGTCTATAACTCAATATGGTGACTGCAGTTAGCTTTTGTTTATCATCCACTTTCATGTCGCTCCTCAGGTGAACAGCTGGCTCAGCTCAGTATTTGGAGATCAGCCAGTGCCACACTTTGAGGTTAACACAAGGACGGTGGACATACTTCACCAGCTGGCACAGTCCAGTGAAGCTCGGTGCAGTGACACAGCTCTCCTCATAGAAGACCTTAAACAGAAAGCATCAGAGTATCAGGCTGAGGGTGAGTGATTGACAGAGTACAGTGGAAATCCAATGAGTTTTGGACTGCTATTGCTTTTGATGTTTAGTGAGTTATATTTGGTATTTTAGTCTGGCTAGGTGGCTAAAGAGCCCAACAGCAACACTTATTGAATTGTATATTTTTATTTTATTCCAACTTGATTCATATTTGAGCGGGTTAGGCTGTCTTTACTTTGTTATAATCACATGGTAACTCATGAAAATAACTGCTGAGGTCTGGACACATGGTGACTTTGCTACAATTAAGTCTAATTTGGCGAGATATATTGTGTTATTGACCAAGTTGTAAACAAGCAAGTTTCAAAGTGTGACTATAATCCTTTACTACACAGGACTTAAGATGGAAGGTGGGTAATAACACTACCAGTGGACTTTGTTCTCGCTTTTCAAACTATTATGCTAACTCAGGGTTTTGATTAAAACTTCTGTGATTCACAGATAACTTGTGTCTCACTTCTGTCAAATGGACTTCTTGTTAGCAATGTTATCATCTTGACCCAAGCAGGTGGCAAGAGCAGTGTTATTACTACTGGCTATAATGGCCAAAACTACAAAAGTAAGGTCCTAGTTGTTAAAAACCTTTTTGTTAGGTTGATCCTGTGTCTTAACCTGCTTCATTTTATTATATACAGTTTG
>JAQNCA010000006.1:12535881-12551716 GCA_029783725.1 Acanthurus tractus
AGGTCCTAGTTGTTAAAAACCTTTTTGTTAGGTTGATCCTGTGTCTTAACCTGCTTCATTTTATTATATACAGTTTGATCAACTAACATCACAACATATTCACAGTATCTTTCTTAACAGAACCCAGTTGTGTTTCTTCTGTTTAGGTGCTCATCTCCAGGATGTTCTTCTGCAAGGCGTTGGCCTATCCTGTGCAAGCTTGTCAAAGCCAGCTGCTGACTACTTGTCTGCTTTAGTGGACACTGCAATGGTGCTTGGTGTCAGAGACACAACACTGAGCAGGTACACTACTGTTGCACTGTGGCAGGCTATTTTCTGGTACTGTTTCCATTCAGTAGTTTTGCTGATGGACCTGTCTTTTCCAGCTTAATGCCAGCCGTGAACAACCTCACCAGTGAACTTATGGAAGCAGAGAAGTCCAACAGGAGACTTGAAAGGGAGCTCAGGGCCTTGAGAAAAAGGCTTGGTGCTACTTTGGTGCTGCGAAGCAACCTACAAGAGTGAGAACATGGATGCAGAGAATGACTTAGTCATGTTGATATTACTAGTTGCCACAGTCCTGGGCTATCACATACTGTGTGTAGCCATATGCCAACATTCAGTCACATACTCACTGTGCTTCATCTGTAATCAGTCTTCTTGATTATTTTCAGGGATATCAACAAAACTGTCAAATCTCAGACAGTGGAGAGCGCTAAAGCAGAGGAGAGACTGCTCAACATGGATTTTGTGACAGCTAAAGCTAAAGAACTTGGGAAGAGACGAGAGAGGGCAGAGGTATGATGTGATGTTAACCTGTATCTGTAATATCTGCATAGTACAAGTGATACTGTGCATTATATTATATTGTGCGTTGATATATTTTGCAAATACTGCTAATGAAAATGAACAGAAAATATATATTTATGAGTGCCTTTACATTTTGTGCAGTTTAATTTCAGGTATTTATGTCAGTGTGGCAGGTTTTGCTGTGGTTGGCATTTAAATAAAATTGGGCTAATGGCCACCTGTTTATGAAGCCTGAAGGGTTATAGATTATTGGTAATTCAGCCACCTGTAAGAAGGATAAAAAAGGACATAAAAATATGCAAAAGAATGAAAGATGAAATAGAAGAGTAAAGTCTTCTAGAAAACCCTCTGCCAGTATCTTGTGTTCAGAAAGAAGACAAAATTGTGTGTTCTGGTCACGTTTTTCCACTGTGGAGTTTTATCGTATTGAGAATGACAGCATGTAGTTTGGCGCGGGTATAATGTGGGCATCAGGTTCCTGCCTGTGGTTGATGTGGGCAGGTCCAACAGTTAACGCCCTTCATATCATTGTCTATCATAGGGATTGGGTGGCTGTTTTATTCTCTTTTATCAATCCTGCAGGCTCAACTTGTATCCAGGAACATGGACAAGTCCATCACCCATCAGGCTATTGTGCAGCTCTCTGAGGTAGTTTCAGCAATCAAGTACCATTGTTGATGAAGACAAAACACTTTCTCATCTTAATGTTCGTTTTTACAGGAAGTCAGTGCGCTGAAACAAGAAATTATCCCTTTGAAAAAGAAACTGGAGCCTTACATGGACCTAAGCCCAGTATGTTTGTTTTCAGTTGGTCTCCTAACAGTTCAACAACCAAAAGTGATGTCACAATATAATAATACTTTTATGATGGCATTTTTTGAGAAGTTCAATGTATGATCATCTGTGTAAATTTGACTTTATTAAACCAACCTATCTTTCAAACCACAACAGAGCCCATCCCTCGCTCAAGTGAAAATAGAGGAAGCGAAAAGAGAATTGGTGAGTATATAAAAAAATTATCCAGTGATCAATGAGTAAGTTGCCTACTTTTTACGTTAATGTCATTTTTTTCCTCAATTACAGGCTGCAATTGACTCACAACTTGAGATGAATATGGATTTCAAGTGAAGATGTTTGTACTGTTTAAATCTTTTGTTGTTCTGAACTGTACATTTTTTGTGTTTAAAAAAAATAAAATAGTCAATTCTAAATTTTGGGGACTCTTTGTCATGCGCTCTATGAGCCTGCTAAATAAGTCTCCTTTTACCTTGCAATTTAACATTATCTGCTAACTTTGTTCTTTTTATATTTAAATGCACTAAAATCAGTATCAGAACCACCCGACTAACATGCTTCATGCTCATAAACTGCATTGGCTCTTCCAAGGTTTATGCTAGTTTGAGACAAACCAGACATTTCTAATCACAACTTCCTTCAAAGCAAACCATTGTTTGTCTTTTCTGTATTTGTCTGTCTGATGCAGCTTCCTAGCTTACAGAATATGTTCTATAATAGTTCCCTTTGACGGTCTGTTGCTTGTTATTTAGTACAGTTTCTACAACCGTGACCACCTCAAACAAATGACACAACTGTCCCTTCTCTGAAAGCTCAAAGTAAATAAAGAAACCTCCCAAGACTGGGAATGTGTGTTTCATTGCTACGTTCATTGAAAAAAAAAAAAAGTGCTTTCAACGAAAATGTAAAAATATTATGATTTCTGATCAACTCAAGTCACAGTTGAGGAGAAAATGTAATTCATGATCTCTGTGTCCTTTGGTTGGACCAGTTTGGTTTATCTTCTTCTCTTCCTGTTTGGTACAAAACATCATTATCACTAATCAAATGTTTTGTCGTTATTTTCTAGTTTCTGCTACAGTTGAAGGGTTGTGTTTTAAAAACATGTCGTGAGAATTTGTCTTTGATCAAGTTTGTCTGACAGATGCAAAATTTATCACTCGGACGAAGCAAACAGGAAGATATTTTATTATAATGGCTTTGTTGTGTTGAAATTATTAAAAATCATAAGTTGGAAATATGTTTCGGATTATCTTTATGGAGAAACATACACTTTGCATTTACAAAATGGATTTCTTATGATTTTAAGTGAGCATGAATGTTTTTATTTACACATATTTTTTTGTTATTCATACCTACTCTATAAAGGAAGTGTGTTTTTAGCTCATGCTGTCTCACCTCTCCACTGGGTCATTTCTGTAAGATAAACCACTGCTCACACATATCTCACAACTTTTTTCACTTTGTTTCAATAGTTCAAAAACAAATTGACTCCAGTGCAGTTTTTACCTCCTTTCTTGACCTACAGAGCTAAGTCTTGCCTTAAAAACAAAGTGCAGGAAATGTTTTGAGTTTGACAACAAAATTCCACTGGCTTTGGAGGGATAACAGCACATGAAAGAGGGTTTTGGAGCCACTCCCTGGGTGCCTAAAGCTAAGATACAGAGAATGGAAGCAGCTAGGGGGCCTGTTGTCCAGTTTGTATGCAAAATATCACCTCACAGTTCCTCCCCCTGCCAGTTCTTTCCCCGTGGAGCTGAGCGTGGAGACCCCAACGTCTCTGTCAGCTTGACTGTTGTAGGTCTGCGCTGCAGTCTGACATGTAGATTGACTGGTTACCATGGAGTGGGTCATGGATGTGGGCTTCGGAGCAATTTACCCAGTAGGCCCCCTGTTTCATTCAAAGGCACCATGGTCGGGGCATCGGCAGTTTATGAAAAGAAACAGAATCAAACTATCATTCATTTGAAGTTTGATCTTTGTAGTATTAAAAACAAGAGACACTGACTTTGGCGACACAGACCCACATAAAGCACCATTAATGTTCAAATGCTTTGCCTACTTTTGGTCATTGGCACTTTGACATTTGCTCTTTGATTCAAGGAAAATCAGAAGGTTTTCTTAAATAAAAGTTCTGAAAAACTGATTTGCTAGTGTATTTTTGTCTGCCATGTGTTTGTCAGGCATTCATTTATTTTCCTGTTTATTCTTAAATTGACTCTACATTATTTATTTTGCACTAGACAGATATTATAAGGTAGCCCATAACAAAAAAGGCAATGTGCAGGCCTTAAGTAAAGCTTGAAAACAGAATAATCATTTTTTTTATGTTTAATCCAAAACAAATAACATAGACATAATAATAAAAACTCAACAGCTAAAGGGTTTAGTGACAGAGATTGTATGAAGCAAATTCACATAGATAGAATATATTTTGGACCAAAAAAAACACATCAACAAATTGTATCTCTGAGTTTATATCAACAGGAAAGAAAGAAGGGGAAGACAGAGGAGTAAAAGAAAGAAAGAAACCCAGAAGAAAGGAGAAACTTCGCAGAATGAAAGCATTTTGCCTTAATCCAAAGAGTAAACACGCTCCTCATGGGGGGAAAAAAAAATGAAAGCTGCAGCCAGTACGTCATACCATTGAGTGTGTCGCCCCTCTTCCCTTTAAAATAGTTTTATCTGCCACGCCCACATCATAATTCCCACTCAGCTGTTACTGTAAGACGCTTTTAGTTTCCACATGCATTTCTTCACAAATCTGTGGTGTTGGACAGCGGGAAAGTCGGAGTGGCAGTATCACCGCGCGTCGGATTAATCAGCCCGTCTGTCATTTTTGAACAACTTGTTGCGCAGCTGCTATTTCTAACCTCCTCTGTGGTCCATTGCTGCAAGGGGGAGATACGCTGGTTTGTGCTCCACACAGTGGTGTTTTCTGTGGAGGAGGACAGATGGATGAAGCGGGGACTCTCTCCTATGAAACCGTGGAAACATCTGACCTGATTGTATGGGTCTTTTTCATGAAGTCCTGCAGCGTACAGTGATTTTTTTTTTTGGACACTCTTTAATATGATCTCAGAGACAGGGGATGCGGATCATGAGCTGGACGCGTCCTTGCACCGGACTAGACTGGAGCCACAGCCTCTTCTACCTTACTTTACTCCTGTGGACCAGACGCATGAATGGACTGGCTGACTTTTCAAGTACGGTGGTGATGATGATGATGATGATAATGTAGAAGGAGGAGAACGGGGAAAATAAGTATAATTATTGTATAAGTATAATTATTAATTAAGTATTTTATCCAAGGAAGCCTCTTTATAACTTTAAAATATTGTTACTTATAGGTTTGGAATAAGGCTGTATGTTTGTGAGTGGTGCAATATTAGCTACAGTGGGGAAATGTTTGCGCAGATGATGTGTGGAGTAAAAAATCTTATCACACTGCCAGTTTTCCTAAAAAAAAACAGCCTTTTGTTCCAGAGAACCCTCTTGTGATTTGGCTGTACTAAGAATTGTCAAACCAGTAATGTAGAAGAGACAGTGTGAAGGGTAAAATTGATGTCCTATCATTTTCTTAGTGTCTTGTCATATACAACTGGCTGTCAAAAATACTTTTTCCCTGAGGTTAGTTTCTGGCATCAGTCTCTTTACTCAGTGAAGTCAGATATCATCCATTCACTCTCAATATCAATCACTTCTGAGTCTTTTTCTTCAGGACAAATAATGCAAACATCCCAAGATACTGTAAGAGACATTGATTCACAAGTAACTTAATCACATCTGCACACTATGCAACAAAGGTGGCTCATATTAAGTTGAATGCCAGTTGGCGGAGATTGCCACCCAGGAAAGTAAACTGGCAGCCAGCACATGGTAATGAGTGACTGTTCAAAGCAACATGAGACAACTAACAGAGCTCCAAAGAGGCCAGACACACTGAACCAAAAGCACAGATTCAGTACACAGAAAAAAATAAAAAATAAAATGTTTACAGCTGATAATAAGGCGTTCCAAAATTAAATTCCTTTTTTTTTAAAAGTTCTTTTAGTTGGTATCTATTTCTACCCCTGTAAGTAATAGTGGACTCAGTGTGCTACCTGGAACTACACCCTCCCTTAGAGGGTCCTTTTGTTATAAGTTTATGTGGACTTAAAGGGATACTCCATCAATTTTGTGTGGCACTTCTGCAAAGTTTAGAGACTCACAATAGACAGATTCAAAAACTGATGCTAAACTGATGTCAAAGGCTTGATTTTTAGTCTGTAGTTTGTGCTGAGCTTCGAAATTTCCGGTAAATGTCTCTTTTGTTCAAACTCCGAACCTCCAATTCACAATGCAGGCTTTCTGTTTAAGAAGTCCCACCTTCAGGTTGAAGTAACCTTGAGGACATTAATTTGTTATTTTTTAAAACTTTGGGAAACTCCACCCAGAACCAACATTAAATCACTATTTTCGCAGGTTGAGCAGTACTCTGTGAGACTGAAACTAAACTTTATTAAAATTAATCAAATTAAACTTCTGAATTTAGTGTTTGTCTCTTAAATGCATCTGCATGCTTCCATGTGATTTGCAGTCTAACCATTACCTTTTGTGCGACAGACTACCTATCCAGGATCATCACCAGTCACTCTGCTCACGCGTGCGACGGACAGCCTCTGCGACTCCACTGTCCACGTCACTCCACCATCTCCATCCAGTCTGCCTTCTACGGGAGTGACGAGGCGAGGCTTTGCGGTGCACACTCTCCGCTCGGAGCCCATAACTACAGCTGTTCAGCTTTTACTGCTCTACAGGTGCTTTTTATGTATGGGATAAACAGCACTTTTCACTCTCGCTGGGTCAGTCGAGAATGGGTGTGTGCTCGCCAGTCTTTTCCTGATTTACTGGAGAAATTTTCTCCCCAAATGTGTTTTGGTTTGTATTAGACACGCTATCCTAAAATGAGCTTGCCGGTAAATGCTGCTTGCAGTTTAAAGTTAATGCAGGTTTATGAAGGCGCCAAACACTGTCTTTAAGTGCGTATTTTCTTTTCTATTTCTGATTCACATTGTGCTCACCGTGGGTTGTAGCATTGAATCCTGTGTGCTGACTGTCCTGGTTGTTTGCTGTGCAGAAGCTGCTGTCAGAGTGTCAGAGCCACAGAGATTGTCAGCTGCCTGTTAACCACCTGCTGTTTGGGAAGGACCCCTGTCCCGGCACAGCCAAATACCTCCATGTGCACTACAAGTGTAAACCAAGTGAGTCCAGTAACTCCATTTCCGTTTATTTAGTCCTTTTCAGAACATTTTTTATGGTCCATCATTTAGCCGGCTGATGCTCCCTCTTTAAGTATTCATTTATTTTGTAGATGAGTGTGGAGGAGTTAGACAGCTATGCACAAAACTCACCCTTTTCCCTGATTGTAACCAATCAGTTTCTCACTGTCGTCATTCCCTCACCTCTTCGTTGTTTTTTTTACCTCACTCAGCTGAACACAAAAGACATGTGGTGTGTGAGGGGGGGACGATGATCCTGCGCTGTAAGCCTCCCAGGGTTCTGAACATCTATGCAGCTGTCTATGGGAGAAGCCTGGGCCAGACTGACACCTGCCCCTCACACCTGACAAGACCACCCCCATTTGGTGAGTCAACGGGATGTTCAGTGTTCTCATATGGTGGCAACCAACAGATGATTTGCAAACTGCCAAAAATTGCAGTCTCTCAAATGTCCTCTTGGATTAACCTCTAAAGAATCCTATGTTACAGTGCTTTATTTTATAGCGCAAATAAGCATTTAAACAGCCAGACTGCAAACATGTTGAAATTTCTTTGTGGCACAAAACTGGAAGAGGACACTGTCCAAAGCTGAGAGTTAATAGCTATGTACAGGGGTGTGTTTTAATCATTTACATAAATTGCACTAAATCCACTACCTGCCATTTTAATTGAGTTTGCAAACAAATAAAAACACATTTACCAAGTAGTGTCTTTTAAAATTTCACAAAGGAACAAAAAAAAAAGTGTCCACGGCAGGTGCATCACTTTGCAAGCAATCACACAGAGCAATGTGCTGCATTTAATAGATGTGAAAATTCACATTGGGCAACTCATGATACAAAATGATGCAGTAAATGTCAAAGATCTTAATTTACTGCTAGCTATAAAATATTAGGTGTCTAATATGGAGGGAGAAGTAAATGAGTGAGCGAGGAAGTGATTTCAGACACAGCTGAGGCCTTTTTCTCTGCAGACGTTTGGTCTTAATGTGCAGGTGTTGCAAATTAGCATTTTGCTATAAACCCTTAATGCATTACATGTGGTGCTTGTGCATATTTTCTCGCTGCAACAGTTCAGTGCTATTGCTTTTCCACATGAATAATACAAATGTACATAAAATCCAAATTTGCTGTACAACAGAAAGCCATGGGAATGAATGGGAAATGTGGCCTTAATTAAAGAGAATCACAAGCAAAAACAGAGCAGGCCTTGCTCAAAGTGTCTGTTTTGTCAGGCCATAGCAGTGAATGCACAGGTGTGACTAATAACTTTAATAATGGCTGCATTCCTTTTCAGTGTGCCACAGCCATTTTTACTGTCATTAAGTTCATCTGTGAGTTTACTGGTGTGAAGAGTCAAAATCTCTGCTGTGAAAGAAAGTTAAATAAAGGCTAGAAGTTATTGCCATTGCTGTATTGACTCAAGTTGTACTAATTTTACCGTGATAGAGATGGTGGCTTCACTGAGTTAACCATTCGCCACATAATAACACATCAGATAGCTGCCAAAAAGGTGATGCCATTGCAGTTAAACTACAACCAAACTCCTGCAAAATAATTAATCAGTGGTTTGGCGATAACAGCTACGTGCCCTTAAGTTGAGTGAGCACTACACACACATGCAAACTCATGTTTCCCGTTCAATGACTGGCTCTCTGCTGTTTCCTGCAGAGTGTCTGAACCATGAGGCCGTGCACTTGGTGTCCAAGTCCTGCTACAGCAAACAGAAGTGCGTTGTTGCTGTCAGCAACCAGACCTTTAGGGACCCCTGCTTTCCAGGAACCAGGAAGTACCTCAGTGTGCTCTATTCTTGTGGTAGGACTCTTTCTGCTTCCTCATTCACGAGATACAATTAAGCATGGTGATAAATCAAAGAGAGGGTTCAGAATAGCAACAGGCTCCCATGATATTACGGAAAACTCACGTCACATCTATTTTAGTTTCTGTTTTATTCATTATGTGACAGAAAATGTTTGTAGTTTCCTACTCTGGATTCTTATCTACTGATCTCAGCCATCAGTCGGTCTTATCATATCACACCAAACAACCCAGTAGCGGGAAATAATAGACTGTAAGCTCAGATTTTTTGGATTGAGGCTGACATCCTGGTAAACTTCCTATGATTGGCACAAATGCCAGTGAGGTCATGCAGCAGTATTGTTCATTTATCAAAATTTTGAGCTGGGAATCAGCTTGGTGTTGGTGTCTGTCGGCTCCATCGAGCACAGAACAATGTGTGGTAACCTTGTGGACCGGTTATCAACACAACCGGACAAAAAGCATTCATAAATTGAGAGAGTCATTCCGTTGTGAGCTCATTTCGTGCGGAGGATTGGATGTGGGAAGTTGCATGCTGATGAATGTTCCTCTGTAGAGAGTGTGGTAATGTTCCCACAGCAATAAAAAGACCATCACTTCTGTTTCCCTTCTAATAGTACCACAGACTTTACTGAAGGAGGCAGACCCCTACATATTCAGCTCCACCTCATCTCCTACTTTTGATTCAGAAAAAAGTAAGTGCATAATACGGTCTGTTGAAATTCTAAGTTTTCTGTGAATTTTTATCTCACATCATAATTCCTCATTTTCTCAACAGCTCCTGCTTCAGAGCTGGAGGAGCCTTTGTCCAAAGGGTCAAAAAGGCCTGAAAATTCAGGAGCTATGATGAGCAACTCTCTCCTGACCTACGCCTACATCAAAGGTATATGCCATTCACATGCATGCATGAACTCATGGAACTGCTGTGTGTTTCATGCATCTCCTGCCTTCATTTCCAACACAGAGCATCCAGAAATGGCAGCGCTGCTGTTCACCTCCAGCGTATGCATCGGTCTCATGCTCACACTGCTGGCTGTGTCAGTCCGAGTGACCTGCAGAGGGCGCCAGCTCAGAGATCCCACAACTGCACCCAAGAGTCACAGCAAGATCACTAACAGCCAGGAGGACAATGATGATGAAGATGATGAAGACGATGATGAAGATGGAGAGGGAATAGAAAGTGCTTTAATCTCAGCCACAGAAAGGAAGGCGGTGAACGGCTGGGAGGAAGTGACCTACGTGAGCGAGGCAGCTGAACGCGCCGAGAGGATTGAACGCAGAGAGATGATCATACAGGAGATATGGATGAATTCTTATCTGAATGGCAGCTCATGTTAACTAAACTGTGACTTGTGGATGCTGTTCAGTATCTTCATGATTTTTCCCAAGAGTCTCTGCAGCAGCTCCCAGCCTTTGATTATTAACAAACCAAGAAACTGTTTTTTAACATTGTAAAGCAGTCTTTTATGTATTTTGCCACTTTTACAGGAGCACTTAGTTTGTGAAGAATATAGTGTGAGTGAAACTGCAAGAATACCCTTTTTTCACAAGGCTCACAAGGGTTTAAAGCTGTAAAATGGGAGGTTACACGAATTTGGTTTGCTGTTTTTTTTTAAATGTTGTATTTATTTACTCATAACCAAATGAAGCTGAGATTTCATGTGGAAATGCTGATTACTTCCAAAAGCAGGGTAAAATCACTGGTTTCAACAAAAGCTCACACAGCTGCCACATTCATTAAAGCTGAGTAAATTTTATTTGCATGACCAAAACCAAAACTGCACATTTTTTACAATCTATACAGCCTATAACACCATCCATCTTCACATACTTGATTTAGATACAATTAAAAAAAAATCTCCCTCAAAATATTGATCTTGTAAAAAAGAATGGAAGAAACATCCAGAGGAGCAACAGATCAGAGATCTTCTGGATATCAAGTCACTATCAAGTGTAAAGAATGACACAGCCAACAGCAGTAGAAGTGCAGTATGGACAATCAGGAAAACAAATTTATATATAATAAAAATATGTAAATATAGATTATTTATCCAAGAGGCGTTGGTAAAATGTGTGCTAAATTGGATATAGACTTAAAGCAACAATCCCCCACCTTGTTTAAGTAGCTCAAAACTAGACCACGGGCATTGGTATAGTAAGAAAATGTTTTGTTTAAGCCATCTCATAAACCAATCATATCCAGACAGTTGCTGAAGAAAGATATAATGGAGAGTGTTCTTATATTCACATAGCCATATAAGCCAAATTTAAAGGTCTTGTTGGCACCCTGGCTTTAAGAAATAGACCAATCCATACAGCTGCCAGCAGATGTTTTATTAACTGGAACTGATTTGGGCCTTTGCATGCAACAGTGTGGGGATCCAATTGTAATAATCCAATTTTTTAATATCTCATTTTGTAGATCTCATACTAGCTGCATCTGTCAAGAAAATCTGTATAAACCAAACAATGAGTCAGGGAACATGATCTGTCATAACTTGTTTGTCTGAAGTGTTTGCTCTCATCTCCAGACTCCCTCTGGGTTTCAACACCAGAATCAAGTCTTTTCATTATGAACATTTTGTGCCTTAATAAGTGTCACGCTGTCCTGACAGTGGTAAACATGTTTTGATGTTCATTTGAATAAAATATTCAGCCCAGCACTGACTGGATTATGTCGACACATTACAGTGTTTTATCAAAGTATAACTACATTAGTGGTAAGTTATAGTTGACAGCTGTTAAGACCATAGGCCTGAATCTATGAGTTCTGATTTGACCTGACGGATCACTCCTCTTTAGAAGAGCCACCTTAACTGAATTTGCAAAAAAAGTGAAATTATCATTTTTTTCCATGCATTACAATCAGGATGTTGTTTTTGAATGCAGTGTTCCTTGAAACCAGCCACACCTCTTGGAACCACTGCATGGGCCCAGTCAACAGTTTGGCACAGTTTGACCCCTCATCTGCAGGGACATGAGCTTGAATGACCATCTACCATGTGACAGCTTCCTGCCTCGGAGCAGCACCAACTTTCAGATGTGTATTTGTAAGTGTATGTGTGTGCTCCGCTGATGGGAGACAAAGAGAGGAAAGGTGCAGCATCCTCATCCCTGAACTCCAGAGGATATAAAAACTGTGTTCCAGTTGAATCACTACCTCTGAGACTTTGTTGAATGTTAATACGACATTGATATAAAATGTATGAACATTATGTATACAAAGGCTACATGGGACACCATGTTTTTTTTTTTATTCACACAATAAACAGCAACTTTGGAACAAGTCTAAATGTAATTTTGTTTGCAAAGCTTCAAAAAAATTTTTTTTCTAAACAGGGCTTAAATAATCAGTAACAAAATAAATCAGATTTAAGTTCAGATAAATCAGGGTTATAGTAGCGTCGCCCTCCATGTGACATCTTTGATGTTGGTTCATAAAATGTCTTCAGAAGTCCTCTTCACAGTCCAGCTCAGAAAATACAACTACTCCAAGGCACATGTGCTTCACACAGTTTTATCTGGAAGACCTCGAATAACAGATGATGAATTTATTTCAATGTAGTGATGTAATAAGGCATCTCAGACAGCTGCATATAGAGTTGTAGAGGACTATGTCAGATCAGCAGCTCCAAGGTGGATATTTGCACAGTTGTGGTCTTCATCTTGGTCCCCATTTGATGTTAGTAAGGCCTTGAAACCGTTTTTTGAGGGCCTGTCTGTCTGACCACTCTGAGTCCATGTAGCTATCATCATCATCTGCCTCCTCTAGTTTCTAAAAAAGTAACCAGGAGAGGGTTAGAAAGGCACATTCAGTACAAACAGGAACATGGCTTTTTAATGTGTGCATGTAATTATTTAGTCTTCACTCACTTTGAGTGCTTCCTGCCTTCTGTGGTAATACATCATCATGTTTTTCTGCTCCTGCTCAGTGACCAGAGGCTCTCTCGCTGGTGCCCCCTGCCCTTTCTGAAGTGAATGGCACAATTAGACGGTAGTTCTTCTTAAAACTGACAAAAAAATACAACAAAAAACACACTGCCTGTCACATGCTCCAAAATACTCCCTTCAGATTGGCCTCACAGCTCTCACCTTTTGGATTTTGACTATAAGCTTTGTCTTTTCATTTTTGCCAATATAATCCTGCAGTTTTTTCCCCCTCTGCATTTCTTTGGCAGCCCACCATAGCTGGCACTCGTCCTCAGCGATCACCTGCAGAGATGCCTGAGGTACGGAGACAGATGGAGAGGGCAGAAGCAGAGGAATGGAGGGAGAAAGAGAAAGGTAAAGAGATTATCCAGGAGACAGTGGGGACAGAATCACCTCCAAATGTACCAAAAAAACAGTATCTTATAACAATGCTGTTGACTGAAATCTATTTTTGTGTGGCCATCAGCCAATAGCTGCAAGGAACTCTTATACTGTAACAGGTTTAGCTGCTTACCTGGGTTCCTGAAAGGTCTTCCCGGTCCTCAAACTCCATCCTGATAGGATCATGAGGAGGCAGCCCCATAGGATACACGATCATGACTGCACCCCTTAGCTGATCCAAGGCTTGCTTTACCATCTCGATAGTGATACACACATTAGCTTGAACTTGTTTCTAAAAGACAAGGAGAAAAACAGATTTAAACAATGATACTGATGCTTGGTAAACAAGAAAATACAAGACACAGTATTTCCACTCATACTTACCTTGGAGATCAGTGCCTTTGACTCCTCCATTGTTCTCATCAATACTTCTTTCATTTTATCATTTGGAGCTAGTAGAAGAAAAAGGCAAATGAGTTTTTTGTCCGTTTTCTGCTAGCATTGAAATCCAACACTTTTAATTTAAGTATTTTCATGCAATTCAACAACACCCTTTGCAGTAGTTTACATATTTTCCTTCTTTATATAAGATTGCAGAAATAACTTTGGCATGTAAATGACAGACTCAAAATGTTTGAAATGATCATGTGCAGAATTAGTTTTCAGATTTTGAGGAAGGTGTTGCATCTGTTTTGTGTCATGAACTCGAACCATCTGCAAAGGACCAACATGCAGAACAATCTGAGAGGGATATTAACTTTAAGGCCTTTCTGAAAGCAACATAAAAGTATTTAGGATAATTTTCTTATTGAATTACTTAGCCTGCAATCATGAATTATGACCTCACCATGTCCATTCCTTCTCCCAATGTCATCCTTCTTAAATATTGGCCCTCCACTGGGAACACACTTGTCCTCCCATTCATCCTGCAGTTTCAGCTCAACAATCTGCTCCTCTGTCAGCCCCTGCATGTTGGGTGGCAGTGTGACACCATGGTCTGCCAGCTCTGGGATCTCTGAGGGTTCACAAACAAACAAGACAGTAATGACATTTTTAATCCAACCAATACTAACACTTGTTACATCCTCATAAATGTTATTTGTTACTGTTAATGAATTATGTTTTGGTCTATAGCAATCAAACTTCTCTTGCAATGTTTTGATGGCAAGCAGTTGACCTGTAGTCAAAGAAAATGTGTGAGTGCAATCTACAAAAAACTCCCATCTCTGTATACACAGAATGCACCGTGTGTATCAATTTTACCTGAACATATTCGGTCCACTTTGAGTCTCCCGTTGTAAATGGCTGTAATTTGCTGGATTAATGTCTCTAGAGGCGCGTCGACTGTGGCGTTGAAAAGAAACTGGCTTTCATCTCCACGCTTGACGTGCAGCTGCACCATCTTGTAAACTAGGTCACTACCTATTTAACCACTGCAACAGACGTCTGGGGAAACACGATTAATGCGACTTTATTGATGAACGTATCCCCAATTTGCTATTTTGTGTCCGTGTGGAACAGCGGCGCCCTGGGTCTTCAGGAAAACAGTGTAACCATAGCAACAGTCGTGTTCGGAGGCTTCCAGAAAACACCAAGCTACCGTTAGCTTTGACAAGCTAGCTGTTTAGCTAGCTGTTTTCATTCACTCACTCAGTCCGTTGGTGGGTAATTGGGCTACAGTGGCTGAAGAAAGTAACGTGTGCCACTGCGTTAAAACGTCAAACTACACTGTTCAGACTCGGGTTATACTCTGTTTGTAACCGGCGAGGCCACTTACTAGTGATTCCATGAGAATTCGTCGGTCCAAGTACTTCTTCTTGAGTACACTTTTCGACAGGTTAGGTTAAGCTAAGTAGTATCACTGCCCTCTAACGGTAAACGGTGGTAACACTGTGGTTCGTCCTTATGGAGTGACTTGCAAGATACAACTAGGCAGGCGGGGATTCCTCATATTATATTGTATTGAGGCAATGTAGTATACTAAATAGAGATGTTTGCCCAGGTGAAAGGTATTTAAGCAGGATCTAAGTAAAAGAGCCTAAATTATTCATACAAAATACTTTGTTGCAGTAAGATAAATGTGTCCATTAACAAACAATTGCAGTGTGATTGGAGATATATGATGTATAAATCATTTTAATGTGCAATGAAGTTTAAGCCAGCGTTTCAAAATAAGACAAACATCAATATTCCGGTAAACTGACATTTATTTTTGCATACATACAACATAAACTGCTTCATACATAAATGTGCAATCAGCTGTTCACTTAAAATATGGAAAATTGGATATTAACATGGATCGCAGCTTCATGTTTTCTCTTTAATACATACAGAATATGTTCAACAACACAGACTCTTATTTATTATGGATTATAACCATAAAAAGGGACACCAACCTCACAAAAGGAGCAATATGTTTCCTATAAAATCTCATCTTGAACATAACATGACACAAAGAGCTGGCTAGTCACCTACTTTTAATGCAGATACAGTATCTACTGCACACAGTTTGATAACACAATAAATGCATTTTATAGATGACACTGACATGTAAGCAAAGGCAACCTGATACACTTGCTTACATAGATAGCTACTGCTTTCAGTGCAGTGAATGTAGATTATTTTCACGTATTTTACACAGTGTTTTAACAAAGCGCAGAACAGAAGCATTAGTTAGTTGGTACTTTCTTGGGTGAGAGTTTTTATCCACTATGAACCATCAAAATGCTTTTAAGACATTTCAGTCAGTTACATCATTTCTGGAGTTTGGGGGGGAGGCAGGGGGGGGGGGGGGGGCCACAAAAAAATAAAAATTAAACAAATTAAACCGGATTTTCCAAAACAGGGGAAAAGAAAACCACC